>CM054153.1:10634135-10679135 GCA_028751875.1 Rapana venosa
AAAGAAAAGAGGAAAAGGAAGACAGTGATGCTTAAAAACGAATTAAAAAAGAATGGAAAATTCTTCTCTTACTTCCTTTCTCATTCATCCTCCCCACCCCTCATCCCTCCCTCCTCCCCCTCCTCCTCCTCCTTACCTCATCATCGATCATCATCTTCATCCTCATGCTGCCAACATCTCATAACAAAGTCTGTCCCTAACTTCCTTCTTCTGTCTTCTCAGTTTCTATGTATGTTTTCTACCCATTTTAATGCAATTCTTCATGTCCCTGTCCGTATGTATGGATGGTCTGTCCTCTGCCTATGTCTGCCTGTCTGTCTGTCTTCTGCCGGGTCCGGTATGTTCGTCGGCGAGAGAGGTCTAATATGATCGTTTTGGGTCTTGCGCCTGTCAAGCAAGGCTGTTGTTTTATATGTCGTTTCCAAGAATGTTAAACCAACAATGAGATAATAAGACAATCGCTCTTGAATGGAGCGAGGGTGGGTGGGTGGTGGAGGAGGGGAGGGGGTGATGAGACACAACAGAATTGTAAATGTCTCTTCAGCGTGAAGTGATAGGTATAAAAAGGGAAATTATGTCTCTTTTATTTCTGTTTTAATAAAAACAACCCCAAAAATAATGATTTGTTTATGTCTGCTGTGACTTAAAGTTTAAGGAGAAACATGTAAAAACAGCTTTACTAATTATCCACCTCTGTTAATTGTGATTCTTTATAGAAAGTTGCATCTATCAGTGCCAAAATATGTATGTTTTATAATGTACTGTGCAATTATTACTTTAAGAAGCAGTAATTGGAGCTAGCAGAAAACCTTTTATAATGTAGAAGTCAGGTGTTTTCTTTATATCCAGTTTTAAATGATAGATTATATCGTTTGCCATTCTTCTGTAATTCCGATCTCATTTTGCGCAGCCGCAAACACAACACACACACAGGCTTTATGATTTTGATTTTTTTTTGTTTTCAATTTAATACCTTTTTCCAATTTTTGATTTGAGCTCAAACAGGAGTTACAGTGTACGGTTTCCGTTTCGTTTTCAGTTGAATGCTGTTATCTTTCTTTCTTTCAGCCATGATGTCAGCCATAGTTGCCACTCATACTATTAGTTATAGAGCTTGTTCTTCTTTATTTTGTTTACTGCAAGAGCACCCCAGGCTAGGAACTTGATTTATTGCTAGCAAACTTTCAGAGAAGACACCACCACCACTGTTAAGGACACGAGACAAAGGGAACCAAGTACACGACAGATAACGCTTCTTTCTGACCAATTGCTAGAAATGTGTTCAGAAGTAGATGATGCCTATACACAACATCTTCAACCAAATGCATCGTTTTCGCACGTCCGTGTGTGTTCCTAAACGGAGAATACTCTGAACTAAACAGACTAGAATGTTTTGACGTAGGAATATATCTGATTTCAAAATACCCAAACTGCCGACATGTACACAGGAACTCCTCCGCAAGGCATGCCGGGAGCCTGTCAGTAAAAATGGTATCCACACCTCCTGGGAATTCCCTCTTTTCTATCCCTCTCTTTGTTTCTGCTTCCTTTACTTTCTTCCTGTCACCTCCTGCTTATCTGGGTTCTACTTTCCTTGTCCATTCTCCTGCCTGGGTGTTTTTCCCCCCAGAAAGACTTAACAGATAACAATCCTCTCTTTTGCCGAAGTCGGAACCGCTAGGCCTGACTTGTCAGGCGCTTAACGGCAGTGAGACGCATTTTCGCTCAAGTAACAGACACAATTTTTGCCCGTTGCAACCAGGAAAGCATGGACACCATCATCATGCATAGGCGATGGGGATGGATAGGGCATATCTGCCGTCGGGAACAGGGAAACATTGCCCGAACAGCCCTCCACTGGACACCAGAGGGAAAACACAAACGAGGACGACCAAAGAACACTTGGCGTCGGACTGTCGAAACAGAGCTGAAGACCTTCCAACATACCTGGGGAACCATTCGGAAGCTGGCCCCAGGACAGACAGGAGTGGAGAACATTTGTTGCTGCCCTACGTGCCAATAAGGCACAAAGGCATTGATGATGATGAACAGACAACACTAGTTACTGTCTGAGCGTTCGACGACGACGAAGACGAAGAAGGTAAATCCCTAATTGTCAACATGTACCAAAGAATGGGTTACCCATAACCATGATCGTTATACCTGCTGGCATGGACTTTGTTATGTCTGCTGCACTGCCTCCCTGTTGCACCGTACCTCACACCTGCAGTTATCCTAAACAACAACGGACGACGCTGCCAAGGTCTTTGCACCCAAATAAACACCACCACCTAGGCTATCTCTCCACATCACTCCTCACCTCAGATGACGCTGCCCCTGAGGCGAAACTGATGAGTCCATACCTGCTTGGCCCCCTGTGCTATCGTGCATCACTATCACTGCCCTTCAGTTCACTCGCACTCCCTCATCACTGTAGTTCTGTACACTGTTTACAGTGGGAGAGCGCACGGACTTTGCCCTTGTAATTACGCCAAGCTGGACAAAAGTGTGTGTGGTGGATAGGGATGGGAGGGGGGGGGGGGGGGGGGGGGGGGGGTTGTTTATCACTGCTATCTCTGGAGTGTGGCCAAGTCGTAGGGAGGATGCGTCAATTGGGCGAAGATCGCCTTGCTTACTTTGGACCTCTCTCTCTCTCTCTCTCTCTCTCTCTCTCTCTCTCTCTCTCTCTCTGTGGATTTCAGAGAGCTGATCGCTAGCTATTTTCTGCGTGAAATGTTAGTAAGTTTTGTTTTGTAACTGACCTTCATGAGAGGGTTTAAGTTGTGGGTTTTTTTTAAAAACTTGACATGCGTCATTCTACCTCCAAACACGTCGTCTGGCATTTTATGATGTACTTCCCTTGCATTCATTCTTTGCTGATCGTTGGATGTGGTGGTATTGTGTTAGTAGCGTTTATTCACCCCACTAACACAGTCCTCTCCCATTCTATAGAACAGCAGCAATACCTACTACCCCTGAATAAATCTTGATCGAAAATGTTACACGTTGAGATTTCAAGCAGAAAATGGCGATCGGCATACTGAAATCCACAGAGAGGTCAAAGGGGAACAACAGGATCTTCTCCCAAAAGACGGATCCCCGTAGTTCCAAGAGAGAGGAGAGAGAGAGAGGGGGGGGGGGGGGGGGGAGTGGGATGGAGGCAGGGAGAGAGAGGCAGGGGGAGGGAGACATACAGGAGAGAGAGAGAGAGAGAGAGAGAGAGAGAGAGAGAGAGGGCGTGCGACTAAAACAAACAGAGAATAATGAACGAGAGAAACAGACACATACACACACACACGCGCGTGCGCACACACACACACACACACACACACACACACACACACACACACACACACACGCACAGACAAACTAGCCTAATAGTGACAGTACCGACTGACAAGACAGACAAAGATACAGAGAGAACCAGATAAGAAAAAACAACAGACGCCCACAGAACAGTGTCTAACCAGGGAAAAACGAGACCAGCATCAATCACTCCACAGTCCCCTAACCAGTCCCCCAACCAGTCAGGGCCATCATAACAACACCAACCACACATCTCCCGTTACCTCACACACTCGGCGATAGAGAAGGGAGATAAGCTATCTCCCACCAGCAGACCCATTGTGGCTTATCTCCCTCACCAACCCGTTGGACATAAAACATGCTTACACTCTGAACACCCCCCCCCCCCCTCCTCCACGTCCCACCCACCCACCAACTGTTTGTCTACACGATCAAAGGTCCACACTGACCAGACTGACAGACAAGACAGACTGACGGACGGACTGATTGACTGACAGAGAGCGATGAAAGAAGAGATTGCCAGCTGTCGTCTGATGATTGTGAGCCCCTGACAGCTCCATCCAGATAGATGGGTGTCGAGGACGCTGTGAGTGAGTAAAGGTGGAAAAGATGCGACTGTTGGTGGTATGTGTAATTGTGTGTCAATACCATGGATCTATAGATGGAATTCTTTTCCCTACGTCAAAGATACTCTTGCAAACTTGACCCCATCTTCTTACTTCTTCTGCTCCATCTTCTTCTTCTTCCTCCTCTTCTTCTTCTTCTTCTTAATCTTCTTCCTCTTCTTTTCCTTCTCTATCCTCTCTCCATCTCTCTCTCTCCTCTCATCTCTTCTTTCTTCTTCTTCTTCCTCTCCTTCTCTTCTTCTTCTCCTTCTCATCATCATCCTCCATCACCCATCTTCTTTCTTCTTCTTCTCTCTTCTTCCTCTTCTCCTCCTTCTCTATCTTCTTCTCCTCCTCCTTCTTCTCTCCTCCTCCTCCTCCTCCATCTCCTTCTTCTTCTTCTTCTCCTCCTTCTTCCTCTTCTCTCTCTCCATTCTCTCTTCTCCTCCTTCTTTTTCTTCTTCTTCCTCCTCTCCTCTCCTTCCACCTCCTCCTTCTTCGTCTTCTTCTTCTCCTCCTCCTCCTCCTTCTTCTCTTCTCTCTTCTCTTCCTCCTCCTCCTCCTTATCCTCCTCCTCCTCTCTCCTTATTCTCTCCTTCTCCTTCTTCTCCATCCTTCTGTCTCCTTCTCTTTTCTCCTTATCCTCTCCTCCTCCTTATCTCCCCTTCTCCTTATCTTCTCGTCCTATCTCTCTTCCTAGCTCTCCTGCACACTCCTTATTCTCTCCTCCTTCTTCTTCGTCTTCTTCTTCGAAGGCTCAGACAGCAACTACAGTCAGTTCAGAAGAGTCTGCTAGGCTAACAGTCTGTCAGTGTAGTGGACGTTCAGCGAGAAGACAAACAGCCGTGCAGGGGGCAAGGGTTCAGAGTGTAAGCACAGTATCTGATGGCCTCTGTTGTCGGCGAGGCCAGCCTCTACACAACTGTATTGTCTGTCACTATGAGCGAAACTTGCATGACGATGAATAATAATGGGGATGACGTAATGGTGCTGCTGTGGAAGTGCATTTGCTTTGCGACTACTTGGCAGGGTTATACTCTATAAATGTTTATGTTAATAGTAACTGGAATAAGGGGATTGCCATCGCGCTTTCTTTTTCATCCAAGCCATCAATTAATAGCAAAAATTCTAATGATGAAACGAAGGTACGCGACCGCACAACCCGAACACCTATAACCCCGGCGTCAAACCGGGCCCGAGAGATATAAAACGGAGGCTGGTTTGAAATGATATGTCTTGTGATTTTCCTTTATAGGTTTTGGCTCCATCATGCAAGGGAAAACAAAAAGCCCCTTGCCTCATCATATATATATGAATTATATATATAATATAATATATTTATATATATATATTATAAATATATATATATTTAATATATATATATATATGGTATGAACGACAATCCACTCTGCAAAATGGTCATCACCCCCCTCCTCCACCACGACCCCCTGCATCAATTCAGAAAAAGGGAAAGATCAAGGTTAAGCAAAGAAAAACAATTTTTTCTCTCATTCATCTTTTCCAACCGACTTTGGCTGTAATCTTCGCCTGCTGCTCTAATGTGGCTGGCAAAATCTCTACTCTGGAAAATCTGGCCAGACCGTCTGACACAGTGATGAAGTGACAGAGAGAGAGGGAGAGGTAGGTAGCTGCCTGTCGTCTGCTGATGGTGGATCATTGGACGTAGTGGTGGGCAGTGAGGCTCTGTGAAGGTGAAAGGAAAGAAAAACGAGACGTCAGACTGCTGTCAGTTTGACGGATTTCTGGTGAAAGTGTGCGATTCTTGCGTACCAACGGTTTTGGATAGAGCTCGTTGACTAAAAGTTTGTTGGGTTTGTTTTTTTTGCTTCTTCAATATCTTAAAAAAAAAACCACAACTTTTTGCTTCTTCTGTTTCTTCTTCATCTTTGTCATCATCATCTTCATCATCTTCTTCTTCTTCTTCTTCTTCTTCTTCTTCTTCTTTCTTCTTGGCTGATCTTCGTCTTTTTTTCTAACTCTCTTTTTCCTCATCATTCAAGTAATTCTTCTCCTCCTCTTCCTTTCCCCCCTCATCCTCTTCCTACTCCTCCTTTTCTTCCTCCTCCTCCTCATCCTGATTCTTATTCTCTTTTTCTTCCTCTTCCTCATCCTCCTTCGTCTTCACCACCACCACCACCATCACCACCATCATCATGATCACCACCATCACCATCATCATGATCATCATCATCTTCTTCTTCTTCTTCTTCATCCTCATCCTCATCTACTACTACTACTACTACTACTACTACTACTTCTTCTTCTTCTTCTTCTTCTCCTTCTTCTTTTTCTTCTCCTTTATTTCTCATTCTCCTCTCCTCCTCCTCCTCATCTTCTTTTTCTTCTCCTCCTCCTTCTCCTCCTCCTCCTACTTTTCTTCCTCTTCCTCATCTTCTTGTTCTTCTACTCCTTGTTTTTCCCATTCTCCTCCTCCTCCTCCTCCTCCTCCTCCTCCTCCTCCTCCTCCTCCTTCTTCTTCTCCTCCTCCTCCTCCTTTTTTTCCCTCTTCCTCCTTCGACTCTTTCTCTTCCTCCTCTTCTTCTCTTCTTGTTCTTCTACTCCTTGTTTTTCCCATTCTCTCCTCCTCCTCCTCCTCCTCCTCCTCATCTTCTTCTTTTTCTCCTCCTCCTCCTCTTCTTCCCTCTTCCGCCTCCACTCTTTCCTCATTTCCCTCCTACTCGCCCTCCTCTCTCAATAGTGGAAGTACAGCGATTGTACTGCCCGAGTCTGTACAGTGATGGGCCAGTAACTGTATTTCTTCCGGATCACAGAACGTGACGGGTTCTGTGGATGATGTCCTCAGACTGATTTCTCTCCAGAACTCAGAACATGAATCAAGAACTGGGTCATCGGGTCATCGCATATGAGCCTAATAATTATTCCCTTCTCCTCCTTCTGCTTGTCATCTTTGCTGATCACTATTCTTCTTCTTCTTTTCTTCTTCTTCCTTCTTCTTTATCTTAATTTTCTTCTTCATTTTCTTTTCTTTCTTCTTTCTTTCATCACCACCACCATCATCATCATCATCATCATCATCTTCTTCTTCTTCTTCGCCTTCTTCTCCTCCTCCTTTTCTTCTTCATCATCATCACCATCACCATCATCCTCTTCTTCTTCTTCTTTTTCTTCTTCTCCTCCTCCATCATCATTACCATCATCACAATCATCATCACCATCATCATCATCATCATCTTCATTTTTTTTCCTTCTTCTTCTTCTTCTTCATCTTCTTCATCTCCTCCTCTTCCTCCTCCTCCTTCTTCTGCTCTTCCTTCCCTCTACTACTACTACTTTTTCTTCTCTGTAGTTCTTGTCGTCATCATAATTGCCCTTGCCCATAATCATCATAATCATCATGTTCTTCATCGTCCTCATCGACGTTGTCGTCGTCAATCATCATCTTCTTCATCTTCTTTTTTTTTGACGTCGTCAACGTTGTAATCATCAACAGTGTCTTAGTCTTCTTCTTCGTCTTCTTCTCCTTCTCTCTCTGTGAAAAGGGTTATTTCCCCTTGTTTCTATTGTGAGACTGTATAAGTGTTGGGTTATTATTATTATTAAGATGTATCCCTACGGGCGGGGACTGGATGTAAAAAAGCACATAAGTACTTATTCATTATCCTCTCTTCTCTGAGAAAAACTTGAATGATGAGGAACAAAAGAGAGTTAGAAAAAAAGACGAAGAAAGAGCCAAGAAGAAGAAGAAGAAGAAGAAAATGATGATGATGATGATTATGATGATGATGATGATGCAATAATGTAGTGTCTTGGTATAATCATTACGAAATTTGTTCTTAGATAGATGGCTTGATAAAAAAAAAAAGCAAATGCATTGCTTATTCAATGTACCATCTGGAAATAAAATTTTGACTTGACTGACTTGACTCCTCGAAATAAAAGAATTTGTCATTGTCATTGTCATTCGTCTCTCTCTCTCTCTCTCTCCTCTACTCTCTCTCTCATCTCTCTCTCCTCCTCTCTCTCTCAATCCCTCCCTCCCTCCCCCTCTCTCTCTCGCTTATTCATAACCTTCTGAAAATAAAATTAATTCAATTCATCTTATTTCGATTCAGCTCAATTCAATTCATTTTCTCTTCCTCCCTCCCTCCTCTCTCTCCTCTCCCTCTCCTCTCTCTCCCCCCCCCCCCCCCTCTCCTCTCTCTCTCTCTCTCTCTCTCTCTCTCTCTCTCTCTGTCGTTTATTCTATCACATTCTGAAAATAAATTAATTCACTTCAATTTATTTCAATTCAATTCACCCCCTCCCTCCCACCCCTCACCCCAACCCCCCCCCCCCCTCTCTCTCTCACTCTGTCTCTCTCTCCTCATCCTTCTCCTCTTCCTTCTCCTTCTTCTCCTTCTCCTCCTCCTCCTCCTTCTCCTCTTCCTCCTTCTCTTTTCGCACGAGTCAGAAACCTAGGTAAGCATGTTGACAGAGCTGTATTGATGCCACAGCAGAGAGACATGGAACAGTGTACACAGCATCAGGAGGCAGACACAGTGAACCTGATGTCACCGGGACATACAGTCCATCATCCTGTCTGTCTGTCTGTCTGTCCCTCTGTCATGGCCTTTTGTCTGGGAAGAGTGGGGTCCTTCATTATGTCTGGCCCACACACACACACACACACACACACGCGCGCGCGCGCGCGCACACACACTTACACACACATGCCACACGCATTGAGACAGATGGACGGATGGATAGATGGACAGACAGGCAGGCAGGCAGGCAGGCAGTCAGGCAGGCAGAGAACACACAGACACACACACACACACATTCACAGAGAAGAGAGAGAGAGAGAGAGAGAGAGAGAGAGAGAGAGAGAGAGAGAGAGAGAGAAGAGAGAGAGAGATCACACACACACACACACACACATCACACACACACACACTTTATTTTGTTGTGTTAAATTAAGTCCAGATGAATTTTTTTATGGCAATAAATAAATTCTGATTCTGATTCACATTCACACTCCTCCCCTCTTCTCCTCCTCCCACTTCCCCTCCCCCCCCCCCCCCCCCCCCCCCCCCCCACACACACACATACACACAATCATGCAAGTGGACTCTCAGTGCGTTTTTCTTTTAACAGTTCACAGAATATAAAGTGTGATACTTTTGTCATGCCTGCCAAAGGGAACGCACTGCCCTCTCTCTTTTTCTCTTTCTCTGTCAGCTAGTGCTATGCTATAAGCACCACGCTATGCCTTCTCCAGATTAGTCCATCACACTGCTGCACCCCTTCACACCTCATCCCCCCCCCCCCCCCACCAACCCCCTCGCCCCTCCCGCCACACACAACACACACACACACACACACACAACACACACACACACACACACACACACACACACACACACACACACACACACACACACACACACACACACACACACACACACACCACCTTCTCCTCCTCCTCCTCTCCTTCTTGTTCTTTGGGGCTGCAGCTTCCTGAACAGTGCGCTGAATCAAACAAACCGAGACATTCTTTGAAGCTGGAGTACGGCTACCCACATGGCGATGCATTTGAAAACAGATGCACTACACGCACACTTTCTCATCCAGCACTAGCTAACAAGGTCGGGATAGCTCAGTGGTCAGAACACTCGCTTTCCCCCAAGCTAAGGTTAAGCAGCATCGAGCGTGGTTACCAAGTGGATGGGTGACCGTTTGCGCGCCTTGGCTTCAGTACAGTCGCCCAGTTCACCCAGCTGTAAAATGGGTACCTACCCTCTTTAGGGTCAGGGAAGGTAAAGCAGCGAGGGAGAGGAGATGGGCGCCGCCCTCAATATGCTGGCCCCTGGAGAAGCTGAGGTCTCTGACGCCTCGCTCCCTTACAACCACATAGGTTATGGGACACCTTTACCTTTACTTGCCTACAGCCTCACTGGGATTCCCAGGTGGGATGAGTGAGACAGAGTGCGAGTTCTGGGTGATGCCAAAAGTCAGGGATGCAAGGGACGGTTCGAACCCGGGTGGACAGATTGCCAGCGCAGTGTCAAAGCCCTCTGCTTTGAAAACTCATCAACTCACTGCTCTTCCAAACTATGGAGACAGGCAGTTTAGACCAATAGACTGAAGACGAACAATTGAGAACGCAAAAGAAAGGATACAGAAAGAAAGAATAAAAGTTGAAGAGGACCTTGGCGTGCGCGCGCGCGTGCGCACACACACACATGCGCGCGCGCGCACACACACACACACACAAATTGATTGATTGACTGATTGATTGATTACCGTTATTCCCAAGGGTTACAGATAAGTATTGATATACTTTTTTTCATTCGGCCCTTTTTCTGAGAGGGGGGGGGGGGAGAGAGAGAGAGACACACAGAGAGAGAGAGAGAAGAGACAGAGAGACACAGAGAGAGTGAGAGAGAGAGAGATAAAGAGAAGAGAAGAGAAGAGAAGAGAGAAGAGAGAGAAGAGAAGAGAAAGAGAAGAGAGAGAGAGAGAGAGAGAGAGAGAGAGAGAGAGAGAGAGAGAGAGAGAGAGAGAGAGAGAGAGAATAATGTTTTATTCTGTGAATAATTGGAGCAAGCACAAGGCCTGCTAAGTACGATCTGTAATAGGATGGAGATTCCTGATTATGTCTCCTGCCTACCCCCCCCCCCCCCTTTTTCCTCCCCTCATGTGTGTGTGTATGTGAGTAAGTGTACGTACATGTGTGCGTGCGTGCGTGCGTGTGTTCTCCACATCAGTCAACACATTTGCAAACATCCTCTGAACACAGCGATAAAGAAGGCAGTTAGCTAACTACGGAGACCTGTATTGTCCTCTATCTCTCCTGTCATTTCTGATAATACAACTTCGTGCTTCTACAGTTTAGACCCCCTGCCCTTTTGCTGAAAAGATTGAATAATCCCTGACGACAGCGATAAAACACAAGACAGAAGATAGACAAGCAGGCGGCTCACATAGACAGACGGTAGGTGATATACAGACAAAAACTGACAGAAACAACACACAGACAGCAGCAGCAACAGACAGACAGACAATGAAAGGCAGACAGATAGACACGGGCAGGCAGGCAGACATATAGCGATGGCAGACAGACAGGCAGGCAGGCAGCAGCAGGCAGGCAGACAGACAGACAGAAAACTGAAAGGCAGACAGATAGACAGGCAGGCAGGCAGGCAGACATATAGGCAGACTGGCAGACAGACAGGCAGGCAGGCAGGCAGGCAGGCAGACAGACAGACAGACAGACAGGCAGGCAGGCAGGCAGGCAGGCAGTCAGGCAGATACACAGACAGACAGGCAGGCAGACAGACAGACAGACAGAGAGACAGAGTAAAAGAGTGAAGAGAGAACCATCTGACGTCTGCTAACACACCGAGTGAATGGTTTGTGGCTGTGGTGAGAATGAAGGGAGCTGCCACTTGTGTACACTATCAAAGGAACAGCTGTGAACAGGTGGGGATTCTGTGCTGAGTAGCAGATGGACTGTGAGTGCAGCGGTGGCCTACGTACCGTTAGTGTGACTGTTAGGCCAACTGTGACGTGATGGGAGATAGGCTACAGCCGCACTGTGAGTTTAGTGGGCGTTAAGGAACCACTGGCAACAGGTAAAGACGCCACCACCGTCATTATAATACCATCCTCATCCTCACCCTCATCGTTGTCCACATCAACCCCCTCCTCCTCCTCCTCCTCCTCATCATCATCATCATCATCTTGAGTCTTGGTGTCAAGTCCACAACTGATACCATCGCTGCCACTACCACTTCTACATCATAACTATCACAATAAATTATGATTGCCACTGGCACCGGTTTTTTGTTGTTGTTTTTTTTATTGTTGGTTATTTCTAATACTATCACTGCTGCTGCTGCTGCTGCTGCTGCTGCTGCTGCTGCTGCTGCTGCTGCTGCTGCTGCTGCTACTACTACTACTACTTCTACTACTATAAGTACTACTACTGCTATAACTACTACAAGTACTACTACTGCTACTACTACTGCTACTACTGCTGCTGCTACTGCTACTACTACTACTACTACTACTACAAGTACTACAACAACAACTACTACAAGTACTACTACTGCTACTACTACTACTGCTGCTACTGCTGCTGCTACTGCTGCTGCTGCTACTACTACTACTACTACTACTACAAGTACTACTACTGCTGCTGCTGCTACTGCTGCTGCTGTTGCCGCTGCTGCTGTTGCTGCTGCTCCTCCTCCTACTTCTCTACTACTACAGATTAAAAAGCAAAACATCAGTGATCTAGGCTTTTAGCGGTCAACAGCGATTTTCCCCCCCCTCGGTATGAATTGTAGCAAAACTATGGCTCGCAACTTCGTCTTAGCTATGAAAGATTCCACCAAAACCAAAGACCGTCATATCAATATGTTACAGATAATACCTCTTGTTATGATTACCACAAAATTCACCACTACCAAGGCACTACAGAATGACGCTATCTTTTTGTTGCTGGTTCCTCAGCTAGAGCTCCGAGGTTTACCAATGGTGAGATTTTGCGTATGCGACCGTTTTTGCCCACCGTTAAGGCAGCCGCATCACGACTTCAGAAATCACTGTATAAACAAGCAAACTGAAGGCTCTATTATCGGCCTTCAGAATATTTTTCAAGTGCTTTGACTCCTATGTGCAAAAATATAACAGGTGAACAAATCTGTAACCACATTCAAACAAGCACATAAAAAAAATGAAAAAAGTTGTTTTTTAAAATTATGAACTGATCGACAAGCAGAAACAGACAGCAGCAACAACAACAAAATACCACAATAGAAAATATGATAAAAGACATGAGAACAAAAAACAATATTTAGAAGTAAAAATCACCAAACCATTCAAACCAGAAAAACAAAAAAACAGACCTTCACAGAGAATCAATTTTCATTGCTGCCCTTACTTACAGAGATGATGGAAATTACAGCTTGATCCCCTGCAGTGGGGAGAAATCCTCCCTTCATCCCTCCACACAGCTAATGTGCCAGACAGGTTTTTCAGTTTTGTTTTGCCCAATAAAAGCTGACAGACGCACACAATACAATGATGTCGTTAAATGGGTTTAGTCCTTAAACTGAATAAAGACGCTCACCTGCGCGAACCCGGTTCAAAGGTATTATTTTAAAACTGTGAAGAACATCGTTTTCCATCAGCATACATGAAAACACGACCCAAATTAATGGCAATAAAAAGATATTACATGCATAAAAATTCAGTCATGACTGCAAACATTGAAACTTCTTAACTTTCCCGGGAAAATATATTGTTTTACCCGATTCGCACTCGCGCTCACACACACACACACACACACACACACACACACACACACACACACACACACACATAAACACACACACAAGAATTGTCAGATTTTTCTCGCAATTTGCAGTCTGTGTACTTGGCAGCCAAGTGGATGAAGGGAAGAAAAAGAAGTTGAGTTTCCATCAGGACACAGGGAGAAGATGTTATTTCTCTGGAGCCTGTCCACTTTGCGACACAATCCACTTTACGACACAAGGCACGTGTCTGTTTTTACAACGGTTCTTCACAGATCTGCACAGCATCGTTGCTCACTTTAGTCTTCTTGGGGTTTAGGGTTTGGGGGTTGAGGTTTTGTTTGTTTGTTTGTTTGTTTTAGTTGGGTTTTTTGTTAACCGCTTACAGCGCTGCCCCTCTTCTTACCCCCAACTCTACCCCCACCATCACCTTCCTGCAGCAAAGTGTGTGTCTTTGAAGTGTTTCTTAAAAGGAAATGTTTTAGTTAGTGCTTACTTCTCTCTCTCTCTCTCTCTCTCTCTCTCTCTCTCTCTCTCTCTTCTCTCTCTCTCTCTCTCTCTCTCACTCTCTCTCTCTCTCTCTCTCTCTCTCTCCTCTCTCTCTCTCTCGGGGACGAGATAGCCTAGTGGTCAGAACATTGCGCTCACAATCTGACAACCCGGGCTCGATTCCCGTTCAAGGGGATATTTTCCTCTGGAGTTAACATTAGTGCAGACTCCACTTTCCCCAACAGTCCTTCGGATGAGACTATAAACCGAGGTCCCGTGTGCGAACGCACGCAGAACATCTTGCGCACACGTTAAATCCTGTTCCGCTTTTCGTAAGAGTAGGCCATTGTGTGCGGATGGGAACAGATGATAGAATTCACAAATCCGCACACACAAGGGGACTGGATGCAAAAAGCACATAAGTGCTTATTCCATTATCCTCGATATAAAGAATGAAATGAAAGGAAAACTCCCTCTCTCCCTCTCTCTCTCTCTCTCTCTCTCTCTCTCTCTCTCTCTCTCTCTTTGCTTCCTTATTTTCATGTTGGAGGAATTTTTTTAAAGTCTACTTTTGCTTCGTTTTTGTCTGTTTTTTTCTTCTTGTTATATAACTTTGGGTTGTTTTTTTGTTTGTTTTGTTTTCCGACGATTTGATTTTGTTGATTGTGAACTTGGGTGTTTGTTTTTTTCGTTGTTGTGCCTTTTGTTCCGATTGCTATGTTTCTTTTTCTGTCTGTTTCCCTGTGTCTGTAGTTTTGCATTTCATATTTATCGAGCCAATTTTTTCCCACAGATATATTTGCCAAATGTAAACTGAAACTCTTTCTCTCTTGTTCGTTTGCTTTCCCTCTCTACCTCTCCTCTTCCCTCCTTCTCTCTCCTTTGTGTGTGTGGTTTGTTTTTTTATTCTTTTATATCCAGGATAATGGAATAAGCACTTTTGTGCTTTTTTTAATCCAGTCCCCGTATGTATGCGGTTTTGTAAATTATCTGTTCCCACCAGCACTCAATGGCCTACTCTTACGAAAAGCGGAACAGGATTTTAACGTGTGCGCAAGATGTTCTGCGTGCGTTCGCACACGGGGCCTCGGTTTATAGTCTCATCCGAAGGACTATTGTATGGTTGTGAGTGTGTGTGAGAGTGTGTGTGTGTGAGTGTGTGTATGTGTGTGTGTGTGGTTATGTGTGTGTGCGTGTGTGAGTGTGTGTGTATGTGTGTGTGTGTGTGTGTGTGAGTGTGTGTGAGTGTGTCTGTGCGTGTGTGAGTGTGTGTGTGTGGTTATGTGTGTGTGAGTGTGTGTGAGTGTGTGTGCGCACGCGCGTGTGTGCGCGCGCGTGTGTGTGCGTGGTTATTGTGTGTGGTTATGTGTGTGTGTCTTTGTGCGCGCGCGTGTGTGTGCGTGGTTATGTGTGTGTGCAAGTGCTTGTGCGTGTGCTCGTGCGTTTGTGTGTATGTGTGTGTGTGTACGAGAGTGCTTGCGTGGGTTTATGGATGTGTGCATGCGTGTGTGTGTGTGTGTGTGTGTGTGTGTGTGTGTGTGTGTGTGTGTGTGTGTGTGTGTTTGAGTGAGTGCGTGCGTGCGTGGGTTTGAGTATGTGTGTGAGAGTGTGTGTGTGTATGTGTGTGTGTGTGTGTGCTGTTTCAAGCTCAGGGTTGTCATATACAGGAAAAAGGTTTACATCACGCCTACCCACGTCATTCATCAAAGCCACTTTTCCTTCCCCCTACAAACACACACACACACACACACACACACACACAACACACACACACACACAAACACAACGCACACAACACACAACGCAACACACAACGCACACACACAACATACCCAAAGCACACACACACACACACACACACACACATTGTGTTCCATCATGAAGTTTTCAGACCCAGGGAGAAGATGTCATTTCTCTTGAACCAAAATTGACAAAACTGCATACACACGGGGACTAGATGTAAAGAAAAAGCACACGAGTGCTTATTCCATTATCCTCGAAATAAAAGAATTTTTTTTTAAATCAAAGTTTAAACACACACACACTCTCTGTGTCACACATACACAAACTCACACATTCTCTCTCTCTGTCACTGTCATTCTCTCTCTCTCTCTCACCCACACCCCCCCCCCCCCACACACACACTGACACACACACACACACACACACTTACACACACACACACACACACACACACATGCTCTACAGCTCCTACATAAAGGCTGTTTTATGTCCCCTTGTTCCTTTGATCATCTTTCATCAGCAGACACGTGTTGTGAGAAAGGTGACATCAAATGAACAAGGAACGTGACAGTCTGCATCCCCTTAACTAATGCTCCCCCTCTCTCTCTCTCTCTTCCTCTCTCTCTCTTGGCTGATTTATACAGTAATATGGTAATATCATGCTGCCCCCTTTCATCTCCAGAAAAAAATATATAACATGTAGCTGGCGCATGTCGCTTGTGAGACTTCCGCTATAACAGGAAATGGAGTACAAGCTCTCTTTCCTTGGTTCATGTGAAAAGAAGGAGCAACTTGATGATTTATTGAACGGTTCAGTCACAACTTTGTGTGGTGTGCTGGGTTTTTTTGCTTTATCAGCAAAATAGCGTGTAAAATGGACATCAACACCAGGTTCGGTATACATAACAAGAAGAAACTTTTCATGTATAGTGTTGACAAGTTTCCACCAACTTTTTAAAAACCCAAAAAAAAATTAAATTAAAAAATTAAAAAAACACCCAACCCAATAACACCAAAACCCCTTTATCATCCAACTGAATGAAGAGTAATTACAGCAAAATTAGATGAAATAATATAAAGCAAATTATAGAATAAGGCAGACATAAAAGCAAAGATACAGATGGAAAGAATCAAACCAACAAAAACAAAAACACTTTAAATTGTCACAAGCACGTTTCTTTTATATGTTGTAAACGCAATACTAACAATAATGTTTAACAAAACTAAACTGAACAGGCCACCTCTTCTACTTTGTTATTTTTATCTGTGCATAAGATAGTTTTGTAGTGTGTGTATCCTTTGCTAAGATCTACGGTTTCTGCTAACATGAAATTTTCAGTGGAGAGAAGAAGTTGTTATTATTTCTTAAGCGTCCTTGTCTCACTCCTGCTACATAAATCATAACGACAAAAAAGGGGTGAACATTGAAGAAGAAAACTCTGCACATTTAACCAAAACTTTCCAAAAAACATGCACACACACAAAAAACCCAACATCAGCAACAAATGCAAAGCCCCAAATCACAACGCAAGAAAAACCCTTTCGTTCAAGGTCCTTTTTCTACAGAACAATACAGACCTTTTTCAGCTAATCTTCTACCATGTGTTTAGAAAAAAGCCTCTACATTTCACAGACAGCTAATGGGCAAGTACCTGAGAGAAGAACAAAAGCCGAAGACGGCAAAAATCTACACTCAGCCTCTCAAATGTGCTAGCCCAATGAGTGCCATTAGTCTTCAGTGTCATTGTCCTGATGGTAGTTCACCTCCCACATCTGGGTGCTACAAAATTTAATGTTTAATGTAAACAAGGTATTCACTTTCAAAATCTGCATTGTTTGGTTGATGGATTTTTTGGTGTCTTGTTGGTGTGTGGGGGGGGATGTTTGGTTGTTTGTTGGGGGGTGGGTGTTAAAGTCGTCTTGGAGAGGTTTTTCCCTTGCTTTCCTCCCTACCCTGCTCATTTGTTGAGGTTACAATTTTTTTTAAAATTGTTGACTGCAAGTTTGTTCATGAAACTGTAGGGATAATATAGCTCTTTCAGTCACTGAGTCAACTGGTGTCAAAGTATAAAGTTTCTTTCTTTCCTATTTTAGCTTGTTGAGATGCCTTGAAAATAGCTCGAATAATAAATACCTGTGATTAGTAATGAGATGCAGAGAGGGTCAGTTCACACACTCCACACACACACAAGGGCCAGTGAAATCTCTGATTGGCTGCTTTTGAAAGAAAACTAGGCTTTAGTCCCTATTCTTAACCTATGTAACGTCATTATAGTGTCTTCAATTGATGCAAATGAAGTCTAAATCTCGGATTTCTGCTGTGGTAAGTTCGTAGGAAACATTTGAATGACAAACGTTACTGATTGAGAATGTTCGGAGTGAGTGAGGTTTTGTTATTGTTGTTGTTTGTGTTGTTGTTGTTGTTTTTTAAATTGTTTTCTTCCCTTCTCATCTACTGACAATTGTTGTTGACAGTGAACTGGGTTGTTCATGAAATGGTTTTATAATGTCTGCTTCATTATTTATACATTTAATTAAAGGACTTGCATTCGGATAAAATCTGAACCAGTGGAGTGTATTCCAGGGGAAAATTCCTTCAATTGAATGAATAAGCAGCTGCTTGAATTGCTCTCTTCACAACATAAACCTTTCCTTCTAACCACCAAACTAACTTTGTGAGATGTTGAATAGTTGTAAAAGGAATGATTATGCAGTATGCAAAGAAACCTTGAAACTGTAAAACGTTAGGAAGGAAGGTGTAGGGAGTTATGCATGTGTGTTTCTGTGTCTGTGGTTTAGAGTTCGGAGGTTCACCAATGGTGAGTTTTTGTGTATGCGACCGTTTTTGGCCCACGTACCATTAAGTTAGCCGCATTCTGACTTAAGGGATGATATATAAACACAACACCTGGATGCATGTGTTTGTTTTATTTTTTTAACATTTCTAATCCGTTCCTGCTGGCACGCAATGGTCTACACTTTCCAAAGGGGAAACGGGCCTTTAGGAGTGTGTAAAATGTTCCGCGTGTGTTCATACACATAAACCTCAATTCATAGCCTCATCTGAAGAACTTTCACGAGTAGTGGAGTCGGTACTGATGTCATCTCCAGGAAAAAAAACTCCCCCTCAAACAGGTGCCTCAATGGTGGCTCGAACCCAAGTCGTCAAATCACGAGCCCAACACTCTAACCACTATACTATCCCGCACCCACCCACCCCTCACCTCCACCACAGGTTTTCAAAACAGTATTCACAGCGGATATACAAGGGTCAGGAAGGTTGCTTTTAAAACGGTGATATAACAGGCTAACTGGACACACAGTAACAGGGGACATTCAGTGTTGGTTCTGTATTGGAAGTATCTGACAGCAGATGGCATGCAACACACTCATTCTAAATACATAGACGTAGGCAAGAAATAATACAATCCCAAATAATCGTAGGATTGCGAAGCAAAAAAAACCTTAATACAGGGAAAAAACCAAATTCTTTAGATTCCTTTTTCAATAGCGTGATTGCACATCACAGGTCAATATCGGAATCTGTTTTTGTTTGTTTGTTTTATTGTTTGGCCACAAAGCGGTTTTCCTAGAAGGAAACCTCTCTCCTCTCTCTCTCTCTCTCTCTCTCTCTCTCTCTCTCTCTCTCTCTCTCTCCTGGTGTGTGTGTATGTGTGTGTGCGCGTTTCTCTGTGTGTCTGTTTCTCTCTCTCTCTCTCTCTCTCTCTCTCTCTCTCTCTCTCTGTATGTGTGTGTTTCTGAGTGTGTGTACGTTTCTCTGTGTGTCTGTTTGTGTGTGTGTGTTGTGGTGTGTGTGTTTCTCTATCTCTCTCTGCGTGCATGTGTCCGTACCAGCATGCGTACGTGCTTGCGTGCGTGTTGCACGCAGTCTTCTTTATTCTGACTTTCACTCCCCCCCCCTCTCTCTCACTCTCTCCCTCCCTCCACTCTCTCTCTCTCTCTCACTCTCTCCCTCCACCTCTCTCTCTCTCTGTCTCTCTGCGCATGCATGTGTCCGTACTTGCCTATACGCGCACACACACACACGCATGCACAAACACACAAACAAACACACGCACGCACGCGCACACGCTCCTGCTGCATGCACACACAGTCAGTCTCTTCTGTTCTGACCTTCATCAGTACACGGCAATATGGGGTTTGAAAATAGAAAGAGAAGCTAGAAGAACAGCAGTTGACCGCTGCAGTGTCATCAACTGGGCATGCAAGCAAGGAGGCATGGAGGGAGGGAGGGGAATACTACCTTCTCTAAGTTTAGAAATCAATTTCGCATGGCTCTAGCGCTCAGAAGATACCCAGTACAGTCTCTCTCTCTAAATAGAACCAACATCCTTTGTTTGTCTCCTTCTCCATCACCAACGAAACCAAAAAAAAAAACCAACAACAAAAAACGTCTGTGATTTTATCCAGGTAAAAAAAGGGTATTGAATACATATGGGAAGGAGGGAGGGAGGATTTCACTTTAGGCAGGTCGTTTCAATTTTACGGCTAAAATATGGAGGGATAGTGAAGATTGAAAAAGATGGGAAAGTCTACAGATATATATGTGTGTGCATGTGTGTGAACATATGTATGTGTCTGCATGTGTGTGCGTGTGTCTGTCTGTGTGTGTGCGTGTGTCTGTTTCTGTATCTCTCTCACTGTCTCTCTTTCTCACTCTCTCTCTCTCTCTCTCTCTCTCTCTCTCTCTCTCTCTCTCTCTCTCTCTCTCTTTCTCTGTCTCTGTCTTCCTCCATCCCCTCTTCCTCCCGCCCTCCCCCCTCTCTTTTCCACTCTCTCTTTCCATCTGTTTTCTCTGTATGTATGTGTGCTTCTATCTGTCTGTCTGTCTGTCTGTCTGTCTATATGGCTGTCTGTAAGAGAAAAAGATGGGACACAGACAGAAGGGGAGGATGGGAACAGAAATCAAGAAACAGAATCGCGGGCACTTTGGAAGCCAACCTTTGAACTTAGTCTCAACATCAACTGTAGATCATATACTGACATAGTAAACTCTACCATCCCCCCCAAAAAAACCACCACCACAACAGACAAAAACATAACAAAAACCACTCCCAAAAAAACCCAAGACAGCATGTACAAAACTGTTGAAAGCATGCAAAGCACTCACCTGGATTTTTCGGTGCCTGCAAAGTACAAGTCCCCAGCATCCTTTGTTGCTACCCAAGCTTGCAAGATACACCCTTGTGCCTCTGTCTTCTTCACTGCAGGCGAAGATGTTGTGATGGACGATGAATCAGCAACAGTAGAATAATCCAGTTCTTGACAGCACTGTGGTGTATAATGTCACCGTGGTGTGTCTTACTTCGAGAACAGTAGACTTGTGTCAAAATTCCCATCACTGTACACAGTGTTGGAATCTTTCACTGTCAGAGAGTTTGTTCGATTTTGTTTTGGTCATAGAAGAAGTTGTGGCACTGCGTGGTTCCAGAAGGTGGCTATGGAGGTTCTGGTTTGCTGTTCTGCAGTTGCATGGGTGATCCTGATGTGGAAGACCTGTGTGGACAGTTCAAACACCACAGGCTGGATTTGTTGACAAACACAATCCTGGAAAAGCGTTTTTAGTGTTGATCCTCACTATTTTTGAACAGACACCGCCCGACCCCGTACCCCAATCCCTACCTCCACCTTACAATTGCTAAGCTATTTGTTGTGGTACTCCCATATTATCTTTTATAGTGTGTGAAATATGGGACAACAGGGAAAAATCACAGACTTAGAGTAAGGGAGTAAGGGAAAGCTGACAAAAAAGGGCTATTCTAAAAATCCTGGACCACTTTGAAGCTACAGATAGAGTGTACAAAATGTCCTCTTCTTCTTCTTCTTCTTCCTCTTCCTCTTCTTCTTCTTCTTCTTCTTCACGTATCCCCGTGATCTGGTCGACTGTTGGGGGGCACCACTGAACATTTTTGCAACCAGCATCCTCCCATATTTCAGCTGACTTGGCAAGACTTTCCAACACTTAAGGAAGGAGGACATGGGAGAAGACAAATGAAGAACTGGACAACAAAAAACAAAGATTGGACCACCCTTGATATGATTGTTTGCTGTGAAAGGCTGAAGACTGACCAGCCTGGAGAAAACCATTGACCAACATTTCCCTCGTGTTCCCCCGACGGATCATCTTAGACAAGGGACTGATGATGATTCTCAATTGCTTGTTCATTTTTTTACTGACAATTTTCGTGAGATGTCTGCCCATCTTTTTTTTTAATTCTTAATAAAACCGCAGCACTCCAGCCTCTTTATGGTTGTGTCATATATTGAGGGATCAGTATTTTCAGAACAGAGTAACACTTGCTCTCCACATCTAAAGTGTCATGCCACCTGTGCAGAGTTTCCCTGAAGCAAAATTCCACCACAGTAAAATCTACTTCTACACCTCTTTTTTGGCCACATTTCTGCCAACGTCTAAGCTAACTGTGTAGCTAAGCTAACAAAGAGAAGGGAATTAGAATCAACGAAATTTGTGTTTTTCCTGGGTGGCGTAAACCAAACCTTCTTTGCCATGCCCCAAAGGGACTGTTTCTATTGACCACACGCCAACTGTGACACAAAAACCTGTCAAGATCGTCTAACAGCCCACAGACAACACCTCCCCCCCCCCCACACACACCTACCCCTCAGTCCAGGAGACATTGTGACACCAAGTTAAAATCTGTCGACTTCTAACTTACAGTCTACTTTTGCTGCTGAAGGCAGGAGCTGAATGATCATGCTCTACAGGGAGATAGATACGTACTTGCTGAAGAAAAAAGGGGTCCACAAGAAGTTGATTGTCACATATGCACAGGCTTTCTCCGTCTTTGTCGTCACTTTACAAACTTCTTTTCACTTTTCAACACATTTCAGCTCTTCCAATCAATGAACAGGCTTCTACTTTTGCAGAATGATGGATCTTCTACAAGACGGTATTCTATCTTTCTAAATAAATAAACAAAATTTCCATTTTGCAAATAAATACATAAACAAGACCCCAAAAAGCCCACAAAACCCCTTCTTTTCACTGACTGTTTATCTGTATCGGTTTCCATTTCTTAAAAAACAACACCCCCCCCCCCCCCCCCCCCCCCCCCCCCCCCGTGCTTTGTTAAGTTTGCTCATGATCATGATCAAAGCTACACAGAAACTAAAAACATTTGGAAAAAAGCCTAGCTAGAAATAAGCTTGCACCAACGTGACATAAACCAGCAATACAAAGCACAATACCTACTTCCCAGGTGGAACAATGCCAAAGAGAAGGAGAAAGACACATTCTGATTGGCCAGGGCTGACTGTTCTTTTTTTACCCTGATATTTAACAGGAGCCAATGAAAATGCTTGTTTTGGAACATTTATGGCTTTAGCGCATGACCTAGAAAGAGAAAACCCTGCTGATTCTTTTGCTGGTTCAATTTTTGTGTGTACACAAGAAGTTTTTGCGTGTGTACACAAGAACAGAAGTTGCAATCACATAACGGAGCAAGTCATATGAATATTAAGTGAAGTGGAAATTTTGCTAAATAAAGATTGCATGTATGTAAGAAAATGTTAAACATTTTTTTACTTTGTCAATTTGCTTTTTTTTAAAAATAGGGTTTTCAAAAACAACTTTACAAAAAACTGGTTCGCCAAATAGTGAGAAAAAACTCCCCCTCCCTCCCCAATAAAAAGGATGAATTCATCATAATCTCGAACAATACCCATTTATTTTTTTATCTATATAGACATATTATATATATATATATATATATATATATATATATATATATATATATATATATATTAAGATAGATAGATGGATAGATAGGTAGATAGATAGATATATAGATAGATAGATAGATAAATAGATAGGTAGATAGATAGATACATAGACAGATAGATGGATGGATGGATAGGAGTCAAGAAAAAAATAAATGGATCTAAAATTCAACAGTAAACAATCAGCCAAGCAAAGATTAATGTCTCACATTTAACATTCCAGCATGACTGCATGCCTATTACAGCAGACTACTATCAAATGTCTTGTTATGTGGATATTCTTGGCCCTAGGTCAGGTTTCCAGCAAAATAAAGCCAGTTTACGGTGTGTGGGGTAAAAATGTCTCCACGAATAGCCACGACCTTCACTAAATAACAATATTACCACGGGAATAGAAAAATAAAAAAAGCTGTAAAAAAATAAAGAAGTCATAAACATCACGAAATGGAACAGGAAACCAAAACATCTCTAACTTTGGAAATCAGTATCACAGGACACTCAGAAATGGTTGTCCTTAAATAGAACAAACTGCCTTTGTCTAATCCATCACAGAAAACGAAAGAAGAGATTAAAAACTAAACCAGACGTCTTCCAGTTTATCCAGGAAAGAAGACAAGAAAAGAAGGGTATTGAACACATACAGGGGGAGACAGGATTCAATTTCAGACGGGCTTCTCCAATTCCAGAGATCGATGAAGAATGGTTTACGGTGTAAAGAGCAATATTGTTTGTGCACATATGCCCGCACGTACACACACATACGTACATATGCACACATGCACGTACGCACGCACGCACATACATACATACACACGCATGCCCATGCATGCACACACATGCATACCCGCACGCACGCACGCACGCACGGACACACACATACATACATACACACACATTCACACACGCACGCATGCACACACACACGCACGTGCACACATACACACACACACATCTTTCTCTCTCTCTCTAAGTGGAAAGGTGGCATTAAAGTGGCATTAACGATGTGTGTGTGTGTGTGTGTGTGTGTGTGTGTGTAATTATATAGAAATTATGTGTATGTTTGTATGTATACATACTTAGGCTCACAATACACATACACATTCTCTCTCTTCTCTCTCTCTCTCTCTCTCTCTCTCTCTCACACACACACACACACACACACACACACACACACACACGCTGTGAATGTTCATACTCTCGCCACTTAATGAAGGAAAAGAAATAGACATCTGAGACACATAGTCTCTGGCATCAAGACAAACCACTCATAACACTGTTTTTCAAAATATGCAGTGTGAAAATAATCTAGTATTCAGTTGTCTGTCTGCTTCACAGGGTTATGTGTGAAAGGGATCTATCCTACTGTCTCTGAAACGAGGTCGTCGCCACAGTCGGCGCCACTTTTTATTCTCTGTTTTGTCTGTATGTTAAGTTGGTTTAGCTGTTAATTTTTTTTTTTAAATTGACTCTAAAGGATTAAAAAAAACAAGGAGGGAGAGAGGACTAAGAGCACAGAGAGAGAGAGAGAGAGAGAGAGAGAGGGGGGGGGGGGAGACAGGAGAAAGAGACAGAGAGAGTGAAGAGACACAGACAGACAGGTAGACAGACAGGCAGACAGAGACAGAAAGAGACACAGAGAGAGACAAAGACAGAGAGAGAGGGGAGAGGGAGGGAGGGATAGATGGAGGAAGAGAGAGAAGAGACAGAGACAGAAAAAAGAAGAAGGAGAGAGAGAGAGGGAGGAAGAGAGAGAAGAGACAGACAGAGAGAAGAAGAAGACGGAGAGACAGACAGACAGACAGACAGACAGACTGACTGACTCAGACACAGAAAACAAACCGTTAAACATACATAAAGACTAGAACAAACCCAACAAGACACAGACGAACAAACCAAGACACAGGCCACCCCCCCCCCCAAACCCCCCCCCCAAAAAAAAACAACACAAAAACAACTCCCAACTACCACCCCTCCAAAGAATAAAAACAGAAGACAGAGGGGGAAAAAGAAGGAAGCGGACATGTTTGATGTCACACTTTGTCATTCATCAAGGCCAGAGACATGACAGTGACATGACAAGAGTGTTGTCCATAGACACCTGTGATGACACCACCTCCTCCCTGTCCTCTTCAGTGACAAAGCCAGGTGTCAGTGATGTCACATCACGTCAAGTCACGTCACTTCACGTCACGTCACTTCACATCGCATCACGTCACTCGCAACCAACAGGTAAGACATCGTCGAAAAGGAGCAAGAAAACACAGTTTTATGTCCTTTTAACAAAATATATTTTATATTATTATTTTTATTTGTGACCCTCCCCCACGAAATGAAGTGCATTGCCCCTGACCCACTTTTCCACTAGCAGCTATTTGAGGCAGCCTTTTTTTTTTAAATATCGATTTTGATATATCATAAAACAATAAGCTTTTTATTATTTCTTTTACATTGTAGTGAAGTATCAAGGCATACTGTTGGTTTTTTTTCGTGCGTTGAACGTTTAAAAACACCTAAGCCGTCATCCTGATAATCGTAGGATGCGAAATTTGTCTTTTTTTGCCATTGACTTGTGTCCTGTACTTTAATTTGTAATCATTTTCTATAGAGTTAACCGATTTTCAATGTGAGTTTTTTGATTGAATAGCTGAAAAAACAACACCAAAAAACAACTCCTAACTCTTCATCCTAACCATCTATTACGATGCTGAATTCGTCAGTTTTTCATTTTGTCACATGAATGCTTATTCCATTATCCTCGAAATAAAAGAACAAAATAAATAAATAAAAGAATGACATAAAATAATAAAAAATAAAACTTTAAACATCAAACAATACGAGCTATAACAACAAAGCAACATCAACAATCACAGTCTTTACGTGGGTGGGTGGTGGAAGGGGGGGGGGGGGGGGGGGGGGGCAGGGTAGCCTAGTGGTTAGAGTGTGGAGCTCGCAATCTGATGGCCTGGGTTCGAGCCACCACCGAGGCACCCGTTCGAGGGAGATTCTCTCCCTCCCCAATCCCCCCTCCTCCCTATCCCCTATCCGGAGTTAACATCAGTACCGATTCCACTCTCCCGTGAGTCCTGTGAATGAGACTTTAAACCGATGTACCGTGCGCAGAAACGCACGCACACCATCTTGCACACACGTTAAAACTCGTTCTGCTTTTCGAAAGAGTTGGCCACTGCATGCTGGTAGCAATAATAATAATAAAATTAATAATAGGGGGATTTATATAGCGCTATATCTCGCAAAAGAACCAAATCAAAGCGTTTTCATTCATCCTACTCATTTACATGCAGCCAGTTTCGATTAATAGTTGTGTTTTTTTACAAATTCAAATATATATCCACACGATCGCGCCCACGCACGCACACACATAGATGAAAATTTTTTTTAAAGCGCAAGCACACTGGTGTCGTGTTTAGACATCAGACACCCTCGAACTTGAAATGCCGCTACCGTAATGCCCAGCATGCAAAAATGGTCGCCTACACACAAATCTCACCATCGGGGAACCTTAGAGCTTTAGGTGAGGAATAAAGGGGATGATGGAGAGAGGGGGATCTTCACGCGTCAGCGTTGTTCTACAGAAACCAAACAAGGCTGACATGAAACCAGAAAGTGCAGAAAGGAAGAGGAAAAAGGCGGTCACTGCCATAAATGGGAGGCAAGACAATGAACTGGTCTCCAACTTTGGCAACAGTCTGATGAGCTAGTTTCGACCTGCGTTCTCCGAATAGAACTACCGCATGGCTGTTCTGGATTTTATTCCAATGCTGAAAAAGGGAAACGCAGGCACACACACACACAGAAACACACACACACACACACACACACACACACACACGCGCGCACGCATCTTTCTCTCTCTCTAAGTGGAGAGGTGGCATTAAAGTAGCATTAAAACACAGACGCCAGACAGGATTTGATGCCAGACAGCCCCTCCTCCCCTCTATCCACCCCCCCTCCCCCACAGTGCCACAGCCAACTAAAGAATGAGGAAGGATAACTGTAAAAAAAGAGGCTACCTTGTCTGTACACCCACGCGCGCGCGCGCGCGCACACACACACACACACACATAAACGTCGTATGTGTGCACGCACACACACATACATACTCACATATAGATAAACAGATAGATATATAGATAGATAGATAGATATATAGATAGACAGATAGATAGATAGATAGATAGATAGATAGATAGATAGATGGATGGATGGATGGATGGATGGATGGATGGATGGATGGATGGATGGATGGATGGATGGATGGATGGATGGATGGATGGATGGATAGATAGATAGATAGATCGATAGATAGATAGATGGCTGAAAGGCTGGATGGCTAGATGGCTAGATGGCTAGATAGATAGATAGATAGATAGATAGATAGATAGATAGATAGATAGATAGATAGATAGATAGATAGATAGATAGATGCAGAGCTAAAAAAACGAGATTAAAAATGATTTGGAAGAGACAGGGGAGAGAGAGAGAGAGAGAGAGAGAGAGAGAGAGAGAGAGAGAGAGAGAGAGAGAGAGAGAGAGATTAGGAGAGGTATTTTAAGGCCAATAATTTCAATACAGCCATTTCATAACTAGTTCCTCTAATGCTTATGATATTACTCTTCATTCAGTGATAAATGCTTGATCACTCCCTCCATTTGTATGACACCATTCACAACAACGCACAGAACACGTAATAAACGACTGTTGCAACAAAACCTCTGAAAACACATCAGAACAACACACACACACACACACCACACACACAACACACACACACACACACACACAACACACACACACACACATTTTTACTTCCCAGTCCCTAAAGAAAGCCTCCACAAATCTAATCTAACCCAGTAATGGAACGCATGAGCAACAAGGGTTTTACCGCCAATCTCTCTCTCTCTCTCTCTCTCTCTCTCTCTCTCTCTCTCTCTCTCTCTCTCTCCTCTCTCTCTCACTCTCTCTGAGCAGACGACAGTTCTTAAAGCTCTAGAAATTGGCCAGGGCAGAAAAGGTGTCTCACACCCCCCACCCACACACCCACCCCCATCAATACATCACCAAAATTAAAATCAATACCCAATGTGACGTCCAATAAACCAAAACCTTCTGGTATCCAAAAAAAAAATCTTCTAAAAAAACAAAACCCCAACAAAAATAACCAAGACGCCTCAAGATTGAGACACCAATATTGGTAAGTGCGTCTAAGTGCCTCTCTGTGAATAAGCCTACAGTTGTTGCTTTTTTATGTCTGCTTGTATAACCAGAAGCGAAAGAAGCAGAAGAGCTCTGGGTTTATCCCTGAAAGGGAAAGTGTTATTGAAAACTGCTGAAGGGCGGGGAAGCCATTGTAAGCAGACGTTTTCACTTTCTCCATCAAATGAAGACAGGATGACGTCTGGAAAAATGGATGAGAGAGAGAGAGAGTGAGTGAGAGAGAGAGAGAGAAGAGAGAGAGAGAGAGAGAGAGAGAGAGAGAGAGAAGAGAGAGAGAGACAGAGAGAACAGACAGACAGACAAACAGACACAGACAGACAGACAGACAGACCGACAGACAGAGAAAGAGAGATACAGAGAGAGAGAGAGAGAGAGAGGAGAGAGAGAGAGATGAGTGAGATGGGTGTGTGTGTGTGTGTGTGTGTGTGTTGTGTGTGTGTGTGTGTGCGCGCGCGCGCGCGTGTGTGTGTGTGTGGTGTGTGTGTGTGAGGGAGGGGTGGTACTGTCATTGCCTGCATACTTCTGAAAGAACCATAATCATGTTTTATTATTATTGAGACTGAGGGGCAGTTTTTCTTATTTGTTTATACGTTTGTGCGTGTGGGACCATAGTGTAGCTGCCTACATATGAAAGAACGGGATAATCACATGTCTTATATTATTTAGATGGAGGAGCAGTTTTTGTTTGTTTGTATGTTTGATTTTTTGTTTTCTTCTATGTTTGCCAGCTCATTTCCCTACTTGCAACTTTTCTTTCTGTTGTGACATCCAAGTGCCATAACTTGTGTGATAGTCATTGTGGAGTTGCCAAATATGTCCATACCCATGCTGGTCCTTATTTCTTATCAGAGCCACCGCTTCCCATGGAGTTATCACAGCAGTGAAGCTGCAGCCTACTCCAGTTTCCATCAATATATTCTGCCTCTCAGTCAGCCCTGAATGATGCAGGCACCTGCTGTCTAGAGTCATCAGCTGAAGCACACCCATTCCCCCGTCCCCTGTGGGGATGCTGGAGTCTCAGTATAAATAACATTCTCACTTTCTGAACATCAGAATGCTAGAGATTTTCTTCATTTCTATCACTCTCTTTTGGGTTTTTTACATTTTATCATCTCTCTTGCTTTTTTGTTGTTGCATTTCAATCCCTTTCTCCTGCCTTTTTTTTTTAACAAGCAAATCTTTGAAATATTTCTTGTTTCCATTAGGTCGGAGTACGGCTACCTTAATGTTAGACAAAAACGGTTGTTTATGCAAAATGTCAGCATTGCTGAACCCCGAGGGGCTCTGGTTGGGGAACGAAAACAAAACAATCAGCTAGAGCAATGCTACCCTAGTTCCACAGTGTTGTCCTTTTTCTTGTAAACAACAATAAACTATTGAATTATAACGTTAACCTTTGGGAAGAAGCCAGTCACAGCTTAAATGTTATAGCTTAAATTTTATAACAACAATTATCTTCGGATTTAAAAAAAAAAACCCACTGAAGTTCATCCACTCTGCCAACAATTTGACTTCAGTAACCTTTGTGCTGAGGCACTTTTCACCAACAAAAAGTAGAGACCTAGCTGTGTAAAGGCTCCCAGACTTGCTACATCTTTTTCGTGACCTTTGTGGATTCAATTCTGAACTTCTAAAAGGAGAAACGTAAACGACTTCGCAAAACTACCACCGCAATCGAGCAAAAACTGTACGTAAAGTGATTCTAAGACTTTGCAGAGCTGCATCAACTGTCAAGTTAAATCTGTGGTTTAAGTTTATATTTTTTAAAAATCCCAATGACAAGTATTATGTATTCCTGTTTGTTTTACAGTCTTGTACATTTTTTGGGGTAATGTTCATTTATTTTTATGGCCTACTAAAACATAAAAACAAGAAAACATGAAAAAATAGTTTTATACATATACTTATTTGCTCGCGCGAGAGAGGTGGATAGATGATAGATAGATAGATAGATAGATAGATAGATAGATAGATAGATAGATAGATAGATAAACAGATGGATGGATGGATGGATGGATAGATGGAGATCTCTCTCTCTATACATAAAATAATATATATATATATATATATATATATATATATATATATATATATTATAAATATAATATTTTATATCCCCAACAAAGAAACACACTGCTTATTACAACTAGAGATCATACCACATGTCCGCCAACATACTGACGTCAAAGGAACAGGTCTCCCAGTCAGCTCTACATTACAGGAAATAAACAAGAATGGTATAGAACAAAGCAGAAGATGAGAAGTTTGGGGGGCGGAGAAGATACAGAAATAAACAAAATACCGCTATTGGCAACCACTGAAGAAGGAAATGAGATCGTTGCTGCCTTCAGATCCAGACATCAACCTGACATGCCATTTACAACTGCTGTCTGTCTGCCTAGAGCCCACTAGCTTCCTTCCTCTGCTAGCTGCTGTACCCCCAAACAACAAGAAAACAGACCCCTGTCACTTTGGGCTTTTCCTTGTTGGCAATAAGAAAGTGGTGTTGAGCATAGATGGCACACAGGATTCAATATCAGACAGACCTTTCTTTCTCTTCTTGCATCCGGCTCCAGGATGGATGGGGGAAAGTGTGGTAATGATGGAACCTTGTCTGCAGACATACTGCTAGCTGTTTTGTGAGTGCGTGTATGATTGCACATGCATGTGAGTGTGTGTGCACACATACACACATGTGCAAGCGCTCACACACAGATTGATTGATTGATTAATTGATTGTTTGATTGATAATCTTTATTCCCAAAGGTTACAGATAAGCATTAACAAATATTTTTTCATCCAGCCCTTTGCCTTAATAATCACAGCTAATAGTTTCAAGTAAACCTAAAATAACTGGAGAGAGAGAGCCAGATAGAGAGAGAGTGAGAGAGAGATATATATATATATATTATAAGACCATTGATTACAGTGTTATATCTTTCCTTTGTGTGCTATCTTCTTCAGACACTGTTGCCCATATAATGGGCTCTTCATTATATATTATGTTATTCATAACTGTTATAGGAATACTTAGTACTGTTGTAGAACTGGTCATTACAACACTATCTATCTATCTATCTATCTATCTGTCCCGTAGTCTGACGACCGTGGGGGCACCCTCAAAGACTCAACAACCAGTTCCCTCCATTCCTCTCTCTGTTCTGCCTTTCTCAGGGTTTTGTTGAGTTCTAGGCCTGTCCATTCGCTGATGTTATCCTCCCAGCTCTTCCTTGGTCTGCCTCTTCTTCTTCCTCCTTGGACAGTGCCTTGCAAAACTGTCTTTGTAATTCCTTGGGATCTTGTGACATGCCCATACCATTTAAGTTTACGCTTTTTCACGATCGTTAGAAGGTTCTCATAGGGTCCAATGGTTTGCTGGATTCTGTTATGCACGCTTTCGTTGCTTATGTGGTCTTTGTAGGAGATGCCAAGGAGTCTCCGAAAGCATCTCATCTCCACTGCCTGTACTCTTCTCTCCAAATCTGCAGTCAGGATCCATGATTCACAGGCATACAGAAATATGGATATGACAAGGGACCGCATTAGTCTGATCTTGGAGATAAGTGAGATATTCTTATCTCTCCAGATGGTGTTTAGTTTTGACAAAGCTGTTATTGTCTGTGCAGTCCTGCATACTACTTCTGGCTTGGATCCCTGGTCTGATACAATGGCTCCCAGGTACTTGAAGCTTTGAACTGTTTCCAGCTTCTGGTCATTAACCCTGATATCAGTGCTAATGCCGTTGGTGTTATTAGTCATCAGTTTGGTCTTCTCTGCACTGATTTCCATGCCGTATGTTTTGGAGGCCTTATTCAAGTGTTCTGTTAGGCTGGCAAGCTCTTTTTCTGATCCTGCTATTCCATCAATGTCATCTGCGAAGCGGAGGTTTGTGATCGTTCTGCCACCAATGCTGACTGATCCTTCATGATGTTCCAGTGCATCAGCCATGATTCTCTCAAGGAAGATGTTGAAAAGAGTGGGTGAGAGTAGACAGCCCTGCCTTACTCCAACACACAGAAAATAAAAGTACCCATTGCATACACACCCAAAACCACACATTCAATCATTCATCTTTACAATAAATTCTACAATCCTAAAATAATGCCAGGAAGTAATGAAGGGAAGTAGAACCTACCCACAACAGGAAATGACATCAGCGTGTCTTATTTCAGCACACATCCCTAACCAAAGAGACAAGTTAGTTGTCTGGGCTGATGGCAAAATGGCCCCTCAAGTTAAATCGCCTTCAAATCAAAATCAATACAGAAGATAGCATTCAACAAACCTATACCTATACACAAAGCAACACAGGGGGGTGGAGAGGGGGCAGGAGGGGGAGAGGAGAGCAAATTATCTCCAGATGTAGACCCGACCTTATGAATCTGTCTGAAGTACTTCTCTCTAAACAAGCCTTCAGGTTTTAAGTCTGTTTCACAACTAGAAGCGAAAAGAAGCAAGAGCATAGCCTCTGAGCAGATCCCAGAGAGGGAAAGGGTTATTGGAAACAGCTGGCAGACGACAATCCCTTGAAGGCAGACGTTTCTCCATTTCTTGGGCAAACAAGGGGAGGGTAATGGTGGAGGAGAGAAGAAGGGATTTGTGTGAAGAAATACTGTTAGATATGTGTCTGAACAGTTAAGATGTGGCTTACAATTTGATTGAGTGACTATTTTTGAGTGTGTGTGTGTGTGTGTTTGTGTGTGTGGTGTGTGTGTGTGTGTGTGTGTGTGTGTGTGTGTGTGTGTGTGTGTGTGTGTGTGTGTGTGTGTGTGTGTGTGTGTGTGTGTGAAGTTAAGACAGGTCAAGTGTGTGTGTGAAGTCAGGGCAAGTCAAGTCCAATTTTTATTTCCAGATGGTACATTGAATAAACAACGCAATTGCTTGTTTTTCCAGCACATGTACGTGTGTGTGTGTTTGTGTTTGATGGTTTGTTTGTTATATGATATCGAAAAACCCCTTGGAATAAAATGGTCTAGCTGTTAGAGTGTTCAATTAATGACCTGATAATGGTAAGCTTAGGGTAGGGGATGAATCAACACAAATAGACACAGCCTTAAAACAACAATGATAACAACACCTGTTGCTACCACTGCAACTACAACAACAACAACAGCAACAACTACTACTGCTACTACTACTACTACTACTACTACTACTACCACTACCACTACCACTACTACTACAACTACTACTACCACTACCACTGTAATTCCCCTTCATGGGATGATTTAAGTGTTTTTGACTTGACTTGACTTGACTTGACACTACCACTTCCACCACCACCAATACTACTACCACCACCACCACCACCACCACCACCACTTCTGACACTACTACTACTACTACAACTTCTACTCTTCCTCCTCCTCCTACTAACAGCATGAAAACAGCAACAAACATCCATACACCAGGTATCACACTTCAGATGGTTACAAGATCACACCAGCTGCCAGCTAAACAGTGATGTCAAAGGAACACATCTCCCAGTCAGCTCTACATTACAGGAAATAAACAAGAATGGCTTAAAACAAAGAAGAAGACGAGAAGTTTGGGGGGCGGAGAAGAGACAGAAATAAACAAGATACCGCTATTGGCAACCACTGAAGAAGGAAATAAGATCATTACTGCCTTCAGTTCCAGACATCAACCTGGCATGCCATTTACAACTGCTGTCTGTCTGTCTGCCTAGAGCCCACTAGCTTCCTTCCTCTGCTAGCTGCTGTACCCCCAAACAACAAGAAAACAGACCCCTTAACTTCTGGCTTTTCCTTGTTTGCAATAAGAAAGTGGTGTTGAGCACAGATGGCAGACAGGATTCAATATCAGACAGACCTTTCTTTCTCTTTCCGCATCCAGCTCCAGGATGGATGGGGGAAAGTGTTGTAATGATGGAACCTTGTCTGCAGACATACTGCAGTTTTGTGCTTGCGTGTATGATTGCACATGCATGTGAGTGTGCGTGTGCACAGACACACATGTGCAAGCGCTTACACACAGATTGACTGATTGATTGATTGATTGATTGTTTGATTGATAATCTTTATTCCCAAAGGTTACAGATAAGCATTAACAAATAGTTTTTCATCAGGCTCTTTTGCCTTAATAATCACAGCAAATAGTTTCAAGTAAACCTAAAATAAGTGGAGAGAGACAGGGAGGGAGAGAGAGAGAGAGAGAGAGAGAGAGAGAGAGAGAGAGAGAGACAGACAGACAGACAGACAGACAGACAGACAGACAGAAAGATAGATAAGAAGACTATAGATTACAGTGGTATATCTTTCCTTTGTGTGCTATCTTCTTCAGACACTGTTGCCCATATAGTGGGCTCTTCATTATATATTATGTTGTTCATAACTGTTATAGGAATACTTAGTACTGTTGTAGAACTGGTCATTACACACACAGAAAATAAAAGTACCCATTTCATACACACCCAAAACCACACATTCAATCACTCATCTTTACAATAAATTCTACAAACCTCAAATAATGCCACCCAAGTAATGAATGGAAGTAGAACCTACTCCCAACAGGAAATGACATCAGCGTGTCTTATTTCAGCACACATCCCTAACCAAAGAGACAAGTTAGTTGTCTGGGCTGATGGCAAAATATCCCCTCAAGTTAAATCGCCTTCAAATCAAAATCAATACAGAAGATAGCATTCAACAAACCTATACCTATACACAAAGCAACACAGGGGGGTGGAGAGGGGGCAGGAGGGGGAGAGGAGAGCAAATTATCTCCAGATGTAGACCCGACCTTATGAATCTGTCTGAAGTACTTCTCTCTAAACAAGCCTTCAGGTTTTAAGTCTGTTTCATAACTAGAAGCGAAAAGAAGCAAGAGCATAGCCCCTGAGCGGATACTGTAGAGGGAAAGGGCTATTGGAAACAGCTGGCAGACGACAATCCATTGAAGGCAGACCTTCCTCCATTTCTTTGGCAAACAAGGGAAGGGTAAAGGTGGAGGAGAGAAGAAGGGATTTTGTGTGAAAAAATACTGTTAGATATGTGTCTGAACAGTTAAAATGTGGCTTACAATTCGGTTGAGCGACTGTTTTGAGTGTGTGTGTGAAGTCAGGGCAAGTCAAGTCAATTTTTTTTCCATATGGTACATTGAATAAACAATGCATTTGCAGCAACTGTGTGTTTGTGTTTGATGGTTTGTTGTTATATGATATCGAAAAACCCCTAGGAATGAAATGGTCTAGTGGTTAGAGTGTTCAATTCATGACCTGACAGAAGAAAGCTTAGGGCAGGGGTTGAATCCCTATTATCTATAGATATACAGCCATAAAACAACAATAATACCACTGTTGATACTACTGCTGCTACTACTACTACTACTACTACTACTACAACTACTACTACTACCACTAGCACCACTACCACTACCACTACAACTACTACTACCACTACCACTACCACCACCACCACCACCATTACTACTACTACCACAGCCACCACCACTACTACTACTATTACAACTACTTCTACCACCACTACAACCACCACCACCACTACTACTTCTACTACTACTTCTACAACTTATACTCTTCCTCCTCCTCCTACTAACAGCATGAAAACAGCAACAAACATCCATACACCCAGTATCACGCTTCAAATGGTTACAAGATCACACCAGCTGCCAGCTAAACAGTGATGTCAAAGGAACACATCTCCCAGTCAGCTCTACATTACAGGAAATTAACAAGACTGGCATAAAACAAAGCAGAAAATGGGAAGTTTGGGGGCGAGGAAGAGAGAGAAAAAAAACCAAGACACTACAATTGGCAACCACTGAAGTAGGAAATAAGATCGTTGCTGCCTTCAGTTCCAGACATCAACCTGACATGCCATTTACAACTGCTGTCTGTCTGCCTAGAACCCACTAGCTTCTTTTGTCTGCTAGCTGCTGTACCCCCAAACAACAAGAAAACAGACCCCTGTCACTTTGGGCTTTTCCTTGTTGGCAATAAGAAAGTGGTGTTGAGCACAGATGGCAGACAGGATTCAATATCAGACAGACCTTTCTTTCTCTTTCCGCATCCAGCTCCAGGATGGATGGGGGAAAGTGTTGTAATGATGGAACCTTGTCTGCAGACATACTGCTGTTTTGTGCTTGTGTGTGCACACACACACACATGTGCAAGTGCTCACATGCACACACAAGGAGAGAGAAGAGGGAAGAGACAGAGAGACAGCTGAAGATTAGGAGACTATAGATTACATTACAGTTTGTAGATCTTTCCTTTTTGTGCTATATATTAATCCACTGTTGCCAATATAATGAGCTATTCATGACACATTGGTATTGATAATGGTTATAGGCATGATTAGTTATTTCTGTTGTAAAACTGGTTATTACAACACACAGAATTATTTTTTAATGCCCATTGTGTATACAACCAAAACCACACATTCAATCACTCATCTTTACAATAAATTCTACAAACCTCAAATAATGCCACCCAAGTAATGAATGGAAGTAGAACCTACTCCCAACAGGAAATGACATCAGCGTGTCTTATTTCAGCACACATCCCTAACCAAAGAGACAAGTTAGTTGTCTGGGCTGATGGCAAAATATCCCCTCAAGTTAAATCGCCTTCAAATCAAAATCAATACAGAAGATAGCATTCAACAAACCTATACCTGTACACAAAGCAACACAGGGGGGTGGAGAGGGGGCAGGAGGGGGAGAGGAGAGCAAATTATCTCCAGATGTAGACCCGACCTTATGAATCTGTCTGAAGTACTTCTCTCTAAACAAGCCTTCAGGTTTTAAGTCTGTTTCATAACTAGAAGCGAAAAGAAGCAAGAGCATAGCCCCTGAGCGGATACTGTAGAGGGAAAGGGTTATTGGAAACAGCTGGCAGACGACAATCCATTGAAGGCAGACCTTCCTCCATTTCTTTGGCAAACAAGGGAAGGGTAAAGGTGGAGGAGAGAAGAAGGGATTTGTGTGAAAAAATACTGTTAGATATGTGTCTGAACAGTTAAAATGTGGCTTACAATTCGGTTGAGCGACTGTTTTGAGTGTGTGTGTGAAGTCAGGGCAAGTCAAGTCAATTTTTTTTCCATATGGTACATTGAATAAACAATGCATTTGCAGCAACTGTGTGTTTGTGTTTGATGGTTTTTGTTATATGATATCGAAAAACCCCTTGGAATGAAATGGTCTAGTGGTTAGAGTGTTCAATTCATGACCTGACAGAAGAAAGCTTAGGGCAGGGGTTGAATCCCTATTATCTATAGATATACAGCCATAAAACAACAATAATACCACTGTTGATACTACTGCTGCTACTACTACTACTACTACAACTACTACTACTACCACTAGCACCACTACCACTACCACTACAACTACTACTACCACTACCACTACCACCACCACCATTACTACTACTACCACAACCACCACCACTACTACTACTATTACAACTACTTCTACCACCACTACAACCACCACCACCACTACTACTTCTACTACTACTTCTACAACTTATACTCTTCCTCCTCCTCCTACTAACAGCATGAAAACAGCAACAAACATCCATACACCAGGTATCACACTTCAGATGGTTACAAGATCACACCAGCTGCCAGCTAAACAGTGATGTCAAAGGAACACATCTCCCAGTCAGCTCTACATTACAGGAAATAAACAAGAATGGCATATAAAAGAAGATGGGAAGTTTGGGGGAAAGAAGATACAGAAAAAAGACACCACTACTGGCAACTACTGAAGAAAGAAATAAGATCATTGCTGCCTTCAGTTCCAGACATCAACCTGACGTGCCATTTACAACTGCTGTCTGTCTGTGTAGAGCCCACTAGCTTCTCTCATCTGCTGCTAGCTGCTGTACCCCCAAACAACAAGAAAACAGACCCCTGTCACTTTGGGCTTTTCCTTGTTGGCAATAAGAAAGTGGTGTTGAGCACAGATGGCAGACAGGATTCAATATCAGACAGACCTTTCTTTCTCTTTCCGCATCCAGCTCCAGGATGGATGGGGGAAAGTGTTGTAATGATGGAACCTTGTCTGCAGACATACTGCTGTTTTGTGCTTGCGTGTATGATTGCACATGCATGTGCACACACAAGGAGAGAGAGGAGGGAAGAGAAAGAGAGAGAGAGAGAGAGAGAGAGAGAGAGAGAGAGAGAGCTGAAGATTAGGAGACTATAAATTACCTTACAGTTTGTAGATCTTTCCTTTTTGTGCTATATATTAATCCACTGTTGCCCATATAATGAGCTATTCATGACACATTGGTATTGATAATTGTTATAGGCATGCTTAGTTATTTCTGTTGTAGAAATGGTTATTACAACACACAGAATTTTTTTTAAATGCCCATTGTGTATACAACCCAAACCACACATTCAATCACTCATCTTTACAATTAATTCTACAATCCTAAAATAATTCCACCCAAGTAATGAATGGAAGTAGAACCTACCCCCAACAGGAAATGACATCAGCGTGTCTTATTTCAGCACACATCCCTAACCAAAGAGACAAGTTAGTTGTCTGGGCTGATGGCAAAATATCCCCTCAAGTTAAATCGCCTTCAAATCAAAATCAATACAGAAGATAGCATTCAATAAACCTATACCTATATACAAAGCAGCACAAGGGGATGGAGAGGGGGCGGGAGGGGGAAGAGGAGAGCAAATTACCTGCAGATGTAGACATGACCTTATGAATCTGTCTGATGTGCTTCTCTCTAAACAAGCCTTCAGGTTTTTATGTCTGTTTCATAACTAGAAGCCAGAAGAAGCAAGAGCATAGCCCCTGAGCAGATCCAGGAGAGAGAAAGGGTTATTGGAAACAGCTGGCAGACGACAATCTCTTGAAGGCAGACGTTTCTCCATTTCTTTGGCAAACAAGGGGAGGGTAAGGGAAGAAGGGATTTGTGTGAAGAAATGATTATTGGATAAATAAGTTTCTGAACAGTTATGATGTGGCCTACAATTTGACTGAGTGGCAAGTTCGTGGTGTGTTTGTTTGATTGTTTGTTTCTTTATGATATTAAGAGAAACACTTGGAACGAAATTAATAATAATAATAATAATAATGTATGGAATTTATATAGCGCTGAATCTTGTAAAGTAACAAATCAAAGCGCTCAATTAATAGCCTTACGTGTAGAGTCTGGAATTTACTATACTTGACAGTAAGCTTAGGGCAGAGGATTGAATCCCACTTGTTCATAAAAACATAAAACAACAACAACACCTGTTGTTGCTGCTGCTGATGCTGCTACCACCACCACCACCACCTCCACCTCCACCACCACCACCACCACCACTACTTTTACTACTACTACTACTACTAATGTTGCTGCTGCTGCTGCTGCTGCTGCTACTACTAGTACTACTACTACTACTACTAGCATGAAAAAACAACATCCATACATCAAGCGTCACACTATTCAGTGTGCTACAAGAACACCACACCACGCCACACAACACAACACACACACACACATACACACATACATACACACAGTGTGTGTGTGTGTGTGTGTGTGTGTGGTTGTGTGTGTGTGTGTGTGTGTGTGTGTGTGTGTGTTTCTTTCTTTTTGTTTCTCTGTTTCTATTTTCTTTTGAAGTTAGTTTTATTATTATTGGTTATGGTAACAATGCAGTTAGATACTATTGATCGAGTTGTTTTTTTGTTCCTAGATAGATAGCTTGTTGAAAAAACAACAAATGCATTGCTTATTCACAGTACCATCTGGAAATAAAAATTTGACTTCGCACACACACACACACACACACACACACACACACACACACACACACAACACACACACAAACACACACAAAGACCCACATTCACGAAGACGAATGGAGATGGGAGGTGAGACAAAGGGATTAGAGGGATGAGAGGTCAGAAGGTTATCATCCTGATTGGACAATCCTCGCACACAAAGCTACCTCCACCTCCACCACCCCACCCCCCGCGTCACCAAGATTATACTCAGCTATACAGTAACAGATGGGCAGTCACGCATCTGACACATCTGTGACCTAGAAATGATGCACCATTGACAGATGGGGTGGGGGTGGTGTGAAAGAGAGAGAGAGGGGGGGGGGGAGTAGAGGACAGGGGTGGTGGTGGGTGGGGGTTGGAGGTAGGTAGGGGGTGGGAAGGAAGTGCAAACGTATTGAGAAGGGATTAAGGGGATTGGGGGTTCCTTGATCTGTGATGAGGTGCGTGTTTCGGCAGGTGTAGGGGCAAACTTCTTTGATGGTTATGATGCATGCACATGTGCCCTAACGCAGGCAGGTAGGCAGGCAGGCAGTCAGGTACAAATACGCACGCACCCCCCCCCCCCCCCCCCCACTTCCCCGCACACAGACACATCAGGCAGGCAGGCAGGCAGGTCCACGCGCGCACGCACACACGCACGCACCCACCCACCCACACACACAGACACACACATACATACACACACACACACACCACCACCCCCCCCCCCCCACACACACACACACATACGTACACACACACACACACACACACACACACACACACACAAGTATGCTCTCTCTTTCTGTCTGTCTCTCTTTCATTCACTACAACACACGCGCGCGCACGCACGCACGCATGCACGCACACACACGCTCTATCTCCTTCGGATGAGACTATAAACCGAGGCCCTGTGTGTGCGAACGCATGCAGAACATCTTGCGCACACGTTAAATCCTGTTCCGCTTTTCGAAAGAGTAGGCCATTGTGTGCCGGTGGGAACAGATGATAAAATTGACAAAACTGCATACACACGGGGACTGGATGTAAAAAAAATCACACGAGTGCTTATTCCATTATCCTCGAAAAAAAAAATCCCCCCAAAAATAAATCTCTCTGACATACAAAATAAACTAAAAGAAGGGATGGGCGAGGGAGAGAGAGAGAGAGAGAGAGAGAGAGAGAGAGAGAGAGAGAGAGAGAGAGGGAGAGAGAGAGAGAGGGGGGGGGGGGGGGGGGGGGAGAGAGAGAGATGAATACAGAGAAAAACAGAAAGAAAACGGGCCAAGAAAAGAAGAATGAAGAAAGAAAGAAAGAAAGAAAGAAAGAAAAGAAAAGAAAAATAATATTTTAAAAACCCACAAAACAGAGCTAGAAAAAATAAAACAACGAGAGAGAGAGAAAGAGAGAGATAGAAAGAGAGAACAGAGAGAGAAGAGAGAGAGAGAGAGAGAGAGAGAGAGAGAGAGAGAGAGAGAGAGAGAGAGAGAGAAAGAAAGAGAGAGAGAGAGAGAGAGAAAGAGAGAGAGAGAGAGAAAGAAAGAGAGAGAAAGAAAGAGAGAGAGAGGGGAGAGATAAAGAAAGAAACAGAAAAAGAAACAGAGAGAGAAACAGAGAAGAAACAGAAAGAAAACAGAAAAAAAGACGAAAGAAAGAAAAGAAAAAAGAAAAAAACCAACAGAAAACGAATGAGACAACATAAAAGAAGAAATTACGAATTTCTTGTTCGATTCTTCTGTTTAAACCAAAATACAAAAAAAAACCCGCTTATATTGAAGTATTCAAGGGAAAGCAGGTGTTCAACACTATATAAAACATTAATGGAACTGGGTGCCAACTTGATTACATTTTGTGTCCTCTTTGTTTTTGGTCTTCCTTGGCATTATGCTTTGCAACAGATATCGTTACAAAAAGTTCCATTATCAGATGACCAAAATAAGAACGAGGATTGGCTTGCCTCCTGGTCATCTCTAAACTCTAACAAACACACACACACACACGCACGTGCAAGCACACGTGCACGCAGGCACGCGCGCTCACACACACACACTCAAAAATGTTCAATACTGTTCCGCTTTTCGGAAGAGTACGCCATTGTGTGCCAGTGGGAACAGATGACAAAATTTACAAAACTACATACACACGGGGACTAGACGTAAAAAAAGCACACGAGTGTTTATTCCATTATCCTCGATATAAAAGAATAAATTTTTAAAAAATCGAATGACAAGATAGGAAGAAGAATTAGCTTCTATTTTGGTCCCATCTAAATGCACACACACACACGCCCACACACACGCACACACACACGCACGCGCGCACACACACACGCGCGCGCGCGCGCGCGCACGCACACATACACTTTTTGCCATATACATTATAATACGCTTTGCCCCCGAGGTAAGTTAAAACCAGACTTCTCTATCTAAATCTGAAATAATTTAGTTTGAGCCTCTATTAGAAATAACCTTATTATTTTTCCGCCCAAAATAGACCCCAAAAAGAAAACCATGACTGTTGTTATTATTATCATTATCTTTATTATCATTCTTATTATCATCATCATCACCATCATTACTATTATTATCGTTATTATTATTATTGTTATTATTATTATTATCATTATTATTTCTCCAACTAAAACAGATCCCAAACAGAAAAACTATGATGATGATTATCATTATTATCATTATTTTTAATTTTTTTATTATCATCACCATGATTGTTATTATTATTATGACCATCGCCATTATTATCATTACTATTATCATTATTATTCTTATCATTATTACTGTTATCATCATCATCATCATCATCATCATCATTATTATTATTATTATTATTATCATTATATGTCGTCATCGTTATTATTGCTGTTGATGTTGCTGCATGTTGCAGTTGTTGTGGTTATTATTGTCATTATTATCATTAATGCATTATCATCGCCATCCTTATCATCATATTTTTACAACTATAATCTCGGTGCCAGTTTCATTTCAACGAACAAAATGAGTTTACAGTTTTTCCAGCTACACCTACGCAATCTCAAAAGCTTTTGTTTTGACAAAAACCTCCCAACTTCACTGAAAGAGATAGGCAGTTAGTTTCTGCATATAATGCCTATTATATAAACATCTCTTTGCAAAACGCACTACAGGTTGGTTTAAACTGGTGTAGAACACAGCAACCACGTTTATGAAAGCAGTCTTAGGGAGATGATGACAAAAATGGAATTCTGTAAACACACAAAATAAAGGGTCTATCAAGCCAAGGTTTTGACACAGCCTGGATTAGGCTGTGATTGTGTGGATGTTTGGGGTTACACACAGATAACGCATACAAGAGAGAGAGAGAGAGAGAGAGAGAGAGAGAGAGAGAGAGAGAGAGAGAGAGAGAGAGAGAGAGAGAGAGAGAACTCTGAACTCTGAAATAGTTTAATAGTACATCGCCTTAGGCCACAATATATCAAAACGGAGTGATAGGGGTGGTGGTGGTGTACAATGGAAGAGACCAATGATTTCACAATACAAATACAACTTTCATTCAGCTGAAAAGCTGCCCTTCTATGTACGTACACATCTTCCCCTGTCAACAACTTAGGGTTATTATAACTTGGTAACTCTGTACGCTCACTCATTCCATTTCGATCACCAAGCACCAGCATAACTTATGAGAGAAGAAATGCGGAAAAAAACATCTCGAGAATCATGCCTATGTGTCATCATGAATCTAACTTATTGTGAACAGTCTAAGACAGCAATGCAATCTTTAATAAGAAAATACACAAACATACAAAGCGAATGACAAATGAGAGAGACTGAGTGACAGAGACAGAGAGAGGGAGAGAAGAGAGAGAGAGAGAGAGAGGGGGGAGGAGAGAGAGAGGGGGGAGGGAGGGAGAGAGGGGGGAGGGAGGGAGAGAAAGAGAGAGAGGGGAGGGAGAGAGAGAGAGGGAGAGAGAGGAGAGAGAGAGAAGAGAGAGGGGAGGAGAGAGAGAGAGGGAGGGAGGGAGAGAGAAGAAGAGAGAGAGGGAGGAAGAGAGAGGGAGGAGGAGAGAGAGAAGGGAGGGAGAGGAGAGAGAGAGAGAGAGAGATTACATAATGGATCAAGGTGTGCGCTGTTGCCAAGAGAGAGAGAGAGAGAGGAGGGGGGGAGAGGGTGTAGTGTGTGTGTGTTGTGTGTGTGTGTGCGTGTCCCGCGCGCGCGCGCGCGTTTTTAAGTCAGAATAAGTGTTTCCACATAACCTATGAGGTCGTTAGGGAGCGAGGTGTCAGAGACCTCAGCTTCTCTAGGGGCCAGTGCCCATCTTAATGCGTAATGGTGTAAAGCTTTTAAACTCAAGAGAGAGAGAGAGAGAGAGGAGAGAGAGAGAGAGAGAGAGAGACAGACAGACAAAACAGACAGACAGACACAGACACAGACACACAGACACAAAGACAGAAAGAGACACAGATCAACTCAAATCAAATCAAATCAAAACAAATCAAATTCTTTTAATTTGGCGATATTGAATAAGCACTGGTTTCTTTAAAAAAAATATACATGCAGCTCTGCCCTTGTCAGGGATAAATAACAATCAACAAAAACAAACGAAAAACCAACAAAACAAAAACATACCAGCATGAAAATAACACACACACACACACACACACACACACGACCGCACACACACAGGGAGAGAGAAAGAGAGAGAGGGAGAGAATGAGACAGTGACACACACACACACACACACACACACACACCGACACAGCACGAGAGACCCGAGACAGAGGGCAAAAAGAACACACCTGCCAATCCTACGAATCCAGGTGACC
>CM054153.1:10694135-10744135 GCA_028751875.1 Rapana venosa
CGTCCCAAATGAGTAGCTACAACTTTTGGATAAAGAAAACTTCTGTTTTCATTATAGACATTACTATTTTCAATAGTCCAAGCCTTATGTTGATGTTTGTGGACACACTATAAACCTTGTGCCTCTCTGGTCAAGATGACCTGATGTTAATGCTCCAACACTCAGCTAGCACCTTGGGTGACTGGCCAGTAGAATGGGTGGAATGTCGGGTGGAATGGGGGTCAGAGAGGGATGAGGGGGGAGGGGGGGGGGGCGAGTATCGGGTGGAATGGTATGTTGACTGACCTCTGTGGAAGTGTCCGGCTTTTAGTCGCCTGCCGAGTTGATACAAGCTTTCGAGATTATTCCCCCTGTGTGTTGCTTCTGGCCACACACACACTGTGTGTGTGTGTGTGTGTTGTTGTCTGTCTGTCTGTCTCTCTCTCTCTCTCTCTCTCTCTCTCTCTCTCTCTCTCTCTGTGTGTGTGTGTTGTGTGTGTGTGTGTGTGTGTGTGTGTGTAAAGGCAGAAGAGGAACGGGTGGGAGATGGGTTGAGGTGATAGGTATACAGTAAGTATCCACAACTTGAAAGAAAACGTTCGCACGCACGCACACATACACACACAACACACACACACACAACACACACACACTACAACACAACAACACACACACAACACAACATACTCACACACATACACAACACTCACACACACACAACACACACACACACTACAAAACTACACCAACAACTTTCTTTGTTGCAGGATCATAGACTCATTTGCTGTATCCCCTATTTTCTTAACACTTAATACCTCTACACCCACTACTACTAAAAAATGTCTTCTGAATCAGTCAGTCTTGTAGAAGCTTCATTAAAAAGGGTTAAAAAAAAACACAACCATCAAGTCTACTGCAACCTTTTCTGTATCTCCCAGACTTCATCACAAACATGCTGTCTACAAAAGAAACGAGCATCTTGCAATTATTCCAGAATAAAGTAAGACAAGTATCGTGTGCGATGCCTTCATTTATAAAGTAAGATAGATACACTCTTCCTATTCTTACACTTCATTAATTTCTCCATCATAATATTATTGTGTCTGACGGGTAATGATGATTCCTAAAAACGGGGTCAGCAGTTACTAAAAGAGACCCGGATGGATGAACTGGCTCCCATTGATATTGTCGTCTGCACAGGTAATTACTCTAATTCTCTCCCCTTCCCAGCACCAGCCGCCATTTTCAGAAAGTACTTTGCGTGATAGAGTTCAGGGTGTATCGGCAGGTGACAGACAACCGGATCCAGCAAATAGGTAGGTAGCACGCCTACGCATTATCTGTCTGTCGTCTGTCTGTCTGTCTGTTTGCTACCTTGTTGGTTGGTGTCTGTGTATGTGCGTTTGCATGTTTGTCCGTAGTTTATGTGTTCAGTTTCAAAAATCAGGGCTATAAAAGGTTGTTGATGATTACTGGTTATCTTTTTCAAATCTACGTAGTTATGATGATGATGATGATGATGATGATGATGATGATCATCATCATCATCATCATCACATCAGCAGCAGCAGCAGCAGCAGCAGCAGCAGCAGCATCAACATCATCATCATCAACATCATCATCATCGTCATTATCATCATCATCATCATCATCATCATCTAGCAATCTGTCATTATTATCATATTTTATATTCTTGCTTGTGCTATTACGTTATTGGAATAAACTCTCTCTCTCTCTCTCTCTCTCTCTCTCTCTCTCTCTCTCTCTCTCTCTCTCTCTCTTCTCTCTCTCTTCTCTTCCTTATTACATACAACTATCTAACGTGCACACAGACACATACACACTACACACACACCATTATTGTGAATAGTCATTAAATCATAGAACACACACACACTCTCTCTCTCACACCCCTCAGCTCCCTCACCGCCTCTACCACACACACACACACACACACACACACACACACACACACACACACACACACACACAATACACATACACAAACACACACACAAACATACACACACATACAACACACACATACACACACACGCACGCACGCACGCACGCACGCACGCACACGGACAGGCAGAACGTGCCATAGCTTCATTCCAGAAGACCATGCAACTCTTCAAAGGGAAGTTCCCAATATCAAGTTGCTGCATTTCATCCTGCAGCCAAACCCGATCTGCCATTAAGAAAAAGACCCATCTTTGAAGCTCTCCTTCCTTGTCACAGAGCGGATGTGACCAAGAAAGATGAAGAATAAAACTGCTCTCTTTCTCTTCCTATCTCTTTCTGTTTCTTCTTCTTTAATTTAACGTCTTTTCACATTACGTGATATTAGACAAACATATCTTTCTGTTTGTCTGTCTGTCTGTCTGTCTCCCTGTCTGTCTGTCTATCTATCTGTCTGTCTGCCTGTCTGTCAATCTATCGATCCATCTATCTATCTGTCTGTCTGCCTGTCTGTCGATCCATCTATGTATCTATCTATCTCTCCCAGTTTTTTCATTCGAAATATGATATTTCTTATGAGCTTTCCACACACACACACAACACACACACACCACACACACACACACACACACACACCACACACACACCACACACACACACACCACACACTACACCACACCACACACACATAACACACCACACACACACACACACACACACACACACACACACACACACACACACACACACACAACACAAACACACGCACACACACGGCATGTATCCTGTAAAGACTATTTTATGCCTTCAAAGACGTAAGAAAAAATGCTGGATTTAGGAAGCGAATAATGTCAGACAACAAATCAATATGGTAAGATCACAAGCAAGCAGAATAGCTAAAGAAACGAATGTTTGAAGCGATTTCCAAATATTTAAGAACAGAAACGACGCACTAAAGTTTTCCTTACAACGGAAAACAGTTTTTATGAGTTCAGAGGAAAGATCATGCAAAATAAACATTTTTTAAAATTGTATAAGCTAACAGTATTATTTGCACACACTGTCTTCTCTCGTGTTGGGTAGTCGAGTGGTTAAGACATTGGGCTTCTAGTTTCCATAATTCTGAAGTCAGGGGATCAAATCTCGACTACTCCTGGTGTAAGTAAAGGTGTGGATTTTCACAACCTCTGAGGTCAACAGTAGACATGCCAGTGCCATGCTCCCATTATAAATTAACTGCCTGGAAAATGTATAGTCTTCTCGTTAATGATTTTGCGACGTGGATTGGTAGGGGTGGTAGGGGGAGGGGGCTATGCCAGGTTCTTCTTTCCCACAACACAAAGCCTAAAAAATTCAGAGCAGTGGACTGACTTTTCAAGGAGTTTAGGGGCCGCGTTTGGTACTTCATGTCTGCGTGTTACCCCCACTCCATCATGCACTGTTTTCGATCACGTTTGCCTTTGAGTTTGCATACGTTTGTATTAACATGTGCAGTGGGTACATACTATTTTTCCTTTTGTATATCAAGCCGTGTTTTCTTTATGAGATGGGACTTGAATAAATTCCTAGTGGATGCAGCAGAGTAGAAATAACAAAGGGGTGGGGGGGGGGGGGGGGGGGGTATTAATGCTAACTGCCTTCTTCCTCATGCTCTCTGATATTGCTGAAATCAGATGTTATTGGAAAGTAACACCAAATATAATGTGTGAATGTGAGTACCAGGGATAACCTTTGTCAGCCAAAGTATTAAGATCTGTTTTTTAAATATGTGTCAGTATCAATCTTTATCTGTAGGGAAATATGAATTAAACACCAATGCGATTACTGCTTTGCCCTTTGCAGCCACTTTAGACTTCTCTGTGCGAAAGTCTGGCTGCTCTTTCCCTAGTGTGTCCAGCAAGTGCAGAGACACTGTATTTTGTTTTAGAATCCTTCTGCAGATGTATTTATTTGCCTATGAGAGTGTCTTTCCTTCTACAATTTTCCCCCCAAACGTTTTGGCTAAATTTATGTTGCACATGTGGCAGTATCATCCGAAAGACTGCCACCCAGACCACAACGCATGACCTAGTAGATAGGAGGGAAAGTCCAACTTGAGATACCTGGCACCTCTTGTTTTGTTGTTGAGTGGATTACCACAAGACCCCCAAACAAAATTGTCAGTGTAATAGGACATTAGCTTGCTTGAACTTCTTCGTTTTCTAATGTTGAAATCCTGAGGGAATTCAAGGCAGGAGGAAAATTGCTTCAGAAGACTGTGTTGTGGGCTGTCCTGTTCAGCTGGTTCATTGTTATTCCAGCTGCCTTCTAAACAGCCAGGAAAGTCAGCCAGGAAACTTTCCTGGCTGATGAATAATTCAGGGTGCAGGAATTGTAAATGACAGGACTGCCCTAGTTGCTTCCCTTTAGAGGCAATGCTGCGGCCTGTGCTATTCTCAGACACAGCTGTGGATAGCATACGGTTTTGTTTGACTGCTTGCTGGCTTCAGGTTTTCGTTGTAAGTTATTCTTGATAAAGGCTGTATAGCAAGCTCTGAGAATATTTTAATACAACAACTTCATTACTTTTTGTTTGTTTTTAATAGTTTACGTTTGAAAGACTTATAAAGACATAACACTTCTACATGACAGCTGTCTCTTGTTGGAGAGACAATAAAGTTTCTTCCTTTACCAATGCTTTTCGATACTGAAAACATTTGACTGATCATACAGAATTGATAAAGTAGATTCACTTCGCACGTTTATTTCTCACACCAAACAATCAACGCATAGATAACGAAAATGTTAACGTTTGTTTAGGAGAAAAATCGAATTGTTTTACTCTAGAATATCAACTCGAGGTTTCCTTTGCTCGATAAAATCATCCCAGAGCAAGTTCATACAAAGAGATGCCAAGATAAAATAGTGTATTTTGCTCTTGGCTACTGCTGACTCCAGTTCCATCAAATGTCCACAAACCCAGCTCTTTGAAAAACTCAGGTGCTGCACCAACGCTATTGACAATACACGAGAAGAAACAAAGTGATATTACTTCAGCCCTGCCAACGGTCTGGCATTACACCTACAGAATATTGAATACAGCGATAATGCATCTGGTCAGACCTCACGTTTGTGTTGTGATGAATTGTATTCTCAGTGCAATCATTAGTTCCCAGTTTGAGAGAGAGAGAGAGAAAAGAGAGAGAGAGAGAGAGAGAGAGAGAGAGAGAGAGAGAGAGGAGAGAGAGAGAGAGAGAGAGATGGGACGGACAATATCATGGGGAAAGATGAATATTAATGGGTCCCTGAGGCAGAAGACGTGAAGAAAGGTCATTTCTGAAATGTCTGGCTGTATTCAAAGTAGGGTCATCGATTTTCACTCCAGTGCGTGTAGTAGTAATGTGGTGAAGAGACCGTGTTTTTGCCCTGGGGGGTGATGGTAATGGGGGTGTGAGTAAGGTGACAAAGGTTATGTGGTGGTTTGGAAGTGATACATTTTCAGGGTTATTGTTTGCATTTCTGATGTATATGTCTGTCTGTCTGTCTGTAGTAGTTTGTCTGTCTGTCTGTCTGTCCCGCCTGTCGCTCTACACCCATCCCTCTCATCACTCACTCATCCTCTCACACACACATTGTGTGACGTGGAACGGATGACAACATTTACCAAAATTGCATACACACGGGGAATGGATGTAAAAAAAAAAGCACATCAGTGCTTATTCCATTATCCTCGAAATTAAAACAAATCACACTCACACACATTTTGTCAACATATTCATTTTTGTGGGCAAGTGTTACTGAAATATCAAAGTGGCAAGCTTCAAAAACATCTCTATGTGTTAACAACCTCCATGATCAGCTATTTCTGTGTCCCTGTATTTCTTCTCTCTTGACTGTTTTCAAGACTCTACACCTATGTCTCTGCCTTTTGTCTGTTCTATCTGTCTCTGCATCTGTCTCTTTCTGTCCATCTGCCTGCCTCCTCCTGTTTCTGTCGTCTCCCCTCTTCTGACCTTCCCCCAGTGCTCGTGTATGAATGTAGAAATACGGAGATGCAGGCAGGATGGCAGGCACATGCATGCTTACATACGCTCGCACACACACATACATACATTCGCGCGCGCGCGCGTGCACAGAGAGAGAGCGAGAGAGAGAGAGAGAGAGAGAGAGAGAGAGAGAGAGGAGGTGTGTGTGTTGTGTGTGTGTGTGTGTGTGTGTGTGTGTGTGTGTGTGTGTGTGTGTGTGTGTGTGTGTGTGTGTGTGTGTGTGTGTGTAGCGGAAATTCAATAAAACGGAAACCTCTCCAGAGAATGAGAATGATAACAACACAACAAACAACAATATAATAATAATAATAATAATAATAATAAATAATAATATAATAATAAATATATAATAAACAACAATAATAATAATAGTGATAATAGTGATAATAGTGATAATAGTTATAATAATAACAACAACAATAATAATAATGACGATGGTGACGATGATAACAATAATAATAACAACAACAATTATGATTATAACAACAACAGCAAAAACAACAACGAGGACGACGATGATGATGATGATGACAACGACGATGACAACGACGACGACGACGACGACGACGATGATGATTACATCCTGAATAGCGTCGAATCTTGTAAAGGAAACAAATTCATTCAAAGCCCTTGCATTCATTCAAATCATTCGCACACACGCGAACCGTTCACAAAAAAAAGTTGCTGAAATAACAGCATGCAGTATTTTATTTTATTTTATTCTTTTATATCGAGGATAATGGAATAAGCACTCATGTGCAGGATCGGTTTGTGGGGGCTGGAGAAGCAGAAACCATCTGACCAAAGGGCCGATTATTCTACTTGTGGTCTGTTTGGGGCAACGGGAATACCACTGAAAAAAAAAAGAATCTTAAAAAAAAGGTAGAATAAAAATCGGTCGTCGCCTGCATGTTCATGCATATGCTTGCCAGAAGCAGATGGCAAAGAAGATTTTAACAATAGTAAATAATAATAAAAATAGGGTGTGTGTGCATAAACGTGCTCAAGAATACACGCAAGCTAAAACGCGCGCGCGCGCGCGCGCGCGCGCACGCACGCACACACGCACATGCACACTGTGACTATCAAGTTTGGTACCGCAAGCAGGACGCTTTAGTTGTAAATGCGCCTGTGGATATTCAAGGCTAAGTCAAATCATGACGTCAACACAGATGCAGACGACAGCTACCGGGCGATGTGTTGGGAGCAGTTTTTCAGTAAAAATTGTTTTGATGTGATTTATTATTTCGATCTAGTTATTTATTCACTTATTTATTATTTTTGTTCGTTCATCGAATGTTGTTTTAGACTACTATTGCGATTGTTAGACATAAATTTTGCCCAAGAAGTAAATTTTTGTTTGCCTTATCAAGTAACGTGAAGTTTTAAGTTGTTTGACAACACTTTCCACCCTCTGATATTAATCACCCGAATGACGATTGCTGTTCAGCTTTTATTGCATTTTATTCTATAATTATTTAATTTGTATGTTTATTTGATAACCAGAAGCCGTTGGGGACGATGAATGTGGTGAAGTGAGGGTGAAGACGAGGAGAAGGAACCGACAGACGTGTGTCGTTGCTGACAGTACTTCTACCAACGAGTTCTGCCCAGGACAGAAATAACTGGATTATTCCACTGAATCTTCACCATCCCGTGCACATCTTGTCAGCTTTTATGTGTCAAGTAGGTAAACATTTTTTTTCTCCTTTTAAGTTTTGACTGGATAAACTGTTTGAAAAAAAAAGGTAATTCAGTTCAAAAGAATGTTGCATACTTTCTGACTGAGGACAAGCACGTATACGCGCAAGCATTCACACAGATAGCTTATTTATACGCACAGGCATAGACGTATGTACGCATGCACATACACGCACATGCATGCATTCACATATTATGCACATATACAAACGCACGCAGGTGTGCATACTCACGCATGTTAGTGTGCACACACGCGCACGCACATACTAAGGCATGCACCAATCATGCACATACATGTGGTCGTTGGGCTATAAACGATATGACTGACTGACATAGTTTTCAAGGTTGTGAACATTGCCAATTTTCGAGTTTTTCAAGCGATGGGCTTTTGATCATAATAGCTCTAAAATCAAGGGCTGTGGATATGGATCTTTGTAAAACCAAGTAAATTCAGAGCGGGCATTAAAAATTTTTCTCCAATCACACACACACACTTTTGCTCTTTCTCTCTCTCTCCAAAACACACACACATACACACACACACTCTCTCTCTCTCTCACACACACATAGACACACACACTTAACACACACACACACACACACAACCACACGTAGACACACACACTTACACACACATACACATACACACACACACACACACACACACACACACACACACCACACTACACACACACACACACACCCTGATCCATGATAACTACATGAAAACGAAAAAAGAAGCAACAACCAACCAAACAACAACAAAAATGCAAAAAAAACCCACCTAAAACACTGAGGCAAAAGCTCATTGACCCATCTTTCTAGAGCACATGTACTTTCCTCCCCAAATTTGTACTGGATAATTGCGTGTGTCGGGGGTGGGAGGAAGGTGCGGGGAGGGGGGAGCACTGTTTCAGTAGATCCCCAAACTAGAAAACCACACCGTGCTATCCTTTTGTCAGTTTTCGTGAATACAAAAAAGCATGTGATAGAAGTGACCCAACACACAGAATGCCTAAACTAACCTACTCAATAAAACGAGGCAAAGCTATTGATCCTCTTTTCTGGTCCATCTACTTTCCTCCCTACATTTGTTTACTGTGTCATGCGTGTGTCGGTGGAGAAGGTGCGTGTCGGAGGTGGGCTCTGCTAGTAATCGCCAAACTAGAACCAGCTGTTATCTTTTGTCGTTTCGGCGTGTTGCTCCAACTCTGTGGGTCTGAGATAGTTGAATTAAAAGGCGCTTTGACCATACCAAGTAATTGTCAAAGCTTACTGTTGCATTTTTTTTTTTGTCCTGTCTCTTCTTCTCTGTTGTCTGTCTGTCTGTCTGTTTCTGTCCTTGTTCTTACTTTGTGATCATTGAAACTGAGTTACGTTCGTTAAAGTCTATCGTCTTAGAGTCTTTTTGTTTTTTTGAATTCTGTAATTATTTAATATAATTGTTCTGTCACAATTACTTCAAAAGGGAAGAAAAGTGTAACGTTATACCCCTTGTCATTCGTCCTGTCTGCATTTGTCTCTTGATTGTTGTATGTTCGTCTGTCTGTCTTCTGTCCTGTCTGTCTTTCTGTTGTCTGTCTGTCTGTCTCTTCGTCTCTCTCTTCTGTCTCTCTCTCTCTCTCTCTCTCTCTCTCTCTCTCTCTCTCTCTCGCAGTTGTGTTTTTCATTTTCATGTGTGCATGTAGGCGCACTGGTTTGTTGTTGAGAGCAGTGTGCTGTGCCAATGATTGCGGTTTGGTGGTGACTGATGGTGAGGCGAGTGATTTGTGGCTTGAAAGACATCATCCTCTGCTTATGTTTCTTCCCTTTCCCGACTGTATATGAATGTCAAAATCATTTAGAAGGGAGGAGACGGGAGTTACGTTGAAAAAAATGGGGATGTATTGTGTCGAAGAAAGAAGAGAGAGAGAGAGAGAGAGAGAGAGAGAGAGAGAGAGTGAGATGAGTGTGTGTTTGTGTGTGTGTGTGTGTGTGTGTGTGTATGTGTGTGCGCGCGTGCCCGTTTGAGTGAAAAACAAGACTGTTTGGTGGTGTTATTTTGTGTATGTGTGCGTTCGTGCGTTTGTGCGTATGGGTCTTTGTGTGTGTTTTTGAGAGAGAGAGAGAGAGAGAGAGAGAGAGAGAGAGAGAGAGAGAGAGAGAGAGAGAGAGAGAGAGAAACAAGGAAACAAAAGAAAAAATAATATTCTCTAGCGAGTGAAAAATTCCTCACAATCCATGTTGTTTTCCAAACTTCAGACAATAAACTAGAAAGGCAGACTATGAATAAAAATGAGGACAATCGATCAGTGCCAAAACAAAAACGTCGACATGTAGCGTTACCCTACATTGAGAGAGAGAGAGAGAGAGAGAGAGAGAGAGAGAGAGAGAGAGAGAGAGAGAGAGAGGAGAGAGAGAGAAGAGTTATGCCAGAGTCCAGTATGTTCACTTTTCTTCAAAATTGATCATCAATTTTATTTTGGTAAGGTTTGATTTAATTTTCGCTGGCAGCTTGTGTTATGAGAGTAATCATTCAAGGGCATTTACTATAAGCAGGGAAGAGAGAGAGAGAGAGAGAGAGAGAGAGAGAGAGAGAGAGAGAGAGAGAGAGAGAGAGGAGAGAGAGATACAAAAAGAGAGAGAGACACACAGAAAGACAGAGAGAGACAGAGGCAGAGAGAAAGAGAAAGAAAGATTTATGATGATGAGTATGACCCCACTCATTCTTCTTTTAATAATGACATTTTTTACGTATGTGGTTCGATCGATTTTCCCCTAACCTGCAGTGATTAGGAGAACGATCAGTGAACCGCATTGACATGGAATAGTTGGATAATGGAATGAGAACAGGCACGCTGACTTTGTTGCTTTTTTTTCTATTCACAGACGATGGGACATTGAGTGGACCAGCATTGCCCTGCAGTGTCCAATGCGTTTTCCAGTAAGGGCGAGTTTTTGAAGGGCAGTAGGGTGAGTTCGATTGGCATTGGGGTGAATTTGATTGGCAGTGGGGTGAGTTTGATGGGCAATGGGACGAATTTGATGGGTAGTTGGGTGAATTTGATTGGCATGTGGGGTGATAGGTGATGAGTGGAGCAGTGGGTTGATTTTTGATTGGCATGTCGGGGTGATGCATGATCAGTGAGGATCTGGTGAATTGAGAACTGGGGTGTCATTGGGCTTGGGGGGATTGTGAGGAGCCAGTAACAGACATGACGAGTGCTTTGAGGAGTGTAGGTGAACACATGTGGCCTGCTGGCACGTCTTTCAGATTAAAGAAGCAGATTATTACGCAGAGCAACTGATAGGCCAAAACAAAACAAAATCTTGATTGCTTCTGTTGATCAGGTGCGGTGTTGTCGTTCACGTCATTCTTTTTACGGCAGGAAAATTGTTCTTTCGTTGGAAATTTAATTTTCGCGAAAGCTTTCAACGTCAATGGCGACAACTTTCTGTAACAAGATTCTGCATCTTTATCGTTTTAAAGACACTTGTTTCATGAGCCATGCACGAGCAGGATAGTTAATGGTATTGCCAAAGTGAAAAGGCTTCAGACGGCTGCTTTGATATCAAGTACAGTTTCAAGAGAGAAAACAAAAATCTAGCAGCTATTAAAACAGCACTTTGCACCATTCACATATTGTGTTTCAAAATACCTCACGCTGAAACGCCCTCTGCTCGGGAAAAGCAGCCAGGCATCCTTCCCCTCTCTCTCCCTTTCTGTCTGTCTGTCTGTCTGTCTCTATCTCTCTCTGTGTCTGTCTGTCTGTCTGTCTGTCTTCTCTCTCTCTCTCTCTCTCTCTCTCTCTCTCTCTCTCTTTTTCTCTCTCTTTCTGTGCTGTCACAGAGGAGGGCCAATGAAGTTCAGTGCCACTGACGGCGAATTATCTGCCCCTGTCAGCAGCACCTAAAATATCACTGGTGTCAACAGTGGCTGTTGTCTTGCTTGTTGCCAGCAGATACACAGAGAGAGAGAGAGAGAGAGAGAGAGAGAGAGAGAGAGAGAGAGAGAGAGAGAGAGAGAATCCTCTCGGTGGCACATTGTGGAAAGAACGAGATTATTACTACGTTACTACATCGTAAACACAACCTCGGTGGAAAAAGAACCAAGACGAGAGAATAGTTGAGCATTTGTGAAAATACTTTCAAACAAGATAGTAGCTTACTTTCAGACAAGATAGTGGTGTACTTTCAAACAAGATAGTGGCTTACTTTCAAACAAGGTAGTGGTGTACTTTCAAACAAGATAGTGGCTTACTTTCAAACAAGATAGTGGTGTACTTTCAAACAAGATAGTGGTGTACTTTCAAACGAGATAGTGGTGTACTTTCAAACAGGTAGTGGTGTACTTTCAAACAAGATAGTGATGTACTTTCAAGCAAGATAGTGGTGTTCTTTCAAACAAGATAGTGGTGTACTTTCAAACAAGATAGTGGTGTACTTTCAAACAAGATAGTGGTGTACTTTCAAACGAGATAGTTGTGTACTTTCAAACAGGTAGTGGTGTACTTTCAAACAAGATAGTGATGTACTTTCAAGCAAGATAGTGGTGTACTTTCAAACAAGATAATGGCTTACTTTCAAACAAGATAGTGGTGTACTTTCAAACAAGATAGTGGTTTACTTTCAAACAAGTTAGTGGTTTACTTTCAAACAAGACAGCAACTCACCTCGGGTGGACTAGGCAAAAAACATCAAAGCCCACCCCTCAAGAACCACCTCTTAGCACTAGTCTGGGGTGCATTCCAAATAAGGCATGCTACTACGCATTCTGCTGTTGATCGATCCCCGGAGAGATATACTTTCTAAATGCTTCTGGGTTTTGCCCGTGTACATACATGTTGTTGGTAGTGATGGTGGCAGCGTGGCTGGCAATCAACTGGGTCGTCTCAGTGCTGGTCTTTATGCCCTGCTGCTATGCTGCTATTTTATTCAGTTTGTTCACCATGACCGGTAACACTAGAGCAAACACTCGAAAAGGGTTGCATCAAATCACATCAAATCAATTTCTTCTATTTTCGAGGATAATGAATAAGCACCCACGTACGTTTTTTTTAATATCGTCAATTTACTGAAGGAAATGCGTTTATTCCAGATCAATCTCACTGATATGCTATGATTGCAGAATATTTTATCTTGGTTTTTCTAGCACTGAAACTGAGATTGCAATGTGGAAACACATTATTGTTGTTGTTGCTGCAGTTTATGTCGGTGCTGTGCCTCTGGCCATAACACAGGCAGTTTTAAGATAAACGGTAGCAGGCATTATTTCAAACTTGCTGTGTGTACTACTCACACGAGAAGTGTATTGTATCATTCATTTACTTTTTCAATCGATATTTTGCCCACAGGGTAGGGCATTCTCGAATGATTTAACTGCTGAAATAAATATCTAGCAATGTTATCACAAAGGGGCTCCTCGCAATAACTATTATAAAATAGTCGATACATGAAAATTTGCGCACAGACAGACAGGCCGAAGGACATACAGATAGACACACTCACACACATTTTATACACACATGCATATCCACGCAGGGACACACACACACTCACTCACTCGTAAGTGCACATGCACATGTGCAGACACAAACACGCCTTTCGCCTAAGTGACCAACACGCTTTTTGGAGATCAGTAATGGTACAAAGAGAAACATGCTTTGTCATACTTTCAGTGTTCAGTACCAACCTGTGCCTAAATAGTAATGAGTTATTTTTTTTAATTTCTTTAACATATTGCCACCATTGAGCGGTGGTGGCTTGATGGAAGAGGATAATAAAGATAATTATTCTGTTACAGTATTTGCTGCGCTTAATAATTGTACTGCTCTCTCTCGCTCATGCTATTGCTCTGTCTATCCGTCTGTCTGTCTGTCTTTCTCTGTGTGTGTGTGTCTTTCTCTGTCTCTGTCTGTGTCTCTCAGCCTCTCTGCTCTCACCTAGCCCCTCCCTCTGTCTCTCTTCCCCCCCCCCTCTCTCTCTGTGTCTTTTATCCCTGTCATGTTACTTTGTTTTACCATTGTCTTTCTTCTTGCCAAGAACTATGTTTGCATCGTTATCGGAGTAACATTAATGTGACGAAAATCAGCACCCCACACCCCACATACAGCCAAAGTTGAAGCACAGTTGCTGTTTATTATTTCATGAGTAGTTATCGATTATATCTTTATCTTTGCTTAATGTTTGTTCCTTTCATATATCTGTGCACCAAGACATGATTTTTCCATTTTGAGGCCGGGGGTAGCACGTTTCCCTTCTTATCTGGTTTCCGATTCCAGATAAAGTAGAATGAGCAAGCAAGCAATATGTCCACCTTTTCGCTCCCTCTGTCTTTCTCTTTCTGTATGTCTCTCTCTCTGTTTCTCTGTCTCTGTATCTCTCTGTGTGTCTGTGTCTCTCCCTCTTTAACTCACTCTCTTTCTCTGTCCGTGTGTGTGTGTGTGTGTGTGTGTGTGTGTGTGTGTGTTGTGTGTGTGTGTGTGTGTGTGTGTGTTCCGTGTGTGTACCTCTTTGACTCTACCTCTATTTTTCTCTTCTCCTACCTCTCTCCTTGTCTCTGTTTCTATCTTTGTACAGCCGTCTGCTTCTATCTGTTTTTCTGTCTGTCAGTCAGTCTGTCTGTCTGACTGTTTGACTGTGTCATTGTCTGTCTCTCTGTGTCTCTCTGTCTGTTTCTATCTCTGTTTCTCTGTCTCTCTTTCTCTGTCTCTCTATCTCTATCTCTCTCTTTAACTCTCTCTCTCTCTCTTGCTCTGTCAGTGTGTGTGTGTGTGTGTGTGTGTGTGTGTGTTGTGTGTGTGTGGTGAGTGAGAGAGAGAGAGAGAGAGAGAGAGAGAGAGAGAGAGAGAGAGAGAGATTGTGTCTGCGTCTTTGACTCTATCTCTATTTTTCTCTTCTCTTGCCTCTCTCTTTATCCTTGTTTCTCTTTCTCTATTTTTCTCTTCTCTTACCTCTCTCTTTATCTTTGTTTCTCTCTTTGTATAGCTCTCTCTGTTTGCTTCTATCTGTCTGTCTCTTTGTTTCTGTCTGTCAGTCCGCCTCTCTCTCTCTCTCTCTCTCTCTCTCTCTCTCTCTCTCCCTCTCTCCCTCTCTCCAGCGAACTGTTCTGCTAATAACCTGTGTACAACACCAGACTGGCATACTGCAAGCACAGGTAGCAGGAAAGAATTCACCCCCTTTGCCAAAACACACACCACTTCTTCAAGGTGTCCGTATCGCTCTGAGTGGTTTCAGCTTTCATGGTTTCCGTGGAAAAGCACCAGACCCACCGTACAACTGAAAGAAAACGGTTTAGGACACTAAGCATCACAGTGAAAGATGGATAGGTTTCGGCTTAAAATAAGCTGTAGCTTGATGCTCTTCCCCTGTTGTATTGATGTCTGCTTGAGGTGTATGTATATTGAACAAGCAATGTTTTCAAACCAATACCACTACCCTTGGGAAAGCTTTCTGCCAAAGATTGTGGTTAATTTTCCTTATCTTAGCATCAGCAACACTCTAAATTTACCAAAGAAAAATACAAGCTGACATCTATTATCCACAAAACGTTTAGCGTGTTAATAATAAAAAAAATAATAATAAAGGTTTGAAAAAGGAAAGAAGCGGTTTGACATGTTGAAAAAAATTAATCTTGAATTGGACATCGTTACCAGGAGCAAGACAGTCCTCATTTTTGCCAAACACAGAGCTGGTGTTTGATGTTCTTCCAAACGGGATAAGATGAAGAGATTTCGAAAACTGCCTCTGTCAGACTAAGTGTGTTAGGTCGAGAGCTTTCAGGAGGGTGGTCGTCCTTGTGGGGTGGATTGTGGTGTGTGCGTCGGGGTGGGGTGTGTGTGGGGGGGAGAGTTGGGTTGTAAAAACTGGTAGGTGAATGGTAAATGGAGGTGGAGATTGGGATAGTGAGGATTTTGTTGTTGTGGTGTGGGTTTTTTTTTAACCAACAGTTTTTCATGCTTACCTACTTTCTTTTTTTTCTTTTACAGTGCTGACTTGCTGCTGCTGATGGTGCAGCTGTTGCTGTTGTTGTTGTTGTTGTTGCTGCTGCTGTTGCTGCTGCTGCTGTTGCTGCTGCTGCCGTGCCTGTCTCGAAACTGAGTGGTAGCATTAAAATAATTAAGAATGTAACCTAAGTGGACATGTGTGTGCGTGCGAGAGAGAGAGGGGGGGGGGGGGGGGGGGGGGAGAGAGAGAGGGGGGGAGAGAATGAAATCTGTGATGAAAGCAGCCTTCTGAATCTGAAGAGACCCTAAAATCAAAAACAGCACACAGCGGTATCATACCACTCAATGAGAAGGAATAACGACAGACACACACAGGCACACACAGGCACCACACACACACACACACACACACACACACACACACACACACCACCACAAAAGATAAGAGGCAGATATAGAGGCAGATGCGTAGAAACAGGGAGAGACAGATAGAGACAGGGAGAGAGAAATGAAGATGATAACCAATCTCTGAACAATATCGATTCTGGGGTGACTTTAAAACATAGACAACATAGGAAAGGTAGCATACAGCTCTGTACTGGAAGAGGAAGGAGAAGGACAACAATATTAGCAACAACAGTAGCAGCAACAACAACAGCACAACACACACACACACTCCCTTTACCATGTCTCTTTCTGTCTGTCTCTATCTCTTTCTGTCTATCTCTCTCTCTGTCCCTCCCTCTCTCTCCCTCTCTCTCTTTCTCCCCTACACAGACATACAAAAGGGAAACAGATAAGAGACACAGAGAGAAAGAGAAGAGGGGTTATCGAAAGATCTGATCAGTGTACTTTCATAAGCCAGGGGGAATCATAAAACAGTAGTAGCACAAGGAGGTAGCATACTACTTCATATTGGAGGCAAGGGAAATGGAATACATACAGACTTCTAGACAGAACAGAAGGAGATTGAATTGGGGGAGGGGGGGGGGGGGTGTAGGTAAAGAAGGAAAACTTTGTCTAGTCGACCCAATATCGTGAATTTGCATAAAGTAGACCACTACACCATGGTGTTCCTGCAGAGAATTGAACAGTCACCCGCCTGGCGCCTTCCTTAGCTCCGCTGCAGACTGGGTCTGCTGGATTCCGATTCCATACCAGCCGGTTTTTATCTTTCTGGGTTGTTCCCTCTTTATTGACTGTAGGTTTATCTCGATGTTCTTCTGTCGTAACATAAGTGACAAGCCAGGGTCTGTCTGTTCATTGCCGTCTCTGCGCAAATATTCACACTAAGGTAACTGTAGAATTAGCACACAGAAACCATACCAATCCTTGGCTGCGATGAAGCCCCGAGCCGCAAGATGCCCTGCACTGCCACTGGTTAATGTTAAGGGTATCATATTAGTGGAATATGGTCCAACATATAATTATGTCATACAGGACATCTTTTATTAGTTCCCTTTTATGATGACCAAAGTTGGTTATATAACTGCAGTATAGGAGAGATACATTACCTATAACAGCACTTAGTTGTAACTGTTGTTGCTTTTTTGCATATGATATTGTGTTGAAATACTGTATTGGCATTGGGTGTGTGTCAACAAAACTTGTTATAATTTTTTGTTTCTTGATATTTTGTATAATCCTTTTTGTTTCTTGATGTTTTGTAAAATCCTTCCTTTCTCTAACAAGATGACAGGATTCAAACAATTCTGAACTATGAATGTTTGTTGTTTCAGCAGGCAGACTGACAGATGCCCAGTGTGTAGAGTGGTGACAGTCACTGAGTGCATCATTCTGTAGAGAGATTCTTGTCTGGTGAGTGGATTTATGGTTGGTTTTCTGTCTGTCTGTCTATTTGCCTGTCTGCCTCTCTGTCAGTATGTTGTGTTTGTTTCTCTTTCTCTATCTCTCTGTCTCTCTGTCTCTCTCCCCCCCTCTCTCTCTCTCTCCCCCCCTCTCTCTCTCTTTCTATTCATACCTCACCTATTTCTCAGTATAAACCATGTTCTGTATATTATTCTTTCTCATATATATACGTCAATTTCTTTTTCCCGGAATTGTCATCGTCTCTGTGCCAGCCTGTATGCATCCATGCCAGCCTGTCTTTTTATATGTGTGCCTGGCTGTTAGTCTCGCTCTCACTCACTCTCTCTTTCTCTCTTTTACTCTCTATCTCTCTGTCTGCCTGCCTGCTTGCCTGCCTGCCTGTCTGTCTGTCTGTCTGTCTGTCTCCCTCTTGCCCTCTCTCAGTATGTACAGACAGGTAGGGAAGGGCTACGTGAACAAATGCAGACACCACCGACAGCTAATTGGTTGCTGGTGTCTGAGACACTGGCACTGGCAGACTGACAGGGATTACTCCTCTCTATACCATGGACCCTAGTAATTTCTCTCCTTCTGGAGAGAGAGAGAGAGAGAGAGAGAGAGAGAGAGAGAGAGAGAGAGAGAGAGAGAGAGAGAGTCAGACAGAGACAGAGAGAGAGTCAGACAGAGACAGAGGGAAAGAGACTGACAAAAATGAGAGCGAGATAGAGGAATATACAGGGTAGGAAGAAGGAGAGGTAAGAGACAATGAAGAGAAGGGATAGGGGTTAAGAATGATTGAGATGCGTGTGTTTGTGTGTGTGAGAGTGAGATATACAGATAGACAGAGAGAGACAGAGATAAAGAAACAGAGGCAGAAGAACAAGTAACTTGTAACTGATTTGGGTTAAATAATGGCCATAATCTCACCAATTCATTCTTCAGTTGTGATCCAGAATTGCGGGTATGGTTAGAACTAGATAAAAACAAGACAAATTGGTATAAATACTTCAGTTTTGTGCAGTTCAAAGTACTTCAACAAAAGATTAAATACAATCCCTAGAGATAGAGTTGTACAATCTCAAGGTGAATTTTGTGTAAAACAGCTACTATTGATGCTATTTTTTTCAGATGGGACTTGGTAGCTGTAGTCATATTTCTAGCTGGTCAACCAGAGCCTTTGTGACATTGTGTATGTATGTATGTACATTATCATTGGTAACTGTTTTGGGGGAATAAGGGCGCTAGACTAGGTTATATGCTGCGCACGCGAGAAAAGAGAGAGAGAGGGAGAGAGAGAGAGAGAGGGGGGGGGGGTTGGGGAGAAAGTGGAGGAAAATTGAGAGAGAGAGAGAGTATTTATGATGATGGAGATGACCTTGCTCACTTTTCGTTCAATGATAACATTTTGGGGGAGGGGAGGGGTGGGGGAGTGCTGTGATTGAATTTCTTCCCCTAGCCACAGTTTTCACACCAGCAGTAATTAAATTTCCCTAAGTGAACTGCAATGACATGAAATAATTGGACGATGATTGTGATGAAAACAGACACCGTGACCTTCTGTTCTTCGCAGAAATGAGGCATTAAATGGACCCCAGCGCTGCTCCCAAGTGTACCGTTACTTTGCCAGTGTAGTGAATGTGATTGTCAGTGGGCCGATGGATTGTTTAAGGGTGTGGTTTTGATAGGCGGGGGGTGGGGTGAATGTGATGGGTAGTGTGGTGAATTAGATTAGCAGTGGCGTGATTTTAACTGGAATTGGGCTGATGGATTGTTTAAGTTTGGATTTTGATTAGCATCAGGGGTGATATTCGTTCGGCACGGGGGTGAATTTAATCGGCACCAGGGGTGAGTTTCGATCGGCACGGGGGTGAATTTGATTAGCATCAGGGGTAATTTTTGATTGGCACGGAGGTGAACTTGATTGGCATCAGGGGTGATTTTTGATTGGCATAGGGGTGAATCTGATTGGCATGGGGATGAGGGTGGTGATGGTGGTGGTGAATTTGATTGGCAATGGGGGGGTTGGTTTGATTTGTAGGGGGAGGGTGGGCGGCGGCGGCGGCGAATTCGATTGGTATTGGGGGTGAATTTAATTGGCAGTGGGGTGAGTTTGATTGGCAGTGGGGGTGATTGCGATTGTTTAAAGGGGTGATTTTGATAGGGAGTGTGTTTATGGATGTTTCAGTGGGTTGTTGGTGAATTGGCAACACTGGGACATTCCTCTGTTGTTTGTCACGGTCCAGGGAAGATGACATTGTGCTGACAGGAAGGTGTTACAGCAACCTGCTGCTGAAGTCATAGTCAGTGCTGACTCCACTCTCCCTCCCCAAAAGTCCTTCTGATGAGACTATAAACCGAGGTCCCGTGTGCGAACGCACGCAGAACATCTTGCGCACACGTTAAATCCTGTTCCGCTTTTCATAAGAGTAGGCCATTGTGCGCGGGTGGGAACAGATGACAGAATTCACAAAAATGCATACACACGGGGACTGGATGTAAAAAAGCACGTAAGTGCTTATTCCATTATCCTCGATATAAAAGAATTTTTTTTATAAAATAGAGCTGGTGGGGGATAGGAGAAGCCGGTGACAACGATTTCAACGATTTTTTTTTCTTTCTCGAGGATAATGGAATAAGCACTCGTGTGCTTTTTTACATCCAGTCCCCGTGTGTATGCGGTTTTGTAAATTTTGTCATCTGTTCCCACCGGCACACAATGGCCTACTCTTTCGAAAAGCGGAACAGGATTTAACGTGTGCTCAAGATGTTCTGCATGCGTTCGCACACGGGGCCTCGGTTTATAGTCTCATTCGAAGGCCTGGTGAGCTCTTAGTGGCGTGAAATATATGGGGTTTTCTCATTACTTTTAAACATTTCGTCCACTGACGAAACAAAAACAACATTGAAGGGTTGATAAATCTAGAAATAAAAACGTCTAGCCTTCTGCTGTTCCTGTCCTCTTATGTTAATATTTTGCTAGAGGACATTTTAGTTGCTAGTTTCTTTTTCTTTCTGAAAGCATTTTATGAAAAATTTCAGGATCACTTACTGTCCTGTAATTTAATATTTTCCGAGATAACATTTTGGTTGCTATTTTTTTTTCTATTGAAAGCATTTTGTGAAAGGTGTCAGCTTCACTTACTGTTCTGTAAATTAATATTTCTCCAGAGGACATTTTGGCTGCTAGTTTTTTGTTTTACTGGAAGTATCAAATTTTTATGAAAGCTTTCAGAAACAGTTGCTGTTCTGTCAGTTGACATATTTTTCCAGAACACATTTTGGTTGCTAGTTTTTTTTTTCTTACTAAAATGATTTTGTGAAAGTTTTCGGCATCTTTTGACAATAGTTTTCTGTAACTGTAGTTTCCTTGAGCTTATTATTCCAAGAGATATACTTCCACGAGTTGTATAATGGATAGATCACAGCCAAACAACAAGTCTCTTAAAGTCTGCTGTGCAATCAAGTGAAATAGTCAGGGAAACTCAGAGCCCTCAGCTAAAGAAAGAGCGATCCAGCATTGAAAATTATGCCCCCCCAAAAATAGCTCAAGCCTTTCATTCACACAGAAGCAACTAAGGGCCACCCTGGCTCTCTCTCCATCTCTCTCTGTGTCTCTCTCTGTCTCTCTTCATCTCTCTGTCTGTCTCTCTCCTCTCCTCTCTCTTTCTCTCTCTCTTTCTCTCTCTCTCTCTCTCTCTCTCTCTCTCTCTCTCTCTCTCTCCTCGCAAGGTCTAAACAAACCTTGTGAGAAATATGTTTATTGGTTTGGGGGTTGGTTTTTTGTTTGTTTTTTCCCCTTTTCCCACTCTTGTACCTTGAAATGTATTGTGGCCAAAGACTGATGTGCATTAAACAATTTCAGAGTTCAGAGTTCTCTCTCTCTCTCTTTCTCCTCCTTCCCTCTCCTCCCTCCCCCCCCCTCCCCCCCCCCCCTCCTCCTCTCTCTCTCTCTCTCTCTCTCTCTCTGTGAACTAAACCACCCAAAGTTCCCCATTAGGCTCACAGTCAGTGCAGTATTTGCCCTGTTAGTAATCACTCGCTCAGTCAATGGTGCTGAACTAATGAACGCATTTTCATGCCTTCTACGTACCATTCGGGCTGTAAATGGATACCTGCCCTCTTTAGGGTCAGGGAAGGTAAAGCAGCGAGGGAGAGGAGATGGGCGCTGCCCTCAATATGCTGGCCCCTGGAGAAGTTGAGGTCTGATGCCTCGTTCCCCTACGACCACGTAGGTTATGGGAACACCTTTTCCTTTTACCTTTTACTTACCATAGGTACCATTGATCTTTTTGATGATACTCTTTTAAAAATCAGCAGAGACATGTGTGACTCTGGCAGGCTAACTTCTCCCTTTTAACTTCCCGAGAAGTTTCTAGTGTTCCACACTGAGGCTTCTATTCAGTGTGTGTGAGACAGAAAAGTTTGATGTGATGGTGGTACCCAGTCCTCTTTAAAAAAAAAAAAGAGGTTATGCATGGTCACAGTCAACAGTGAGAAGCACAGTCTTATAAAGTTATTATTAAGTCTTATTAATTTTCCATTATCCTCGATACAAAAAAAGGTCATCCAAGCGCTTTGATTTGTTGCTTTACAAGATTCAGTGCTATATAAATTACATACATTATTATTTTTTTATATTTATAATTATTATTATTATTATTATTATTATTATTATTATTTTTATTATTATAAAGAAGAGGGATCTCAGACAAGGTTTTTCACTTATGTGAAGTTTCAATCGTGTGTATGTGTATGTGTGTGTGATGGTCGAGTGTGTGTGTGTGTGATGTGTCGAGTGGTGTATGTGTGGTGCGTGTGTGTGCATGTGAGTGGTCAGTGAGTATATGTGTGTATGTGCGTGTGTGTGTGTGTGCTGTAAGTGTGTGTGTGTGTGTGTGTGGTGTGTGTGTGTGTGTGTGTGTGTGTGTGTGTGTTATATGCATACATGTGTGGGTATGTGCATATTTTTCTTTCTCTTTTACTTGCAATGTTGTCCCACTTTAAGAAAATGGTGAAATTGAGGAGTGCGTCAACTTGATTCATTCTATTACCCTGATTACCTTACCTGATAAATCAGTTGTCTTGTCTTGTTCTCTGTCTGTCTCTCAGTCTCTTTGTCTGTCTGTCTGTCTGTCTCTCTCTTTCTCCCCTCCCTCTCCCCACCCTCGCTCTCTCTTTCTGACCATCTGTCGGTCTCTGTCTCTGTCTCTCTGTATATCTCTCTATTTGACCATAATATGTCTGTGTGTATGTCTCATTCTCTGCCTCTGTGGACATCTCTTTGACATCTGTCTGTTTGTCCTCTCTGTCTCCGTCTGTGTGTCTCTCTGTCTCTCCTCCCTCTCCCTCCCTCTCTCTCTCTGTGCTGTGTCTGTTTGTGTGTCTCTGTCTACCATGTCTGTCTCTGTCTCTCGCTGTCTCGTCCCCCACCCCTCTCTCTCTCTCTCTCTCTGTCTGTCTGTCTCTCTCTCTCTCTCTCTCTCTCTCTCTCTTCTCTCTCTCTCTCTCTCTCTCTCTCTCTCTCTCTCCCCTCCTGTAGCCCTTTTCTTCTTTGATTGCCAATTTGATTTCTTCCTGCCTGGGAATATGCTGGTATTGTTGTTGGCATAGAATTAATGGAATGGAAATAAGCGCCACATACCTCATTTAGCATGTGGCAAAGCACAGTTTCTGTTTGTTTGTTATGAAAACGCCTTGAATATGTACATTTCTTTCACAGTTCCTTCCACACATATTTCCGCACAAAGACATGATTTTTTCCCCAATTTTCAGTCAGAGGGAAATTATGTGTGCTAATCTGGTTTCGAGATTAAGCAGAACGTGCAATCAAGCGATATGTTGTTGTCGGTGTTGTGATTATGATATTAACGTTACATCTACCTGTGATGTTGGCTTCTCTCCCTCTGTTCTGACTGTCTTTGTTCCTGTCCTCATCTCTCCTCTCTCTCTCCTCTTCTTTCTCTTCTCTCTCTCCTCTCTCTCTCTCTCTTCTCTTTACCTCTCTCTCTGTCTGTCCTTTTCCCTTTCTCTTCTCTCTCTCGCTCTCTCTCTCTCTCTCTCTCTCTCTCATCTCTCTCTCTCTCTCTCTCTTTCTACTCTCTCTCTCTGTCTTTCTTCTCTCTCTCTCTCTCTCTCTCTCTCTTCTCTCTCTCTCTCTTTCTTCCTCTCTCTCTCTCTCTCTTTCTCTCTCCCCCCCCTCCTTTCTGTCTGTCTGTCTGTGTTAGTGTCTCTGTCTCTCTGTATTGTCATTCGTTGCCTTTGTTTCTTTTTGTTTCTGTCTCTTTGTCTCTCATTCCACCTCCATCTCTGGCTCACTCTGTCCTTGTCTCTCTTTACCCTTTGTCTGTCTCTGTCTCCCTCTTTATCTGTGTCCCTGTATCTCTCTTCTCTCTCTGTGTCTCTCTGTCTCGCTTTCTCCTCTCTCTCCCTCCCTCCTCTCTCCCCCTCCCCCCTCATTCTCTCTCTCTCTCTCTCTCTTCTCTCTCTCTCTCTCTCTCTCTCTCTCTCTCTCTCTCTCTCTCTCTCTCTCTCTGCTTGCACTGTGAAACACGCAACCTCCTTTTTATCACCACATTATACCCTATTCACACACATCACACACACACACACACACACACACACACACACACACAGACCACACACACACACAGACACACACACACACACACACACGCACGCACGCACGCACGCACGCACGTACACAACCACTTCTCAGCACACTAACTGGGGCATAATGTTGCCAACAAACTGTTTTGACACTAACTCATATGTAACGCCGACACACTCAGTCAGTCCTAGAAAAGAAGCAGATAAGAATTCTCTCCCTTTGCCAAAATGCTTAACAGTTGTTAAGTTGTTTGTTTATTATTATTGTTGTTGGGGTTTTTGTTGTTGTTTTTTTACGTGTCTTCTTTTTTTCAAGATGTGTTGTGTTCCATGGTTCATATGATGTATGCATCAAACCACGTGCGCTTGAATGAAAATAATTCAGTTTGGCAGGCAGAAGTTTAAACGGGAAGTTTTTTTTCAGCGTTTACGTCTATATTTAGATAGGTCTTGACTTAGGTTATAAGAGTTAAAGTTTACCATCATGATGCTAACACTATTTTTGAGATTAGCCTGAGGTGACATGGCAGTATATAGATAATCCCTCCTCTAAAAAAATTTCTTGTTGAAAACGTATTTTCTTCTTTTCCTGATCTTATAATCTTGTCCATCTCCTTATTCTTGTTCTTATTGTTCTTATTCTGCTTGTCTTGTTATTCTTATCGTTGTTGGTGGGCTGGCGTTTTCAGATAGAAACATGGACAGGTTTGGGGAGGCGTAGAGGAGAAAGGCCAGAGAGAAAGTGAGTGCTGGAGGAGAGAGAGAGGAAGAGAAGCAGAAGGGGAATGAGAAAAAGAGACACGAGGAAGGATATGTGCTGATTCTGGTGACTCCTTTATTTTCATTTTGGTGGTACTTTACGTGGATCGATTAAATATTCTAAAATTTGCTGTTGCTTCACGAGCGATCAGTGAAATGCAATAGGACACTGCAATGATAACAGATATTCTTACCATTTTTTTTACTTCACAGAAATGGGATATGGAATGGAATAACACTGCCCTCCAGTGTACCAGTAAGGTGAAATGGATTGGCAAGTGGGGCGAAATGGATTGATATTGGGGTGAATGTGATTGACACTAGAGTGAATGTGATTGACACCAGAGTGAATGTGGTTGGCAAGTGGGGTGAAATGGATCGGCAGTGGGGTGATGGATGTTTCCGTGGGGTGTTGGTGAATTGGGAACACTTCGACATTCCTCTGTTGTTTTTGATGGTCCAGGAAAGAGGGCATAGCGCTGATAGGGAGATGTCACTGCATCCTGCTGCTGAAGGCATAGGGTTGAAGGAAGGGAAGGGATGCGCTGGGCTGGATTTGCCAGGAGTTTAACGGCAGCGCAGCGCAGTTTTCGCTCATATGACAGACTGCAATGGTTACTGTATGAGCGTTCGACAAACGCGAAGATGAATAACAGGCCTGATGAGCGCTCTGTAGAAAAACACATGTGACCCATTAGCATCTTTTTAGAGTCTATTAGAAAAAATATTACACACAATGAATACTTAGTGGGGTCGAAAAGAAGAAAAGTAACGCTAGATTTACTTCCATTACTTGGGCAGAAAGCTGTCAGATAAGTGTTATGACTGTAACTAAGTGCCTCTTTGAGACTAATGCTTCTTTTATGAATAAAGAATCGATGTTACAAAATCTCTGGGTGTTATTCCCAAACAGTTTTGTGTTAGTGACCTTTGTTTTCATATGATCCTACCATCCCCACTTCTTGCTGTCATTAACTATGCATGGGAAGGGATAGTGAACAGAACAGACAAGGGGAAAGAGACTTTAACATTTTCTTTGACTTAAGTTGCGCTTATGAAAGAAACTTTAAGCTACCACCTCAAGGAAGCAATATTCTCCACCATTCACAACACCCCCCTTCCATAGAATAGCTTATGCCATTCTCACACACCACACACCACACACACACACAAACACACACACACCACACACAACACACACACACACCACACACACACACACACACACACACCCACACACCACACTCCACATCCGAATCGCCTTGGCAAACTTTCCACCTCTCTCTCTCTCACTTTCTCTCTCTCTCCCTCCTCTCTCTCTCTCCTCCTCTCTCTCTCTCTCCTCTCTCTCTCCTCTCTCTCTCTCTCCTCTCTCTCTCTCTCTCTCTCTCTCTTCTCTCTTCTCTCTCTCTCTCTCTCTCTCTCTCTCTCTCTCTCTCTCTCTCTCTCTGCCCCTCTCTTTCTCTGAACTTTACTACCACCAAAGTTCTACAATTGACTTACTCGCAGTGCATTATCCGCCCTGTCAGCAGCACTTACACTATCGATGGCGCTGAACTAACGGATGCTTTTTCTTGCCTGCTGCCAGCGCACGGCTGATAGTGAGACCCTGGCGATGACGCCATCTTGAACCCAGGGAAACCAGTTTGATTTTGACAGGCTGGTTTCTCCCTTGCCTCCCTGAGGACTAAGTAAGTACCCAGGGCCTAGGGGTCTGCACCGAATCTTCTGCAGTGTGTCTTGAGTTATCTGAATCTTTCTGCAGTCTGTCTTGAGTGATCTGAATCTTTCTGCAGTCTTGTCTTGAGTGATCTGAATCTTTCTGCAGTCTGGTCTTGAGTGATCTGAATCTTTCGCCGTGTCAGTGATTAATCTTCTGAGTTGGCTGATGATCTACGGATCTTTCTCTGCTGCTGAGTGACGAACTATCGAGTGTGCCTTGAGGCGAATGTCTGCATCTTGTCCTGAGGAGAACCTGCAGTTTGTTTGAGGACTGGATTTTCTGCCCTTGCTTGAGGATCTAATCTCTGCAGGTCTTGTGGTGAGTGATCTGAATCTTTCTGCAGTCTGTCTTGAGTGATCTGAATCTTTCTGCAGTCTGTCTTGAGTGATCTGAATCTTTCTGCAGTCTTGTCTTGAGTGATCTGAATCTTTCTGCAGTCTTGTCTTGAGTGATCTGAATCTTTCTGCAGTGTGTCTTGAGTGATCTGAATCAATCTGCAGTGTGTCTTGAGTGATCTGAATCAATCTGCAGTCTGTCTTGAACAATCACTGGTGATCTGAATCAATCTGCAGTCTGTCTTGAACAATCACTGGTGCACTGAGTCTTTCTGCAGGGTGTCTTAAGCAATCACTGGTGCACTGAGTCTTTCTGCAGGGTGTCTTAAGCAATCACTGGTGCACTGAGTCTTTCTGCAGTAGTGTGTCTTGAACAGTCACTGGTGCACTGAATCTTTCTGCAGGGTGTCTTAAGCAATTTGAATCTTCTGCAGTATGTCTTAATCAGTCAATGTTACATTGAATCTTTCTGCAGTATGTTTTCAGGAATCTGAATCTTTCTGCAGTGTGTCGTGAGCAGTGCAGTGTGTCTTTAGCAATCACTGATGCACTGAATCATGTGCATTGTGTCTCGAGCAATCTTAATCTTTCTGCAGTGTGTTTTCAGCAATCTGAATCTTTCTACAGTTTGTCTTGAACAATCATTGTTGCTCTGAATCTTTCTGCAGTGTGTCTTGGACAATCAGTGTCGCACTGAATCTTTGTGCAGTGTGCCTTGAACAATCAGTATTGCTGTGAATCTTCTGCAATGTGTCTTGAGCAATGCAGTGTGTCTTGGGCAATCGCTGGTGCACTGCACTGAATCTTCCTGCAGTGAGTTTTGAGCAAGTTGAACCTGACAGAGCTCATTTTTCTCCCTTGCAAACTTTTAAACACAGCTTGAGAAGTTAAAGTACGACCACAACAGTAAGTAATAAGCCTAGTGAAAATGCTTTTAGAAAAAATAGCGTATGTAAAGTTTGTGGGAAGAGGATAGAGGAGAATTCCTAGTCTAGCACTCTTGCATATTGCCCTTTACATTCTTCATGGATGAGCGCAATAGCAGCACGTGCTACCATGCTATGATCAAGATAAAGCACAATATGTTGAAAAACACATATACATGTGGCTTTATAACTACCACAGTCCAACAGGGTTTTTTTGTTATCAAAGGGATGGCAGTTTAAACGATTTTCAATTTTGATGTTGAGTTAGATACCATTTTCTTCGGGGGTTCTTGTTTGTTTTTCAACAATGCATATACATGATTTTCACCAGTATGTTAATTGATAGCTTCTAAATCATTTGTAAAGGACTGGTGATTATTTTTATAACTGCATTGATAAATACTGCTCAATAATACTGATAATGTGTGAGTTTGTTGGACAGTAATCGACCATTGTCGATTTAATGCAAAACAGTGAAAGTTAACGTATGAGAGCAGCAATTGGGTTCTTTTCATTTATGGAGTCATTATTTAAGATATTTATTTATATCTGGATCAAGAAATTATCCTTAAAAGTAATCGTGTTTGGTATGATCACATCATCTCATAATTATGTCAACAGCTTTCACGAAGACTTTTGAGCTATCAAAACTAGTTTTCTTCAAGAAACGGAAAAAGAATTCTGGCACCAATTTCTTCCTCGTAACACAGTTAATCAGTCGAGGATTATGCCGTGAAGCCCACGGAATTCTGCCAAAACAAACAGTGTAAACTTAATAATCAGTTCACAGGGGCATGCCCCATTCTTAGGTCCTCGTCACTTCATGATTCCAAAAGATCTCGCCTTCGTGGCTGTTTGTGTTTGTGTTTTTCAAGTCCTACAGTAGTGATGCGTTAATTTTGCTGCACTTTGTGCTAACATTGCATCTCTGACCATCTGTGGATCGGTGGTCTTGAGGTAACACACCCGTCTACACAGGGAAAGGTAAGGGTTCGATCCCTGCTTGAGTCCCAGTTTTCCCTTCATCCACTAGACATGAAATTGTGGTCTGGGTGCTAGGTTTTTTTCCGGATGAGACAATAAACAGATCCTGCATGCAACACTCATTCAAGAGATTTGTCTCTGGCTAAATTGCGTAGAGAAGCCACTGCCGTAGGAAAATAAACACATGTGCAGACATGAAAAGGATATAGAAAATGTATGGGTGGTGCTGCACTCTCTCCAGGGAGAAGAGCCTGATTTTTTACGCAGAGAATTCTGCAGTAACTGAAATTAGTATACAACAAAGCAGCCCAGTACAATACAATGAAACACAATCAACCCAGTTTCCCAATAAGCAATACATTTATTATAATTATGTCATGTAAATTCAATGATAGTTGATTAGATTGATGTTTCGCTTTATTTCAGTCAAGCTTTCTCGAAAGTTAAAAAAAAATGATTTCATGTTTTGTAGAAACAGATGTGTAACGATGTTAGTTTTTGAGATTTATTGAAAAAAATTATTTTGTTATTTGAGAAACGTGCTTATAGGTAAAACATCACAAAACACTACACACACAACCACACACACAACACACACACACAACACACACACACACACACTTCACAGACAGTAGTGAAATGGAGTGGGTTTTCTCTCTTATTATAAATTTTTTGGCCCAGGTAAGAGTGAGGTTGTGATAAGAGGAACATCGACTTGATTATTCAATTATCCCAATTGCATTACTTATAAATTAATGACTTCCCTGACTGGCTTTCGTGTGTGTGTGTGTGCTGTGGTGTGGTGTGTAGTTGTCTGTGTTTGTGTGTGTTGGTTGTGTGGGTTGTGATTACTCTGTCTCTCTTTCTCTCTCATTTCTCTGTCCTGTCTTCCGTTGATCTATCTCTCTTGCCTTGTATCTCTCTTCTTTTTTCCTCTTTCTTTTGTTTCTTTCTTTTGCTCCCTCTCTCTTTCTTTCTCTGTCTTTCTTTATTTTTTCTCTCTCTCTCTCTTCTCTCTCTCTCTCTCTCTCTCTCTCTCTCTCCTCTTCTTCCTCTCTTCTCTTATCTCTCTCTTTATCTCTCTCTTTCTCTCCCAGTCTCCCTCCCTCTCTCCCCTCATTCCCTGCTGAATTCTTTGTTGGCCTGTTTTAGTGTCCATTGTATATTTTCCAGCCGTAGACTACGTTTCTAGTTTTCGCCACAATCAGATTACTGTGAAGGGGAAGATTAGTACCACAGACCCCAGTCGGCCTGAACTGGAGTCAAGCCTACTGTTTAGTAGGGTTTTTTATATTATTATCTGTTGTTTTGTGTGTGTGTGTTTGTGTGTGTGTGTGTTTGTATGTGTGAGAGAGAGAGGGTATGTGTGTGTGTGCATGTGTGTGCGTGCGTGTGTGCGTGCGTGCGTGCGTGCGCGCGTTTGTGTATGTGTGTGTGTGTGACAGAGAGGGCGTGTGTGTGTTAGTATGTGTGTGTATTTGTGTGTGTGTTTGTTTGTGTATGCGTGTTAGTGTGTGTGGTAGTGTGTGTATTTGTGTGAGTGTGTATCTGTGTTAGTGTGTGTGTGTGTGACAGAGAGAGAGAGGGAGAGAGAGAGGGGGGAGAGGGTGTGTGCATGTGTGTGTTCTTTTTTTTTATATGTTTTTGTGCACTGAGGCATGATTTACCTTCCCAGTCACAGGATATGAAGTTTTCCTTTTTTTCTGGTTTCTAGATGAAGTAGGAGGAGGATTTTGTGAAGGACACACCTACGTATTCTTTTTCTTTTGTCGCTTTCTGTTCTTGCCTGTCTGTCTGTCTGTCTGTCTGTCTGTCTCTTTCTTTCTTTCTCTCTCTCTCTCTCTCTCTTTCTTTCTCTCTCTCTCTCTCTTTCTTTCTCTCTATCTGTCTCTGTCTGTCTGTCTCTTCTCTCTTTCTTTCTCTCTCTCTTTCTTTCTTTCTCTCTCTCTCTCTCTCTCTCTCTCTCTCTCTCTCTCTCTCTCTCTCTCTCTCTCTGTCTGTCTGTGTCTCTGTCTGTCTGTCTGTCTCACTGTTTTCTTTTAGTTGCAATTTTGTATGTATATCCCATCTGAAGAGCAATGGCTTGTCTTGAGAAATAAATCATCCGAAGCTGGCTGTCTGTCTGTCTGTCTGTCTGTCTCTCTCTATCTCTGTGTCTCTCTGCCTCCTTGTTTGTCTGTCTGCCTCCCTGTCTCTCTGTGTTCTGCCTCTCCCCCCCCCCCTCTCTCTCTCTCTCTCCTCTCCTCCCTCTCTGCCGGCACCCTCCGCATACAAACGCTTCTCTCATTCCTGTCGCCACCCTCGTATCTCTTCTTCTTGAACACAAATTTCCTACTTTCCAGACCTCTCACTGAGGCACCAAGGTGCCAACAATTGCTCTGACACATTTGCAACAACAGGCTGACTGGGACAAGATCTAGGGGAGAAAACAGCGGGAAAGAACTCACTCGCCTTTTGCCAAACTGCAGAACAGCCCTTTTCATGCTGTCAATTTTTGTTGTAAAAAAAATTAGGTGTTCCCTTTCGTGATATCTGTTGCATACGTTGTGTTGTGTACTTTTTGTTTTAAGAAATGAAAAAAAGGAATGTATTCTTAGTAGTGCTTTTACTCTGACTACTATGGAAAGTTCCTATTTTCCAGAAAAGGAACTTTCGATGTTGTTGTTCTTTTTTTAAAAATCTATCTTGACATTTGCACTACTCTTTTTCGGTTCCTCAACTCGAGCTCCCAGATTCGACAGTGATGAGATTTTTACGTATGCGGCAGTTTTTCTCCCATAATTTAGGTAGCAGCATTGCATTACTGTCAAACTAACAAAGGATCATTATGTCAGGAGATATTTTCCACAAACTGTCCCTGCATTTTTTAATGAAAAACTTTCAAACAGAGAAGGCGTTGGTGATACGTACCGGAAAGTGTCAGCAGCAGAAGTAGTATCCACAAGAAATTTCATTGGTACGACAAACAGACTCGGCTTTGATGTGACTCTACAAGGAGAAGATAGAGAGATGTTTAGTTTACTATCACTCTCAGACCTGATATGTTCGTGTTTTTGAGGGCTGTGATCTATAGTTGGAGATGTTGTTGATGCTGGTGGTTGTGGTAGTGGTAGTGGTAGCAGATACGTGCTGTTACGAGTGATGGTAGAAGATGGTGATGGTGATGGGAAGTCGGGGAAAAGCTTTGACTTGTTTGCTTTACAAGATTCAGCGCAAAAACTCCATACACTAGTATTACCTTTTCCTCTTCTTTTCTTTTCTTCCTGAATCTTCATCATCATCATCCTAATTTTAACTCCTTTCTTCCTCTACTTTCCTTTTCATCCTCTGACCTTATCGGCGTTATGTGATGAAATAGTATAAAAAGCATTTCCAAAGTTTAAACCATATCTGTGGCCTTTGCAGTTGTTGGTAGTGGCGAGTTGGAGACGACAACAAGTTTTGTTAGTCGCAGTGTTTATGTTCTCTTTAGGGATGATATCTGTTGTTCAGACACATTTCCCAACAGAACTGTCTTCAATGTTTAGTTCCCTGTAAATAGTTCCTGCTTGTAAAGTGAATTGTTGTGGTCCTCAGGATACCTTCCTCTAGAAGACGTGGTGGAGGAGGCAGACTGACAGCCCTGTCCAGTGTGGAGTGGTGACAGTCACTGTGTGGGCACCTGTAGGCAGCTGCATGTCTGGTGAGTGACTTTGTGGCTGGTTTACCTTTTTGATATACCTGCCTTTCTGTTTGTGTGTTTATTCGTCAGTACATCTTTCTGTCTCTCTGTGTCTCTCTTTCTCGGTCTCGGTCTCGGTCTCGGTCTCGGTCTCTCTCTCTCTCTCTCTCTCTCTCTCTCTCTCTCTCTCTCTCTCTCTCTCTCTCTCTCTCTCTGTCTGTCTGTCTCTGTCTGTATCTTGTCACATCTCTAATTCTTTCACGTTTAGACTACTGTAATTCTCTTTTGGCTGGCCTACCAGCATCATCTATCCACTCTCTTCAACGCATACAAAACTCTGCAGCTCGACTGGTCCTAAGAAAGAAAAAATCTGAACACATCACTCCTCTTCTGCAATCTCTTCACTGGCTGCCTGTCTCACAAAGACTGGAGTATAAAATCGATACCCTCTGTTTCAAATGTCTCCACAAATCTGCACCCTCTTGTCTCCGTAACTGTCTTCACCTGTACACTCCATCCCGTTCCCTTCGTTCAGCCGCAGATACTTTGTGCTTTCGAACACCCAGATTCAAACAAACCACTGTTGGCCGTCGCTCCTTCTCTGTTTCTGGTCCATCCACCTGGAATGACCTCCCTCTTTCACTTCGCCAAAAGCCTTCACTTGATACCTTCAAATCCAGCCTCAAAACACACTTATTTCCTACCTGAGACTTTCCCCCCACATATCTGTCCCTAATTTTCAACATCATTTTTCACCTTCTAAGTGTTGCTCCGTGTGTGTGTGTGTGTGTGTGTGTGTGTGTGTGTGTGTGTGTGGTGTGTGTGTGTGTGTGTGTGTGTGTGTGTGTGTGTGTGTGTGGTGCGTGCGTGTGTGTGCGTGCATGGATTTGAAATCTTGAAATCTGTGATTCATTATGTTTCAGGAGAGTTGCATGCCTGTAAATGATTTGAGTGCAAGCTCTTCGATTTGTTTGTTTTTTACAAGATTCAGCGCTATATAAATTCCATATGTTATTATTATTATTATTATTATTATTATTATCTTTATCTCTGCCTGTCTGCGTGTCTGTCTGTGTGTCTGTCGGTCTATCTCTCTCTCTTTCTCTTTCTCTTTCTCTCTCTCTCTCTCCTTCTCTCTCTCTCTTTTGTTTCATCACTCCTTTACTGTTTCTTTATTGGCCTGTTTCATCGCCCATCCTATTTTCTTCCTGCATGGAACCGTGCCTGTATTGTTATCAGAACACAGTAGATAGAGCAAAGATGAGAACTCGGAACACAGACCACGCTCTGCTGGTGTTGAAGCACAGCTCATGTTTATTAGTTCATTAATGCCTGTTGATCCTTTTTTTTCTTATTTGTTCCTTCTCTATCTTTACGCACAAAGAGATGATTTTTTGTGTGTGTGCAGTTCCGGCTGAGGGGTATTGTATTTTACTGCTTTTCTGGTTTCCAGGTTAAGCAGAACGAACAAGCAGGCGATGCCCCCTAAGTTATTGCTTCCCCAACCTCTGTCTTTGTCTGGCCGTCTGTTTGTCTCAGTCAGTCTGTCTTATTTGTCAATCTGCCTGTGTGTCTGTCTCTGTGTCGCTGTCTCTCTTTGTCTCTGTCAGTCTGTCTGTATGTCTGTCTGTCTCTCCTTCTCTCGCTCTCTATCTCTCTCCTGGTACCAATGCGTACACCTTTTCCCTACCCATCTCCATCCCTCCCAGGCCATTTCACACACACACACACACACACACACACACACACACACACACACACACCACACCACCACACACCACCCTTCTCAGCACACTTGCTGGGTCATAAAGATGTCAGCGAACTGTTCTGATGGTAATCCATTTTGTAACAGACTGACCAACTCTAGAGAAAAGAAGCAGAGGAAAAAACCCTCACCCCCTTTGTTGATACACAAAGCACTTTTCTCTGCTCCTCGGCTCTCTCTTTAGCTGGTTTCTGTGTTGAGTGCAACATGCTGTGTGTATGTAAAAGAATAGAACGTCGAAAGGTGTCAGAGCTTAAAACGAGGACACATTTGCAACAGTCCCCTCCCCAACACACACACACACACACACGCACACACACACTTCCCTACAAGAATTTTTTTCCCGTCAAACATTGAGGTTAATGTGACATTTTGTACCACTACATCGGCGCCTTTGGCATTTTGCATCACACTAAAATTACAAGAGGATATCAAAGTGGACAATCCTTTTCTACAAAACATTGACAATTTTAAATGGGAAAGTTTAAAAAGGAAAAAGGCAATAGAAACACATTTCAGCCGCAGAAGCAACAGCAGCAAACATAAATTGTCTGTGAAGGGTTTTTTTTCTCCAAAAGAAGCATAGATATTCCCTTTACTATCAGACTTGCTGTAGTCATGTAAAGGGCTTTTAAGGTAGTTGTTAGATGTGTTGATGATGGTGTAATGGAGGTGGCTGTAACGTTAAGGCAAATGTGGGGTGGTAAGTGGTTGGGGCGGGGGGAGGGAGGTGGTGGTTGGGAGGTGGAAGGGGGTGAGGCAGGACAAGGATAATTCGCCACAGTAAAGGTCAGATCTAGGGGACCCTGAGGTCAAAAGGTCCGACACTGACCAAGAAGACACTGGCCACGACCAGGTGCTCAGATAGGATGCAGATAGGACATGACATGTTGTCAATTTGCAGAGACGGTGAAGCATACCACCACCACCACCACAGCAGTGTGTCTCCCTACACAGAATTGACAAAGTCGCTGGCTTGGCGGCTTGCTTAGCTCTCCTGGAGACTACTGAGGTCTGCTGGATTCCAATTCCATCATCAATACCCTTCTATCCCCGTCTTTGTTTCATTATGATTATCTAATCTATCGCGTAAAGTTTGTGCTACCTTTATTTACATGATTGGCTAGGGTGGCTTCTTTCCACTATTTTGTCCCCGTCTTAACCAGAATCTCACCACGAGCAGCCGCTTTAAGCGCAGCCTGAAAGTTAACGCTGCAAAGAAACCTTTCAGTGTTAGGTGGCCGGAGGCTACAAAGAGAAGCTATGATCCCCTAAGTCGGAATACGACTACCTGAATGGCGGGTAAAAACGGTCGCAGACGCAAAATCTCTCCATTGATAAAGCTGGAAGCTCTGGTCGAGGCACGAAATGAAAAAGCCAGGAAAACCTGTCGGTGTTAAGTAAATTAGGATGCTCACTGACAGAAACAATAGAAACAAGTCAATGTCAGGTTGTCAGTAGATTATTAATCAACAGAAGAAGCCATAGCAACTTGTCAGTGCCGGGTTGTCATTAAGCTACTCATCGCAGAAGCCCTGCATTGCTGTTGGTTTACTTACGGGTTGTTCAGAGGTGCCTGTTCTGTTGCAGAACATCCAGGATACCTTCTGCTAGACCACTAGGTGGAGGAGGCAGACTGACAGCCCTGTCCAGTGTGGAGTGGTGACAGTCACTGTGGGCACCTGTAGGCAGCTTCTTGTCTGGTGAGTGACTTTATGGCTGGTTTCCTGTCTGTATGTGTCTGTCTGTTTGTATAACTGTCTGTCAATCTCTGCTTCTGGCTCTGTCTGTCTCTGCCTGTGTGTGCCTGTCTCTCTTTGTCTTTGCTTTTCTCTTCTCGAGATCCTTCATTATCTCTGTTTTTTCTGTGACTTTCCTTTTTTCTGTCATGTTTTCTCTCTCTTTTACCTTCTTTTTGCTTCTACACTTTATCTCTATTTATATTCTCCCCTCTCTCACTTTCTGGATATTTTATTTTTGATTTGTCGTTTGCTGTTTGATTTTTTTTCTTTCTGTCTACCATGTGTATTTTCTGCCGCACTCTCTGTCTCTCTGTCTTTGTCTCCTCCCTCTCTTTTTCCACCAGTCTAGACATGAAAGAGTAGGAGGGTATAATCCCAGCAGACAGTCCAGACTGCTAATTGGCTGGTGGGACTTTAGACACCATTGGACAAAGAGGGATTGTTTCATTTAACATTGGGCTACACTGTATTCCCCTCCCCCTGCCCCCGCCCTCCCCCGCCAGAGAGAGAGAGAGAGAGAGAGAGAGAGAGAGAGAGAGAGAGAGAGAGAGAGAGAGAGAGAGAGAGAGATCCACATACAAAAGTGTTTCTTAAAAGTATAAAGAAGTATGAAATGCTCTCTCTCTCTCTCTCTCTCTCTCTCCTCTCATCACACACACACACACACACACACACACACACACACACACACACACACACACACACACACACACACACACAACTGGTCTCATCTCGCCTCATGTCATCTTCTTGATATCTGCATCAGCATATTCGATATTGAAGTGTCTCGTTAGTCCAGCAATTCTACCTCCCACCCCCACCTCTGTCTCTCTCCCTCCCCCCCTCTCTCTCTCCCCCCCCTCCCTCTCTCCCCCCCCTCTCTCTCTCCTCTCTCTCTCCTCTCTCTCTCCTCTCTTAAGGTCTGCAATCCAGATGTTGAATATTTCATCCTCACGTGCACGGGCTCCCTGTCTGGTCAGGAGATATCTAGCACCTCTTCTTCTTTGGGCCATCTCCAGTCTATTAGCTGCCCCCTTTGTGGCGAGGGTTCCAGACTGGTTTGCATATCCAGACCAAAGTAGAGCGATCAAGTAAAAGAGGAACGGTTATGGGGAGAAGTGGAGAGGAGAGAAAATGAGAGGTGGGGGGGGGGGGGGGAAGAGAGAGTGAGAGAGAGAGAGAATGAAGTAAAACAAAGTAAGAGAACAAAGAAACTGACTTAAAAGGACAGAAGTAGAGTGCGGAGGAGAGAGAGAGGAGACGGGAAGAAATACATAATGTAAGAGAGGTAGATGTGGGTAGAAAAAAATGGAGAGAGAGAGAACAGAGGGAGAGAGAGAGAGAGAGAGAGAGAGAGAGAGAGAGAGAGAGAGAGAGAGAGAGAGAGAGGCCCTGATTAGAATAAAATGATGAGCACCACTTTGGTTTTTTGCATCAAACTTTAACGCTCTTGGATTACGGAACAACAAAGGTAAAAAAACAACAGTCATAAAGCATAATAATCTCAACAAAAAGCTAGATGCAATCATAAGGCTTAACATTTCAAAGGCTTTAGTGTCATTTCCACGTCGCTTGGGAAAAACAGATGTAGGCGAGAATGTTGAAAGGGCATTCAAAGGTATTGACATTTATGTCATGCAATGTGATGATTTAGCGAGAGCGAGAGAGAGAGAGAGAGAGAGAGAGAGAGAGGAGAGAGAGAGAGAGAGAGGAGAGAGAGAGAGAGAGAGAGAGAGAGATGCAGACAGAGTCCAGCGAGAGGAATAAAAAAGGGGTGGAGGATGAGGGAAGAGAAAATAGGATAATAAGGAAGATGAGAATATAGGAGAGGGGTTGAAATAAAAATACTGAGATAAAATTTTCTCTTCTACACAATATCTATGTTTAGAAACACCATGAACACATATATACATGCATACGCACGCGTATATTATGCATACATGCATCATACATGCTACAGTACACATGCTAAAAGTTCCAATTGTGCCTACTTGATACTTGTACTTTGTGAATATGAGTCTATGTATAAACGTGCACGTCTGTCTGTTTCTACCTGTCACACATTGTGACTGCATTTATTTTTGTTCGTTTTTCCAATGGTTTTGATAACAGACGGATGGGGAGAGATCTTGCTGTCTCTCTCGCTGACCACTCCCTGTCTTTCTGAGTCTGTCTCTGCGTGTATCTCCTCCCTCTTTGTGCACCCAAGTACATGCGTGCTTCAGTGCATGCACGCATAGTACAAGTTTTACAAAATCTTGATGGAGCAGCATCTGAAAAAAAATTCAAAAAGACAAAAAATCCAGAATATATATATATATATATATATATATATATATATATATATATATATATATATATATATATATATATATATAAAGTGATTGAGCGAAAAATCCAGAATATATATATATAAGTGATTGACAATTTCGGTCAGTAAATAACAACTTAACCCCATTTCTTTTTTTCAGTGTGTTCACATTAACTGGTGCCTTGGACAGATTGTGACAAAATGTGCAGAAGCTCAAAGCAGCAGCAGCAAAAAAAATATCAATTCGTGTTCGTGCACACGCATGTACATCTATCTGCCAGAGACCAAGAAAAATCCACAGATTAAAATCGCCTTGCCTCTCACTGTTGACAGCCACAGCAGCGGAACAATGAACACGTGCACGTGAAACCTGTAGAGAGATTAAAGTTCTGGCGACACTGAGTCTGAAGGCCACCAGTGCATAAAGGGAGAGGGCTCGCCAGCCCACAACCTGTCAATGAAACGTCAGGAATCAAGAAAGAAAAAAGAAGAAAGAAGAGAAAAGGGAAACCGAAGTTTTTAAAAAAAAGTCCAACTTTCTGTCTGCGCCTGTTGAGTTAACTGCTACAGTCACTTTCAATGGCTTCATCTTAAGAGGAGTGTTTTGATCTGTAGAAGACTTACAAATCAAACTAGTGTAGAGTAAAGCTTAAAAAAGGAATTGAAATAGAAAGAATACGTACAGTAGCTTTCGAGCCAGTTCCACAACACAAAAAAACACCCCTTCCCCCACAGACAAACAGGCCAAATCCGCACAATACTCTGAGTTTTGTTTCATTAATACTACTTTATTTTTCCTAGTGAAAAAAATTCGGGTGTATAACATTCAATGTTTTTTTGAATTTTATTATGTGATTTGTTTAACCGTCGAACGTTTGTTGAAGAGCTGTGAAAAGCTACGCTACATGACAAAGATCAAATGGGAAGACAGGATCACAAATAAAGAACTGTGGAGAATGTGCAAAGTTGATGATCTGAAGTCTGTAGCTAGTAGCAATAGACTGCGCTGGTTTGGGCACGTTCAACGGAGAGCAGACCACCACATCATAAAAAGAGCAATGAACTTCGTAGTGGATGGAAAGAGACCAAAGAGAAGACCTAGCAAAACCTGGGCTGCCTGTATTGCAGATAATCTTAGAGAAAGGGGCATAAATAAGGAGGAAGCTCAAAACAGAGAGAGATGGAGAAGGCTCATCAATGTCAAACGTCCCTTGGGAGAAACATGACAAAAAAAGGAAGAAGAAGATTTGTTTTGTTTAATGTCAGGTTTTCATGTTAGAATCAACTTGTGAAATGCTTGAAAAGTAGACTCCAAGCAAATTTTTTTTTAAGTCTTTCATCCTCACTTACGACTAGTGGCAGAACAAGCATGGCTCTTGTCTGCATCTCTGTAGAGGATTACTTCCATGCTATTTCGTTCTTTCTTTCTTTCTTTATTTATTCGTTCATTTAAGTGTTCCACTCTGCCTTTTCCCGAGGTTGAAGCATGCAAAAATGATTAAGATCTGCTGAAAGTTTTTAAGTTGGAGTGACAGACTTTTCATATTAGGTTTTATTGAATAAGTGGGTGATCAATTATTTGATAGAGTCATGTTATGTATTTGCTTATGAGAGAGAGAGAGAGCAAGCATTTCTTCATCCTCTCAACGGGTTGTAGCCTGATATATGACTGAGAGAATTGCTGACAGATTTGTAGGGATATTTTTTTTAAATTCCGTTCATTTATGACTAATCTTTTTATTTTTTTTAATTTTTTTTTTTAACTTATTATTAATTCTTCATTTTTATTCTTGTGTTTATCTATATATCTGTTTAGAAAATCGCCCGAATCACTGCAGTGGATTAGGCTATAGAACGACTGAAAGATCTGTTCACAGATTTGATGGTTGGGTGCTGGGAATATGTTTTTATTAAATCCTATTTTCTTTTCTTTTCTTTCTGTCTAGCTTCCTTCCTTTATTGAATTCTGCTTTTTTTTCATCCATCTTAATTAAATCAACAGAGGTGGGGATAGCAGAGGTGATTCAAATTTTTGTTTTTTTACCTGCTCTGTGGGGCGTGTGTGTGAGAGTGTGTGTGTTGTGGTGTGTGTGTGTGTGTGTGTGTGTGTGTGTGTGTGTGTGTGTACACGCAAGAGGAATGGATTTGCACTGCAAATTTCTAGGTCGGTGAAACTGTAGACTCGTATAGGATCACCTCCTGACTGAATGATTGATTCACAGGGCTGTTAGAAAAGCCATTCGCCAACCTGTATGTCTCTTTCTCTGTCTGTCTGTCTGTCTCTGTCTCTGTCTCTCTCTCTCTATCTCTCTCTCTCTCTCTCTTCTTGTATTTGTGTCTGTGTCCCTTTATGTCTCTTCCACTATGTCTCTGGCTATCTGTTTGTGTGTGTCTGTCTCATTTTCTCTTTGTCTCTCTCTTTCTGTCTCCTTGTCTGTCTCTCTCTCTCTGTGTCTCTGTCTCTGTCTGTCTCTCTCTCTGGCCATCAGTGTAGACATAAAAGAATGGGAGTGTACAATCCCGCCAGACAGTGTAGACTGCTGATTGGCTGGTGGGACTTTAGACACTGCCACTGTTGAGCTAACAGGGATTACGTAGCGTAACAATAAGATTTACATGACCCCTCAGTAACAGAGAAGAGGAGACGTGAAAGATGGCAGGTAGGAGACAGAGAAGAGATGAGAAAGGATTAGAGGAAGAGTAAGAGAACGAATTCGAGAACAAGAGAAGAGAGAGTTAAATGAGAGAAAAGAGAAGAGAGAGAGTTTTATTTCGAGGATAATGAGAGAGAGAGAGAGAGAGAGAGAGAACGAGGAATGGAGAGAGAGAGGAAAGAAGAGAGAGAGGCTTTTATTTGAGGATAATGGAAAGAGAGAGAGAGAGAGAGGAGAGAGAGAGGAGGAGGAAGAGAGAGAGAGAGAGAGAGAGAGAGAGTCTTTTATTTCAAGGATAATAGAGAGAGAGCACTGGACACTGAACAAATGTTAATGTACCTCAGGCTTAGGTCTCAATACATGGGTTTGAGGGCAAATCAGCACACATTGAACTTAAATATAATGACCATGAACCAAAGTGGTGAATAACATCAGAGAGAGAGAGAGAGAGAGAGAGAGAGAGAGAGAGAGAGAGAGAGAGAGAGAGAGAGAGAGAGAGAGATGGAAATACAAAGAGAAGGGCGAACAGCAATATTTCTTGGCTGAGTCAAACCTGGTGGAGCCAGTCCATCTTTGTTCAAATTGTTATTAACAGTGTTCAGAGCTCTCTCTCTATTTTTGCCATCGATACCACCAGTTATTGTTGGCCCACTGCTCTAAGAAAATGAATGCATTCTTTAAAGGGGGTGTACGTGCGTTTGCACACGAAACTTCGGTATCTGATATCACTCAAAAGGCCTGCAGGAGAATGGGGCTGGCACACAGTGTCCACACTTTAGGAAAGATCCTCTCACCTTGACTCGAACACCTGCCCTTACGTTTTCTTTACATGACTAAACATATGTCCTAACTACTAGATTTTTTCTACTTTCTGATAATGTTGACATAATTTCCTTAAGGTAAATCATTCCTTCTCAATCCATGCTTTAGGGGAAAAAAAAAGGTTTGGTATTACTGTTTGTAGTTGGAACAGGTGGAAACAGATGACGAAATTGACAAAACCGCATACACTCGGGGACTGGATGTAAAAAAGCACATTAAGTGCTTATTCCATTATCCTCGATATAAAAGAATAAAAGAAAGAACCTGATAGGTTTCGTTCTACATATTCTCAGTCTTGAGTGTTTCTTTGTCGATCAGATCTTAAAAGATGATCTCCCTTATTGACAGCTACTTCAGAATAACAATACGATGCTGCGCTCGTCAAGCATCTCCCCAGGTCCTCTCTAGAGGTCTCCACTGCAGACGTTGCATCATTTCCTCCATACTTGAAGGACGATCGTGCCTGATAATGACAAACCAAGCATCGCTTCTTGGACCGTCTCCAGGCTATCAGGTTTCTTCTGGTGGGGCGGATGCCAGACTTTGACTGACATGATCAGACGGGTAGATAGGGCAAAGAATAGATGAGGGTTCTGTGTGTGTGTGTGTGTGTGTGTGTGTGTGTGTGTGTGTGTGTGTGTGTGTGTGTGTGTGTGTGTGTGGTGTGTGTGTGTGATTCAGATTCAGATTCAGATTCAGATTCAGAATATTTTATTGTCATTTAAGTCAAGTAGACTTATTTGACACAACATAAAAACAAGCAAACATCAGTTATTATCATCTCTTTGGTTCAAAATGTGTGCGTGTGCACGTGCGCGCGCGCGCGCGCGCGTGTGTGTGTGTGTGTGTGTGCGTGTGTGTGAAAGAGAGAGAAGGGGTAATTACGTTAAGTTCAGGTATACTTTACACATCTACTCGCTGCCCTCTCAAAAAAATTTTAAGGAAAGAAAAAAGAGAGCATAGCCTAAGTCATAGAGCATTACTGTGACAAAACATGGTTACCCGTTATGTCCAAAGAAGATGTTATACCCACAAATCCACCGATGTATTCCAAGGTGGTTCTGCAACCTTGTTATAGAGACTAGGAGGAGCCTGGAGCAGTGGAAGCACTGGAAGTCCGGCAGGACCGTTGTCAGAGCTAAATTAGTTGGTTTGTACCGTTGGTCTCTTGCAGTGATGAGTCTTAGGCAGCTGGCGCCTTCAGAACTGGCAAAGGCGTGATGGACGAGGGTTGGCCAGCATGGTTGATTTGCAGCATAGTCCTCCCAGCGCTTTCGTAGCTGACGATGAAATATAGGAAACGTTTTTCTAGTCAAGGTCACAAAGTATGGAAATGTGGTATTAGTTTGATTCCATTGTGACAGGAAAAGGAGGAGGAATAAGGTCACAAAGTATGGAAATGTGGTATTAGTTTGATTCCATTGTGACAGGAAAAGGAGGGGGAATAAGGTCACAAAGTATGGAAATGTGGCATTAGGATGATTCCATCGTGACAGGAAAAGGAGGGGGAATGTGGATGTCACGTTTTTATATATATTAGCAAGGCATTGGCTTTTATACAATATCGTGTCGGAGAGAGAGGAGAGAGAGAGAAGAGAGAGAGAGAGAGAGAGAGGAGAGAGAGAGAGAGGACAGAGGAGAAAGAAGAGAGAAGAGAGGACATGAGGAGAAAGATATACGAGAGAGGGATGGAGAGATGTAAAATGGAGACAGGAAAAATGAGAGGGAAGGTGTAAAGTGAGAGAGAACAGCTTTCTGTTATACTGTACATGTATGAAGATAATAAATATACAGTGTGCACCTCTACATGTGTACATGCATATTTAAACGCATGCATGGAGGCACAAGGTAGCAAAGTTATTCAGGCAGGCATCTTAAAGCCTCCTTTGAACTTACTGGTATATCGCATGTTCCAAAAGCGTTCATGCGTATGAATATACCTGCCTGCGCACGTCGAGATCTGTTTATGTGTTGCACATTCTGATTTCATTCGTGTGCATGGGGGCGCATGCATGCAGGTCTGCTGGAGAGAAGTGCAAACAGATTGCCCTTCAGTGTTGATAACCACAGCAGCGGAACAATGAGCATCGTGCACGTGAAACCCGTAGAGAGATTAAAGTTATGGCAGCACCACGTCTGAAAATAGCCATTGGAATAGAGAGTGATTGCTTCCAGTCCACGACTGTCAATAGAAGGTCAGGTGCAGTAGATAAAGAAGAAGAAAAAACAGGCAGAGAATCCTATCCAAACTTTAAGTCTGTGCTATTTCAGATCACTGTTACAGTCACTTTCTCGGCTTCATTCGTGAGGGTTCTTTAGATCAGCGAAAGACTAAATGAAGCCAGCAGAGAGTGAACATTATATGTATATATATATATATATATATATAATATATATATACTTGTAACTTGGCCATATCAACACCTACAACACTCTTAAGCAGTAAGATTGCTCTGTTGTGATTTTTATGTTTAAAAATCTCACTTGAAAAACATTCGCTCGGTTTGGTTTCTTTTCGGAATGAAAACTAATGTTACTTGTTGTTGTTCTTGTTGTTGATATTGTTGTTGTTGTTGCACGTTCCTCAGCTTAAGCACCCAGGAGAAAACTTGCACGAACTCAGTCTAGAGCCAGAGCTAGCTAGCTCCAGGCCAAAAGTCTTCTATCAGACGTATCAGTGGTGATTGAATCCTAAGCCCCCCACATCACTGTCAGGTCATGAGTCTGATAACAGTGCAGGCAACAAACAAGTGCAGCTAAAATCATTAAGAGATAAAACATCCCACGGCTAATCATACAAGGGGGGCAATGATTGCCTTCCAAAAGCTATCTTTTACGAATGATACTGTCACTGAACTACTTGGATAGACTTAATATGCAGTGTTAAGTGCTTCTTCTTAACAGATACTGTATCATATTCCATCTTGCAGAATTTTCACGTCAAGTATCACTCCTTGTTCTTTGCGGATTTGAACAGCTTTATCTACTGTACAGTTGAACAGTGGTGTTCATGTTAGATAACAGCGTGCCTAGTACCTCTCCTTCTGGCTATTTCCAGTCTAGCAGTTTCCCTTTCAGGTGATTTTCCAGACTGGATTTTGCATAACCTGGCAGACAGAGGGGAGATAAGCAGGGGCAGAAAAGGAGAGTGAGTAGCAGAGGAATAGAGAGGCAGAGATAGAGATAGGTTATCTGTGCGTACAAACTGGAGTCTGTGCCTGCATAGGAGTGTGCAGCATGTTCTAAACATGCTCATCAGTATTTGTGTGTGAAGGAAGCCAAGATATCTGTTCACACGAGGTGTTCCGTTATGTTCTGCACGTTTTGATTGGATATGCCTGTATATATTTACCAATGCATACGTCTGAGTGTGGGATGGGATGTTGGTGGGTGTGAAGGGAAAAAAATAACTTAAACATTTACACAAACAAGATTATGAGTAAAAACAAACTTCTTTAAAAAAAAAACCCAAAGCAAACTAAAATCTCGAATATGTACAATTGACTGAAAAATAACCATTCAAAAGGAAATGATTTAACATCGATTCCCTTGAGTCTTTTTTGAATATTTATTTTCGTTCAGAAATTTTGAAAAAAATCTAAAGACCTAGCGGGCAGATGAAAAAAATATGAATATGTGTGCGTGGACACGCATAAATGGAGAGAAAAACCAACAGATTGAAATATCTTTGCCCTTCAGTGTTGACAGCCACAGCAATGGAACATTGAGTATCGTGCACGTGAAACCCGTAGAGAGATGAAAGTTATGGTGGCACTGGGCCTGAAGGCAGCCAGTGGCAAAGATTGAACCACTGGTTCACCGCACACAGTTTGTTGACGAACCAACAGATATCCAATTAATTCATTATAAAAGAATACAAAAGAGAAAGGAAAAATCAAAGGTTTCTAGTAGTGTCTTCGGAAATTACTGTTCCAGCTGCTTATTATGGCATCATCTAAAAGTTTGTTCGCATTTTTTTCTAGGCAGAATAGTTTAAGATAAAGCAAAAATAAAGGGGAAAAAGGTTTCTTTCAAATGAACTGTAAGAACACTAAAAAAATGTTCACAATATCTTTTAAGAGTACGCAGGGGCTATTCTCCTGTTTTCATTTTTAAACAAACCCATTGGAAGAACTTGGACTTGGACTTTTTTCTCTTTTGAATCAAATATAATTACTTTATTATGATTTTTCAAAAAGTGCCTTGCAGGAAAATGGATGTAGAAGCCCTGTTAGCACCAGCGGATTAAAAGAAAAATAAACACCTTATTGGTGGTTCAAACTCAAGCCTTGAGATTACTGTCAAGTCACAAGTGGGATGTTCTTACCAGTAAGCTAGTTTGCACCCAGAAGCAAATGCAAAATCCTTGAGATAAAGCATTCCCACCTCTGGTCCTACTTGAGAAAAAATCGACTGCAAAAGACAGGTACTCCTAGGAACTTCATAGACGTTTTTTGCAGTTTTAAGCTACTCAACCAGACATTCCTTTTTCTCAGCAGCTGCTTTGTCGTTTTCGATCTTGTAGACTTATGCAAGTCAGGTATTTTGTCTTCTTCTCTCTAAAGATCACCATTGCAGATTTCACTGATTTCAATTCATTTACACTGGAAAAAGTTTCCACGGCTATAGGTAGTATGTCTAGTACATCTTCAATGGACTATGTACAGTCTGACATTATTTCTAGTTATATCAGGCTTCCAGATTGGACTTACAGATTCAGACTGTTAGAGGATAGATAAGGAGGGGGGCACAGCATCATGAGGGGAATAAAGAAGGGAAGAGAGAGAGAGAGAGAGAGAGAGAGAGAGAGAGAGAGAGAGAGAGAGAGAGAGAGTATGTGTGAGAGAGAGACACAGAGAGAGACAGAGACAGAGAGAAGCTGGGGAGGAAAGGAAAGACAGAGAATAGGAATGAGGCAAGGGGTCTATCCCCTAGGTGTATATAGTCCCTTCCCTATCTTCTTCTTTATTTCTTTCTTTCATCTGCCGCTGGTGCCTTTCGGCGTCGTGGGGAGACACAGACGTCTGTCTGCAGCAAGGCGGGAGGCTTGATGTAGTGACAGGTCATGGGCTCGCAGGGTGTCAGCCACGGAGTCGCTCCATCGTCTCCTTGGTCTACCTCTGGCTTTCCAGCCATTGTATTTGGTGGTGTATGCCCGTAGGGCTGGTTGGTTGGGCGGCATTCTAGTGAGGTGACCAAACCACCTGATTCTTTGTTGTTCGATATGGTGGAGAATTGGTGTTAGTCCGACCATGTCTCTGATCACCTCATTCTTGATCTTGTCGCGTCTGGTCTTGTTGACAGCTTTTCTCAGGCAGCGCATTTCACATGTGACCAATTTTCTGTCTAAGGCTTTTGTTAGGGCCCATGTCTGACACTGGTATGTGAGTGTTGGAACGAAGATGGCGTTGATGAGCTTTTCCTTGGTGCTCATTGGGGTGCTGGAATGTTTTAGAAGGGGGGCGAGTTGGTAACTGACTGCGTTCGCTTTCTGGCATCTTGTTTCTATCCCTCTGTCCAATTTTCCATCTTCAGTGAAGAGGCTGCCAAGGTATTTAAATTCTTTGGTCTGTTTCAGCTGGGTGCCGTTGATGTTGATGTCCAGCTTTCCTGGATTTCTGCTGACAGACATAACTTCTGTTTTGGTGATACTGATCTTCATGTCATACCTCTCGCAGCTTGTGCTGAGTTGGTCTGTGTGTTTTTGAAGAGCTGCTTTGTTCTGATTCATCTAGGATTGGTCGTCAGCAAATAATAGTTCGTTCCCTATCAAACTGCAAAACGAAGAAAGGGGCGGGGGAGAAGCAAGAGCATTATTGTGACAACACTTTGTTTTCTGGAGGTGAGGGTGCAAGTAAACCACCGCATCAACAGGCTATGTATTTGGCAAGTTGAACTTCATGAAGCTCTTCTATCTCAAGGTCACAAACTGCATGTTGTATATATTTGCTTCATCTATGCCACCAGCCTTAGCCAGCCTCTCTTCAACAAAATATGGATGGGTGTTCACCATGTCTGCAAGATGTTACGAATACATTTACATAATAGACCTCAGTTAATAGTCTCATCCAAAGAACTTGCAGAGGAATGGAACTGGAATCGACGGTAACTTTTAAGTGGCGATTCAGACCAGACGCTGAGACCACTATCAAATGGAGAAATGCGATTGCATTCATGCGCGTGAGCACACATGCTTGCACACGTTGATGTTCTCGCTTGTGTTTCACATTCTGATCACGCCTTCATGAGGGAACATGCGTGCATGTCTGGAGGAGAGAAAAACCAACAAATTGACATCTCTTTGATTTCTTCAGATTTGACAGCCACAGCAGCGGAACAATGGACACCGTGCACGTGAAACCCGTAGAGAGATTAAAGTTCTGGCAGCACTGTGTTTTAGGGTGATCATTGGCAGAGTGAGAAGACTCGCATGATTACAACCTGTTGATGGAATGTCAGGTGCATAGGAAAAGAACGAAAGTGAATAAGAAGGATGGGAAAAGAAAGAAAATCACATCAAAACTGTTTGTCTTTGCCATTTCAGATACCCGATACTGCTACACTTTGGGCTTTATCTCCTTGAAGATTTGTTGGGGAATGGTAGGTGGTGGTGGTGGGGAACGGGTGAGGGTAATATCAAAAGACTTCCAGATAAAACTAAACAAGTGTACTTAAGTCTTAAAAGAGTCATAAAACCCCAAAAATGTCCTCGTAGTTTTGTTTTTAGATCATTTTTCTGCTTGAAAAAACAACCCACTCGAGTTACTATTTTAGAGTATTCATTTTTTTCTGTTTTTCTGTTACAAATGCTGCTGGAGTTACCTACCCTTAAATTTGTTTTCCTTGGGAATGAATTTTAAAGATAATTATGAGACACTTTGGGAAAAGTTATTTTTGTTCAAATTTCCTCCCTTTGTTAGATTGACTGTTTAGTAGAGCAGAGTAGTAGCTTGGAGTAGAGGAAAGTATAGAAAAGTTCTGAACATAGCGGAGTGAAGGGAGTGGAGCGTTGTGGGGTAGAATGGAGTGGATGGAGTAGAATGAAGTGAAATGAATGGCGGAGCGGAGTCGAGTAGAGTAGAGGGGCGTAGTGTCGAATAGAGTGGTACAGAGTACAGTGGAGCTGAGTATAAGAAAGACGAGCACAACACTGGACCTTAAATACATTACAAATCACTTGAATATGACCCTCAGCCACAAAATAGAGCAGCTTTGCATCTTACCTATTTTTTCACCAGAAGCCAGTTTAGGCAGGTTGTCGATTTTCAGACTTCGATTATAAACTATAAACTTTCTTCTACCTTTTACCGAAGTACCACGGCATTATATTTGGTTTCCTTGTGCTTTAAAAATGTGTTTAAAAAACACCAACCCCCTCATTATGGCCACCCAACAAGATGCCAACTTCATTCGTTTCTTATTTTATTTTTTCCTGGTGTCTAGCATTTCATTCTGTAATAACCTTTCCTAGAATTGTCAGATTTCTATCAATCTTTTCTATTTGTATTGAAAAACTTTTTAACTGTATATTGATAACGTATTAACAACTAACAGCTGGTCTGTGGTACAATACGGCTCATTATGTGGTTTGGGGTCATAAATGCACACAGTGCACTATAGTCCTTCGAAACACGCAACAACTCACAATCGTCTGTATGATGCAACACAAATAAGCTTCATAACATTCTGCTGTTTAGCAGCGAACACATAACCTTTCCCTTTGACAGAAAAATCAAACTCGTGATTTGGAGTGGTGCGAGCAAGATAAGACGTCTGAAAAAGCTTAAGAAAGAAAAATAAATAAAGAAAATAGACAAAAAAATCCCTGGGTATGTGGCAGGTGTGTGTTAAGGGTGGGCAAGCAGACACAAGAATAACCACCACTCTATTACAATTCTGGGGCTAGCTGTCAATTAAAAGCAGTGACACGTTATCCTATGGCATCGAACATTATTTGCCCCATAGTTTCTGGCTTTACACACTGTCTTTAAATGAACGTATTTGTATTCTTATTTTTTTCTGAACAGGAAATTCCTCAATCACTTTTTAGTATTTAAAAGAACCTTTGTTAACATGGTTAGACAAAGAAAAGCCAGACATGTTCAAAAAAGATATCATATAAAAACAACACATTCAAAAGCAAACAAGTAAACAAAGAGAACACACGCACAGCCCCAATAAAGCCAGAGGTAAGATTAACTTCTCTCGTGTCCATGTCTTTTTTTAACAGGATTCCACGCAAAAGAAACCCACACAACCTTTGTTTATCTATTTATTTACGTTTTATTTTGCTCATTTACTTCCTCGTCAA
>CM054153.1:10759135-10764135 GCA_028751875.1 Rapana venosa
ATAATGATGATGATGATGATGATGCTGATAATAATAATAATGATAATTGATGATGATGATGATGATACTACTGCTACTACCACTACTACTACTACTAAATAAATAATTAATGATAATAATATAAAAAAAACACAACAAAATCGGGTTCCAAAAGCCAATGGGAAAGGATGATACCAAAAAAGGCACGTGCATGCATAATTCAACCTCAGTCTCACAATGCATCCATCTCATAAACCGTCATCTCCAGCGATATCACGACTATTTTTGCTTCGCCATTGGTGGACAAATCAGTGTGACACAGTTTTCCTCTGCTCTCTGTCTCTCTCTGCCTCTCTGTCTCTGTCTCTCTCTCTCTGTGCCTCTCTGTGTCTCTCTGTGCTGTCGCACGCTCTCTCTGTCTCTGTCTGTATGTTTGTCTCTGTCTCTCTGTTTTTCTGTCTTTGTGTCTGTCTGTCTCTCTCTCTCTCTCTCTATCTCTGTCTCTCTGAATAAGTCGCTGAAATAAAACCGTAAATGTCAACCACAAAAAAGCAAGAACAAAAAAAAAATCGAAATATACTTAAAAAAAACCCAGAACGAAAACACAATCAGACAATAAAAAACGAAAGAAAATAGACACGACACAAAAAGACCGAAGCGAAAAAGAAGCATATCATACGACATATCGCACAATCTCATCATGCATCCATCTCCGAACACGATCATCGCCAGGGACATCAAAGACTATTTATTTGCCCAGCCATTTTTGTCACAGTCGGTATGACACGCACGGTGCATCTCTCTCTCTCTGTGTGTCTCTCTCTCTCTCTCTCTCTCTCTCTCTTTCTCTCTTCTCTCTCTCTCTGTCTCTCTGTCTCTGTCTCTCTCTCTCTTTCTCTTTCTTCTCCCCCCCCCCCCCCCCCCCCCCCCCGAGGGACAGGGACGCTGTCCATTTTTACCCCAGTAACAATGACGTCCTCTAACCTGACTTCCTCTCGTTGAAATTGTGAATCTAAATTTAACACTTTCATGTCTTTCTCTTGGAGGGGGTGGGTGGGGGGGATGCTTTTTTTTCTTTTTTTAGTGAAGGATAGTTCGTCCCTGTTGAGAGTTTGAAAGTAAAGTAATCATTTACGCGGGGAGGGAGGGAGAGAGAGAGGGAGGATGGAGGGAGGGAGAGTAGAAGAAGAAAAGGGAGAGGGGGAGAGAGAGAGAGAGAGAGAGAGAGAGAGAGAGAGAGAGAGAGAGAGAGAGAGGAGAGAAGAAGAAGAAGAAAAGAAGAAGAAGAAGAAGAAGAACAAGAACAGAACAAGAAGTAGAAGAAGAAGAAGAAAAGAAGAGAGAAGAAGAAGAAGAGGAAGAAGAAGAAGAAGAAAAGAAGAAGAAAGAAAGAAAGAAAAAAAGAAAGAAAGAAAAGAAGAAGAAGAAAGAAGAAGGAGGAGAAGAAGAAGAAGAGAGAAGAAGAAGAAGAAAGAGAGAGAAAGAGTTCTTAATGATTGCATTCTTCATCTCCTCCTTCTCCTCCTCTTCCTCCTCCTCCTCGTCCTCCTGCTTCTTCTTCTTCTTCTTCTTCTTCTTCTTCTTCCTCCTCCTCTTCCTCCTCCTACTACTACTATTACTATTACTCCTGCTGCTGCTGCTGCTGCTCCTGTTATGCCAATCTTATTAAAATAAAAAGAACACTGACGCTAATTTTGTTTCTCGGACTCGTTTTGCATATGTCTGTCTATCGGCGTCTGCTTTATTTTCAAATCATTTTATAATCGTCATTTTCCGGTTCTTTACAGCTTTTTTTTATTGTGCTATAATGTGTTGGCAGCACATCTTGTTTTTGCTGCGACCTTCAATCATATAAGCACTGCTTTGGGTTAGGTTTTTTTTTCATATCCTGACAAAATGACAGTTGAACATTAATTTAGAAAGATAGAACAAAGTATATTCGTTGACGTCAACAACGGCATTGAGAAGTATCAGCAAGGAGGGTGGGGTGGGGTGGAAATGGTGTTTTATTGATTGAAAGCCAAGGAAATGTAAAAATGGAAATATGAAGTAATGTACGTGGTGATTGGTATTGGTTTGTATTAGCGTCATTTCCTGGTAGTCAGACGAGTGTTTCTGGTACTGACTGATATAGCTTTTCGGGGTTTGTAGGAAATGACATGTGCTTAAAGCGAATGAGCGCTGGGTTTTTGCCCGGTTGTCTGTTGGTTTTGTAATGGGGGCGGGCGTGTGTGAGTATGGGTGGGGGTGGGGTATAAGTACCCGCTTATGTACCACTCAACACTCCACTCAACTCCCACTCTGCCTCGCTCCACTCTGCTTCACTCCCATACTGTACCCTACACTATACCACCTTACCATACCATACCATACCATACCCTACAGTACCCTCTGTCTCTCTTTGTCTCTGACTGTCTGCTGTCGGTCTGTCTTCTGTCTGTCTTCTCTCTCTCTCTCTCTCTCTCTCTCTCTCTCTCTCTCTCTCTCTCTCTCTCTCTCTCCTCTCCTCTCTCTCCTCTCTCTCTTCTCTCTCTCTCATGATGTCAAAGTGTCGAGGGACAATGTGGAATCTATTTTCGTCGCAGACTTTCAACGAGCAGGGTGGCAGCGTGCAGCCCTGTTCTCTAGGGTAGTCGCCTGTTTTCAGCATAGACACTGCCGCGGACACAGTGATGGAGAACAGACCTTTTGGCCCCGGTTGGGTTTGGATTTTTATTTTTAGGGTAGGGTCCTATGAAGTATTAACCTTATGGTTCAGGTGTGAGACTTTTAATCTGAGAATGCAGGCTGGACTTACACCTGAGGTGTCCCTGAGAGGAGATTTTCCCTGGAGTTATTATTGGTACCAACTCCATTCTCCTGTAAGTTTTTCGGATGACGTTGTCAGTAGAGGTTCTGTTGAAAAGGTGGATGTAATATCTTTTATGCACACAATATAAAAAGCCCATCCATGTTACCTGAAATATCTGGGATGTAAATACAACGACAACAACAGCTTGAAAGAGTAGATCCACTATCTCCAGTGGTATACATGACAGGAGCAAATCCATAACATGGAGAGGAATGGGGTCTGCCAGGTTCATTCTGTCCTATACGTGCTGCATGGAAGTTATGTGTGGTACTACAGTGATTCTTCTTCAGCTAAGGAAGAGGTCGCAGTCACAGCATTTTACAGCAGAGATGTTTCCATTCCTTCACACCACTCAAAAAATACTGCCCTGTCTGTTTATCCTGTTCACCGTGTGTACGTGTAGACGATTGTTTTTTTTTTATAGCATGTAATTTTTTGGTCACAGAGGCAGTGTTTCTGTGTCTTCCACCATACTTTCATATATATGTCTGCCAACTGGTAGGTAATGTAAACACTAATGGCTGCAAGTTGGGCCCCTTAGTTAAAAGTAAACGGTAAAGGTGTTCCTTGTTCCATAACCTATGTGGTCGTAGGGGAGCGAGGCATCAGACCTCAGCTTCTCCAGGGGCCAGCATATTGAGGGTGGCGCCCTCGCTACTTTTCCTTTCCTGACCCTAAAGAGGCAGGTACCCATTTACACCTGGGTGAAGTGGGAGACCATACTGAAACCAAGGCGTGCAAACGGTCACCCATCCTATTGGTAACCACGCTCGATGCTGCTTAACCTTGGCTGGGGGAAAGCGAGTGCTCTGACCACTGAGCTATCCCGTCCCTTAGTTAGGATAGAAAATCATGGCCTAATCTTATCTTTAAAAAATACATTTGGATCAAACATCTCGATCGATGACAAAGGACACAATGCATGCTATTCATACTAGCATTTTGAAGGGGCTCATTATTTCGCTGTGACCAGGCGATTCTATTACATAATTTTGCTTCAACAGCTGTCTTCTCGCAGCAAAAGTTCATGTCACTTTTGCTAAATGCACGTAGCACTCGAGTGCCCTTGGTTTCTACAGTTAATTAAAATTGTAAATTGATATGCAAACGACTTCTCATTCTGTTTGCATAATAATAAATCCCACCTGTTTTCTAATCTCCTTAACCGCTCCCCCACCCACCCACCCACCCTCACCCTCCTCTTCTCCCTGTAAGAGATTAACCGAGGTTTTTTTTTTGTTCACCGCGGAATTGGCAAGTTGTCATGCTGCTAGCAAATGAACGAGCCGAACTCTGTGAGAACAGAAGGCTTTTGTCTAACAGCTTGCCCCTTCCCTTAACCTTCTTTGGGACTTGACTTCATCATCTTTTCTTTCGAGTGGTTAACAAAAAAATATTTTCTTAATTCCACGTTTCTCAGAGACGGGTCACTGCGTGCGGGACAGTCCATATCCGCCACACTATTGTGTGCGGAATTTTCCATTATGCAATACATCCCTTGGAAGGCCAGTTCCAGAAAGGGCATTGTCTTAAATTGAGTTCTCTCGACTTGTCCCGCTAGTGTACTGGAACCGAGGTGTGGTCTGCATTGCATTTTTTCAGGCCTTAGGCCCCGGGCAAGATGAAACATCAGAGAATGGACTGGCCGGCCTTGATTTGAACGAACTGCTGCGGAAAGCAGAGGACCGCGGGGAGTGGAGGAAGCTGGTTGCAAAATCTACATTAGTGCCCTCACGGTCCAAGGGACTACGGGATAGGTGCCGGTGATTAAGGTGAAATTGGTGGAGCCCATCCTTCTGTAGGTTTAGCGTGCGTGCTGGGTATACTGTGCCATTCGTCTCAAAAGCAAAAGCTGGTTTAATCTTGTACAAAAGGTATATGGTATTTTAACGATGCGCAAGAGTACGCTCTGCTATGAAAGCTGCTCAGCAGAAACTTGAAGGAACAAATTAATGTATGGCTTATGAAGCGCAAAGGCATCTTTCATGTCATCAATCTGCATGGTTGCCTGACTCAAAATGTGTCTGTGGAATTAATGCCAGATGCATGGTGTGTGTGTGTGCGTGTGTGTGTGTGTGTGTATGTGTGTGTGTGTGTGCGCGCGCGCGCGCGTTCTGGCGTGCGTGCGTGAGTGTGGGTGTGCATGCGTGCGAGGGTGCGTGTGTGTGTG
>CM054153.1:10769135-10824135 GCA_028751875.1 Rapana venosa
AGACAGACAGACAGACAGAGACAGAGAGAGCTGACAAGACTAGACGTTTAAAAAAAAAATTTTTAAAGGCAGAGTGATGTAAAGCATTGGTTGACAGGGTGACAGATAGACAGTTGCTAAAATAGACGTGTGATTGACAGTTCTGAGCAGGCTTCATTGGAAATTTCTACAGACGTTTCCGATGATCTTTTGAAACATAAGAAAGCTAAATAGTCTCGTTTTTTGCACATGTATGAAAGAACTTAAGTCAACAATTAGCGGTGTTTGTTGTGTGTTTATTTATTTTATTCTTTTATTTCGTGGATAATAGAATAAGCACTTATGTACTTTTTTACATCCAGTCCCCGTGTGTATGCAGTTTTATCTATTTTGTCATCCGTTCCCACCGGCACACAAGGGCGTACTCTTCCAAAAAGCAGAACGTGTGTGTGCGGGCGCACGCGCGCAAGTGTGTGCGTGCGTGCGTGCTTGCATCTACAAGTTCATTAAATTTGTGTGTACTCACATACGTCTATGTGCTATGGGTATACATTTATGCATACCTGTATGTGCGTGTACGTATGCAAGCGCATATGTAAGCGTTTCTATGTGCGTGTGCGCATACATGCAGATATTAAGGCCTCATGAAGTATCCTACGCCCTTTACCAAAATACTGAATTTCAGAAAGATCAAGAATCCCCAGCATACACACACAGGGCTTTACTGACAACAAAAATTAAACCTTAGCTCACCAAACCCTGTTGCTTGCACGTATGCATGCACATGTGCGTGCACAAGTAGAAAGAAAGGAGCCAGTGCTACACAGGGTCAAAATTACAGAGTTTTATTGACACAGATGCATCCTGTTGCGGCAATCAAACGCCATGTTGTCCACACACAAAGCACCATGACACCACGCACTACAAAACACATCAAAGACAAGACCACACACACACAGCTTACTACACAAAATTCACACTACTCACACACACACCACTGCGCGCGCGCACAGGCGGCACAGTCAAACGAAAGACCATCACACGCGTCACACATCAAACACAACTCACCGCGCACAACGCACACACACAACAACCACCACACACTACTAACACAGCACACTCACACCACACACACACAACACACACACACAACACACCACACACGCGCGCCACTACACAAACAACACACTCACCACAGCACACACACACACCACATAAACACACATCACACACACACACACACACACACACACACACCACACACCACACACACAACCCACGTCATTCACACACATACACACACACACCACAACACCGCACAACACACACACCATCCACACACACACACACACACACGCACACACACACACACACACTCAAACCACACACACAGCACACTCTCAAACACACCAAACACACACACACTCTCAACACACACACACACACACACACACACACACACACACACACACACACACACACACACACACACACTGAAACACACACACACTATAATCACTGCTTCTCTACGGCTGAAGCACAAGTTATCAGCCACGCTGGCTCCGCCTTTCTCTAGTCCTGAAGTCTGTTAAGTTAATTTGAGGGAAGAAGAAGTACTTTTCACTGCTCGCTTGCATATATATGAAGAAAAGATATTCAGATGCGTGCGCACACGCACGTGCTCGTGAATACAGTCATTTACGCAAGAACACACAGGTAGAGACGTGCGCACGTCAACGCAAACACACACATACACACACATCTACGTGCACACACACAGATATATTATAATAAATATATATATATATATAATATATATATATATACACATATATACCTGCATGCGCACGTGCAAGCGCACTCATACACACAACTGCACACATAGGCACATGCACAAGTACACAGGCGCGACCATACATAATAAAGAAGGTAGAAAATGGATACATAGACAGAAACAGAAACAGAAACAAAGAAGGAATCAAAAAGAGAGCCAGAGATTATAACCTCATAGATAATAAGAAAGATATGTAATCAACCTTCAAGGCGCTCCTCTTCCCCCTCTATCCCCCCCCCCCCCCCCCCCCCCAACACACTTTTCTTTTCAAAGGGACGTGTCCCATGAATAAACAAACCATTTGAAAGAGGAAAAAAACCAAAATAAACTTTGAAAGACCAGAGTCAAAGACAAAAAATGTGACGCCAAGAATAAATTCCAATTTAAGAAAATTTTCCTGCTTTGCTGACTGACTTATGCTTGTTTTGCCCGCGTTTAGAACTGAGTGATCCGAACTGATGTTCCCGGGGACAGACATGACAGAGGTTGGTGAATGGTTATAGATGCTGCATATAGTCATTACATAGTTTTGGAGGGGTAGAGGGAATTTTGGTTTCAATAAACACGCGCTGGCATCAAGTGTACATGTGCTTTCACATTTTGTCCTCTTCTCCTTGGCACACACGTACGCGCACACACGCACGAGCACACGCACATACACGTGCACGCGCACACGCACACATACTCACACACACTCCAAAACACACACTCTCTCTCACGCACGCCCCAACACACACACACACACACACACACGCATGCACGCACGCACGCACGCACACACACACAGGAATTCAAAATTGCATCAATCATTAAATCCAGGGGAAAGGAAGACAGAGAAGAGAAGGAAGTGGTTGTGGGAGGAAGGAGGTTGTGCCTTGAAATAATAATGATGTAATCAAGACGAATTACAATGATAGCTAACACAGCCAAGGATGAATTTCATAATTAAAATCGTAACAAAGTAGCAGAAAGCGAAGCATAAAACAGCCCCAAACACCTCCCCCTGTCCAAGATAAAACCAACAAAACAGCGAAGCACAACACAAATACCCCCACCCTCCAAGATAAAATCAAACAAACTAAAACACACAAATAATCATACAATACAAAACACTAGAAAACAAAGAAATAAGAAGCAGCTTTGAAACAGAAAATATAAGACACGAATAACACCCCCCCCCCCTCCCTTTCAGCCCCTCAAAACAAAAGAAACCAACCATCACAAAACAAAAATCCCACAAATAAGCCTACAAACAAAACAACACCAAAAAACACCCAACAAAGAAACAAAAGGCAGATTTGAATCAGGATGAAACAAAAACGGTAAAGAATTCCTTATGGTGGGATTGTTTCAACCATTCACAAAGCACGCACAATAATCTGCAATCTGAGACATACACATTATCATCAGGGACTGAAAAAGACGAAGAGGTAAAGAATTCCTTGTGGTGGCACTGTTTCAACCATTCCTTGTGGTGACACTGTTTCAACCATTCACAAAGCACACACAATAATCTGCAATCTGAGACATACCCGTAATCATCAGGGACTGAAGAAGACGAAGAGGTAAAGAATTCCTAGTGGTGGCACTGTTTCAACCATTCACAAAGCACACACAATAATCTGCAATCTGAGACATACTCTTTATCATCAGGGAGTGACCCATGGCAAGCAACGGGAGAGGACAGTAAACACACAAATGCAGAATTTAATTGCTTTGTTTCGTTGGTTTGTCTCGGTCCACGAAAATGCATGCAGGCTCGCACATTCACATTAACACACATAGCAAACATGCAAGCAACCAAACATGCAACCAAACATATAAACACTTGCAAGTTAAGTGCATAGGCATGGGTATAAATGCACGAACGCACACATGCATTCACGCGTGCGTACACACGCACGCTTTCACGCACACACACACTCACACACGCGCGTGCGCGCACACGCACACACACACACGCGCGCGCACACACACACATACACGCACAACACACACACACACACACACTCTCTCTCTCTCTCTCTCTCTCTCTCTCTCTCTCTCTCACACACACTCTCTCCTCTCTCTCTCTCTCTCTCTCCTCTCTCTCTCTCTCTCTTTCTCTCCCTCTCTCTCTCTCTCTCTCTCTCTCTCTCTCTCTCTCTCTCTCTCTCTCCTCTCTCTCCTTTCTCTCTCTTTCACACACACACACACACACAACTATCATGTATCCTCCAGTTTATTTTGTTTGTTTATGCAATATTGCACGTGCAGTGAGAGACAATAGCTGCTATGGGTTCACGCACTTCAGGTCGTGTTGTGCAACATTCCTTCTTGTATTGCTGCTGAAAAGTAACCAGTGTGGCTTGCGGACAGCGCTTTCTTCTGTTACAATATAGCACTATAGAATTATCATAACACGCCTTACACGACAGAACAAGACAATCGATCCGTCTTTCGGTCACAGTGCCCATGGAAATGGCCTAATGCACTCAGATGAACCGAGCATTGGGCGTGTTTTTCTTCTTCGTCGAACGCTCAGACAGCAACTATTGTTGTCTGTTATATGAGCGAAAATGCGTCACGCTGCCGTTAAGCGCCTGACAAGTCAGGCCCAGCGCATCTGACTTCGGCAAAAGAGAGAATAGTTACCTTTTAAGTTATTTCTGGAAAAAAAAGGCAGGAGAATGGACCAAGAAGGCAGAAAATAGACAAGAAGGAGGTGACAGGAAGAAAAGGAACAAGACAGAAACAAAGAGAGTGATAGAAAAGAGGAAATTTCTAGCACAGAATTTCCAGAATGTGGGGATGCTATTTATACTGATAGGTCCCCGGCATCCCCTCGGGAGAATTGGGCTTGTGAACAGGCAGTCTTTTGAGGTTGTGGGTTCCAGTATGAGTTTGCAGAATCCGTTCAAGGAGATCTTTTTTTAAAAAAAAATTCTTCCTGGATCGAAGTCAACGTTTTAACTTTGTTTCCTTTCTGGTCCTTCGGGTGAGTTTGTAAACAGAGACTTGTATGGGGAAACACTTGAATTATCGTGCGAGAGAGTTAAAATCTTACATTCTGCAGAGTAGGCCAGTGGTACTGATAGATGACACACTTAGTTTCCCTGCAACATGCAGAGAGAGAGAGAGAGAGAGAGAGAGAGAGAGAGAGAGAAGAGAGAGAGAGAGAGAGAGAGAGAGAGAGAGAGAGAGAGAGAGAGATGTTAATAAAGTGATAACCACCATGCTGCTATGTCTTTCATGATACTTCATCACCTTTGGGTTTTTTTTTCCCAAATCAACATTTTGACTCCTTTCGGTTCGTGCCAAAAATGTTTTTACAGCGTCCTCCTTTGAGGAAAATTTGAATGCGGACAAAAACGGAATATGCAATAAATGTTGATTTTTTTCTTGTTACTCTCTTCTCTTTTATAGCTCTTTCTAGAGTGTCTCCTTATTATGTGATGGAAGTTGTTTTGAATTTCCATTTTTCACCAGCCTGGATGTTTTCAAGCAATTTAATGCACAATATTAATGCCTTTGATAACGGGACTGTCAAATTGGGAATTGCTTCTTGCTTTCGTTGTCTGTCTTTGTCTCTTTCTGTCTTTCTCTGTTTGTCTGTGTATCTCTGTGTGGCTGGTGGTGTCTTTGTCTGTCTGTCTGTCTGTCTGTCTGTCTGTCTGTCTCTTCTCTCTCTCTCTCTCTCTCTCTCTCTCCTCTCTCTCTCTTGTCTCTGACTCTCTGTATCTCTCTCCTTTCTGATAGATAGATAGATAGATATATAGATAGATAGATTAGTAGATAGATAGATTAGTAGATAGATAGATTAGTAGATAGATAGATTAGTAGATAGATAGATAGATAGATTAGTAGATAAATAGATTAGTAGATAGATAGATTAGTAGATAGATAGATAGATAGATAGATATTAGTAGATAAATAGATTAGTAGATAGATAGATTAGTAGATAGACAGATAGATAGATAGATAGATAGATAGATAGATAGATAGATAGATAGATAGATAGATAGATAGATAATCATTAACTCTCTTGTCTACTTATCACTAGCTCTCTCTCCTTCTCCTCTCTCTGCCTGTCTGTCTGTCTCTCTATCTGTCGGTCTGACTGCCTGCCTGTATTTATGTCTGTCTGTCTGTCTGTTTACCTGCCGGCCTATATGACGGCAAGGAAAGCTGAAAAGAGACCAGGCAGTGAGCTACGTATGTACTTAGGTGTCAAAGACAGACAGACAGAGAAACTTAAAACCAATCACCGATAAGGAGATAGATGGGTTAAAGTACATACATACATACTTATTTATTTATGAAAAAAATTATTCTTTTATATCGAGGATAATGGAATAAACACCTATTTGCTTTTTTACATCCAGTCCCTGTGTGTATGCGGTTTTGTTAATTCTGTCATCTGTTCCCACCGGCACACAATGGCATATTCATACGAAAAGCGGAACAGGATTTAACGTGTGCGCAAGATGTTCTGCGTGCGTTCGCACACGGGGCCTCATCCGAAGGACTTTTGGGGAGAGTGGAGTCTGCACTGATGTTAACTCCAGGGGAAAATATCCCCTTGAACGGGAATCGAACCCGGGTCGTCATATTGCGAGCGTAATGTTCTAACCACTAGGCTATTCCGTCGCCCATAAACACAGAGAAAAGGGAATGAGAAGGAGAGATAGACACAATTTAAAAAAAAAACACGCTGTAATATGTAGTAGACAGGGACTGGCAAATTCTGAAAGGCCACTCCATGGAAAACTGCGCTTTGATTTGTTGCTTTACAAGATTCAGCGCTATATAAATTCCATACATTATTATTATTATTATTATTATTATTATTAACTGGACCTGTAGCTGACAGAGCAAAAACAAAACAGCCCAGTGCTGTCACAGGCGCTTTTCTGGAACGTATTTTTTCCCCTTCCTTATCTGTCATTATGTCACCAGTCTCCTAACGGTCTTCAGCATGGAAATGTGCTGTCGTAATAAGGTTGAAAAGAAAACGGGGAGAGAGAGAGAGAGAGAGAGAGAGAGAGAGAGAGAGAGAGAGAGAGAGAGAGAGAGAGAAGACAGACAGACAGACAGACAGACAGACAGACAGACAGACAGACAGACAGACAGACAGACAGACAGACAGAGAGAGAGAGAGAGAGAGAGAGAGAGAGAGAGAGAGAGAGAGAGAGCGAGAGAGAGAGAGAGAGAATGACAATGACAAATTCTTTTATTTCGAGGATAATGAATAAGCACCCATGTGCTTTTTTACATCCAGTCCCCGCCCTTAGGGATATATATGATAATAAAATAAAATAAAGCCCATAGCAATACACTTACACAGTATACGAGAGAGAGCGAGAGAGAGAGAGAGAGAGAGAGAGAGAGAGAGAGAGAGAGAGAGAGAGAGAGAGAGATAGAGAGAGAGAGAGAAGGTAAAGCAGCGACGGGGAGGAGATGGGCGCCGCCTTTAATATGATGAACGCTAGAGAAGGTGAGGCCTCTAGTTATGGTCGAATGTGCCTTCCCAGTGTTTTCATCGAGTATGACACAGTCATATGTAGGAAAGAACTAGCAAAAGCCTTAAAAATACCTTTGTTGTATCAACCAAGACATCGTATCATAAGTGGGGACGGGATAGCTCAGTGGTCAGAGCACTCGTTTTCCGCAAGCTAAGGTGAAGCAGCATTGGTTAGGCTACCAAGTGAATGGGTGACTGTTTGCGCGCTTTGGCTTCAGCACAGTCCCCCAGTTCACCCAGCTGTAAGTGGGTACCTGCCCTCTTTAGGGTCAGGGAAGGTAAAGCAACGAGGGAGATGAGATGGGCGCCGCCCTCAATATGCTGGCCCCTAGAGAAGCTGAGGTCTCTGACATCTTGCTTCCTTACGACCTTATAGGTTATGGGACATCTTTACCTTTACCATATCACAGTTGCCATGTACTTCATGTTTTCTCGAAGTTGAAAGTAAGAAAATGGTAAAAAGCACATTACGCGAGTTTTCTTTCTTTCTTGCTTGCTTGCTTGTGTGCTCGCTTGCTTTCTTTCTATCCTGCTTGCTTGCTTTCTTTCTTTCTTAATGTATGTTTCATGTTTTAAGCAGACCCGCGTTCGAATCCTAATCAAGAGGATTTTTCCCCTGGAGTTAACTTTAGTGCCGACTCCACTCCACCCAAAAGTCCTGCGGATGAGAATATAAACCGAGGTTCCGTGTGCGAACGCACGCAGAACATCTTGCACACAGGTTAAAACCTGTTCCGCTTTTGGTAAGAGTAGGCCAACGTTTGCCGGTGAGAACGGGTGACAAAATTCACACAGCTGCATGCACGCAGGGAATGGATGTAAAAAAAAGCACGTGAAGGCTTATTTCATTATCCTGGAATAAGAAGAATAAATTGAAAACGGTAAATAGAAAATTGCTAATTAAATTTAAAATCAAAATATCAAATTCATGTTTCATGTTGATGAGATTTGAAATGGAAATATCAAATTTACGTTTTATGTCAAAAGATATATAAAATAAGGATGTTTTGTCCTCTGGGTACAGTTGTCTCCCATTTCAGAGCTGTGGCTTAAAAATGTGTTTAACCGTTTTGAACCGAAACTTTGACAACTTTTTTTTTTAATCATTGAAATGAGAATCAGAAATCATCCACATTTTTGTGCATTAAAACAGCTCTTGTTAGAATTCCTAGTTGCAGCTGAATGTTCGTAATCTAACACGATAAACCATTTGCTTTATATTCTCTTTAGTTCTTGACAAAAGGATTTTTGTTTCATTTGCTCTTCGCTGCTCTTTACTGCCAAGCTTGTTTAGTGCAATGGAAAATATACAAAGGAAGTGTCTATAGCAATGCATTTTGCTTTCCTTTTAAATCCTTTAGGAATAGCACACGCGCACACGCGAGCGCGCGCACGCATGCACGCATTCACATGCATGCATGCACGCGCGCGCACACATACACACATACAAGCATTTGCTAACTTTTTTTCTCCCTCTCTGTCTCATATATGCTCTCTCATTCTCTCTCTCTCTCTCTCCTCTCTCTCTCTCATCTCTCTCTCTCTCTCTCTCTCTCTCTCTCTCTCTCTCCTCTCTCTCTCTCTCCGTGTGTGTGTGTCTTTCTCTCCTTCTCTCTCTCCTCCTCTCTCTCCCTCTCTCTCTCCCTCTCTCTCTCTCTCTCTCCCGCTCTCTCACTCCACACACACACACACACACACACACAACACACACACACACACACACACACACACACACACACACACACACACTCAGATTAAACACATAAAACTCACGGTAGATTAAACTTTTAAGATAAGATGATAATGATAACAGTCATCGAGCGAGCTAGTGTAACACGGTAGCTGTCTTTAATGGGCCGATTAAATGCCTGTCATAGTGTCCATGAGTGTGAATGATGAATGCGTTTGATCTTTAGAAAGATACTGCCTCATTTACATAGACACCCATACCTCCCTGCATCCCTCCTCTGTTTCCTCCCTCCATCCTTCCCTTCTCTACCCCCCCCCCCCCCTCTCTCTCTCTCTCTCTTTCTCTCTCTGTCTCTGTGTTTTTGTCTCTTTCTGTATCTCTCTCTATTTCTCTGTCTGGCTCATTCTCTCTCATTCTCTGTCTGTCTGGCAGTCTGTCTGTCTGTTTCTCTCTCTGTCTCTGTCTCTGTCTCTGTCTCTGTCTCTCTCTCTCTCTCTCTCTCTCTCTCTCCCTCCCCCTCTCTCTCTCTGCCTGCCTCCCTCCTCCCTCCCTCCCTCTCTGTCGTTCAGCGAAGTGTGTATGACGGCTTTGCTCTTGATCAAGCATCGGTTAATCAGATTTAGATAGACCTTATGCATTCAACAAGCTGCAACCTAGTCAAGGAGGTATAATCGGCTAGGCTTTCGGCATGATAGATGGATAGAAAGATGGATTCTTTTTTGTCGTTCCTTAACTAGTGCTCCGATGTTCTTCAATGGAGCAATGTTCCGTATGCAACCGTTTACTTACCGTTAAGGTAACCGTGTTCCGAATTATGAGATGAAAGATCGATGAATTTATGGATAAATTGATTGATTGATGCAATTGGTTGAGTGGTGACTGGTTAATATCGAAACGGGGGCACTGGGTGCAGAAAATTTCACAAAATCTACATAGCATCTTTCAAGTTAGAAAAAGCGAGAAGAAAGTAAGGTAGTGGTTTAAGCCAATTACTTCACTAGGTTATATGGATATTAGAGTAATGATGCGTCATTACAAGATCTGAATTGCTGGCCGTTTTTTCCCGTTCGTTACTGTTTTGTTGTATTTTTAGAAAACGAAATCATATTGAATCCGAACAAGAAATTGTGCCATGTTTTATAAACGTTGTCATTCCGCAAGTCTTTGCGTGACGTCCCTAAAGTGCATCAGCCAAAAAAAACCCCAACCAAACAAAAAAACCAAAGGAAAAACATAACCTCCCTCTCATTAATGGAGAAATCAGTTACTTGCAATTTATGAAATGGAAAGTGTGTCCGTTACTGTCATGTCTAATGGACAACGCATGGGTGAGAGGGTAAAATGGGGGAGAGGGAGGTGTGCGGAGAGGCAGAGGGGTGGAGTGGATGCTTTGGTTGTCTTAGATTAGGTAACCCTCCATCTGTCAACCCCATCCCATTAACACACACAGACACACACACAGAGCCGCACGCACACGCACATCGCGCGCGCACACACACACACACACACACACAACACAACACACACACACACACACACACACACACACACGCACACACACACACACACACACACACACACACGTTAAACCTGTTTTGATTTTCGAAAACGTAGGCCATTGTGCGCCAGTGGGAATGGATGACAAAATTCACAAAACCGAATACACACGAGGACTGGATGTAGAAAAGCACATGAATGCGTATTCCATTATCCTCAACATAAAGAAGAGGAATAGGAAGAAGAAGATCAACAGCAACAACAACAACAACACACACGCTCTCTCTCTCTCTCTTTCTCTTCCTCTCCCTCTCATCTCTCTCTCTCTCTCTCTCTCTCTCTCTCTCTCTCACTCTCTCTCTCTCTCTCTCTCTCTCTCCTCTCTCTCTCTCTCTCTCTCTCCCCCCCCCCCCCCTCTCTCTCTTCTCCTCTTTCTCTTCCTCCCTACCCTCCATCCCAACCTTTCTCTCTCTTTCTTCTCCCCCCATCTAATCTCTCTCTCACACTCTCTCCTCTCATCTTCTCTCTCTCTCTCTTCACTCTCTCTCTCTCTCACTCTCTTCTCACTCTCTCTTGCCTCTCTCTCTCTCACTCTCTCTCTTCTCTCTCTCTCTCTCTCTCTCTCTCTCTCTCTCTCTCTCTCTCTCTGACTGTCTCTCTCTCTCTCTCTCTCTCTCTCTCTGTCTCTCTGTCTCTCTGTGACCTGTGTCAATGTTTCCTTTCGCCATGGCTACTTTCGTTCTGCACAGTTGCACTTCGGCATTCACCGTGATGCCAGACTTCAATGACCGAAACAAATCCTGACAACTGTAATCATGCGACTGTCTCACAATCTTGTTGTCGTGTTGTGTTGTATGGTTTTGTGCTATTTTTGCATTTTCGGTTGGTTGGGATTTACGTCCTCCTGGGTTACCCCATGTGAGACACTTTTTTTTCCATTTTCAGACCACTTTTTAAGTCACGGCAGATTTCTTCGCGTGACATTCTGGCTGCTCTCCCCGGGGAAAGCGTGTCGCCACAAGAACAGCGCCACCCATTATTATTATTATTATTAGTAGTAGTAGTAGTAATAATAGTAGTAGTAGTAGTATGCTGTGTTGTCTTGTTTTGTTTTGTAGTGTCTAGCTTTGAGTCAGGTTGTGACGGATAATGCCGTTGGTTAAAAAAAAAAAAAAGAATATGAATAATATTAACATGTATCTGTCATCTATGTAGGTATTTTGTTATTATGTGCCAACATGGGCCCTGGGGTGATGTCTTTAAGGGATGGATTGTTTAGTGAAGGAGTGGATGGATTGAATGATTGGTTGATGACCTGTTGAAGGAATGAAGAAGCGAAGGAAGAAGCGAAAGGGGGAACGGAAAAAGGGATATAGAGAGATTGATCAACTCACTGACACACTGAACGACAGGTTTGTAAGTGCCAATCAAATAAAGTGCACGAGGGCTTAAAAAGATGCAGAGGAAGAGGAGGAAGTGGGAATGTCAGTAAAAGGAAGGAGAAACTTGTGGCCTGTGTGTGGCGACTGTCTGTGGAGGAGTTTGACCATTGCCCGCGTGTCTGCCCATGTCAAAAGGTAGACGTGATGGACGAGACTAACTAGGGCGTCAGAAATAGCCTGACTCATTTGCATGATCGTGGTCTGTCTCTCCGTGTCTATGTGTCTGTGCGTGTGTCTGTCTGTCTGTCTGTCTGTCTCTCTCTCTCTCTCTCTCTCTCTCTCTCTCTCTCTCTCGGGGACTGGATGTAAAAAGCACATATGTGCTTATTCATTATCCTGGAAATAAAAGAATTTGTCATTGTCATTGTCATTGTCTCTCTCCCTCTCTCTCTCTCTATGTAAGTGTGTGTGTGTCTCTCAAAATTGACAAAACTGCATACACACGTGGACTGGATGTAAAAAAAGCACATGATTGTTTATTCCATTATCCTCGATATAACAGAATAAATAAATAAATAAATAAATAAAAAATCTCTCTGGTGTATCGCTGTCTGTCTCTTTATTTCTCTGTATGTCTCTCTCTCTCTACCTCCCTCCTCCCTCCCTCCCCTCCCTCCCTCCCCCCTCTCTCTCTTCTCTCTCTCCTCTCTCTCTCTCATCTCTCTCTTCTCTCTCTCTCTCCTCTCTCTCTCTCTCTCTGGTGTAATCGCTGTCTGTCTCTATTTCTCTGTATGTCTCTCTCTCCTCCTCTCTCTCTCTCCTCTCTCCTCTCTCTCTCTCTCTCTCTCTCTCTCTCTCTCTCCTCATCCTCTCTATCTATCTATCTTATCTATCTCTCTGGTGTACCGCTGTCTGTCTCTATTTCTCTGTATGTCTCTCTCTCTCCCTCCTTTCTCTCTCTCTCTTCTCTCTCTTCTCTCCACTTCTCTCTCTCTCTCTCTCTCTCTCTTCTCTCTCTCCCTCCCTCCCTCCCTCTCCTCCTCCTCCCCACCCCTCTCTCTCTTCTCTCCTCTCTCTCTCTGCGTCTTTTGTATTTTGTGTCTACTTTTCTTTCTGTGTATTTCTGTCTCTGTTGCCTCGTTTTCTCTCTGTACAGTGTCTTTCTCTGTCCTTCCATCTGTGGGTCTTTCTGCCTGTGTCATTTTTCATCTCTGCGTGTCTCACTCTCTCTGCTCCTGTCTCTATCTCTTTGTTTCTTTCTGTCTGTCTTTCCTTCTCTCCACTCCAGCCCTCTGTCTTTCTGTCTGTCTCTTTGTCTGTCTATCTATCTGTCTCTGTCTCTATCTATGTCTGTCTTTCTCCGTCTCTCTCTCTGTCTTTCTGTCTGTCAGTTAGTTCTTCAGTTTAACGTCCGACCACCAAATAGTGATATCAGGCGCGCGCGCGCGCGCGCGCATGTGTGTGTGTGCGTGCGTGTGTGTGTGTGTGTGCGTGTGAGTTCATATGTGTCTGTGTGTGTGTGCGTGCGTGCCCATGACCGACACACTTTATGGGATATTTTATACTGTGCTAAAAGCAAAGCATCGATTCACGACTCAGTGACACTACGCCTGCCTTATTACGAAGCAGCAGCGCAATATTCTGCAGCACATGGCTGTCAAATGTTGTTGCATATAAAACAGCACCATCATTCACTACATAAACATGGACACTTGCGTGGGGGCATGGGGTGCACGCATCAAGCAAGTAGTTGCTAAAGTCGATTCTAAAAGGATTTTTCCCCCCTTCACTGTCATATTTTTCTCGTCCCAAGACAAAATCTGTGTCAATTAATAATGCTAGGCCATCTTTCTCAACTGTGCGCATTATTTGTGTTCTTATCCTTTCATGTTTGGATCCCTACAAATGAATTTGTTGGCCTTCCATCTGAAAACCTATTTTGCTGGCAACGGGTTAAAAACAGTGTCTGTTTTGAAAAGCCCATGTGCATACATAGAGCTTCTTTGTTGAGTTTTCCTGGCTTTCTGTTTTAATGTTGTTGCAAAACTGCAATTCTCGCTTGGGGCATTTTCGTGGATTTCTTCCAATTACGTTTATCAGCTTAACTTCACGCAAACAAATCTCTTCATTCTTCCGCGCGCCGAAAGACTGTTTAAGCCACCCAGATGAAAAACGAGGAGAGAAAAAACAGCCTAACTGTATTAAAATACTGGAATTTGAATGCTTATTCAGACGGGCGTTCTCTCTCTCTCTCTCTCTCTCTCTCTCTCTCTCTCTCTCTCTCTCTCTCTCTCTGTCTCTTTCTCTGTCTGTCTGTCTGTCTGTCTCGTTCTGTTGATAGTCCCATATTTTGGCAAGGGCCGGATGCAAATTTTGAGAGTTTCAGTCTAAATTATCATCAACTTTGAATGACAGTGTGTCTGTCTGTCTGTCTCTGTGTGTCCTGTCTGTCTGTCTGCCTGTCTGCTTGCCAGCCTGCCTGTTTTCTGTCTGCCTGCCCACGACTATGTTTACTACTCTGTGATATCGCGCACGTGAACAAGTTGTACGCGTGTCATCATATCTTCGCATCTTCGTGCCCTGTAACAAAAATATGCAGACACAGCGCAATCATTCGCCAATGCAGCATTTCACGCTTCATCAGAATAATCCATTCTTATTGTACAGGGCTAATACAGTGTACTGGCTGACCTCTGCTCCACTACACACGGTGGAGACTGCACCAGAAGTAGTGTAGAATGGCAGATTGCAAATTTCCCACCTCATGCATCGCTGAACCTGGATTAGCTAGAGATATAGAGGTCGTGGGGTTTGGGAGATCTTGTCTGCCTTTATGTCTTTGTCTCGCTGTCTGTGTCTCTCTGTCTTGTTTCTCTCGGTCTTTGTCTGTCTGTCTGTCTGTCTGTCTGTCTCTCTCTCTCTCTCTCTCTCTCTCTCTCTCTCTCTCTCTCTCTCTCTCTCTCTCTCTCTCTCTCTCTCCGCTCTGCTCCTGTTGTCTGTTTTTATCTTTAACATTGTCTCTTTCTCTGTCTGTTGTTTTCTCTCTCTCTCTCTCTCTCTCTCTCTCTCTCTCTCTCTCTCTCTCTCTCTCTCTCTCTCCCTCTCTCCCTCTCTCCCTCTCTCTCACTCCCCCTCTCCCTCCCTCCCTCCCTCCCTCCCTCTCTCTCTCTGTGTCCCTGTCATGTCACCACTGTTCACACTTAACGTGCCTGAAAGGAGAACATCGATTGAGGTCTCAGTAACCAGAGGCTTTTATGTGGAGAGGTCAAATGATGCAACAGATGGCAGCGAGACACAGATAATAAACAACAAATATCTTCCTCCTACATGCAGTGGTTTACTTCTGTGGATTCGTGACTGGGAAGACCTGGTTTAATTCTCTCGGGAAGGTTGTCATCTTTGTGAAAGTGTTAGGGCGCCATCGGGCTCCTATCCCGAATTGGCAGAGGCACCTAAAAGGTATTGCAGCTGGATAAGGCCGAAAAGAGACAAAGGCGAATTTCGTATGTTTATTCTCCATATATTCACTGATATAATCCTTGTGGCATGGCTATTTAGTATCTGACTTAAGATTCTTTTATTTCTAGAATGATTGAGTGCTTTTTTACACCTAGTCCTCGTGTGCACGTGGTTTTTATAAATCTTGTTACCTGTTTCCACCGACACACAATGGTGTACTTTTTTTTAAACGGCAGAACAGATAATAATAATAATAATAATAATAAATAATAATGTATGGATCGGTGGTCTAGAGGTAACGCGCCTGTCTAGAATGCGAAAAGTCCGGGTCGGGTGTGTGCGTGGTTCGTACCCCGTTTGGGCCCGAAATTTTTCCCCATCCATTAGACCATGAGTGGTGGTCTGGGCGCTAGTCTTTCGGATGAGACGATAAACCGAGGTCCCGTGTGTTACACAAAATTTTCAGCGCACGTAAAAGAACCCACGGCAACAAGGGAGTTGTCCCTGGCAAAATTCTGTAGAAAAAAGCCACTCTGATAGGAAAACAAATACAGTTGCAGACCAAAAAAAAAAAAAAAAGGGTGGCGCTGCTCTTGTGGCGACGCGCTCTCCCCGGGGAGAGCAGCCCGAATTTCACGCAGAGAAATCTCGTGACTTAAAGTGGTATAAAATAAAATAAATAAAATAAAATAAATAGCGCAAGATGTTCTGCATGCGTTCGTACACAGGATTTCGGTTTATAGTCTCATGTGAAGGACTTTAAAGCAACTTGACATGAGGTGACCAAAACTTCCAGGATACAGGTTCGTATTGCGATTTAGGCCTAAGGAAAACAAGAAAACAGTAGAAGAGCATTCAAAAGTCATAATCTGCATCCAGAAGTCATGATCGACATCCAGAAGTCATGATCAGCATCCAGAAGTCATGATCAGCATCCAGAAGTCGTGATCAGCATCCAGAAGTCATGATCGGCATCCAGAAGTCATGATCAGCATCCAGAAGTCATAATCTGCACCCTGAATTCATCAGCATCCAGAAGTCACAATTTGCATCCAGAAGTCATTTCCAGTATCCAGAAGTAATAATCAGCATCCAGAAGTCATCATCAGCATCCAGAAGTCGTGATCAGCATCCAGAAGTCATGATCGGCATCCAGAAGTAATAATCAGCATCCAGAAGTCATCATCAGCATCCAGAAGTCGTGATCAGCATCCAGAAGTCATGATCGGCATCCAGAAGTAATAATCAGCATCCAGAAGTCATGATCGGCATCCAGAAGTCATGATCGGCATCCAGAAGTCATGATCAGCATCCAGAAGTAATAACCAGCATCATCTGCATCCAGAAGTAATAACCAGCATCATCTGCATCCAGAAGTCACGATCAGCATCCAGAGGGCCTGACCTGAACACAGGCGGGCCCACCTACAGCGTTTTGTCTAATATCACTAAGAGTGAACAGACGTTAAATTGAAGACAACAACAACAACCTACAGCGTGAGACGTGAAGGGCAACGCTACAGCACTGCCGGCCAGAACAAACCATCTTCTCTGAGAACCCTCTGTAATCCAGAGCTCTCTCTGGAGCTCCTTTCCTCTGAATGTACAATGGAGCTCATGAAAAGACTGGAATCAAACCAGGGATTATCAGCTGTGAACATGCAAATTTTGAGAGTTTCAGTCAAAATTATCATCAGCTTTGAATATGCAAATTCGAGAGTTTCAGTCTGAATTATCATTAATTATCAATATGCAAATTTTGATAATTTCAATTTTATCTTCCAAATGATATTGTTGTCCTGCTTATCTGTTCACGCTGAAATGTATTTTTTGAAAGTCGGAAGAGCTGAAAGTCTTCAACAACAACAAAAGTACTCTTGAAGCAAGTGTTTCTGTCATGAAAAGAAAGCAGTCATCAGCCGTTATGTAATCTCAGATTCGTGCTAAATTGATCTGCAAAACATTACCATTATTATCTTTGCTGAATTCCGACAAACATCGTAGAATAAACGAAATATCTGTAGAATAAACGAAGTTAATATCTGCTTCTTGTATCATCCATGCCCTTAGCCTTATGGCGATTTTATTTCCAGTGTCTCCCGTTTTCTCTAATTGTAATTTATCTGCGAAGTAATTGCATGCTTGCCTGTATGCATACGTGTGGACGTGAGAGAGAGAGAGAGAGAGAGAGAGAGAGAGAGAGAGAGAGAGAGAGAGAGAGAGAGAGAGAGAGAGAGAGAGAGAGAGAGAGAGAGAGAGAGAGAGAAAATGCAAACGAACGCGCCTTTGCGTGCGTGTCTTCATACACACACGTGTGTACGCGCTCGCGCGCGCGTGTGCGTGTGTGTGTGTGTGTGTTCACGTGTGCGAGTGCGTTTGTGTAATGAGACGGTACAGATGGTCTGTGTAGGTACTTCAGCACTGGATTGTCACAGAAGATTAGGCAATAAAAAGAATCGCTGACGATGTTTGGATTTCTGCTCACAGAGTTTTTGAAGATTGCTGTTAGTCTTCTACTTTTTAGCAGTGGGGTGGGTTTTTTCGGGGTCATTACCTTTCCACCATTATCCAGTCGGATGGAATCTTTGTCTGTCTGACTGTCTATCTCTCTGTCTGTCTCTCTGTCTCAATGTTTCTTTCTCTATCTGTCTCTCTGTCTCTGTGTTTCTTTCTCTGTCTGTCTCTCTGTCTCAATGTTTCTTTCTCTGCCTGTCTCTCTGTCTCTATCCGATATCCTTCGGATGGGAATATAGAATGAAGTTTTATGTGTGAACGCATCTGACATCTTGCACGCACGTTAAAACATGTTCCGCCATTTGGAAGAGTAGGCCATTTTATCTGATGGAAACGAATAACATAATTAACAAAGATGTATTCACACGGGGACTGGATGTTTAAAAAAAAAGAAACATGAGTACTTATTCCATTATTCTCGAAATAAAAGAATAAATTAAGGAATTAACAACAGTCTGTCTGTCTCTGTCCCTCTCTCTCTCTCTCTCTCTCTCTCTCTCTCTCTCTCTCTCTCTCTCTCTCTCTCTCTCTCTCTCTCTCTCTCTCTCGTCTGTCTGTCTGTCTGTCTGTCTTTGGTACGTGCGTGCATATGCATGAGCATGTAAAGCTACGAAGAGAAGGGAGCGACAGTGAGAATGCAAATCATTGTCGAACTTCTGTTCCCACAGTCGATATCTTTTTTCATTAGATCACCTCTTCTCTTTGTTCTACCCCACCTCACCCCCTTTCAAACAATGTGTAAACAATGGCAGTGGCCCTGGCATATTCAAACGGAGATTGAATCCAGACATATTCTTTTCAAGCAATGCCCTGCTGATAATGGATGAAGCGACAGAGGGCTCTGTTAAACGACATTCCCTGTCCATATCACACCTGACTAGCCTGAAAGGTGAGACACACACACACACACACACACACACACACACACACACACACACCCCCCTCCCTCTCTCTCTCTCTCTCTCTCTCTCTCTCTCTCTCTCTCTCTCTCTCTCTCTCTGTGTCTCTCGTCTGTCTGTCTGTCTCTCTCTGTGTCTCTCTCCCTATCTCTCTCTCTTTCTCTGTATAAAAGGGCCGGATGATGATGAAGCAGAGAAAGCAGAGCAGCAGTCAAAGACAGAACGGCTGATCACACGCAGTTCATCTTTTGATGTCTGTTGGAAAGTCCTGTTTACAATGGCAACATCGACAAACTCCACATGGCGTATAGCGTCACTAAACGTTGCAGCCTTCTCCACCCCTTCCTCCCCCCCTCCTCCCCATCTCCCGTCCGCGTTCAGTGATATACCCCGTTCTATGTAAGGCCGTTGATGTCAATATCCGTTGCCATAAAAAATGTAATTTTGTTTTTTCTGGTGTAAAGGCGCAACATTGGGTGTTTGAAAGTAAATCCAGCCGATATCACTGTTAAGAGTTATAATATGCCGTGTGTGTGTGTGTGTGTGTGTGTGTGTGTGTGTGTGTGTGTGTGTGTGTGAGAGAGAGAGAGAGAGAGAGAGAGGAGAGAGAGAGAGAGAGAGAGAGAGAGAGAGAGAGAGAGAGAGAGAGAGAGAAAAGCTCATGTCCCAATGTGAATATAAATGCGGATTCTTGTTTAGCACCTGTGTGTTCTAAAAACCACTCTTTCCTCTACAAATACTACATTGCTCACATCGAAACACCACTCTTTTTTTTTTCTTTTTTCTTTTTTTTGGGGGGGGGGATATTACTAGCACACTCTGTAAATGATTCTTTTCTTCCGGGTAATCGTCACCGGTCTGGCCAAACAAACAAACATTACTGTTCAAGGCATTTTGGCACACTCGGCACACCATACATCTTCTCTTCATGGCTGTGAGAGCTGACAGCACGTGCTGAGTGGGCGAAAGATGAAAGAGCAGCTGTCAGCAAACATCTTTATGACTGACCACTTCAACAGCATACACACGCACACACACTCACACACACACACTCACACACATGGCACAGCTCCACTAGTTTGATCCTGTCTGTCAGACACACATTCCTTTCATCTGTGTGGATGATGCCCGCCATTAATTTTAAACACGTGCATTTAGGACCACTCTGGTATGGGAATGATCACGCGCCATGAAGGCATCGCTCTCACGTGATAGTGTAGAGTGAATCTCGCACGTGACTGTACACACCAATCAAAAGGCATTTTACCTAGGACGTTTTTGTTGCTGATTGGAAGTTTTGCTGAAAGGGTTTTTCTTCTGTGTTTTCTTGATTTTTAAATTTTTTTGTTTGGTTGTCTGGGAATAGCTGCTTGTTGTTTTGTTTGTTTTTGTACAAATTTTGAATGACAGTTTGGCTGTGATAGCATTTGCTGGATGTCCTGGTTATCTTTTTTACATTTCAAAAACTGTTTTATAATCATTTCATTCCCACAAGGAAACGGTACAATCTAAAACAAATCTGATTGAAATGTATATCATGCAAGTTTAATATACAGTGTAATGTTACGCAATGTAAGAAAAGTCACACACACGTGCGATACATACACGCGCGCGCGCGCGCGCGGCGCACACACACACACACACACACACACAACACACACACACACACACACACAAACACACACATGCAGACGAAGACCTGAGCGATGGACAGAGAGGTAGAAATGGATAAAGAAAATGAGAGAGACGGGGAAAGCGGGAGCCGAGAGAATAGAAGAAGAAGAAGGAATGGGGAGGCAGGCAGACAGACAGACAGATAGGCAGGTAGGCAAACAGACAGACAGGCAAGCAGACAGACAGACCACAAAGCATTACTCTGGCCAGGATTGAAGTTTATGACACAGGTAAGTTTATGACACAGGTGCACAAGGTATGGCACACCTCATCAGTCTCCTCACACGGGGGACAGGCTTTGCAATGCATGGGATTCAGTGTATCGCCTTTGGAAACCACCTTTATTTGACGGACATTTGTTTAGGAAAGGGATTGGGGTGGGGGGGGGAGGTTCAGAAGAAACCTGACCACCCCCCCACCCCCCTCTCACCCCAAAATAGAGATTCTGCAAAGACAAATGATTTTTTATGATGATTTATTTTTAGTCGGTGCTTTTTCCTGTGAAATTAATTCTGAATGCTTATGATGCAGTTCCCCCCCCCCCTCTCTCTCTCTCTCTCTCCTCTCTCTCTCTCTCTCTCTCTCTCTCTCTCTCTCTCTCTCTCCTCTCTCTTGTGTGAGAGCACGGTGTAAAGAAGCCCTGTGTCTATCCGTTTACTCTCAATAAACATTTCGAGTTCTCACACTGTGTCTCTGACTGTCTGTCTGTCTGTCTGTCTGTCTGTCTGTCTCTCTCTCTCTCTCTCTCTCTCTCTCTCTCTCTCTCTTTCTCGCTCTTTCTCTCTCTCTCTTTGTCTGTCTCTGTCCTCCGTCTGTCTATCTCTTTCTCTCCCTGTATCTTTCTCTTTCTGCCTGTCTCTGTGTCTGTCTCTGTGTGTGTTTCTCTCTCTCCCTCTCTCACGCAAGGAGGAAAAAAAGGCCAGACATCAATCCTAGTGGTATCATACAGTTGTTCAAAAGATGAACTGAGCAGACAAAATGTTTATGTTGTATGTGCAAGTAAACTTTAAGCTCATTTTTAATTTTAGTTTTGTCCAACAAAAGTTTGATCAACATAATTATCTGTTCTACTTCATCAAACCTTACAACAGCTACACAATTACAAATTTTTGCTCCAAATTGCCGGCGGTCAAATTTTGCATAAATCTTTCTCATAGGGAACATTTCACGATTTTTTTCTCTTTCGAATATAAAAGTTATGTTCTCATATTCTGATCTTTATAGGCGTGTATGCAAAAGTTCCCAAGTTTTTCGGTATCACTTTACAGACCGTTATTTTTCTTCTGCTTTTTCAGTAAAAGCCCATCTTTAAGGTACACAGCAGACAATATTTTGTTAGAGCTTTTACCCTTACATGATGTGGAGGGGCACTGAAAACACTTTTGAACAGTTTTCCCCTCACTATAAAAGTGTATTAGACTGTCTGTAGTTAAGTAATAGTATTGAACCATTGAGAAGTTTTGCTGAGAATGATCTCTGGGACGTTTAAAGCTTTTTTGTAATGGATGAAAAGCCAAAGTAAAGCAGTTTCTCTAGAGCAGAAACTTGGGTTTTTTTAATGATAGAGAGTCAGTTTCTGACCGCAGTGGAGTTTCTGGGACAAGGACTAATCTGGCCATAACCAAATATTGAATTCATTAGCGAACATTTTCCTCGGATAATGTTAGTCAATATTTCTCACGACATGAGTAAACATACGCTCTCTAATATCTCTGCTTAGTTGTTACCTTTCCTGTGCGTGTGAAGGGAGGGTTGTGTTCTCTCTCTCTCTCTCTCTCTCTCTCTCTCTCTCTCTCTCTCTCTCTCTCTCTCTCTCTCTCTCTCTCTCTCTCCCCCCCCCCCCCCCCCCTCCCGTTTCTTTGTATATTGTAAAATATACCTCCTTTCTGCTTGTGTAATGGTTCAATTTCTTCGAAATCCCCTTCTTACCGGGGCATCTTTCGTGTAAAGCGTCAGGGTAAACATTTACATTGTGTACATGGTGACAGCGTTTTGCCACGGTAGGCTTTGAGATTTTCGTTCCATGTTGATCAGGTCCACAGGATTTGGTGGGGATTGGTTTTTACAGTTTTCTGTACTTATTTGATCTTCAAAGGACCGCTTACCATACCACTTTTGTCATTCTTAAGAATCGATTATGCGTATAATGGTTTACATGGACCCAGCTGTGCCTCGCAAAACCCAAAATTAATGGAGGAAGTTTATTAAAACGGCTCTTTAGTGCAGGATCGTACCGAGTCCTCTGGAAATTAAGGAGAGAATAAAAAGAATAAAAGGAAAGGAAAGAAGAAGAATCAGAAAGAGAATGTTTACACACGCATCAGCATTGTTGGAGTACTTTTACCGACAGTTGTAGTGTCAATTCAAGTCAAGTCAAAAACACTTTAATCATCCCATGGAGGGCAATTACATATCATATCTAGCTTTACAGTATCATATAAAACAAGTTAGGTTAATATTGCTGCACACACTGTTCTTTCTTTTCCGATTCAGTTTCTGACACGACTATCATAGAAATTCTAAGACGGAAGCTTTTAAGGGTTCTAATTTTATTGTCAAAATTTCAATTGTAAGTGGGTTTATCTACTTCTCTTTGCATCTTCCACTAAGATTTATGTAACTTCAAAGTAAACGATTTTGCAACATTCTGTTCATTGTCATTTCCATTGATTATTGATATAAAGACAAAGCTGAATTTGTTGCTGTCGATTTCTTGTATAATGACAGTCATTTTAAAGTTTAACACGAAACTATATTCGTTAAAATTCGCAAATTCCACCCGTTTCCTTCTTCAAAAAAGAATTGAATATACCAAATACTATGACAAGAAGCACTCGCTTTCCCCCAGCCAAGTTAAGCAGCGTCGAGCGTGGTTACCACTTGGATGGGTGACCGTTTGCGCGCCTTGGCTTCAGTACAGTTCCCCCAGTTCACCCAGCTGTAAATGGGTACCTGCCCTCTTTTGGGTCAGGGAAGGTAAAGCAGCCAGGGAGAGGAGATGGGCGCCGCCCTCAATATGCTGGCCCTAGAGAAGTGAGGTCTCTGACGCCTCGCTCCCCTACGACCTTATAGGTTATGGAGCTCCTTTACCTTTACCTTTTTTTATGACAAGAAGGAAAATTCATGATCCACCTTCACCTATCCCGTAGTCTAGTAGACCAGTGGGGCAGCACTGAAGATTTTGCAACCAGCTTCCTCTGCTCTTCCTGTTTTCAGCTTTTCGTAGTATGTCGTTCCAGTCAAAACCAAAACGAAGATTTAAAGTCAATTCTCTCTCTCTCTCTCTCTCTCTCTCTCTTCTCCTCTCTCTCTCTCTCTCTCTCTCTCTCTCTCTCCTCTCCACACACACACACACACACACACACACACACACAGGGGTTAATCGAGTGCTGTGATTTCATCAATCAAAAAAAAGAGCCTATAAGTTAAAATAAGATCATCAATAAGGTTTGTTTTTAACAAAATCATTTTCGATTCCCATCTTGAAGCCCTAAAGGTTCATTAAGCATGCGCATGTTTGTTGTTTTACTCAAGATCAAAGCCAAAGGCTATCATTACTGTAATTTAATTTTGTCTTCTTTTATTCTTTGGGATTATAATTATATCATTATTATCAGGAGTAATCTCCTCCAAACTGTCAAAATTATCGCTCCTCCTCACCCGTCCGGCATGTGGACACTGTCGTCACACATGCTTTAACTGATGGATCTTGCTCTAGTGGTAAATTCCTGCAAAAGACACGCACGCACGCACATACACTTACATATAAGCGCATTCGTGTATGTACACACACGCACGCATGCACGCACACAAGCGGATTCATGTATGTATTTACCCCCCCCCCCCCCCCCACACACACACACACGCACCATAGGCCATTGTGTGCCGGTGGGAACGGATGACAAGATGTACAAAACTGCATACACACGAGGACAGGATGTAAAAAAGCACATGAGTGCTTATTCCATTACCCTCAAAATAAAAGAATAAAGAAAGAAAGAAAGAAAGAAAGAAAGAACGCACACGCACATCTATCTGCAGCCAAAAAATATATTTTATGTATTTTAAAATGGCATCTTTTCTTTGAGAGGCGGTCGGTAAGGCTGGTAAATAAGCAAAAGCAAAAAGAATACCTCATGATACTACTTACTTGTTCAACTCGAAAAACGAAATCAAACAAAGGTCATTATACTCGGGAGGGAAAAAACTATTTCTGCAGTTTGTTCGAAGATTTTGTGAAATTGAATAAGTGGTTTCTTCTTGCCTGAAGCTATGGAAGCAACCTTTCAAAGTTTAGGTTATTTGTTTGCTTTATTGATTGTTTGTTTGTCTGTCTCTCTGAAGTCAGTTCTTGTGTACTAGTTAAAATGTGGGGTGTCAAGGAACATTTACACAATCCAAACCGAAAGGTTAAATTGTCTATAGAAGGACGGACTTTTTCTGAAGTTTTAGGAAAAAAAAACAAAGTTTAATGAGTTGGTTGTGAAACAAGTTGATAATTTATCACAAATGGGTCATTTTAGTATTGGGCCTTTCTATCTTTATATTGGATTGTGCTTTTAATGGCGACGGGATAGTTTAATGGTCAGAGCACTTGCTCTCCACAAGTTACGGCTAAGTAAAAAGCGTTGAGCGTGGTTGCCGTCTTGGATGGGTAGCTGTTCATGCGCCTTGGCTTCAGTACAGTCGCCCAGTTCACCCTAGTGTAAATGGGTACCTGTAAAGGGTCAGGGAAGGTAAAGCAGCTAGGGTGATGAGATGGCGCAGCTAGAAAAGCTGAGGTCTCTGACACTTCATCCCCAACGATCACATAGATTATGGGCACATCATTACCTTAATAGCCTAGTGGTTAGAATGTCGAACTCGTGATCAGACGGAAACTGAGGGCACGGATTCGAGTCCTCACCGAGATGTCGATTCGAGGATATTTTTTTTCTCAGGTGTAAACATTGGTAGTTGAGTCTATGTTGGTAGGAACAGATGACAAATTTTACAAAACCGCATACACGTGGGGACTGGATGTAAAAAAGGACATGAGTGCTTATTCGATTTTCCTCGATATAAAAGAATAAATAGATAAATAAATAAACGAATAAATCAATATTCTTCTGAGAGTCTTCCAGAAAAGCCTGTAAACTGAGGGTCAGTATACGAACCAAGAACACCTTATCTCCTGCCTGCATTTCTTAGAACACTAGGCCAACTATTGCGATATGGAATACACGAACATGCCCAGCATGCATCCTGCCACCTGGAGAGGAATGGGCTCCGCCAGGTATAACTCGCCACTGACACCTTGTCTAAATTCAAAAATAAGCACAGTGACACAGAGACTTCTGAAGGAGTGAAGGAGAAGTCAGAAGTCATCCGTTCGCATAAAACACTCTCTGGCTGCTGCCCGTTTTAATGTTCTGATACGATGAGCGCAGTCTGTTTCAATTATATCGTTCAATCATCCAGGGAAGTTTTTGTGTTGTTGTTGTTGTTGGAAGTTGTTAAAATTTTTTGTTTTTATTGTTTGTTCGGTCATAAAGCGCCAACGTTGCTGCCATCTATTTCTTGATCATGACAGAAAATTATGGTGTTTGGACAAGACATGAATGCACACACTCCTTAACAAGCTGTGAAAGGGTTTGGGAAGATTTTCAGACTGTTTTCGTTTTTTAAGACATATCTCTCTCTCTCTGTATGTTTGTCTGTCTCTCTTTCTATCTATCTTTCTCTCTGTCTGTCTGGCTCTCTCTCTCTCTCTCTCTCTCTCTCTCTCTCTCTCTCTCTCTCTCTCTCTCTCTCTCTCTCTCAAACCAAACACCTGCGCTTACATGCATGCACATGTTCACAAACACGCACGCATGCACTCATGGACACACACAGATACACACACACAGCACACACACACACACACACACACACACACACACACACACACACACACACACACACACACACACCCCTACTCCCTCACTTCCCGTCTCACCTCCACCCTTAATCCCCCACCTCCCCACCATCACCACCACCAGGTCCTGTGTGCGAACGCACGCAGAGCATCTTGCGCACACGTTAAATCATGTTTCGCTTTTCGTAAGAGTAGGCCATTGTGTGCCGGTGGGAACAGATGACAGAATTTACAAAACCGCATACACACGGTGACTTGATGTAAAAAGCACATAAGTGTTTATTCCATTATCCTCGATGTAAAAGAATAAAATAAATAAACTTAAAATAAACACACACACGTACTCCCTCACTTCCCGCCTCACCTCCATCCTTCCACACCCCCCCCCCCCCCACACACACACACACACACAAACACACATTACTCGCGCTACCACACATTAGTGTCACGCACGATGTCAAGACAGAAAAAAAAGATGAATAATGAATGAACATCTTCAACACAATGACAAACACTATCCCTCCAGCATGCTCGCTCCTTGACACTATAAAGACAAGATGATTCACTCTCTCTCCTTCCCTTCCCCTCCCCTCCCCCCCCCCCCCCCCCACCTCCACCTCCTTCCCCCCCCCCCCCCCCCCCCCCCCCCCCCCACTACATCCATCTTCTCTGTCGGCTTCGCACACAGTGTGAACAAATTCATCTTTTATGCCCACAGAATAGTAAAGGCGCTGTCCTGAATCAAGGCCATACATCCCCCAAAAAATGAACACGGAAACGGGCCACACTTCACTCTTAACAAACCCAACAGTGTGTGGCACATGCGCGGTGGATTTAAGGCAGTAAGGGGTTTTGTTCCGTTTTTTGTTGTTTTTGCTTTCCGGGTTGCGAATTTGAACCCCAATAGAAGAGTGTGTAGTTGTTTTTGTTTTTGTTTTTTTAAGGATTAATCAGTTTCTGTCTTGTGTGGTTGAGGTCCGTGGGAAGACTGGGACCATACAGTTGAGAGTGATCCGTTTCGTGGGGGGTGCCAAGTTGAGAGTGTTGCTGGAGATGTTACCGATCAAAACTGCAGGTATCTGTGTATCTCTCAGCCCTGGTTTGATAAGAATGGTCGATTTTTAGCGCTCCTGGAAATGTCTGGTGTTAACTCCTTCTGGGTGTGTGGCACGGTCGTTATTGGTATCGTCTGGTTTTTAAGAGTTGGATTTTGTTGTTGTTGTTGTTGTTTAACGAGGGTTGATAGTTCAGGAGACATGGATTTTTCAGTATTGCGTTGTGGTGTTCTTTCTTTCGTTTCTGGTTTTTTTCCCTGTCTTTTCGGGGTTTTTTCACCTTTTTTTCTTTCTTGTTTTCTTTCTTGTCTGTCTTTCTTATCTTTCTTTTTTTTCTTTCTTTCTGTCTGTTGTTTCTTTTCTTTTACTTTTTTCTTTCTTTCTGTCTGTTGTTTCTTTTCTTTACTTTTTTTCTTTCTTTCTGTCTGTCTGTCTGTTGTTTCTTTTCTTTGTGTCTGTCTGTTGTTTCTTTTCTTTACTTTTTCTTTCTGTCTGTTGTTTCTTTTCTTTACTTTTTTCTGTCTGTCTGTCTGTCTGTCTGTTGTTTCTTTTCATTGCTTTTTTTTTCTGTCTGTCTGTCTGTCTGTTGTTTCTTTTCTTTGTGTCTGTCTGTTGTTTCTTTTCTTTTTTTATCTTTGTTTCTGTCTGTCTTTTTTTTCTTTTCTTACGTTTTTGGTTTCGTTCTTTTGTTTCTTTGTTTATTTTGTTCTTTCTTTTTTCTATTATTTCCTTTCTTTCTTTCTTTATGGCCTTCATTCCTTCTTCTTTCTTTTCTCTTTTCTTTTTCAATTTTGTTTTATTCCTTCCTTCTTTTTTTTCTTTCTTTTTTCTTTCTATTTTTCCTTTTCTGTGTTTGCGTATGGTTTTGGGATTAGTTGTTACATTTTTATGTCATTCAGGGAAATGTTGGTTTCTTCAGATTCATAGTTCCTGATACTTTCTCTTCATTTAGTTTTACTTATTCATGGAATGTTCTCTTGCGGATTCCGATTTCCTGCCAATAGTGTATTACCTTTTTCTTTCATTGTCGTAGTGAGTATTGTAGTATCTATTTAATCCTTGATGATAATATCATATCATTGTTTTCCTTGTTGCTGGGAATAATATTCTTTTCTAATCGTTGTTTTTGTGCTTAAGAATATAATAGTGTTATCTTGTAATCATTATTGCATATGTCATTGCTTTCATTGTGGTGTTGTGAATCTATATAGTTAATATTTTTTAAATATATTATTTTCTCATCTTCTGTTTGTTTGGGGTTGTTTTTTGTTTTGTTTTGTTTTTGTGGGGGGGGGGGTGTTGGGGGGGGGGGGGGTGTTGGGTGGTGGTGGTGGTTAGGGAGTGGCAATCTTGACGATTTTGCATTCTATTTATGTTTCTTTAACGTGTGCAGAATGTCGGGCGATGCTTGATGGAGAGATGATTAGGTGTAACAAAAGAGATGTGTCTAATTATGTGCGGATGATAAATGGCCTGTTCTTGATGAATTTAATTTACTGCTTTTGTTTAATTTCATTGTTATTTTCCCTTTCCGGTGCTTCTTTTCTGTTCGTTTGTCTGTAGGTCTGTCTGTGTCTTAGTCTGTCTCTTTGAAACACTGATGCTTCTCTCTGTCTGTCTTCTCTCTCTCTCTCTCTCTCTCTCTCTCTCTCTCTCTCTCTCTCTCTCTCTCTCTCTCTCTCCCTCTCTCTTACACACGCTCATATGCGAGGGAGAGAGAGACTGATTGCAGTGCGCATTTGCACATTCATACATAGAGAGAAGAGGGTGGGAGCGGGGATCCCGAGGGACCGTGGGCCGAGAGACAGAGAGAATGCGAATGCGAATAAAACTTTCGCATTCGCAGAGAGAGAGAGAGAGAGACAGACAGACAGACAGACAGACAGACAGACACAGCAGAGAGAAGAGAGAGAGAGAGAGAGAGAGAGAGAGAGAGAGAGATGGGCATCTGAGACAGACAGAAAGATAAATAGACCAGACAAACAGATGACAGGTGGGCCGAACACAGAGAGAGAGAGAGAGAGAGGAGAGAGAGAGAGAGAGAGAGGAGAGAGAGAGAGAGAGAGAGAGAGGGAGAGGAAGGGAGAGAGAACAATAATAAATAAAAATAAAGCTAGAACGTGGTTCGCATTTTACGTTTCTAACAGGAAGTGACAACATTAATAGAATTCCATCCATGTTCTCTGTCACTTGTCGCATTTACCTCCCTTGCATACATGTCTTTCCTAATCTTTCTGGGGAAGATTTTCTTTATATTGCTCCCTGTCAATAGAAAAAACGTAAATTTTAAGGACATGCTCCGATCATTTTCATTTTTGTGGGGGTTGGGGGTGGGGGGCAGCTTTTAATTTTAAAATTACAAGTGAAGTGGTAATTTATTGTAACCTCCCCCCAAAAAAACAACAACAACCAACCAAACAAACAACAAACCAATGAATATTCTTAAAGGCTATACATACATACATGCATACATACATACATACATACATGCGCGCGCGCGCGCATGCACACACACACACACACACACACACACACAGATAGATAGATAGATAGATAGATAGATAGATAGATAGATAGATAGATAGATAGATAGATAGATAGATAGATAGATAGATAGATAGATAGATAGGTATAAGCCTGGTGGGATGAATTTCAGGTGTGATATAAATGAAATGCAGTGGATTAATCAAAGAAATAGTATACGCAAAGAGGTGATGTACATATGTTAGTCAGACAGACAAGATGAAAGCATGCAATAAACGAAACAAGCACAACCATGAGTAACTGGTACACATTGTGAATACTATCTTTATGAAAAATGCATGAGGTGACACCTGGTCTATGATAATGAATATGGAAAAACGAAGATGTTGTAGGCATTTAAACCTATCCCTAGCTTAAACACCAAATATTGCGTTTATACATGACCAGAATTATTCATTACATGACACGTTATATACAGATAGGTGGCAGCAATTATATTCCTGACGTGAAGGGCTTGAATAATCATTATTTCCTCTCTACAGTGTTAAACTAACCTGTCACTTTTTTTATATCAAAGAAACACTTTTTTTATCAAAGAAAAACCGTAGCTATTTCCAGTTCATGGAAAACATAAAACCGTACACAGGACCATCGTGATATACTCAGTGAATGTCAACACCAGCATTCTGACCTTTCCCATTCTCTTGTAAACAGATCATGTGTATAGCTGCCAAGGGGCTCTATACATTAAAACAATGACTACGGTGTGTGTTTAAAGACACGAAAAACATTTTATGGTTTGCTTTCTTTTATTGAAAGCTACTTGCCTTGGCTTCAGTATAGTCCCCCAGTTCACCCAGCTTTAAATGGGTACCTGCTTTTTTTAAGGTCAGTGAAGGTAAAGTAGCGAGGTAGAGATGGGCGCCGCCCTCAGTATGCTGGCTCCCAGAGAAGTGAAGTCTCTGATGCCTCACTCACCTACGACCTCATAGGTTATGGGACACCTTTACCTTTAACTTTACTTGACCTGGAGGCATAAAATTAATCAAGAAACTTGCTACCATACAGCTAACCAACGTACCAACCAGCTAGCCAATCAATCATTATTAAGCCAGCCAGCCAACCAGCCACCAAGTAGTACCAATGTGAGTATTTTTATCTAGAGTAGATGGATAAGCACTATGCTTTTTAATCATGCCCAGGTCACCCTCACCTTCTTATTATAACCACAGAACAAAATGGCAACACCAACTAACAAATAATAATAATAATAGTTCCAAAATGATCATGAGGGCAATTAAAAATGAGAGGAAAAGAAACCATCAGCTCATTAATTTTTTCCTCTGGCCACTGTCCTGTTTGTTATCTGTCGAATGTGCATAGATGATAATTGATTAATTGCAATCCAGCTTGAGCAGTTCTGAATAACAGGGAAAAAAGAAAACATACTCACAGCCCTCCTTCCCATTTTCTTCCCCCCCACCCCACATGGTCTTCCCATGTCTCACCCATTCACTCCTTCCCCCACCCTCCCCCCTTCTGAAAAATCTCCTCCCCAAAGAAAAGAATAATGATAAAATAAGTTGTCTATAACCAATTCCAAGTAATAGCTACAAAAATCAATTCTAATACCAGCAAGAGCAATCATACATAGTGAGAAATAAAGGCGCATTAATTTCATGCATTCATCTTGCATTCCTGTCCATCCTCGTGCTGTTTCTCTTCTTCCCATCTCCGCGATTCTCCTAGCTCTTTTCCCGAAAATCTCCCGCAAGAAAAAAAAAGTCCACGGAATCATATATACAGAAACAATTGTGAAGAACAGTTTTAATCATCAGTTCAGATACGAGCATTGCGGTTCTGAATAAGAGGGACAAAGCCTTTCGGCTACCCCTAACCCCTTCTCCCCATTTCTTTTTCATTTCTCTTCAAATCCTTCTCCCATCTGTCCCCTTGTGTTTCCTGTCTTTTTTTCTTAAATATTCACCCTAAACGGCCATCTAGCGAATACACTGACCAACCAACCAACCATATAACCAATCATTTAGCTAGCCAATCACCCAACTAACCAAGTGACGAACATATCAATCAACTACCCAGTCAGCCAGCCAACCATCCAACCAACCAACCAACCGATTCACGAAAACAAAAACTAAGTTAAGATCTAACTAGATGACTGACTGACTGACTGACTGACTGGCTGAACCAATCAATCAATCAGTCAATTAATCTATAAATCAATGCTAGAGGCACTAAATGGTAATAGGCTTTTCAGAGTATTTTTTTCAAGTTTGATTGTTCAAAGAAACTTGAGCATCGCTGAAAAATATGCATACCAAAACGAATAAATATCCAAACTTGTTTACAGTCTGAAAGGATGTACAGAAATTTTACATCTGTTTCTTTACTTGCTGTTTTTGTTTGCCAGTTTTATCTATTAAAAATTAATCCTCGTGTGTCTTGGGAAGCCTCCGTTTTGGAGTATCTCTATATCTATTCCCCTTTTATATTTTGCATCCTTTACGAAAACGATTTAATCTGAAACATTATATATATATGGATGGATGGATGGATGGAGAGAGAGACAGAGAGAGAGAGAGAGTATAATTGAGCAAATGAAAAATATATGAGCAAAGGACCTCCAAGAAGAATCTGTTCTTCAAAAATTGTTTCAAATTAATTCTGAAAAATTGTTTTGTTGTTCAGTAAAGTTTTTAGATGGAAGGGAAATTGAGAGAATGAGGAGCACAAAGACTAACTTTTCTTGTTGTTGTTGTTTTTGTTCTTCTCCTCCTCCTCCGTTTTTTGTTCTTCATCGCTGTCTTCTTCTTCTTCTTCTTCTTTTTCTTCTTCCTTAGTTGCCTCAGGTCTACTCTGCTTTCTTGCAATCGTAAGCCATTCTGCGCTCTTTTAATAACCACCCTTTGTGTCTGATTGCCGGGAGATATATGACTGCAGAAGATACAATGTTTTGCGTCACAAATAACGTCATACTTTGTATAAGGGTCTAGTTCATGTTTATTCATAACGTACGGGTGTTCTGTGTGTGGATTGGTCAACAAACCATAGCGCTAGTTAACGAAAGGATATTTCAGAGGAAAAGAAAAAAAACACCGATGATGGGTTCACGTTTCATGTAGGTGCTTGGGCCAGCTGAGAACTGATGACGGGTAACCCGCCACGTAGGTAGGGTATTATTACTACTACTACTACTGCTACTACTGCTACTACTTCTACTACTGCTACTACTGCTGCTGCTGCTACTACTACTACTACTACTACTACTACTGCTGCTGCTACTACTACTACTACTACTACTACTACTACTACTACTACTACTACTACTATCTACTACTACTACTACCACCACCACCACCACACCACCCACTACTACTACTACTTCTACTACTACTGCTACTACTACTACTACTACTACTACTACTACTACTACTACTACTACTACTACTATATGGAATTTATATACCTCTGAATCTTGTAAAACAAACAAATGGAAGCGCTTGCACTCAAATCATTTACACGCAGGCAACTTTCCTCAAATAACATAATTAAGAGATTTCAAATTTATGCGCACCTAATCCAATCCAATCCAATCCTGTTGTGTATAGCCCTGCCGACCACTGAGGCCATATCAGGGCTGTCGCCTCGTCAACTTTTAAATCACAGATTAAAACCGTGCAACTGCATACAGATTAAGACAAGGTATATATAAAACCAACTCTGCTGTCGTTCCTTACCCTCCTATGAAGAGCAATAGAGAGGTAAAGCTTGAAAACAAAACAAAAACAGAACAACAAAACCAGAAACGTCAACAACAACAAAAATGAAAGAAATTTGGCGATAATCCTAAGCGTAATAGCTCCCCTTCCCCATTTCGTTTTAGTAGATGAGATTGCAGTTCTGGACAGTGAGATCCAATCAGATTCTCTCTTTCCCCGTTCCTCGGCTAGAGCTCCGAGGTTTACCAATGGGGAGATTTTACGTATGCGGCCGTTTTCCCACCATTAAAAGTAGCTGCATTCCGCCTTCGGTGTGTATGTGTTATTATTATTATTATTATTATTATTACTACCATTTTGTCATCCGTCCCTACAGCCACGCAGTGTCATACTCTTCCGAAAGGTGGGACAGGTTTAAATGTGTGCGCAAGATTTTCTGCATGCGTTGGCATGTAACAGGACCTCGCTTTATAGTCTCACCCGAAGGGATTTTGGGTCAGTGGAGTCGATACTGTTGTCAACTCCAGGAAGAAAATCCCCCCAAACCGGCGCCGCGGTGGTGGCTCGAACCCGCGTTGTCAGATCACGAGCTCAGCCATGGTATCACTATCACTAGGCTACCCTACCCCTCTTCATGGGTTTCTAAAGTGTGTTGAAGATGTTCTATGTGAATTATTACGCCGGGTCATAGTGAACAGTGTCGTCCAGTTGATTTGCAGGGGAATGGAGTCAGTACCGATATTTATTTCAGGGGAAATATTCTCTCAGATGGACGCTTCAGTAGAATTCGAACGAGCACCCTAAGTTATAATCAGATCGCGAGTTCGACTTTGAAATCACTAGTATGTCCAGTGTCCTGTGGCTTATACGCATGACAAGATTCATGTGGACGTTAAAGTCTGTGATTTATGGCAGTAGTCGGTTACTTGAGAAAACAATGTACTCAGTATGCAACCATAGGTAGGTAGCGTTTTGCAGTCAGTCGAGAATTGACTATGTAGTGTAGCGTATATATTTTATGCGCACGCAGTTACAAATAGCAGGGGGGAAATAAAATATGAACAAGTAAAACACAGCTTTTGTAACTTACTTGATGTTAGAAATACGGAGGTTAAAATTACATCACAGGCACACAGAAAATGCTTTTAAGAAAAAGAAGAAAGAAAAAAAAACGAAACAAAGAAAATTCAAAACAAAACCCCAGAGATGAGCCACACGATAGCTAAGACACATTGTCGATTAAATAAGCTTGGAATGCACTGTATCAGATAAGGCGGAAGCTAACCGAATGATCTGGGGGGCATTTGTAACTGCCGGAAAATTACTTTGAAATTCCTTCCCCCTCCCCCCTCTCTTTTTCCGGTCATTCTTTCTTTTCCTTCACTTTGAAATCTCAGCTGACGTGATTACATCTTTCCGTTAAAAAAAAGATAGTGGGGAAGAGGAGGAGGGGGAGGCGGAAGCGCAGAGAAAAGGAAGAAAAAAACCCGATGAACTCTACAGCAGTTGTAAAGGGTGAAAGGGAGGAAAGGGGTGGGTGTGACATTTCGTTGATCAAAAGAATTCATGCAGATGAATAAAGAAAATGGAAGAAAGGAACAAACAAGAGGAAAGTGTGTGTATCTCTCTCTCTCTCTCTCTCTCTCTCTCTCTCTCTCTCTCTCTCTCTCTCTTATATATATATATATATATATATATATATATATATATATATATTATATATATATAAAAGAGAGAGAGAGATAGATAGATACCCCCCCCCCCTCCCCCCCTTTGAGGAAGGCGAAAGCCGAAATATTGGGGAACATCTATATATGTTGGTTGTTCTTTCACTTTATCTGATATATATATATATATATATATATATATATATATATATATATATATATATATATATATATATATATAAACAAGCACAACACAGGAAAGGAAAACAAGGCAAGCGAAAAGGGAGAAAAGATAGGGTGGAACATTAACCGACTGAAATACGTTTTTAAAAGATTAGCGAAAAAGACGGGATACTACAAACAAGCTGATCTTGAACAAAACAGAAAAACAACAACAACAATGCAACTGAACAAAAGAACGAGGAAAAGAAGAAAGAAGAAAAGGCACACATAAATCAAAATAAGAAGAAATGAAAGAAGGAAAAGGAACCACAGAAGTAAAGAGCAAACGAGCAAAAGACAGATATAGTGACGATTGAAGAAATAAGGAAAATAGAGAGAGAGAGAGAGAGAGAGAGAGAGAGAGAGAGAACGCTCGATTTCTTCTCTGTTTGTCTTTCTCTCTTTCTCTCTTTCTGCCTCTCTCTCTCTCTCTCTCTCTTTCTCTCTCCTTCTCCTCTCTCTCTCTCTCTCTCTCCTCTCTCTCTCACACCCACACACAAACACCACACACACAACCACACACACCGCGCGCGCGCGCGCGACACACACACACACGCACACGCACGCACGCACACACACACACACAACACACCTTTCTATGCATTCATCCGTCCGACCATCTATCCATGGGTCTGTCCGTCCATCTACCTACCTGTCTAGTTAGCTATTCATATTTCTACATAAATCATGTCTGTACGTTTGTAGGACACACAGGTATTCATACATATAGTCCTTTCTGCATGCATCTCTTCCTCTTCCTTTCTTACTTCTTCCTTCTTTCCTTTTTTTTTCTTTTCTTTCTGCCCTCTCTTCTTTATATATTTCTTTCACTCCTTTCGTCCCTTCTTTATCCCTACCTTCCTTCATTCTGTACGTAATTTCTGTCCTTTCTTTCTTCCTCAGTTCTTTCCTTTTCTGAAGAAAGTTCCATTTCAGAATAACGAGCCCCTATGAATTGCGTGAAATGTCAAAGTGGCCAGCTATAAATGAAAGCTTTTGAAGGCTACACAGTTTTCTTTGAAGATTCATTCTCTATGGATAAAGAGAAGAAAATACGGATAAAAATAGTTTGCCCCCAAAAAGGTGATGAGAATAAACTCAGAGCTAAAAGGTACGACAGAAGAAAAGTAAGACGAATCCTAATCAAACATCAAAGAAGAGAACATTAAACAAATTATAGCTGAGGAAAAAATAACTTAAATCAAAAACTATCGAAAAAGATAGCTAAGTTAGTTTAAGATGAAATAGAATAGAAACGAAATGAAGTGAGTAATAACTAAATTAACTTCAGCATTAAAGTAGAATTTAATAAAAGATAATATCTAAACTGGAAACGAAATAAAATATGACAGAAAAAGTAGTATAGAGCGAAATTATATGAATAAACAGAAAAGAAAAAATAATGTATGCTTTGAACGCAATTTTGGTGGTGGTTTTTGTGCTTATCTTATTTTCAAGGTACATTTCACTCAACATTTAGCGCACTCGTTGATATTGTTATCTTAAAATGAAAGTCAAATCCTTGTTGACTTAAAAAACAAATGGGGACAGAGAGAGAAAGGGATGGACTTGAAAATGAGAGAGAATGAGAAGGCAGTGGTTTAACGTTTTATTGCTGCTACTGCTGCTGCTGCTGCTGCTGCTGCTGCTGCTGTACTGCTGCTGTTGCTGCTGCTGCTGCTGCTAATGATGATGATGATGTTACTTCAGCTTTTGTTGCTACTTCTGTTGTGGCTGTTGCTTTTTATTGTTATAGCTGCTGTAACTGTTGTTGCATCGTTGATGCTATTCTTCACGTTTTCCTGCTGCTGCTGCTGCTTTTCTTGCTAGAGCTCTTTTTGTTTGTAGTTGTCGTCGTCGTTGTTTTTGTTGCTATCGTTGCTGATGGGGGTGTTACTGTTGCTGTTATTGTTATTATCGTTATTGTTGGAGTTGCTGCTGACACTGTTCTTGCGGTTGTTGTGAATTTTGTTTTTTTATGTATTTGTCACCGTTGTTGTCGTATAGTCTCTGTCTCTCTCTCTCCTCCTCCTCCTCCTCTTCTTCTTCTTCTCTTTTCTCTCTCCCCCTCCTCCTGCTCCTCATTTTTTGATATCATCATTATTATTATGGTGATCATTCTTATCATTATCATCATCGTCATTACTGTTGTTGTTATTACTGTTATCATTATTACTTGTTATTGTTTATCATTAAACCCCTGCTCTCGTTGTTTCTTTGTCTACAGACAAGGAGATACCCCAGACCTACTCCAAAGCCACCTCAACGCACACAAAAACCAACCCCAACTCACCGATGGTCCACACCCCCCAACCCTACACCACCCCGAACCCACCACCCTCACACAACCCCCCATCCTTCCTACCCCCTTCCCTCACCCCACAACTTCCTACCTACACTACCACCCCTCCTCGCTGGCACACTTGGTGCCAGACAAATGGACTGTGAGATCCAGGAGGTAAGGAAATTGCCTCCGTCGCAGTGGGCGCCATCTTCTTAGTTGTCTCTGCGCCCTCCCTGGCAAAAGTCTGACTAGGACTAACTAGTTGATCGGCGTTAGGAACGCGATGGCGTTATAAGGACGCGGTTAATATCCACTGGATCAGCGGTAGTAGTAGTAGAAGCAGTTGTAGAAACATAGTAGTAGTATTAAGAGCAGCAGAAGTAGTTGTAGCTGAAGAATGTCTGTGGTGGTCAGAATACAATTATTTGTACCGATGTGGTGACGACGATGAGGAACAACATCAGTGTTGTAATACTGCTGAAAGAAGAACGCTTTGTGTTGTAGAGAAGTTTCAACAGCAGCAGCAAGAAAAATCAACAGTAAGAACAAAAACAACTGCAGCAGCATCAACGATTTAAAAAAACCCAGCAGAAGCAACAACAACAAACTGAAACAATAACAAGTAAAACAATAAGAACAAGCCAAAACAGCAGCAAAGCTGCTAATTATTTAACGTCAGCATCTCAAATAACGACAAAATTAACATCAATGAAACAACAACAACCACGACTTTATTACCAAAGGCAAGAACTTCGAACTAGACGTCAACAGCAACGGTAGAAACAGCATCATTATCATCGTCAATAAAACCAGCAGTAGATAAGAATAGTAGAGACCAACACTAACAGAAACAACAACAGCAAACAACAACAATTCGGACAACACCCAACGGCAAGTACATGTACATAACAAAAAAAAAACCACTTATACACAGCAACGTGTCTTTCCACCCAACCAGCTAGACATTATTATTATCATTCTTCCGCGCTCTCTCTCCCAAAAATATATCATCCTGGCTTAACGCAGAGCCGACAGCTTAAGGCTTGTATGGTAAGAGAGTTGCTGCCCCTCGGAAAACAAGCGTGGAGTGTGTTGAGTGTACGAAGGAGATTTCTATCTTCTGAATATGCCGCCAACCCGGTCATAAAAAAGGAGAAATTGGCTATTCCGGCAAAGTTTTCTATCCCCGGGATTAATCGATATGAAGAAGCTGCAGGAGATGCTTGTGCATGTTGAGGAGTGTGCGGGCAAGGGTGGGGGTCTCTCTCTTTGTAGTTGATGCGCATCGTTACTAACTTGAGAGTGTACGTTCCAGAATGTTCTTCGGCTTTTGTCTCCAGAGAGTGTTGTCGATATTGATGGGGGAGGTTTTAACCGTTCTCTGATCAGCCGTTTTGTCTGGTAGGTGATGTGCTTCTGTTTTTTCCAAGGTGGTTATTTACTTTTGTCTTAAAATACAAGCGTCAGATTGTGACTGGTATGTTCCAGTTTCTTGAAAGTGGTGTATTGAAATAAGCCAGAGTTTGGTTTCTTGAAAGTGGTGTCTTGAAATAAGCCAGAGTTTGGTTTTAAATTTGCTGTAGTGTGTTCAAAAAAGAACCAAATCACAGAATGCTATAAGCCAATGGAGGTCATGAGTAACTTCATTAACATTCAGTAAAGTGAATGTCATGTAATTCTCCCTGGGAATCACCAGCGATCCAACTTGTTTCAAGCAACAGAACGTAACCCCCCAATTCCTAAAAACACCATGCCCACCACCACTACCACCACTTCCACCACCACCCCTTCCACCACCACCACTACCACCACCACTACCCCATCCCTACCCATCCCAGTAGACTACCCGGACCCTGACGACGTGTACGACGTGGCGCTGGGCCATGGCGACCTGCGGCACGACAACTACAGCATGCTGTACGACCTTCACCACCTCCACCCCATGCCTTTCCTCAAGCCGGAGACCCTGGAGGAGATTCTGGGCTACCAAGTGGACTTCTACAACGGCACGCACGTGCTGTGTCCGCGCAACACTTCGCTACCGCCTGCGCTCAACGGTTCGAATCTCCGGTGCGTGTACGAGCTTCCCCCGTTACCGAAGGAGCTGTACTTCACGGACGACAGCGCGGTGTCTGTCATCGCCTACGCTTGTCTGTTCCTGGTGGCCGCGTGCGGGAACTTGACTGTCTTCATCACCTTGTTCAGGAACCGGGGGGTCAAATCCCGGGTGAACCTGTTCATCATGCACCTGGCTATAGCAGACCTGATCGTGACCTTCATGATGCTGCCGCTCGAGATCGCCTGGCACGCGACAGTGGCCTGGCTGGCAGGAGACGTCATGTGTCGTCTGATGATGTACTTCCGAGCTTTCGGCTTCTACCTCAGCTCGTGTATCTTAGTGACGATTTCGCTGGACCGTTACTTCGCCATCATGCATCCGTTGTCGATCAGTGACGCCACGCGGAGAGGCAAGATCATGCTGGTCTTCTCCTGGGCTTTCAGTATCGTGTCCAGCATTCCTCAGGTGAGTTGTGTAGGCTCGGGTTTTGTGTGGTGTGTGTGTGTGTGTGTGTGTGTGTGTGTGTGTGTGTGTGTGTGTGTGGTGTGTGTGTGTGTGTGTGGTTGTGTCTGTGTGGGTTGTGTTGGGTTTGGTCGGCTGTGTGGTCTTTTGTCTTGATTTTTTGTTTTTGTCTGTCTGATTTCTTGGTGTAGTGTAGGGTGAAGTGTTATGGAATGATGTGTGTGGTGTTGGTGTGGTGTGGGTGTGGTGTGGTTATGGTTTGATGTCTGCGTGCAGCTGTGATGGGCTCGGCTGGTTGTGTCTTTGTCCTGTCTTTTTTTTTTTTTTTTTGGGGGGGGGGGGTTCTTGTCTGATTTTTTCGTGTAGTGTGGTGTGTTGTGGTAAGGTGTGCTGTGCTGAGCTGTGCAGTGCTGTGTTGCGTTGCGTTGCGTTGGATGTTAAAAATAGCACATGAGTGCTTATTCCATTATCCTCGATGTAAAGGAATAAACAAAAAACAAAAAACCATACGGACTGTCCTGAAACCAAGGCGCGCAAACCGTCACCCATCCACTTAGTAACCACGCTCGAAGCTGGTTCACATTGGCTTGAGAAAAGCGAGTACTCTGACCACTGACTGAGCTATCCCGTCCCTGACTCCACTTAATTTTCCCTTAATTCCTGGAGGAGTAGTTGGGGCACTGGTCTGAATTTTTCAGGCCGTGTGTTGTAAGTGATTGGAACCTGGTGAAGCCCATCCCTCTCCGACTTAGGTATCGCTCTGCATAATGTTTGCCTGTTTGTCTGCTTGTCAGTTTATATCTACGCGCTGTGTGTGTTGTGGAGTGTGTGTGTGTGGGTGTGTGTGTGTTGTGTGTGTGTGTGTGTGTGTGTGTGTGTGTGTGTGTGTGTGTGTTTTGGTGATCTTCAGTTTAACGTCTATTCACATTTAGTGATTTTAGACGGGAAAAAGTAATATAAACAAGAGAATGCAAACAGTAACAAAAAGTGTCAAATAACAGTACTTAAAAACTAACTTTAACATACTACAAAAACTGAATTATCGGACTTCTTATCAATCCTAACACAATGTCCAACAGTAACAATAGTTCGGACAAAATCTGATCCAGTGATAAACTTGGAATAGCAGGTAAAAATGCTTTTAAATGTCCACAATCAAAAATAACATGACTATTGGTAATCTTCTCCCCACAAATACAGTTTACATCTTTCACGTACTTTGTCCTGAAAGTATTTAGTTTAAATCTGTACATAAGGGATAACATATTCTACGATTATACCAACCACAGACTTTGTTAGAAATGAAAGCATTTCGAAATCTATCACATTGCTTGTACAGCCATTATAAAGACAATAGCCAGAATCATATATTTTCTTTCTGAAGTGCTTCCAGCAAGCGTTTTGTAGCAAGCTGTATCCCTCATGCAGAGATAAGGCAACGTTATTTCACAAGAACTATTTTTATTTCTCCGCGCCATATTTTGCAAGACTGTCAACTTTTTCATTAAAAAAGATACCAGTGTGTGAGGGAACCCAACAGAAAGTAACAGTACTACCTCTTAAATCAAAAAGTGTACCAGATGCCTGATTTCAATGATTAGGTCTTTTCTTACTTTAAAAGTAGAATTTCTTAAAGCATGTAAAACCGATTTAGAATCAACACACAAAAGTATGTTGAATATGTCTTTAGGGAAGTCAAGTACATAGTTAAGTGCCAACACTATAGCAGTTAGCTCAGCTGTAAATATAGATTTATTTTTTCCCAGGTAGACAGCTCGTTCTACTTTTAATGATGGAATAATGAAAGCTGCACCAGCCTCATTAGTATTTAAAACGGACCCATCATATAGATTTTGAGATGATCAGATAAGTAGTTTGAATATGTTCTTTTGCTAGCGATGTAAGAAGTTAACATTTTCAGCTTTTCTTCAGAAGAATGATTGATGTCAAAATGAGCTTTAAAAAGTTCCCAAGGTGGGTAGGGAGCTGACTGTACTGATTTTGCTAATTCATTTGGTTTAAGTTCTGAATGTTTTAAAAAGGGGAGAAGTGTAAGTTTAATTGTAGTAAGCGAGCTGATAGTTCTCGCTCTTTCGGAAAGTGAATGTCAGACTTTATCTGGAATTCATTTTCAACGTTGCTGTCATTTGTTGTACTTCTTAAAACATATTTTACCACAGCAAGCTGTCGATATTCATTTAAAGGAAGAACTCCTACTTCCTTATATGTACCTAGAGATGAGGCGTGAGCTGGTACACCTAAAGCAAGTCGAAATGCTTTACAATCAAGACTCTGGATTTTCTGAAGCAAATAGTTTGGAGCACTGAAAAATACTTCTTGTCCATAAGACAGTCTGATCGCAAAGGGACAAGGACAGATGCTTTAATACAGTAATATCTTGTCCCCATGGCTGTTTACTAGTAACTTTTAAGAAGTTAAGAACTTTCTTAGCTTTAGTTTGCCATATATTCAATATGTTGATTCCACGTTAACTTAGAAGTAAGGAATACTCCTAAGAATTTCACTGCTTGTTTGTATTCTAGAGCTTCTCCATTTATTCGAAAATTAGGTAGAACTTGTGGGTCAACACCGTTATTAAAAAGGACAAGGTTGGTTTTTTCAGGGGAAAGTGAAAGACCATTCTCAAAAAGATAACCACTAAGTTTGTCAATTTCTTTTTGATATACTTTTTGATAAAAATTTAACTGTCTTTTGGGTGTTTTCTTTTTCATCGTAACATCCATCCACATACATATATCGCCAGCATATTTACAATAACAACACTGCTTGATAAAAATCTAGGAAGGTCATATAGTAAAATGTTGAATAGATAAGGTGATATTACTGAACCTTGCGGGATACCCATGTCTGGTGACCTTGAGGTAGAATAACAATTCCCAACTTTAGCTTGAATGATTCTTTCTGACAGAAAGCTTTTAATATAGAAGTAAATATTGCCAGAAAGGCCAATAGATTTCAGTTTATAAAGCAATCTCTCATGCCACACATGATCATATGCCTTATGTACGTCAAAAAATGTGGCAAGTACATTCTTCCTTCGTGCAAACTGGTATTTAACTTGAGTGGTTAATTTAATTAAATGATCAACTGTAGATCTACCCTTACGAAAACCTGCCTGATTGGGTATAATTTTATTTTTATCACAAAAGTATGTCAGTCTGTTTAAGATTATTTTTTCCATCACCTTCCCTGTATGTGAAGTTAATGCTATTGGTCTATAGTTATTTTTATCGCTTATGGTCTTTCCTTGCTTTAATACCGGAATCAAAACAGAATGTTTCCAACAATCGAGGAAAGACTCCATGAATCCAGCAGGTTGAAAGAGATCTAATAACAGAAGTAACCAATTATTAGGGAGATGCCCTTAGTAGTTCATTAGATTTTGAATCTTTACCTACTAAATGTTTTTTTAGTAGGAAGAGAGAAGTTTACATCTCTACTTCTTGCAACGTAATGGGGCATTCACATAGTGTGTTTTAAACGCATTCTGGATCTAAATATTCGCTTTCTGTACCTCAGTTTCTCTAAACGTTTTAGATTCATCTGAAAGTTTTGAGTACTCATAGAATCAGAAAACATATTTACAAAAATTTCAGCTTTTTCTGAATCAAAAGAACTTCTTTTTCCTGTTTTTGATCGGACAATTCTGGGAAACCAACCCCATTTTCATATTGAATTTTTTCCACACCTTTTTAGATCTGTATTTGTTGAAAACGTCTTTTACAGAAACTACTCCAAAACTGGCCCTTGCTTGTGCTATAATAAACCCTTGCATGCAGAGTTTGCTCTTTTCCCTCAAGAGATGATTTTTTCATTGCGCTCTTTTATATATTTTTATATTTTTTTTTTCTCATTAAAAACTTTCTGACAAGAATCATTCCACCATATTTACCTGAATGTTTTTGGATTTTAAAGATGAAAATTTTGGAATTGAACCATCAGCAGCTTGTAAAACTATATCTGTAAATTTTTTGTAAAAAATGTCCACATCATCATTTTTAATGTGTTCTGTATTTACTGCTGTTAAAATAGTATTAAAATTTTTTCCAATTTGCAAGATTAAAATTAAATTTTGGATAGCGTCCTTTATCTTACTATATCCACAAGAGTGGTCATTAAGGGTAATTATAATTGGTAAGTGATCACTCCCTAAAGTGTTGGTGTGTGTTTCCCATTTACAATTTGGAGCAAGCACAGGAGAAATGAAAGACAAGTCAATGGCACTTGCCCTATGACTAGCAATATCTGGGATTCTGGTTACATTACCATCATTTAATAAATAAAGGCAAGAATCTACTATATTTTCAACAAATCTCTTGCTAGTTATTGATGTGCTGCCCTTATCCCAAAAATGTGTGTGTGTGTGTGTGTGGGGTGGTGTGTGTGTGTTTGTGTGGGGTTTGTGTGTGTGTGTGTGGTGTGCGTGTGTGAGTCCATCCCCCCTACCTTTTAGGTGTACGCTCGCATAGTGTTTGTCCGCCTGTCTGCTTTGTCAGTCTGTGTCTACGCGCCTGTGTGTGTGTGTGTGTGTGTGTGTCTCGGTTTCTGCATTTTCCTACCTGCCTGTATCTCATTTTACCTGGCTAGTGGTCTGCGTATTTGTTTGTGCGCCCTTCTGTCCATGGGTTTGTTGATCATTGCAGGCACTCAGTCATGAGTGTGGTGATTGTCTTCCACCCCCCCCCCCCCCCCTGCTTCTCTCTGTATTTGTCTCTGTCTTTGTGTGTGTTTCTTGTGTATGTCTGTGCGCGCGCGCGCAAACTGTAGTTTTTTAAAAGCTATAGAATGTATTACTGTTTACTGATCATTACAAGTGTTGTTCTGGAAGATTCTCTCTCTCTCTCTTCTCTCTCTCTCTCTCTCTCCTCTCCCCCTCTCTCTTCGCTCTCTCTCTCCTCTCTCTCTCTCTCTCTCTCCGCAGCAGGCTATGGTCTGAACAGCAATATCCTGCGTGGTGTTACTTGGGTCATTACAAGTTGTCCTACTAGATTCTGCCCCTATCTCTCTTTGTTTTGGTTGTTTGTTGGGGTGTGTGTGTGGTGTGTGTGGTGTGTGTGTGTTGTGTGTGGGGTTGTTGTAGTGAAAGAGAACATGAACACGTAGCAAGCTGTTGACTCTACCGCAATGACTTGTTTAACTGTTGACTGGATCATTACAAGTATTGGTCTGTTGAATTTACACTGTGTCTGCTCTAACAAAATGAGGTAACTATGGGGGAGGGAGATGGGAAAGGAAAAGAGAAGTGGGAACAGAGAGAGGAGGGGGGAAAAGGGAGGGGGGAGAGGAGGGAGAAATAACAGGAGTAGGGAAGGACTGAGAGTTAGTACAAAAGGTAGGAGACAGAACATACGAATGCTGGGGGGAAAAAAAAAAAAGAGAAGGAAAAAGGAAAGAAGGAAAGGAAAGAAGGGAAAAGGAAACAAAAGGGAAAATTCTTTATTTCGAAGATAAAAAATAAGCACCCGTTGCGGCTTTTTTTTTACAGACAGTTCCAGCCCTCATAACGGATTATATCATAATATTAACATTTCCAACGGCAGCAAAAGCAGCAACAGCATTATCCAGGCAGAAATCTATTCTGAAGGACGGGAAACACCTTTGCGAAAAACAACACGAAACTTGTTGTGTGAACTGGGTTATTCCACTTTCCGGTACGCATGCAAAACATGGACATTGTAGACAGACACGGAAAATATCCATTGAAGGTAAAGAGTAACCGGAGACCGAATCCATTCTTCGCAAAACATGTCTTCGGCACTTTACCCAATGAGCCAAAAAGACTGAATGAGAATTGCCTCAATTGCGCACCGACGGCGCTAACTCACCCTCTTCCGGTTTGTCTCCCCCTGAGACCCATAACTCTGACCAAACTCTCTGCAGCAAACCGTTGCAGCATTAGCACGACAAAAACGTTGATACATATCTGCTGCCAAATTATACAGCCCAGCAGAGACCGCGGTGTATTATCTCTGCTGATAAACTGTGCAGAATGTGTGCGGGTGTATGAAGGTTTGCTACTGGCTATTTTTGGGTTGTTGTTTTTTTTCCATTTGGGAAACCTTTTAAGACAAACCAATTCACTGATCAGGAGAACTTAAGAACGCTAGATTGATGAGATGAGAAATGATGTTTTCCTCCAGTAGGGAATGTAATGGTGTGTGTGTGTGTGTGTGTGTGTGTGTGTTTGTTGTGTGTGGTGTTGTGTGTGTTGTATGGTGTCGTGTAGTGTGTGTTAGTATGTGTGTGTGTGTGTGCGTGTGTGTGTTGTGTGTGTGTATGTGTGTGTGTGTGTGTGGTGTGTGTGGTGTGTGTGTGTGTGATGTCCGTACCTTTGCTACTATTCCTTCATGTCTGTTCCTTTTATTTGCATTCTCTCTCTCTCTCTCTCTCTCTCTCTCACTCTCTCTCTCCTCTCTCTCTCTCTCTCTCTCTCTCCCCTCCCTCCCTCCCTCCTCCCTCCTCTCTCCCTCCCTCTCTCTCTTTCTTTTTCTTTCTTTCTTTCTTCTTCAGAGTGCACACAGTGCTCTTTCCCCTTTCCCCCGATATAAAGAATAGCTAACTAATATAACCTCTTTATCTTCTCTGTGTCTGTCTGTCTCTCTTTCTCACTCTGTGTCTGTCTCCTTCTCTCTCTTTCTGTTCCTCTTCTCTTACTGTCTCCGTCTCCTTCTGGTCTGTCTGTTGTCTCCTCTCTCTCTCCTCCCCTCTTCCCCTTCTCTCTCTCTTCTCTTTCCTCCTCTCTCTCTCTCTCTCTTTCTCTCTCTCTCTCCTCCTCCAACACAACAAACACACTAAACACACACATATCAACACACACAACAAACCGCGCACCCAACACACACGCTCACACACACACACGTCTTTTCATTGACGGACTGACTGATTGACACACTCCTTCATCAACTCATTCATTCATTCATTCACCCACAGTCTGAAAGACTAGCTTACTGTCACTCATCCACCCACACATAGACACTCTTTCACTCACTCACTCACTCACTCTTTCAGAAGGACATCGGTAAAAAGGTGTTTCTCCACTAGCCGGACTCTGAGAGGAGAATTAACGTCGAACTAAAAAAGCATCAGCGTCTCAGCAACTAAGGATGAATAGCACGCCAGAAAATTGCAGGAATGATTTATTCAAACTATCTCACCTCCGCTGGTGGCTTGTTTGTTTTCTTTTCCGTTCTCTCTTTCTTTCTTTTTTCTCCTTCTGTCCCTTTCCTTCCTTTCATCACAGGATACCAAAAAAAAAAAGGCGGACTGAAAATACCATTTTCTTTCTCTGGCTTCTCTCTCTTTTTTTTTCTGAGTGGACACAAAAATTTTAAAGTGCAAAAAAAAAGCCATTTTATAGCGTTGTTTGTGTGTCTAATTTTTTGGTCTGTTTGCCTGTCTAGGTGTGGCAGGATGATTAGTTTACCTGGCTAGCTTTTTTTCTTTCTCTCCCTGTGTTTTTTCCCGTTTGTGTGTATCCTCTCTCTGTCAGTCTCTCTCTCAGTCTCTCTCTTTCTCTGTGTCTGTTTGTCTCTCTGTCTCTCTCTACCTATCTATTTATCTTTCCGCCTGTCTCTGTCTGTCTGTCTGTCTGTCTGTCTCTGTCTGTCTGTCTGTCTGTCTCTCTCTCTCTCTCTCTCTCTCTCTCTCTCTCTCTCTCTCTCTCTCTCTCTCTGTTCGCATTCGCATTCTCTCTCTCTGTATGTTTCCGCCTGTCTCTGTCTGTCTGTCTCTTACTCATTTTCTCTTCCTCACCCGTATTCTTTCTGCTAATTCATGAGTCTGTTTTTCTCTTTCTTTCTTTGTATATCTCTTTGTATCCATCTCTGTATCTGTGTCTGTCTGACTCTCCCTTCCTCTCCCCCCTCCACCCCTCTCTCCATCCCTCTCTCCCCCTCTCTCTCACTCTCACACACACTCAATCTCTATCCCTCACTACTCTCCCTCTCTCTCTTTCCCCCTCTCCTTCTCCCCTCTCTCTCTCTCTCTATCTCTCTTTCCCCCCCCTCCCTCCTTCCCTCTTGTCCTCCAAGAAAAAAAATCTTACAGAACAAGACGAATATATTAGGAAGCTTGAACTTTAAGGTAATAGCAATAAATTGTGTGACCAAGAACTTGATCTATACAAGCGTTTTCCTGCAAGATTTAAAAAGTAATTCTTCGAGGAGGGAGGGAAGGAGGGAGAGAGAGAGAGAGAGGAGAGAGAGAGAGAGAGAGAGAGAGGAGGGAGAGAGAGAGAGAGAGAGAGAGTCGGACAGACAGACAGAATGGGAAACAGAAGGAGAAAGAGAGAGAGAGAGAGAGAGAGAGAGAGAGAGAGAGAAGAGAGGAGAGAGAGAGAGAAGAGAGGAATCATTGTTCGAGTAAATCAGGTTTTAACATAAAAACCGACCATCATTTCAACAGCAGGGATATTCAAAACCAGGGTATTTAGGAAAGGATACCCGACATATTTTATACATACAGAACCGTCAAAACTACAGTACAACTAGTCAAGTCAAGTCAAGTCAAAATTTTATTTCCAGATGGTACATTGAATAAGCAATGCATTTGCTTTTTTTCATCAAGCCATCTATCTAACAACTATGGCCCGTGAATATATAGCCATGAAAACCAATAACTAAACAAGTATCACCAATCACAGCAACCAAAGCTTCATTCAGTGGCATGTCAGGAAGTTGCAGGAGTGATTGATTTATTCACACTGTCTCACTACTGCTGGTTTACTTCCCTGATCTCTCTCTTTCTCTTTTTTTCCCTGCTCCTGTTCCTTGTCTTAATTCAGGAGGAAAATACAGCCAGTTAAACTTGTGTTTTTCACTGACTTGATCTCTCTTCCTGCCGAGTGAACAGAAAGTTCCAAGAACAACATAGACAGAGAGAGAGAGAGAGGGGGGGGGGGGGGGTGGCAGACACAGAAAGAAAGAAAGAGAGAGAGACAGAGAGAAAGAGAGCGAGTGTGTGTTTGTGTGTTGTTGTGGTGTGTGTGTGTGTGTGTGTGTGTGTGCCAGTGTGTGTGTGTTGTTGAGTGGGTACATGTTGTTTGTTGTCTGTGCCTGTCTCTGTGTGTATATCTTTCTCCGTCCCCGTCTCTTTTTCTCTATCTCCATCCCTCCCTCCCTTTGCGCTCCCCTCTCTCCTCTCCCTCTCTCTCTCCCCACCCCCCTCCTCTCTCTCTCTTCCTCTCTCTTGTCTACCAAAAAAACTCTAGTAATGAAGGACATTGACAACTCAGCGCAGTTATTACCTTACGAGCGATAAACTGTTCGACTGTTTACTAGATGATTACAGGTATTTGTCTGCTGAGTTTACACTGTGTCTGCTGCCACAAAATGAGAGGGGGGGACGGAGGGAGGGAGATTGAGAGGAAGAGTGACAGAGGGGGTGGGGGGAACGGAGAGGAGAAGAGAGACAGACGGACAGACAGATTTTTTAAAACCCAGCTTTAACATGAAATGTATTTGCGTAACGTAGACGATGAGTACAAACTATAGTTATTCCTGAAGCTTGTGGCAAGGACACCTGACCAGCAATACACTGTCTCACCACAACATCACATTTTGAGTTCTCCTCTTCTCCCTTAACCCCGTTGTAGGTCATTGACGTACCTCAATTTAAAAGCTGTTTACAAAATTCCTCCATTTGTGTCAGTTGCGTGCCAAAACCTGGGCCTCTACACATGGATTCTATATCCATTCTGCAGTGTTGTTCGTTGTCATTTTTTTGCGCTACTCCTCCGTTACCATCCGAGACGTTTCCCTGGAGAATCGTTTTAGCAAGTGACGTGATTCCGGCATTTTACCCTATGAGCTAAGAAGGCGGAATGACAATTGCTTCAAATGTGCTCAAACGCTGCTAACTTGCCCTCTTCCATTTTGTTTCCCTCAAAAGCCTATAACCCTGACCAGATGACTACCTGATTATTGCTGAACCAGTCATTTAGAAACCTTGGTGTGTGTGTGTGTGTGTGTGTGTGTGTGTGTGTGTGTGTGTGTGTGTGTGTGTGTGTGTGTGTTTGTGTGTATCGGCTACTTAACCGTGCACAATGGGGTCAACCAGAAACCTCAGTACATAACTGCTGCTAAATCGCGTAGAATGTGGCCAGTCAATCGCTTTGGCACACATCTCCTGCGAGATCATGTGCTCATTTCTGCTATCAAATCGTGCAGAATGTTGCCAATCAAAGACTTTGGCTCAAAAGCTTTGCCTGACATCTACTGCAAAATCGCGTAGAATGTGGCCAATCAAACACTTTGGCACATATTTACTGCAAGATCCCAGGTTCAAAAACGTTGGCTCATTTTTGCTGCAAAATCATGCAGAATGTGGTCATTTAAAAGGATTGGCTTCCATTTGCTATGATGTTATGCACTCTGAAGCTTTACCTTATTTCCGCCATAAAATCATGCAGAATGTGGCCAGTCAAAAACCTTTGGCACCTAATTATTATCTGTTGCTAAATCATGCAGAAGGCCGCCAATCAAAAACGTGGGCACATATTTGCTACAGTAGCATGCGGAATATTGCCAATCAGAACCATCCGCATATATCCGCTGCTAAATGATGTTACAATATACCCGTGGGTATGTGTATGTAGGAGTGATCAGGGCATTGCTCTGTGAAGGATGACAGATTGTGATCTGCTTAGTAGCAGCTGATAAAATATGCAGTGTGTTCTCTCTCTCTCTCTCTCTCTCTCTCTCTCTCTCTCTCTCTCTCTCTCTCTCCTCTCTCTCTCTGTGTCTCTCTGTCTCTCTTACTCTCTCTCTCTCATCTTTCATCCCAAGCCCAAAAAATGTATTGTGGCCCAGGGTCAATGTACATTAAATCATTTCAGTGTTCTCTGTCTCTGTAACTGTCTCTGTCTCTCTCTCATCTTTCATCCCAAGCCCCCCAAAAATGTATTGTGGCCCTGGGCCAATGTACATTAAATCATTTCAGAGTTCTCTCTGTCTTTGTCTCTCTGTCTCTCTCTGTCTCTCTCTCTCTCTGTCTCTCTCAGAGCCCTTCACTCTGTGTGTGTTGTGGGGTTTACGTGCGTGCGTTTGTGTGTGTGCGCGCTTGCTTGCGTTTGTGTGTGTATGTGTGTGCGTGCATGCGTGAGAGCACGCGTGCGTGTTTTGAGGGAGAGGATGCAAAACAGGCTGAGGCCCACTTGTTGTCACAGAATGATTCATTTCTGGGATTAGTCTAGTCTGCTATCTGGCTGCCTTGTCCTTGTTCACCCCATGCTGTGTCTGAGGAGGACACGGGTTTTTAATTAAATGACCTGCGAAGGTTTAGAAGCCAAGAATTGTACGTTGGAACATAACACTCGTGCACACACGCAAATGCACGCACACTTGCGCCACGTGCGCGCACGCACTCACATGCAGGCTCTTTATTCTTACTGCAGCGGTCTTCCTTGATTGTTCTCTGTCTCTGTCTGCCTCTCTGTCATGCCTCTGTCTCTGTTTCTGTCTCTGTGTCTCTGTCTGTCTGCCCTTCTCTCTCTGTGTCTCTATGTCTCTCTCTCTGTCTCTCTATGTCTCTGTCTCTCTCTTATCTCTCGCTCTCTCTCGCTCGCTCTCTATCTCTCTCTCTCTCTCCTCTCTCTCTCTCTCTCTCTCTCTCTCTCTCTCTCTTCTCTCTCTCCTCTCTCTCTCCCCCATCCCTAATCAGGGCAAGGGTCGGATGGAAAAAAAAGTATGCGTACGCTTACTCTTTTACCTTTGAAAAAATAAAGATTGATTCATTCTCTCTCCCCCATGAAGTCTGTTCATCTCTCTCTCTCTCCTCTCTCTCCTCTCTCTCTCTCTCTCTCTCTCTCTCTCTCTCCTCTCTCTCTCTCTCTCTCTCTTCTCTCTCTCTCTCAGTCTGTTGTGTACACTACCTTGTTTTATCCCTGTTTACTCTCCACCGCCCACTCCCGTATGTAGAGATCTTTCAGGATTTTGTTGTTTTCTTTTATTTCTCCCTCTTTCTTTTTTTCAATCTCCTTCTCTTCCCGCTATCTAGCTCACTTATTCTCTCCCTCCCCCACCCCACCCCCACTCCATTCCCCACCTCCTGTCTCTCATTCAACTTTAAAAAGCACTCTTGCATGCTTAGAGAGAGAAAGTAATAAGAACGGCGTATTGATACTCAGAGCCCACTGGATAGGGAAAAGTACAGCAAAATGGGGGCAGAAATAGTGTTCCAGAAAATTGAAAAGAAGAATGTATTGGCTCTGAAACAGTCTCTCTCCAACCCTCCCCCTTCACCCCCTCCTGTTGCTCTCTCTCAGTTCCTCCCTCGCCCTCTTCTTCCTGGTCCTTCTATTCACTTAACTACCAGTTTCTTTGGAGGAAAAGAGGCAGTCCCTGAAGTTTGTGCTTTTCTGGCTTCTCTTATCAACTAGCAGTTAGAAGACACGTACCAATATAGAGCGACAAGGCGACTTGCGATTCCGTCTTTCTGTGTGTGTCTGTGTCTGTGTCTGTCTCCCTGTCTGTCTCCCTGTCTGTCTGTCTCCCTTTCTGTCTGTCTGTCTGTCTCTTCTCCCTCCCTCCCTCCCTCCCTCCCTCTCTCTCTCTCTCCCTCCCTCCCTCTCTCTCTCTCTCTCTCTCTCTCCCTCCCTCCCTCCCTCCCTCAATTGCTTCATTATGGTCCATGCTGTTTTGTTACAAACCTATAAAATCAGTTTGTTTATTTGCTTTTTTATGGTTTTCATTTGTATGTTTTGTTCACAAACCTCTTCATGAGGGCCACGGCCTAATAAATTATCCGAATCCTCTCTCTCTCTCATCTCTCTCAATCTCCTCTCTCTCGTCATCTCTGCTCTCATCTCCTCATCTCTCTCTCTCTCTCTCTCTATCTTCTTTAAATTTTTAAAGGATTAACTGTTAATTTCAACTGTAGACAAAACACACTCTCTTTTTTATACTTTAGTAATCCTAATCTTTCTTTATAACTCTCTCCGTTCTGTTTGTAACATTCGTGTCACAATAAGCTCTTCATAACAAAATCCTGATAAACATCTGACAAGGATTAATAGTAAGTCCATCAGTATCCTTGAAGATTTTTCTACGGGTTTTTTAATGTAACTTATAATTCAGTTCCGAAAAAAAGCTTAGGCTTTTTGGTATAGCAGAGCAGACAGAAAAATCTCTGGATATTCAAAATTGTTGACGATGATGACAGATTTTTCTCTCTGCTCCGCTCTACGAAAAAGCCTAAGCCGAATAGCTAATCTTGATAGATGAATACAAATATCCTGTATATGGGGTTTTCGGGGATACAGTTTCCTTTCAACATACATAACAATTTTACCTCCTTGCTTTAAAAACTCGCTGTGAAACATTTGCGGACCGCACGGACTTAAGTGTTTTGCGCTTCAAAAAACAAACACGACAAACCGTTACATTTATCGGAAAGAACGGACCTGTTGCTTTGCTTAGTCGGATCATTATTTTTTCATCTTCTGTGACTTTCTGCACTACTATTCTCACGCTGCTCATCTCGATCTCTGCGCCCCAGCCATATCTAGATTAGTTATGTCGCATCCTCTCTCTCTCTCTCTCTCTCTCTCCTCTCTCTCGTTCTCTCTCTCTCTCTCTCTCTCTCTCTCTCTCTTTCTTCCTCGCTCTCTCCTCCTCTCTCTCTCCTCTCCTCTCTCTCTCTCTCTCCTCTCTCTCTCTTCTCTCTCTCTCTCTCTCTCTCTCTCTCTCGTCTCTCTCTCTCTCTCTGGCTTCATCTATTTCATTTATATTTTTCTCGGTTTTACAAACTGCAATAACATTTTATCTCCAGACTTCAAATGTTGGGTGGGGGGGATGGGGAACACTGACAAAAAAGGCAGTAACAGGAGAACATACAGACAAACATACAGAGACACAGAAAGATGGGCCTACGAGCTGGAAGCAGACAAGCAGGCAGACGAAGAGAGCCAGTATTCTGTGGAGTCTATTCAGCCAGTTCCTATTTGTCTCCCCTGATTAACTCTGACACACCGCCACTGATATCGATCACCTGCCAAACCAGCCAATAACCAACCGCCTGCATATTTGCTGCTGGCTGCTGCAGGGTGAGTATGTCAGAATGGAATAGTTCGAGCTCACTGATTGGGCAGATGTCCCAACCCCTACAAGATTAGCCAATTACTAAGCACAGTGCGTAAGACACAGCTGTATGGTGCTTGACAGTGTGTGATGTGTAAGTGCGCGCGCGCACGCACGCACACACATACACACACACACACACACAACACAAACAAAACTAAAAATCTGCAGGACACCATGCATAATGCAGTATTTTGTAGGTGTAAAGTGCTGGGGGAAATCAAGTGCACATGAAGCAGTGAATCGTGTACCTGCTTTATGGTTAGAAACACTGTTTCGTTTCTTGTACACAATCATGAAGAAGTGAATAATGTATCTGCTTTTTATCTTAAAACACTCTCTTGTTTTCCATTGCGGTATTTCTCACTTAGGAGGTCCATGCTATGCATGATAAGAGAGTATCTTTCATTGAATGTGAATATCCAAGAAGCTTTAGAATTGATCTATTCTTGTGAGCAGTTTTCTTGCAATTATATGACGTTTGGTGACTGGAAGTTGCAGATATTCTGTATCTTTTAATTTTGACGCCATAGAGCCTTACAGCCAGCATATTAATTATGTACGCCTTCCCTTCATTTTTTGTATTTTAAAACCAATGACATGCTAAT
>CM054153.1:10829135-10831635 GCA_028751875.1 Rapana venosa
AGACAGGGACAGAATCGCTACATACTAGAGAGAGAGGGTGTGTGTGTGTGTGTGTGTGTGCGTGCGTGTGTGTGCGCGCGCGCGCGCGTGTGTGTGTGTGTAACAGGTAAAGAGAGACAAAGACAAACACGCAAACCACAGGATTTATATTCGTCTCCCCACCCTGAACCCACCGTGACCCAACATCCAGGAAGATGAAGATAATTCTAAGCAACTTTGGACACGGTGATGTATGAGCAAGTGAGCTTCCCCTGCATTGTTTTCTCCCCCCAGGAGGAAACCAACCGCCCATCGTCTTCTGCTTACAAAACTCACGACCCACCTCAGTCCCCCTAGGAGAAAACAAAGGCTTCCTGTACACACATTGTCTTCGCCGTTGAGAGGTTGCTTACACTAGCAGATTGCAAATGAGGCAGTAGCCTTCACCTTCACCTTCCCCTGTCCCGTGGTCTAGCAGACCGTTGGGACACTGGTGAAGATTTTGCGACCAGTAGGCTACGTGTTTGTAGTGTGTCTGTTGTTGTTGGTTTTGTGTGTGTTGTAGTGTGTGTGTGTGTTGGGTGCGGCGGAGGATACCTCTTGCATGCCACTTTTTAAAAGTGCAGTTAATATCTGTTGGTACATTTGTTACTTCTGTTTAGCATCTCTTAGTCCTTCTCTTTGCGTATTTGTCCGTTCATTGTCTTCTCTATATCACTGTGTGTATATGTGTGTGCGTGCATGCTTGCTTGCGTCCACGCGCACGTGTGTATTATTTGTTGTATCATTCATTTTCTGATTTTGCTTTCAAAATTTAACAAATCGCATTTAACTTGTAGTCCAGACAAAATGGTCAACAACAACAACCAAAAAGTGAGAAGAAAGTAACAGAAAAAAAAGGGAAAGAGATAAATATTAATGCCAGTCAGACAGCGACAGAGAGAGAGAGAGAGGAGAGAGAGAGAGAGAGAGAGAGAGAGAGAGAGAGAGAGAGAGAGAGAGAGAGAGAGATGGGCCTGGGAGCTGGAAACAGACAAGCAAGCAGACGAAGAGATCCAGCATTCTGTGCAGTCCATTCAGCCAGTTCCTATTTGTCTCCCCTGATTAACTGCTCTGACGCAACGCCACTGATATCGATCACCTACCAAATCAGCCAATCAGCTGCAGCTTGCATATTTGCCACTGACTGCTGCAGGCTGGGAACGATCAAATGGAATATTTCAAGCTCACTGATTGGGTGGATGTGTTCCCGCTACTGCCAGAATAGCCAATCGGTAAATGCAGTGCAGAAGACACAGCTGTATGCTGGATGTAGGCATGTGGTGTGAAAACCAAAAGAATGGAGGACACTATGCAATATGCAATACTGTTTAGGTGTGAGGTGCTAGGGGAAATCAAGGGCCCGTCGTGAAGGGGTGAATTATTTATCTGCTTTACTGTTTGAAACACTGCCTTGTTTTCCAGTCCCTTTCTTTCTCATTATGGGCCCTCGCTGTAAGAAGTGAACATCTTCCACTACCGTTGGCTTCAACAACTAGTTCATAGCTTATCTCCTATTGTGAGCAGTTTTATTGCCATTTATATTTAATGGATTGTTTTTAATTAGCAGATATTTCTTTAACTGTTTTTGCTTTGATACAGCCTGCAGGACAAATATTTTAATGCTTTCCGTCCATTTTTTGTATTCTCAAAGGATCATTGATCTGAAAGACCTTTTCAAAGGTTGAGCTGCCTCGTGAGAAAACTAAGAGCACAGACAGACAGACAGACAGACAGACAGACAGAGAGAGAGAGAGAGAGAGAACACCCTGCGAAATTTATTTCTGCCCAAACATCGTTTCTTTGAATTAATAATTTCAAAGCCAAATCAGGTGCAATGAAACTACAATCTTTATTTCTTGATGTTTTAAAAGAAAGTCCAGACCCAGTATTGATTTGATACTTTTTTTTTAAACTGGATGATTGCCTTTTCTTCTTGAACGTGTTTTTCTGACACTGTGTATGGGTGTACTTGGAAATGCGAGAGGATTTTTTTTTAACCAGTTTCTGGGCTTGGAACACCGAGGCTCACCAATGGTGAGATTTTACGAATACCACTGTTTTGGCCCGCCAAGTTGATAACTATATAACAGTGCAACAACCGAAGAAAAAAAGGTTTCCATGAACATTCTGCTCCTAGAAATTTGTTTTTAAAAAAGTGGAAGAAAAGCTGCCATAAGCATACTCGATACAGAACTTCAACCAGAAAGACTCTTCACACTATGCTGTTACTGGCAATACGTGTGTTCATTATATGGTTCTGAAAAGTTCAGCAGACAGTTTATTTCTGCTCTGAGAGAAAGAGGGAGGGAGAAGCAGAGAGAGGATGAAGGAAATGAGATGGAGTGAGGAAGAGAGAGAGAGGGGAGGAGAGGGGGGTCGAGCGAGGAAGAGAGAAGGGGAGTTGGGGGGGGGGGGGGAGGAGAGAGAGATGGGGCAGAATGGAGTGAAAGAGAGAGGAAGGGATGGAGAGAAGTCTAGT
>CM054153.1:10836635-10839135 GCA_028751875.1 Rapana venosa
ACCCAATTATGTTTTCTTTTTCTTTTTCTCTGTGCACGTGTGTTTGTTTCCATGCCAGTGTGGGCCTTTTTCTACAAAATTTTGCTAGGGACAACTCTTGCTACCGTGGGTATTTTACGTGCACTAAATGTGTGTCGCACGCTGGAACTCGGTCTATTCGAAAGACTAGCACCCATACCCTCACTCACGGTCTAGTGGACGGGAAGAAAGTTTCGGGCACAGACAGGGAGCGAACCCGGACTTTTCGCTTTCTAGGCAGGTGCTGTACCACTATGCCACCAATCTACCTTATTCATGCCCATATTCTGGGTGAACATCGGAGTGTTAAGCTGGGGAACACGCAACGACACGAACAATCATCAATCAGTGTTGAGTAGCGAGCAGTCACGTGCTTCTTAGTCTGTTCGTAGTCTGTTTTAGAAGGCAAGAGGGATAAAGGCTTAATTTAGACAGGAAGGAAAGAGAGAGACAGAATGAATGAAAGAATGAATTGTTCAAGGATTGCAGTTAAGCAGTTACATAGCGGGCTGGATGTTCCCCCCCCCCCCCCACCCCCCACCTCGACCTCGTAGAGACTGAGGAACTCAGAGACATATAGAATGAATGAAAGAATGAGGTTTTTCAAGGATTACAGTTAAGCATAGTTGGATGGTTTGTTTTTTGGTTGTTGTTTTTAGCTGGCCCTCATAGAGACAAAGTCACAGAGAGAGAGAGAGAAAGAAAAAGAGTCAAGCCGAAAATGCTTCAAGCATCCAATGATGGTCAGCTGCAGAGTAAAGACTGGCATGCACATAGAATAGTAACAACCATAAACTAGAGAGAGAGGGGGGGAAGGGAGGCAGGGAGGGGCAGACAATAGAGACAACAGAAGAGAGACAGACTGACAGACAGAGAGACAGAAGACAGACAAACAGAGAGAGACAGACAGACAGAGACTGACACGGAGAGAGACAAGCAGAGAGACAGACACACACACAGAAAGGGGGGGGGGGGTGGACGAGAGAGAGACATACAGACAGACAACAGAGTGAGTGAGAGAGAGACATACAGACAGAAATACAGAGTGATAAGAAGACATACAGACAGAGGCGAGAGAAGAGAGAGACTGACACAGAGACAGACAAAGAGAGGGATAGACAGAGAGAGAGAGAGAGACAAGAGACAGACATAGAGGAGAGAGAGAGAGGAGACAGACAGCAGACAGAAAGACATACAGACAGACAGTTAGTGAGAGAGACAGACAGATAGGCAGAGAGAGAGAGAAGGGGGGGGGGGGGTGCAGAGAAACACACATTTTTTGAAGCTGAACAGAATGCAGCAGTATTAATTATACCTTCGCAATCTATTTCACATTCACACAGACTCTAACTCTCAGCCTCTGTACCTCCTACGCCCAGTCAATAATCAAGAAGGGGGAAAATTGTGTTACTGACATTACATCACAGAATTAATGACTCCCCCAGCACGTTTTCCTGCCGGTTAAAGATGCCTACTATTGAACAATCATTCCCTCAGTGTGCGTTCCCGCCATTGCACCCACCCGCCTGAAAGCTGCGTCGTTGATAGACCAACCAATAGTTATTCCATCAACTGTGGGACGGGATAGCCTAGTGGTTAGAACTTTGCGCTCGCAATCTGACGACCCGGGTTCGATTCCCGTTCAAGTGGATATTTTCCCCCTGGAGTTAGCATCAGTACAGACTCCACTCTCCCCAAAAATCTTTCGAATGAGACTATAAACCGAGGCCCCGTGTGCGAAAGCACGCAGAACATCTTGCGCACACGTTAAAACCCGTTCCGCTTTTCGTAAGAGTAGGATATTGTGTGCCAGTGGGAACGGATGATAAAATGTACAAAACTGCATACACACGGGGACTGGATAAAAAAAAAAGCTCGAGTGCTTATTCCATTATTCTCGAAATAAAAGAATAAAAAAAGAATTGTGATAGCCAAGTGGTTAAAGCAACAAACTTCTAGAACTTTCGGTCTTGAAGTTTGGGGTTCGGATCCTGACAGTACTTCGTAAGGAACAGGTGGAGATCTTTGACCATCTCCCAGATCAGCCCTGTGTGCAGACCTGCTAATGCTTTACCTCACCTTCGTGTATTTTTACATTAGGAGATCTTGAATATCTTGTGAATCTTGCCAGCAAGTGATTGTAATCACGCACACGCGCGAGAGAGAGAGAGCACGTGCGCACATGCACGCACGCACGCCCACGCACAGCACAATCACACACACACCACACACACACACACACACACACTACACAGCGCACGCGCATTTAATAAAAAAAACAACAAATCTGCATTCATTCCAACTTCCAACTTAATCAGCGTTAACTCCCTGCAGACCCAAGACGAAAATGGGTTTTACACACACACACACAAAACACAACACACACACAACACACACACACACAACACACACACACACACACACAACACCACACAACACCCCACACACAACCACAACACATCACACACACAGTCACACTCAC
>CM054153.1:10844135-10859135 GCA_028751875.1 Rapana venosa
CCTCCTCTCTCTCCCTCTCTCTCTCTCTCCTCTCTCTCCTCTCACTCCTCTCTCTCCTCTCTCTCCTCTCCCTCTCTCTCTCTCCTCTCTCTCTCCCTCTCATCCTCTCTCTCTCCTCCTCCCCCTCTCTCTCTCCCCCCCCTCTCTCTCTCCCCCTCTCTCTCTCCCCCTCCCTCCCTCCCTCCCCTCCCCTCTCCTCTCTCTCTCTCTCTCTCTCTCCATCTCTCCATCTCTCTCTCTCCCCATCTTCCTTTTCCTCAACGCACTGCTAACTACATTGCCACTCAAGCTCTGTACATCTGAAAGAACAGCAGCTAAGGCTGGTATTTATTCTTGTCCATTTTTCTTTCTTACTTCTGCTGATCAGAGGGTAGCATTCGGAGAGAAGCGACCTCACGAACAGACCCCCTACAATCCTGCAGATTAAGCTGTCAACCTGTGTTTCATGCTTCGCTGATCTTTGTCTTGCTTCCTCGACATTTCATAAGCAGTCCACTTCTAAAGAAAAAAAAATATAATGCTACAACGGTGATGATGGTCGTGGTGGTTGTGATGATTATAATGATGGTGGTGATGTTGAGGATGACGATACGACGGCGACAATGATGATGATGATGATGATGATGATGACGATGATGACGATGACGATGACGGTGGTACTGCTGCTGGTGCTGCTTATAATGATGATCTTGACGACTATGACTAAGTTGACGACGATGATGATGATGATTACTGTGATAACATTTCCTTGCATGATCTGAAATTAAAGAAAATATCACTGAGCTCTCTCTCTCTCTCTCTCTCTCTCTCTCTCTCTCTCTCTCTTCTCTCTCTCCTCTCCTCTCTCCTGCTCTCTCTCTCTCTTCTCTCTCTCTCTCCTCGCTCGCTCTCTCTCTCTCTCTCTCTCTCTCTCTCTCTCTCTCTCTCTCTCTCTCTCTCTCTCTCTCTCTCTCTCTCTCTCTCTCTCACCATTCTCCTTCTTCCTCTTCCCCCTTCTCCCCCACTCCACAGCACATAATTAACAAGATTATGACTTTGTTTACGAATTCAGACGAAGGTTACTTACTCTTTTTTTCAAAACAGTGATCCAATATAGCGAAGTATGACGTCACCGGCCACAGGAAAAAGAACCGGAAATAGAAAACGGAGCCAAAGGGGGGATTACTCTGTCCTTTCGTTTTTTCCGCTTGACTAATGTTTCTGTAAGTTGATGGAATCGAAGCCAATATAATATATATTCCCTTTTTTACTGGAAGAGGGACGGTTGCAGTGTGGGGGGGGGGGGGGGGGGGGGGGGGGGGGGGGGGGGGGGGGGGGGGGGGGGGGGGGGGTTAGAGGTGGTAGTTGTGGTGTGATGGTTATGATGGCAGTGATGGAGATGTTGGGGGTTGTAGTGTTGTTGAAAACTATTATGGTGGTGAAAACGATGTTGGTGGCGATGGAGGATGTATTGTCAGTTATTATAGAACTGGCGACGATTAATTATGACTGTGGTGACTATGATGATTATGGTGGTGATGGGAGGAAGTAGTAGAAGTGATTATAGAAGTGGTGGTGATTAATCATAGCGGTGGTAATGGTGGTAATAGCAGTGTTGATTGTAGAAGTGATGATAATTAATCATAGCGGTGGTGGAGATGATAGCAGCGATGATAGTGGTGGTGGAGGTAGTCTTAATTGCGATGGTAAGGATGATGGTAGTGATGGTGGTCGTGGCGGTGGAGTGGTCAGATGTACAAGGTGACAGTGGGATGGTAGAGGTGGTGATAAGAGTGGTGATGAGGGTGGTCATTGTAGTAGTACTGTGATGATGAGGAGGAGGAGGAGAAAACGAAAGAGGATAGTGATAATGGTTATGGTACTGGAGGTGATTTATCTGGTGGTAGTGTTGTTGATGGAGTTTTTGAGGTGGTGACAGTGATGTAAACGATAATGATGATACTTGATGACAACAATGAGTGCTGTAGCCTTTGTCCTATTGTCGCTGCTGCATCTGCTCCTTTTATCACTGCTGTTGTTGCTGCCACTGCTGTTGCTGCTGCCACTGCTGTTGTTGCTGCCACAGCGATTGTTGCTACTTCTTCAGCGATCTTTCCGCCGTTGTTGGCGTCGTCGTTTTTACACCATTGTCTTCCCGTGGGCTGGAGTGGGTGGATGATTGTATATGTCTTCGTTCAATGGCAGCGGCGGGAGTTGTGACGGGTCATTGTTAGCTTGGTTGGTGTGTGTCCTTTTGGGGTTTCCACTGCTTTGTTTTTCCCAGCCTCAGTCCTCACGGTGGTTCTACCGCTTTTATCTTTTCTTTGCCACTCCTGTATAATAAATAGCAGTCTTGTGCCTGCTGGCGCTTCTTCGCGATTTTATTTGTATCTTTTGAAAAGAAACAGAAAAAGAGTATCGTAAAGAAGCAGTTTCTCTGGGGAGGGGGGGGGGTATACATTTCTCCCTTTTTCTTTTCTTCCCTGAGCGTTTACTTCTGAAGTAGTTTCTACCTTTTTATGAATGAAAGAATCATGGGTGGGTGGATGAATGAATGAGTCAATGAGTGAAAGAAAGAATGAATGAATGTACGAACGAACAAATGAAGGAAAAAATGAACGAATGAATGAATGAATGATGGGTGGATGTATATAGATAGATAGACAGATGTGTGGGTGGAAAGGAAGGAAAGAAGGAAGAAAGTGTAGGGAGAGGGTGAGGTAAAAAATGACCGATAATAAATGGATGATTGTATAAATAAACGAAAACAAATCGAATACATTTAGATGAACAGACAATAAATGGAACGAGCACATTCTGGCAGGAATGAATGAAAACAGAAGGAAAGATAGAAAAAGAAAGCAATAAGAAAGAAAGAGACATTGAGGGGGGGGGGGGGGGGAGAGAGAAGGAGGAGGTGAAGAAGAAGATGATGATGACGATGATTATGATGGTGATGAAGAATAAGAAGAAATGGAAAGACAGACAATCTCTGAGAAAACTTGAATTTTTTTAAAAAACCCATTTTCTTTCATATGAACACATACCTACTAGCTGCCAACTTATATCTGGTCTAATGTTTTCTGTATTCGGAGACACTATAAGGTAGATGCTTGATGCTCTTATCATCTATTTATATGTAATGCGCACACGTTAAAACCCGTTCCGCTGTTCGGAAGAGTAGGCCATAATGTGCCGGTGGGAAAGGGTGACAAAATTGACAAAACTGCATACACACTGGATGAAAAAAAAAGCACATGACTGCTTACACCATTATCCTCGAAATAAAAGAGTAACATATTTTTATATTTTAAAATGCAAGTTTCTTTCTTTCTGAATAAAACATTATCTAAACCAAGGTTCAAACCTGAACCTCATGGCCAAAGTTTAATTAATCTAAGGGCCCTGGTTGTGTTATCCACGAAGCCACATTGCTGTAGTGCAGTGTTAATATCTCAGGAAAAGCGGAAAGATTGAAATCATGTGAGTGTCAGGGTGTGGTTGAAGACTCAATTACCTTTCACACATACGATCCTCTCTGCAACCGATATTTTCAGACGTTAAATAAATCACGGCAACTCCTCTGAAAAGTCCCTCAGTGTAGGTTTCACTTTTCTCACGTAAGCGCTGATGCGTACGAAGTGACGTATGTACTTTTCGCCAACATGGTGTCACTCACGTGTTCATGCAAACGTGCAGACAGATAAATTATGTGCGCGTGGTCGCATGCACGTGTGGTTATCAACACGTACACATTCGCGTGCATATACATGAGTGCGTGTGCTCAAGCACGCATGCAAACACACACGCTTACGCGCACATACGCGCGCGCGCACGCCCCCCCCCCCCCCCCCCCCCCCCCCCACACACACACACACACGGAGACAGACAGACAAAGACAGACATAATAAACGACAGAGAAGCAAACAGAGAGAGAAAGGCGATACTTTGATAGGCTAATAGCAGAATCATCAGACATTCTAGAGTTATAGAACAGCCAATACTGTTACTGCCTGACGTAAGTGTCAACAGATCGTTTCGAAAGTGGTGTTCTTTGCCGATATTGATCAACACACACACACACACACACACACACACACACACACACACACACACACACACACACACACACACACACACACCACACACACACACACACACACACACACACACACACACCTCTCTCTCTCTCTCTCTCTCTCTCTCTCTCTCTCTCTCTCTCTCTCTCTCTCTCGCTCTCTCTCTCTCTGTATGAGTGTGTGTTCGCGCGCGCGCGCGCGCATATGAATGTATTTCATAACATAACACTGGGCATGGGAGAGAATAATAGAGAGAACAAGGCCACAGGCTATAGCTTAGCCTACTCTTCTACGAAAGGTGAATGGGTTTTATCAATGTTTGTAAGTAATATGTTAGGCTTGCTTCAGGCTAGGGAACATCGGGTTGTAGTTTCATATGACGGGATTTCAGGGAAATAGAGCTGGTACCAGTATCAGTGTCGAGCTGTTATCTAACGGTAACTGAAGACACGGGTATGTGTCGCCGCTGAGGTGTCGGTCTGAGTAGAAATGTTCCACTTATAAGGACATAAGGCGATTTTGACAACCTCGGTCTTCTTCTTCATCGAACGCCCAGACTGCAGCAACTTCTGTCTATCATAATATATGCGAAAATGCGTTGCACTGCCGTTAAGCGCCTGACAACAAATTCTGTGTATTCAATATTGTAAAAATCGCTTATTGAAAGTGTTTCTTTCCCAAGAAATTTAAGATAATCATTTATGATTACGAAGAGATGCTTGCAACGCAAATTACTCCAATATTGTGACATGCTCGTGTCCTCATTCTATCACAGTGCATCATTTACTTTTTGATTGTACTGTTCTTAAAGACGTGTTCACAAGAAAGGGAATTGATGCGAGTTCAAAATATGGGAAGGAACGTTAAGAGTGTATTGCATGATTCTCAGGAATAATAATTATGACATATCAGTTGCTGAAGACATTCATCATTCTGCAGTGACAATGATACTATAGTCCCTCCTTGGGCATCACTTAATCTGCCTTGCTTTGATGAATTGTTTTACTCAAAAGTTTGTCTGTCTAAATCACCTAGCAAAGAACTAACATTAAACTAAAGAAGAAGAAAAAATGAACACAAGTGTAAAGCTGCAGAAACAGAGAACCAGAGATGAAGGGTAAAACATACAGCAGACAAAAAACCCATAGAGTCGTGACACATTTCATGTTTTACCAACAGAAAAAACCTAGACAGAAAAACGGAGAAAAGGCATACACAACGGTGACAAGAGAAAAAAACAGACACCCATTTTATCGTCCCACACATATTTTCGCCAGTGGGTGGGCAGGCAAAAATAAATAAATTGCCAACATTGCAAAATTAAACACGTAGCGTGTGAGAAAATCAGTTTAAACACTAGGGCGTCACCCGGCAGTCAATATTATGCTGTGTGTTGTGGGCTCATTATTATTAGAGCTGATCTCATGGCTAACACTAATACTCGTGACATCCATTACCCGTAATGACGTTCTTGGATGGGGAATGTCGAGGATGTTCGTGTGGCCGAGTGGGTATTCTCTCTGTGTAGGAGTCTAGGGGGTCTGTGTTTGATTCAATTCCTGATTTTTGTGGCTCCCAGTTTCACTGAACGGAGTCTGCATGTTGTGTCTGTTAGATGGGAAAAAAAAGTTAATCGAGGTCTCGTGCGTGTAGCACGCGTTATAAGAATAGAGAAAAAGTATCATAAATCAGAATTGTCGTAAAGTAAATACTGAAGTAAAAATGTCCGCTTGCGTGCTTGCATCTCTGCTTGCTTCTCTGTCTGTCTGTCTGTTTGCTTGTTTGTCTGTATGTTCGTCTGTCTGTCTGTCTATCAGATTGCCCGTTTCTCTGTCTGTCTATGTCTCTCAGTCTGTTCGTTTTTTCTGGCTGTCTACATATCAGATCATTCATATGTTTATGGATTTCTTCTTTTCTTATTCTCTTATTACTTGCTGTCAGTTTTTTTTGTTTTTTTTAAATTTCTTTTAATCGTGGTTTCTTTTCTTTTCTTTTCTTTTTTTGGTGTATTTTTTCTACAGGCGGACTATATCTTGCTGTATGTCGTGTGTGTGTGTGTGTGGGGGGGGGGGGGGGGGCTGTATAGGTGTCTGGTTTTGACTTTTAGTCACCATTTCATTACTTCCTTTCTTTTCTTTCTTCCTTACTTTGTTATATTTCTCCTTCTGTATGATCTCTTCTTGTTTTCTCTTCCTTTTATTATCTCGTTTTCTTTCCTCTGCCTTTCTTTTTTCTGTGTATTTTTTTTCTCTCTTGTATTCCAGTGGTGCTTTTTCAATCTGTAGTCATCTCTTCCTTTTCTTTATGGCTTTTCTCATAATTATTATTCTTGCTGTCTGTCTTTCTTTCATGCATTCTTTTTTTCCCTGTTTCTTACTTTTTTTCCTTTCCTTTCTTTTGTCCTTTCTTTCTTCATCCCCTTCTTTCCTTCTTTTTTTCTCTTTTTATTTGTGTGGGCGCACGTAGCTTTCACCTAAGCAATCTGCTGATGAAGTCGTTAAATTGAAAAAGTTAAAGAAGACGAAGTTTAAAACAGAACGACTCTGTGCTTTCCTATGGAGTGAATAATCACCTGGGTGGGTGATGCAGAAGGGGGGGGGGGGGGGGGGGCGTAGAGAGAGAGAGAGGGGGGGGGCATGGAGGGGGTAGGGAGGGAGAGAACGAAGGGGAATTAGCAAACCTGCAGAGTTGGCATCTGTTGGCACTTAAAGCTTTTAATGAAGGTTCTGGTGTTGAGCTAAACTCTGCCCTCCCTCTTCATGCAAACCCCGCAGTACTTCCCCCCCCACCCCCACCCCTCCACAAGTTTACACCTTCGACAAAGACTTATCCTTAAGGAGGTTACAGTGAAACACCGATCGAGCTATGAATTCTTTTTGGATGAGTAACAATCCATGTTGGGTTTCGGTTGACTTGATTTGACTGGTATGACTTCTCCATTAAAACTCCCTGAAAAGTTGGAACGAAGCTCTGAGACTTTCATGCAGTGTCTACAATGAAATGAATCGAGCAGAGCCTATCCCTCCTCCAATCCAATCCAATCCAATCCAATCCTGTTGTTTATAGCCCCGCCGACCACAGAAGCCATATCAGGACTGTCACCTCGTCAAATTTTATATCTGATATTGAAAATGTGCAACTATATACAGATTAAAACAATAAAAACCAGCTCTACTGTCGTTCCTTGTATCAACGCCCTGGCCAACCATAAGGGTCAACCCAGGACGGGCATCGCGTTGTGGGGGGAAAAATCACATCCTTCTCCAGGTAGCAAGGTACATGCATGAGTACATGACGGGTATGTTCGTGCCATCCAGAGCACTGGCCATACATAGCCTGCTTTACCAAGACATACTGTAAGGATTTATTGCGTGCATAGGGGATGGGAGAACACAGTGGTTAGAGCGTTGCGCTCGCGATTTGTGGCCCGGGTTCAAGCCCGGGTTCGGCCGCTACCGAGACCCCTGGTACAGGTGGGTTTTTTTTTCCTTTGGAGTCCACTCTCCTCCCACCCCCACCCCCCACCCCAAAAGTCATTGGGAGGAGACTATAAACTGAGGTTCCGTGTGCAAACGCACGCAGAACATCTTACACGCACGTTAAAATTCGTTCTGTTTCTCGGAAGAGTAGGCCAGTACAGTCCCCAAGTTCACCCAGCTGTAAATGGATACCTGCCACTTTAGGGTCAGGGAAGGTAAAGCAGCGAGGGAGAGGAGATGGGCGCCGCCTTCAATATGCTGGCCCCTGGAGAAGTTAAGGTCTCTGACGCTTCGCTCCCCTACGACCACGTAGGTTATGGGACACTTTTACCTTTACCTTAGGCCATTGTGCTGATAAGAACGCATGACCAAAAAAGTATTACGAATAAGCACGTGCACTTTGGTGCCGTGTTAAGACATCATCCCCGAAGTCGGAATACGTCTACCGTAATGGTGGGTAGAGAAAACGGTCACACACACAAAAATCTCACCATTAGTATTGTTGTTTATCCTCCTCCTCCTCCTCCTCCTCCTCCTTCTTCTTCTTCTTCTTCTTCTTCTTCCTCTTCGTCTTATGCTTTTTCTTCTTCTTCTTTTCTTCTTCTTCTTCTTCTTCTTCTTCTTCTTCTTCTTCTTCTTCTTCCTCATTCTTTTATTTCGTCTTCTTTGCATAGTCATCAACATCATCGTTGTCGTCAACATTATCATCCCCATCTTATTTTCTTCCTGTCCTTTTCCTCATCCTCTTCCTGCTCCTCCTTCTTCTCCTCCTCGTCCTTTTCATCTCTCTTCTTCTCTGCCTACTCCTCCTGGTCCTTTTCATTCTTTTTCTCCTTCCTTTCAGAATGAGTGACATGAGTGGTTTAACCTGTCTGTTGAGAGTTACTGAAGGGCTTTGGGTGATTCTGGCAAAAATGAAACTCTCCCGCCATCATCATAGTTGATGAAATCGCAGAGATGGGCGAGATCTGTCTATCAAAGAGCACGGAGGGGGGGGGGGGGGGGGGGTTGTTAAGTGCCTGAGAGAGAGAGTGTGTGTATGTCTGTGTCTGTGTGTGTCAAAAGCATTGTGTTCTGGTTACAGAGTGGACTTTTGCAGTTTGTGTGGGCTTTTCTTTAATGATTTCTTCCGAAATCTCTGTTTCGCTCTGTGTGTGTGTGTGTGTCTCTCTCTCTCTCTCTCTCTCTCTCTCTCTCTCTCTCTCTCTCTCTCTCTCTCTCTCTCTCTTCTCTCTCTCTCTCTCTCTCTCTGCCCCCCTCCTCTCTCTCTTTCTCCCTCCCTCTCCTTCTCCACACCCGTCCCCACCGTTCCTTCCTTCCCGCCTTCTCTCCCTCGGTCAGATCTCATTTAATTTTGAATATGCTGCTGATGTTGTCTCTGATGACGGTGTTTTGTTGTTATTACTCTTGTTGATCTTTATTCTTCTTTTTCTCCTCCTCCTCTTCTTCTTTTCGTCTTCTTCTTCTCCCTCCTGCTCCTCCTTCTTCTTATTCTCCTCCTCCTCCTCCTCCTTCTTCTTTTTCTTCTTCTTCTCCTCTTCCTCCTCCTCCTCCTCCTCCTTCTTCTTCTTCTTCTTCTTCTTCTCCTCTTCCTCCTCCTCCTCCTTCTTCTCCTCCTTCTTCTCCTCCTCCTTCTGTTCTCTCCTCTTCGCATTGTCTTCTTCCTTCTCCTTCTCTGCCTTCTTCTCCCTCTTCCTTTTCAGACATAGTCTGATATCAGTGGTTTAACAAGTCTGACAAAGGTGACATGGTTGAACTGGGCTCGCCCCCCCCCCCCCCCCCCCCCATCCCTTACCCCGATAGTATCAGGATTCAAAGTTTCCTGCCATGATAGTTGATTAGGTCACAGAGATAGGTAAAGCCTGTTAATCTGAGAGCAGGGAGGGTTGAGAGAGTGAGAGAGAGGAGAGAGAGAGAGAGAGAGGAGAGAGAGAGAGGAGAGAGAGAGAGAGAGAGAGAGAGAGAGAGAGTGTGTGTGAGAGTCTGTGTCTGCAGTACCCTGCACTCTGCCTTAGCTACCCAGTGTACTTTCCTGTTGGAGTTTTTCTTTAAATGATTTCTCGTTTATTTGGAGTGTCGTTAAACAGGAACTGGATTAAGGCCTTCGACTGCTAGCCTGTCCCTTCTTGTCTGTCTGTCTGTCTGCTAGCTTATCTCTTCTTGTCTGTCTGTCTGCTAGCCTGTCTCTTCTTGTCTGTCTATCTGCTAGCCTGTCTCTTCTTCTCTGTCTATCTGCTAGCCTGTCTCTTCTTCTCTGTCTGTCTGTCTGCTAGCCTGTCTCTTCTTCTCTGTCTGTCTGTCTGCTAGCCTGTCTCTTCTTCTCTGTCTGTCTGTCTGCTAGCCTGTCTCTTCTTCTCTGTCTATCTACTAGCCTGTCTCTTCTTCTCTGTCTATCTGCTAGCCTGTCTCTTCTTCTCTGTCTATCTGCTAGCCTGTCTCTTCTTCTCTGTCTGTCTGTCTGCTAGCCTGTCTCTTCTTCTCTGTCTGTCTGTCTGCTAGCCTGTCTCTTCTTCTCTGTCTATCTACTAGCCTGTCTCTTCTTCTCTGACTATCTGCTAGCCTGTCTCTTCTTCTCTGTCTATCTGCTAGCCTGTCTCTTCTTCTCTGTCTATCTGCTAGCCTGTCTCTTCTTCTCTGTCTATCTGCTAGCCTGTCTCTTCTTCTCTGTCTGTCTTCTAGCCTGTCTCTTCTTCTCTGTCTGTCTGTCTTCTAGCCTCTCTCTTCTTCTCTGTCTGTCTGTCTCTTCTTCTCTATCTTTCTGTCTGTCTGCTAGCCTGTCTCTTCTTCTCTGTCTTTCTGTCTGCTAGCCTGTCTCCTCTTATTTGTCTGTCTGTCTGTCTGTCTCTCTCTCTCTCTCTCTCTCTCTCTCTCTCTCTCTCTCTCTCTCTCTCTCTCTCTCTCTCTCTCCTCTCTCTCTCTCGTTCGTTCTCTCGCTCTCTGTCCAGAAGAGTGTCTCTAAAGTCCGCGTTTCTACCAAGAGAAAGTGATCAGCAGCAGGCCTAAGTAGATGTACAAAAGAATCAGACAAAGGGGTGATGTTAATCCCTCAGACGTCTTCTAAAGTTAACTCAGTAAACAAAAAAATTCAATATTCACTGTGACTGAAACATCACTTTGCTTTGAATGCGGACACAGAATTTTTTGTTTGTTTGTTTACTCTAATCACATGATTGAACCGTTATGAAGCAGTCTTCTTCTTCTTCTTCTTCTTCTTCTTTTCTTCTTCTTCTTCTTCTTCTTCTTTTCTTCTTTTCTTCTTCTTCTTTCTTCTTTTCTTCTTCTTCTTCTTCTTTTCTTTCTTCTTCTTCTTCTTCTTCTTCTTCTTTTCTTCTTCTTCTTCTTCTTCTTCTTCTTTTCTTCTTCTTCTTCTTCTTCTTCTTCAAGGTCATCCTCCTCATCATCATCGTTTTCTTCTTCTGTTCTTCTTCTTCATCATGACTATGATCATCATCTTCTCCTTCTTCTTTTCTTCTCCTCCTCTTCCTTCTTTGCATTGTTCTTCTTTTCCTTCTTCTTGTTCTTCTTCTTCTTTCGTTGCATATGAGCATACCTAATTACATAATGATGGCAATCAAGTTCATAAGATTACATACAGCCCACGTTTTCTGATCTATTTTCGTTATTTTTACGTAAATATTCTGTAATTTTGATGCTGTAATTATATACTTACATAAACATAGACCTACGTGTTGTGATCAATTTTCGGTTGGGGCTTTTTGTTCATAAATATCTCTTAATTTTGAAGCTATATTTGGAAGTTTCCAGCATTTTTTAATAACTGTACCATTTTTAAAAAGTCGAAATTACTTAAAGTGGGGGGGGGGGGGGGATTGTGTTCGTGTCATACACAGAAAACTATGACGTCTTTCTCACGTCCTGACGTAAAAGAAAAAAAATCGTGAAAATTCTCCATCTTCTTACTCGCAAGGACACTAGACCCTAACGAGGTTCAGGTCACCATTTCGCAGAAGAACAATAAAACAGTGTCGTAAATCAGCTGACTTTGATTCGTGTCTTGTCTTGCGAATGCGGCCATTTCAAAGGAAACCGGAAAATAGAACGAGAAAGGGAGGGATAGAGGCGGTATCGAACGTTAGACTGGAGAGAGAGAGAGAGAGAGAGATGGCGGGGCGGAGGGGAGAGCAGGTAGCGAGGAAGAAATGGCTATTTGGAGACTGGGCAAATGGGAAATCAAACTCCCATCTTTCGATTGATGATGGCGGCTGCTGCTGCTGCTGCTACTTCATGCAATGACGGCTGGGCTGTTCTGTGCTCATAGATTATAGCTGAGAGAGATAGAGAGGAGGGGGAGGGAGACACGAGAGAGGGAGATTGAGATTCATTCAGTCAGTCAGTTTTATTTTCAGAAGGTGAAGGAATAAGCATGATAATTACGCAGTTTAAATTCATCCTTCTATAACAGTACTAACACAGACACACACACAGACAGAGAGAGAGAGAGAGAGGAGAGAGAGAGAGAGAGAGAGAGAGAGAGAGAATCGCCAGTGATTTCTTGACATTGATATAGGGTCGTTTCAAGGTGGATGGATGTCGAGCACCTCAGTAATGACTTGGTATCACTCAAACTGAGGCCCATTTTTTTCAACTCGCCTTCTGCCTCCTGTCACTTCGCGTCCACTGCATCATTCAGTGAGGTCAATTTTCCTAAAAGCGTCACCGGATGACGTCAATATACTGTCAAACTTGATGCTTTTTCCAATCGACCCTTTCAGTTGTAACCTATCTGTTGCTCGCATTTAAGAATTGTCAAGGTGAGTGCATAAACACTCGGGTTTTCAAGAACGTAGACGAAAAAAAGCACCCATCCCCACAGGCGCAAACATGCATTTCCCCTCCTCCCCTCACGCACAGAGAGAGAGGGAGGGGGGGGGGGGGGCAGGCTGAACCCAGCCATACTTCAGAGGAATCATGAAAAGTTACGGGGGGCGGGGGGGGCAGAGAAGGAGAGAGTTAAGTGGTGGTGTGGAAGAGCGGGTTACGAAGAAGAGGAACGACAACTAAAGCTTCACCAACAACAACAATAGCAACAGTACCAACAACCACAGCATCCAGTCGGAGAAGATGAAGATGATGTAGAAGAAGAAGAACAAGAAGAAGACGGTGAAGGCGATGTAGAAGAAGAGGAGGAGGAGGAAAGGGAAGAAAAGGGGGAAGAAGAAGATCATGATCATGATCATGATCATGAAAAACAAGAAAGAAAGAAAGATCAAGATCAACAACAATAAAATTTTTAAAATACCATCCAGAATATGACGTTTGAACCCATACCAAGAAGAAACGAAATAACGGGAAACGTTTTAACACCAAAAAAACAAACAACCAAACAAAAACGAAAAACACAGAGCAATTGTCAGAGGTCATCCAGTAAGACAAGCAAGATAAAAGAAGCACGAAGTAACTCAAAGAGACAGGGGAAAACAAGCAAGCAAACGAACAACACAGGTAAATGAACAAACAAAGACAGACAAGGAGGGAAAGAAAAAACAACCCTAGCCTGCACTTGACGTTTTGGCCTCTCCCCCCCCCCCCCTCCCCATCAACCAACTCTCCCCATCCCCACCCCACCCCATCCCCCCAAAAATTCAAGAAACTGATATTTAAAAAAAAAAAACTTGAGAAAATATAATTTTTAAAAACACTCTAAAAACGTCCGAAAGTAATGTTAGAAAACACAACAACAGGAACATCTTTTTTTTTAATGTCAGAAACGGTAGATAAATACAAATCATTCAAAAACGGACAGAAATCTGTCAACTTCAGAGGCAAAGAAAACAGTGGATGATGTCATAGTGACTGAAAAAGAATTCATGAAAAAAAACTGAAAAAAGGACAACTGCAGAAAAAGACAGCAAACTACGGGAAAAAATTAGCGGGGTGGGGGGTGGGAGGGGGTATAGGAGAAAGAAGAGAAGGGATGCGAAACTCGATATCTGAGGGTGACATCAAGAGAGCGAGAGATTCGTGGTTTGAATCCCGATCCCGAACTTAGACTTTTCCTGCCTCCGTTCAACTTGACCTCAAGTTCCTTTTGTTTATTGGTTAGGGTTTTTAAAAAAAAAAATATATATATATCGGTTTTTTTTTCGTTCTATGGCTAAAGTTTCTAAATTCGCCACTGGTGAGATTTTTTGCGTATGCAATCGTTTTTAAACCACCATTAAGGTAGCCACATTCCGACTTCGGGGAATATTGGAATAAATAACGTTGCTTGACTTATCTTGAACTCCGTGGGGAAGTGATTGACCACTCCGGTGAATTTATTCAGGAGGAGGGGGAAGAAGAAGATCATGATCATGATCATGAAAAGAAAAGAAAGAAAGAAAGAAGATCAAGATCAACAACATTAAAAGGGACAAGTCTGGGACAAGTCGAAGATGGATGGACCCGTCCCTCTCCGGGTCGAAATCAGTATCAATTGTGCACGTTAAAGATCCCATAAACTCTTGTGAGCATTAGGAGGATAACGAAAACGCCGATATACCTAGAACGACATCAGAGGCTTCTCCAGATGTTTTCATTTATTCGCAGTTTAAGCATTGGCGGGGAAAGGAGGAGGGGGAGGGGGGGTTTCCAAGTGGTTAAAGCGTCGAACTTGTAATCTGTCGAAAATTAAAGGTACGGGCTTTAAGTCTGTGCTGGGTTGTCCCGTTCAAGAGGATTCTTTCTCGGGAGGTAACATTGCTTCCGCATCGATTTCCCGTGAAGTCCTTCATCCGTCCTTCACCTTCACCTACCCAGTCTTGTAGACTGCTAACCGAGATCTTGGGTGCAAGCGCATGCACTACATCTTTGCACACTCATCAAAAAAACCTTTATCCATCCATGGCCCGTGGGAATGGAAAACACGAACATGTCGTATGTCGTATTCAGCATCTCGTATACTTCTTCTTGTTCTTCTTGTTCTTTTTTTTTTTTCTTCTTCTTCTTCTTCCTTCTTTTCCTCTTCTTCTTCTTTTTCTTTTTCCCTTTTCCCTTCTTCTTCTTCTTCTTCTTCTTCTTCTTTTTTCTTCTTCTTTTTTCTTCTTCTTCTTTTTCCCTCTTTTTTCTAGTTCTTCTAGTTCTTCTTGTTCTTTTTCTTCTTCTTCTTCTTCTTTCTTCTTCTTCTTCTTCTTCTTTCTTCTTCTCTTCTCGTCGTCGTCGCCCGTCGTCGTCCATCGTCTTCTTCTTCTTCTTCTTCTTCTTCTTCTTCTGCGCTCCTTGACATAGCCATATTGGATGAAGTGCGTAGTCTCCCTAGGGGGATGCCAGGGGCCTGTCAGTATAAACAGCATCCCTACATTCTGGAAATTCTGTGCTAGAAATTTCCTCTTTTCCATCACTCTCTTTGTTTCTACCTTATTCCTTTACATTCTGTCACCTCTTTCTTGTCTGTTTTCTTCCTTCTAGGTCCATTCTCCTGCCATTTTTCCCCAGAAAGACTCAAAAGATAGCAATTCTCTCTG
>CM054153.1:10864135-10876635 GCA_028751875.1 Rapana venosa
GAAGTAACAGCCAACAGAAAAACAAAGTCACCACTTACATCTCAAAGTTTCTTTTCTTTCTAAATGTTTTTTCCTAGGTGTTTTTTTAAAGACTTGTCAGCAGCGGATTTTCAAATATGGAATACATTGTACAAAGTTGTAAGGCCTTGAAACACTGAAATTGAGTCTGATATTTTCACTAGCCTAGTAAGAGAGAGAGAGAGAGAGAAGAGAGAGAGAGAGAGAGGAGAGAGAGAGAGAGAGAGAGAGAGAGAGAGAGAGAGAGAGAGAGAGAGAGAGAGAGGCGTGCGTGCGTGTGTGTGTGTGTACATGTCATTTCTTTGCATTTTGTATGTTATGTATATCCTCTTTTTCTCCTCCCCTTCCCCCCCCCCCCCCCCCCCCCCCCCCTGTGTCTTTGTCTGTCTCTGTCTCTGTCTCTCTCTCTCTCTCTCTTCCAGTTATTTTTGGTTGCCATTTTCTTTTTTTCTTAAACAATTGTGGAACTTTCTGTTTTGAAAAAAAAAAATCCTGTTGAAATATGCTGAAACTCAAAATTATTTTGAGGAGGTTTCTTGAAGAGGGTGAGGGGGTGGATGGCTGACTTTGTTTGCTAAGGGCTGTTTTCGTTCTTTTTTTGGGGGGGGTATTTATGTGGATCATTATTTGGTTTGCTTCCATGTAGCAGCTGCGATATTGAAGCTTATGTACTTTAAGAATAGGGCCATATATCTCTGTTATTGCGGGCTAGCTCAAGCCACTTGGATACTTTGATTGGCGTTCTTGGGAAAGGTCACACACCACGTATAGTTTTGGGTGTGCTTGCAGCGATTCTAATTGGTTGATAATGTATTTCATGTTCCCTGCGACGGGCTAAAGCTAGACGCACGTGCTACGTGCTGGTTGGCGTTTTTGACCGTCATTGTGTCAGCATCAGAAAAGCAGGTGGGATTCTGTCCCTGTTTAATATAGGGATTCGTGCTGCTCTGTGTGTGTGTGTGTGTCAAAGTCAAAGTCAAGTCAAAGTCAAACTTTTATTTTCAGATGGTACATTGAATAAGCAGTGCATTTGCTTTTTTTCATCAAGCCATCTATCTAAAGAAAGAAAAAAAGCGAGAAAAAAAAAGATAATGTATATGCAGACATAGAATAAAAAAACAACAACTAATCTATGGTAAACCATACAAATCAAACAAAAAAACAAATAACATATGCATATGTGGAATTAAAATAAAACAAAAAACCCAGAAAAATATGAGACCATACAATTCAAATAATTCAAAAATCCTGAAAAAAAATACCCGTCATAACACAAACAAACAAGCAACAATAAAAAAAACCCAAACCAAAACAAACAAAGAAGACAAAACAGAATAAAAAATATATAAAAAACCACACCAACTGCTTCCCTCCCCCCCCCCCTCACACACACATGTACACACAAACCTTCAACCATACAAACAACTGAATAAAACAACAACAAAAGGATGAATCAACAAGGACAACCACAACAAGGAAATAAACAATCAAACAAACACAAATATACATACACAACAACAACAGCGACTATAACTAACATAGGACAAGAATAACAGCCAAGACAAATGAGGAACAATATAGAACTAACAAAAGACGAGAAAAAAGAGTCCAAAATATCCCCTCCCCCTCCCCAAGAAAACCACCCTAAACCCAAAACAAACAAAAGGCAAAATAAACCAGAACCCCACCCCCACCACTACCAACAATAACAACAACAACCAAAATTAATGGATATAAACAGAGAAAACTGATGTATCATTTAAACACTTACATACACATACACATACACATCCTCACCCTTATCCCCTTTACCACATAATATACTCATATATAAGAAAAACAAGAATAACCAACAGCTATTGGATTCAGAGCAAAGAAGTATAACAAAGACATCCATTTCCTCCCTTTCCCCGGGTCATATACACACATGTACATGTGCTTTTTGGTTTGAGGCAGAGCAACGTTAATCCTTCGATCAAAGAATAAATTCAGGCAATGTAAATCCACCCAGCAGTACTAACGTCAGCAATAACAATTTAGCTCATCTAGTACAATGAACCAGAAAACTAACAGTGACAAAACTAAATAGATCAGCATATTTATGTTTAATACAAAAGAACATAAAAAGGCCAAAACAGCAAGAAAGTAAAAAACCAAAACCGAACCAATTACACAACACACACGCACTCGTGTGTGTGTGTGTGTGCGTGCGTGCGTGCGTGCGAGAGAGACAGGGATAATAAATACTTAGGAGGAGGGCAGGGAGAGGCTGAAGTATTTCGACGGAAATGCTGCCATTTATTTTTTCTTCAAAATTTTAAATCTGCAGGTATAGAGAAATGGCAACAGCGGGAAATATCTGGCGTGAAGAAATATGTGGCTTAAAAATGTCAGTTCCTGTGCACTCTGTTTTACTTTAACCTTTCAGAGAACATCCACCCCACCCACGACCCACACCCACCCTTCAAGGATAAAAGGGTCTTGTGTTATTTTCTTATTTTGTTTGTTTCGGTTTGGTTTTAGTTTCTGTTTTGTCTTCTTTGATCTATTCTTGCTTTCTGTTGTTTTTTTTGGTTTTGTGTTGTTCGTTGTTTTGGTTTGAACTGGTTTGATTATTAATTTAGTTTTTGTTTTGTCTTGTTTGGTCTGTTTCTTTTTCCCTTTTTTGTGTTTTTAATGGTTTTACCGTAACACCCTTGTAGGCATTTTGTGTAAACAAATTCTAAGTAAAGCACAAATGTTTTTTTCGAAGAAATACAATCCATGTTCCAATCACTCAGCAAGTCAAGAACATGCACAAAATAGAGAGCACGACAACAGCCGCAAAAAAGCGAAAATATAAACAGACCCGAAATTTTGTCAAAGATAGGAAGGGTTCGCCACAAAGAGTGAAATAAGCAAATTCTCAAGGGAGGTAAATCACGAACAGAAACGCCACAAACAAGCGCATAAACAAGCAGAAGGGAGAAAAAAATGGAATGAAGGAATAGGCCGTTAGGGGGGAAAAAAGATTGAAAGGACGAGACAGAAAAAAGGGGAAAAAGTATTTGTATAAAAAACATTTTGGCAGAAAAATTAAAAGTTTCCCTTTTTAAAAAACTAGAAAAGAAATAGAATAAAGAAGTAAACCGAAGCAAAATATAAAAAGGAAGAAACAAAGAAATAAAAGAACGGACGACGGAAGGAAGAAATGACAGACGAAAGGAAAAAAAAGACATACAAACAGCTAGGAAGTAAAAACAACAGTTGAAAAATGCAAACCATTAGCTGTCAATTGGCCTAAGTCTTAAAGCATCAAATCATACTTATGAACTCCAGAATCAAAGTGATCAACACTTAGGAACTCCAGAATCAAAGTGATCAACACTTAGGAACTCTAGAATCAAAGTGATCAACTCTTATGAACTCTAGAATCAAAGTGATCAACTCTTATGAACTCCAGAATCAAACTGATCAACACTTAGGAACTCCAGAATCAAACTGATCAACACTTAGGAACTCCAGAATCAAACTGATCAACTCTTATGAACTCCAGAATCAAACTGATCAACACTTAGGAACTCCAGAATCAACCTGATCAACACTTAGGAACTCCAGAATCAAACTGATCAACACTTAGGAACTCTAAAATCAGCCTGATCAACACTTAGAACTCTAAAATCAGCCTGATCAACACTTATGAACTCTAAAATCAAACTGATCAACACTTTTGAACTCGAGAATCAAACTTATCAACTCCCATCTTATGAACTCCTGTTGAGGGGGAAAAAACCCAGAATGCGTGACATTTTGATTATGACTTGTACTTTCTATACCGATTTGCATTTTTATAGGGTTTTTATTCTTTATCTAGTTTAAATTTTCATTCCTAAAGTAAAAGGAAGGGTAAGCACAAACATACAGAGCACTCGCTTTCCCCCAGCCAAGGTTAAGCAGCGTCGAGCTTGGTTACCAGTTGTATGGGTGACCTTTTGCGCGCCTTGGCTTCCGTACAGTCCCCCTAGTTCACCCAGCTTTAAATGGGTACCTGCCTCTCTAAGGTCAGGGAAGGTAAAGCAGCGAGGGAGAGGAGATGGGCGCCGCCCGCATTATGCTGGCCCTAGAGAAGTGAGGTCTCTGACGCCTCCCTCCCCTACGGCCACATATGTTATGGGACACCTTTACCTTTACCTGTCTTGCCGTAGATTACCAACTTCATCTTCCTTGCCACACCTATGAGTAGATTTAGCGATAGAAAGAGTGTTTTAAGCGAAGAAGAAAAGAAAATACAAACAGAACAGAAAAGAAAGAAGAGCGAATGAAATTAATCAATAAAAACGGTTAACGAACAGAATGCTAGCAAGAAAAGAGAAACACAATGAATAACAAGAAAACACAGGTTTCGTGTTACAGGAAATCTCGCGGACAGTTTTGTCTGTTTGTTTGTTTGTCCATTTTGTTCGCTTGTTAGCTTGCTTGCTTGCTTTCTTATGAGTCAGAAAAGGCAGACATCTGCTTCAAACTGGAGGAATAGAATTCTGCAGGGTGGAGAGAAAGACATGAATAAAAGAGAGACAGCGAGACAGACAGACAGACGCAGAGAGAGAGAGAGAGAGAGAGAGGAGAGAGAGAGAGAGAGAGAGAGAGAGAGAGAGAGAGAGAGAGAGAGAGAGAGAGAGAGAGAGAGAGAGAGAGAGAAGAAGTGAAATGTAGAGACACGCAAAACCTATTAAGTTAGAAAAATACACCAGCAAAATACAGAAGGGGGCCTAAAAACGAATTATTACTGTCAGGCGCGTGCGCATAGGCGCGCGCGCACACACACACACACAAACACACACACACACACACAACACAACACACACACACACACACACACACACCTTTTCACCTTTTCCTCCACATTTCCTCCTTCTCCTGCTACTTCTGCTGCTCCTCCTCCTCCTTTACTCCTTCTTCTTCATCTCCATCATCACGATCATCATCATCATTTTCTTTATCTTCTGGTCCTGTTCCATTATCATAATCACTACCATCATCATTATCTCCACCTTAGTCTTCTCCTTGTTCTTCTTTGCATTCTTCTTCTTTGCGTTCTCCTCCTTCTCCTCCTCCTCCTTCTCCTGCTCTTCCTCCTCCTCCTTCTCCTCTCTCCTCCTCCTCCTCCTTCTCCTCCTCCTCCTCCTTCTCCTCTTCCTCCTCCTCCTGCTTCTTCTTCTTCTTCTGCTTCTTCTTCTTTTCTTCTTCTTCTTCCTTCTTCTTCTCAATCATTGTTATTATCATCCTCCCCCCCCCCCTCCTCCTCCTCCTAGAGGGTCTAGTAACGTGGCCATGGCTCAACAACATGATTTTTCTTTCCTAAACTGATGTCAGCAGATATTTGCATAAACCGGTACACTGTGTGTTGGCTTGGTGCGTCTGTACGTATGTTGGTGATATGGTCAGTGATCCTGACGTTTAGTATATTGCAATATCACCTTTTTTTTCCATGTTTTGGAATGATTTTTTTGAATTTTTTAAGACGTTAGAATATGCTAAGATTATCTGAACAGCATAAAAAACAAAACAAGAGGTTTAGATATCGAATTCATTTTGGGTATGGAAGAAGGTGGTAAGTAAGCCGTTATAGCCAGAGATTTGTTTTCTTTTGGTTTTATGTGACGCAAGTTGAGCTCACCCTCTGTAAGAAAAATCTGTTTTGTTTCTTTGGGATTTTTAAAAACTATTTGCTTGTTTCTTTGCTTTAAAGCAAATGTGTGGGGTTTTGTGTACGTTTTACAAGAGTGTTTGAATTGTCCATTTTGTAAAAAAAAAAAAAAACTCAACGTTACTGTCCTGTCTGTTCTTGAAGCCTGTATTTGTTTTGTTTTTTTCTTCGTTTGTTTATTTTGGCTAAGAAAGTGGTGTTTTCTTTTGGGTTATTTTGTTGTTGGTTTTTGTTGGATTTGGTAGATTATTTTTTTCGTTTGTTTTTTTTGTGTGGATGGTTTTTTTTCAATCTTATTTTACGTGTGTAATTATTATTTTTTCCGTTGTTTTTTTCTTTTACGTCTGATGACTAGTGTATTGGAAGAATTAGTTTTCGTAGTTGTTGGAGTTGTACGTTGTGTGTGTTATGTTATATATATGTGTGTGTATGTACGTGTGTGTACGTATGTGGTTGTTTTTATTATTCTTTTATATCGAGGATAATGGAATAAGCACCTCTGTGCTTTTTTACTTCCAGTCCCCGTGTGTATCCGGTTTTGTAAATTTTGTCATCTGCTCCCGCCGGCACACAATGGCCTACTCTTTCGAAAAGCGGAACAAGATATAATTTGTGCACAAGATGTTCTGCGTGCGTTCGCACACGAGGCCTCGGTTTATAGTCTCATCTGAAGGACTTTTGGGGAGAGTGGAGTCAGCACTGATGTTAATTCCAGAGGAAAAATCCCCTTGAACGGGATTGTGTGTGTGTAGGCGCGCGCGTGCGTGTGTGTGTACATGTATGTATGTATGTGTGCGTGCTTTCAGCCTCTTGAAAAAGTCATTAGGGTGAAATACGGGATGAAAAAGCTCCTGAAGAACATGTTAAAAGTTGTAGAAATAGCAATACAAAATAATTGAAACAACAACAAAACAAACACACTCGCACACATACAAACAGGGACACGCACGCGCGCGCGCACACACACACACACACACACACACATACACACACCCGCACGCACACACCCGTACGACACACTCGTACGTACACACACCACACACACACACACACACACACACACAACACACACACAACCACACACACACACACACACAACACATACTCGCACAGGGTCAGGGAAGGTAAAGCAGCGAGGGAGATGAGATGGTCTCCGCCCTCAATATGCTGGCCCCTGGAGAAGCTACGACCACATAGATTATGGAACACTTTATATATATATATATATATATATATATATATATATATATATATATATATATATATATATTATATATAATATATATATATATATATATAATATATATATATATAGATATATATATATACATATAATCAATACATGAAAACCTCAGGGCACATCACGTGAGAACTAAAAGAAAGACAGAAAAACAAAGAAGAAATGCTACAAACACGTATTTGCAGCCAACATGCGAAAAGATGTCCATCTGGGATAATTCAGTTTCGACAAATCGACATCTAACATGTCATGAACATCAAAAACACGTATCTGATGCAAACATTCACAAAATATTGCCAGAGAGAGAGAGAGAGAGAGAGGCAGAAAGACAGACAGACAGACAACAGAAAGATGGAAAAGGGGATACAAAACATGTGAAACAAAGATATATAGTGGAGACTTAAGTCCGCTCTTTAGCGTCACACACACACACACACCACACACACACACACACACACACACACACACACACACACACACACAACACACACACGCACACACACGATCTCTCTCTCTCTCTCTCTCTCTCTCTCTCTCTCTCTCTCTCTCTCTCTATCTATCTATCTCACACACACACACACACACACACACACACACACACACACACACACACACACACACACACACACACACACACACACACACACCACTTAATTTGTTCTTAGATAGATGGCTTGATGAAAAAAAGCAAATGCATTGCTTATTCAATGTACCATCTGGAAATAAAAATTTGACTTGACTTGACACGCACACACACACACTCCTCTCTCTCTCTCTCTCTCTCTCTCTCTCTCTCTCTCTCTCTCTCTCTCTCTCTCTCTCTCTCTCTCTCTCTCTCTGCACGCCCACGCACACACACTCACACACACACACACACACACCACACCACACACACACACCACACACACCACCACACGCACGCACACACACACAAACCTAGGGGGTAGAAAGAAGGTGTAGCCTATCATCCCTTGCAAAGCCAAGAGACAGCAGACACTAACAGATCATTGTTAGTCTGCCCCTCTCCTCCACACGCACGTAGATACATCAAAGACGAAGAGGACCTATAACCAGTTTTTGCTGAGGACTCCCACGTTTGTGACTCTCCTTGTTCGTTTTCTTCTTCTTCCTCCTCTTCTTGTTCTTCTTCTTCTGCTACTGCTGCTGCTGCTGCTGCTGCTTCTTCTTCTTCTTCTTTCTTCTTCTTCTTCTTCTTCTTCTTCTTCTTCTTTCTTCTTCTTCTCTTCTTCTTCTTCTTTCTCTTCTTCTTCTCTTCTTCTTCTTCTTTGCTCTGTGTTCTTTGCATTCTTCTTCTCTTCTGCTACTGCTGCTGCTGCTGCTGCTTCTTCTTCTTCTTCTTCTGCTTCTTCTGCTTCTTCTGCTTCTTCTTTGCATTGTGTTCTTTGCATTCTTCTTCTTCTTCTTCTCCTCCTTCTTCCCCTCCTCCTCCTCCTCTGTGAAAAGTCATGAGGGCATTACACCGGAGAGTTTTTTCATCTCATATCCAGTGCAGTGCTATACTGAAGAAGATGATGATGAGAATAATAATTATGATATTGATAATATAAATAATGATAATAGATCAGACATACCGATCCACAGTGTCTGCTGTGGCCAACACTTTTGTCTACGTGCTCAAGATTAGATGAGAGACAGACAGACAGGAGACACACAGAAACGAAGAAAGATAGAGACAGAGAGCAGACAGAGAGAGATAGAAACAGACAGAGATAGAGACAGAGAGACAGAAAGGGAAGTGATTGAGACAGACAAGCGGTGGGAAGGGTTAGGAAGAAAGAAAGACCAAGAGACAAGAAGAAAATGAAGCAGGATTGGGAAGAGAGAAAGATAAGAGAGACAGAGAGGGTACTGTGGTGGGCGTAGTGGTGGTACTGATGGCAAGACTAATGCTGTGTGGTCAAGATTGATACGACTCAACCCTCTGTGGTCATTGTCATTGCAAACACGGGACTGTCTATCTGTCTGTCTGACACTGTCTATCTGTCCGTCTGTCTGTCTGTCATGCTCAGTGTCTATATCTATTCTCTTTTAATCTCTCTGTGTCACTTTCTCTGTCAGTCTGTTGCTTGGCTGTTCCTCTGTCTCTCAGTGTCTGTCTGTCTGTCTCTCTTCTCTGTGTTTGTCTGTCTCTCATCTCTCTCTCTCTCACTCTCCCTCCCTCCATCTCTCCCTCTCTCTCTCCCCTCTCCCTCCATCGGTTCGTGTATCCAGGTCACGACCTTACCAAAATATTCGTTGAATCCTTGTATTGAGTTAGCTTCTTTCTTTCTCCCTCTACCTGCCTCCCACTCCCGTCCCCCCCCCCCCCCCCCCCCCCCCTCCTCCCCCCCCCTGTGTGTGTGTGTGTGTGTGTCTCAATCTGTCTCCTGTCTATCTAGCTCGCTCTCTCTCTCTCTCTCTCTCTCTCTCTCTCTCTCTCTCTCCTCTCTCTCTCTCTCTTCTCTCTCTCTCTCTCTCTCTCTCTCTCTCTCTCTCTCTTTCTTTCTTTCTTTCTTTCTCCGGCTCTCTTCTCTCTCTGGCCTCTCTGTGTCTGTCTGTCTGTCTGTCTGTCTGTCTCTGTCTATCTCTCTGTGCTTGTTCTGTGGAAGACAGTGAGGATCGCTAGCCGATCTTTAAATCAGATTAAAGCCTCCTCTACCTTGTCACAAACTTCTGACGGGGGTCTCCGAAGCAGATGTTGTTCAAGGTTTTCTTTTCAACTGCGGAGAACTACACAGGATTGTGCCCTGTCATAGGGCTTTGGTTTGTTTCCTCCCTTTTCTTTCTTTCCTTCCTTTTTCATTTCTTTATTTCCTTTTTCATTTCTTTCTTTCCTTTCCTTTTTCTTCTTTTTTCTGTTTTGTGTAGGGGAGGGGGGAAGGGGGGGCTCTTTTTTATCAAGTTTTTTTTTAAAAATCCCCCCCCCCCCTCCCGCCCTATCTTTTTCTTCAAAGGGTTGTAAATCAATAAACGCTATGGTTTTTTTTCATGTCCATCGTTGTCGATCTTTGCTCGAAGGCGATCTAATCTGTGTAAGATGAGGTTTACGAGTTGTTTTGTTGGGGTGGTTGATTTTTGTTGTTGTTGTTGTGGGGTGTTGTTTTTTTCTGGTGGGGAAGTGGTTGTTTGGCGATATGGAGTTTTTGTTTGATCGTTTGTTTTTCTCTTGGGTTTTGATATTTATCTGTATGGATCCCTCTCTCTCTCTCTCTCTCTCTCTCTCTCTCTCGCTCTCGCTCTCGCCCTCTCTGTCTCTCCATGTATATCCCTGTCTGTCTGTCTCTGTCTCTCTCACCCTGCCTATGTCTGTCAGTCTGTCTCTGTCTCACTCTCTGTCTGTCTGCCTGCCTGTCTGTCTGTCCTGTCTCTCTCTCTCTCTCTCTCTCTCTCTCTCTCTCTCTCTCTCTCTCGCTTGCTATCTCTCTCTCTGTCTCCCGCTCGCTCGCTCTCTCTCTCTCTCTCCTCTCCTCTCTCTCTCTCTCTCTCTCTCCTCTCTCTCTCTCTCTTCTCTCTCTCTCTCTCTCAGTTATTGCTTTTGACGTGTTTCCACCATTATGTGAACTTTGTCGAATGGTTAGCCAATGCGATGTTCTACATTGTTTCGCTGGTGACATCAGAGACTGTATGTACATGATCTGAGAAAGGCTGTTGGGAGAAGGCCTATAACACGGTGACCGTCCTGAATTGAGCCTATGGTTGGCTGGGGTGCTAATGTGATGAATGACAAAAGAGCTGGTTTTAAACTTGTTTCGATTTGTTTACAGGTGGGCAGTTTTGATATGAGATTTAGATCGTGACGGGTGACAGCCTCGACATGCCCTCAGTAGTCGGTGACGCTAACTAGCAGCAAAATGATTGGATAGAATTGCGTAGGGGCGTGCGGACACAATTCCGCGAGAAAACAGGTTTAGCCAGATAAAGAACGATGTGTGATGAATTAGATATTGTGGTTACCAGAATTGTGATTTTTTTTTTTGTCCCCAGAAAGACTTAGAATTTGACAGATAAAGAACTATGTGGGATGAATTAGATATTGTGGTTACCAGAATTGTGATTTTTCCGCGCAGAAAGACTTAGAATTTGACAGATAAAGAACGATGTGTGATGAATTAGATATTGTGGTTACCAAAATGTGATTTTTCCCCCCAGAAAGACTTAGAATTTAAGAGATAAAGAACGATGTGTGATGATTTAGATATTGTGGTTACCAGAATGTGATTTTTCCCCCACAAAGACTTAGAATTTGATAGTTTTCTCCCACGCCGAAGTTGGATGCGCTGAGCCTGACTTGTCAGGCGCTTAACGGCTGCGCACCGCATTTTTGCTTAATTGACAGACAAGATAGTTGCTGTCTGAGCTTTCGAAGGCAAAGAAGAAGATAAGGCGCTCATGTACTGTAGTTTACTCTGGTAGATTACATAAGCTAGTCAGTTGAAGTCGTATTTTTACATGTTGATTTATATAAGTTGTTTGTATGCGGTTGATTCTGTCAGACGTACTTGTTGCTTTTTTTTTTTTAAAGTTGCTCATACCGTAGATTCTGCCAAATGTATGGAGCGGTTTATTTCAAATTATTTATGTACGGTGATTTCTGTAAGATACACATGTTACTATAATTATATAAAGAGGATTGGATATGGTGGTTTAAGTAAGATAGTTTATATGATTCGTGCGATATGGTTAACATTATATTGTGACCGACATGTCATTTGGGTGGATAGGTGTGGTGGTCTTCGTACGTACTTTCTATTAGGTCGTTTACATGATGCCATTTATCTACTACAGTTGGTTACAAAAGGTGCTATATACATAGATGGTATTTTGCACAATGTGTGTGTGTAGCTCTATCGCTACACTCCTGCCCCCTTCCCCCTCCTCTCACCATTTTCAGTGGCCTTCTTTCCTTGCACTGCGATGATACCCACAAGTGTTGGCATTTACCTGCGTTTTTCAAATCAAACACCTATCCATTCATTCGCTCAATGCCGTCCGTTTTAAAACAAAGGGATTAAATTCTCATCCCATCAATCGCGTTTGTTCAATGTTTTCTACAATGTGTGTATCGATACTGACAATGTAGGAGTAATACTTCAAACGCTTTACAAGACTTTTTGATTATATTGGATTTTTTTCTTTACAAAGAATATCGCAGTAAACGGTTCTTTGTTGTAGACACAAAAACCCGATGCTGCCGATGCACTTTATGCTTAGTGGAACAAACTTACAGGAAAATGAGATCACATTTTTTGTTCTTTATCGCCCAAGCTTTTAACCAAAAATGGGGAGAAAGTTTTCTTTCAAGCACACGCTAACTTAGTAACCTTTGTGTAAACATTGTATTCACCACACAGCTCTTTCTGGAAAAAGAAGCCCTCGAAATAACGGCTGTTAGACCTGTCATTTTCTGCTGAAGTTTTGAAGTGATTGCGTTCCTTTCGCGTTTCGACAAAGCTGCCATACTTCAGAGTGATGCTAGTTCGGAAGAGAGTGGTTCGTTTCTGTTCGATTTTTCTTCTCGTCTGATGTTCTGTAAGCAAATACTTTGTCTAGATTGTT
>CM054153.1:10879135-10901635 GCA_028751875.1 Rapana venosa
TATTTTACCTGTCTTTTCTTTGACAGGTAGACAGGCACTCAGAGACACCCAGACAGGCAGAGAGACAGGGATAGATATTGGCACGATTAGGTCTACATACAGAGAGAGAGAGAGAGAGAGAGAGAGAGAGAGAGAGAGAGAGAGAGAGAGAGAGAGAGAGAGAGAGAGAGGATATTTCGTTGAGAAAAAATTAGGTCGAAGATGTGTCTAAAATCCGGGGTCATTTTGGTATTTTTTCAAAAAATCGCACCAGCTGCAATTTTCGACTTCTTCTTCTTCTTAAAAGTATCAGTAGTTTCAGGAATTGTCGTAGTAGTGGTAGTAGTAAGAGAAGGAGGGGCAGCAGCAGGCACGGCACAGCACAGCACTGCAGCAGCAGCAGCAGTAGTTGTAGTAGGAGGAGCAGCAGTATAGTTGTAGTAATTAATATTGTGGTGTAGCAGTAGTAGCAACAGCAGCAGCAGCAGTAGAAGTACTACTAGTAGTAGTAGCTGCAGCAATGGTGGTGGAGGTAGTGGTGGTAGTGCTGGTGGCGGCGGGCGGCAGCAGCAGCAACAGTGTTAGTAGTAGGAGGAGGAGGAGGAGTAGCAGGAATAGTAGCAGGAGGAAGGGAAGGAGGAGGAGTAGCAGGAGTAGGAGGAGGAGTAGCGGGAGTAGTAGTAGGAGGAGGAGGAGTAGCAGCAGCAGGAGTAGTAGAAGGAGGAGGAGTAGCAGGAGTAGTAGGAGGAGGAAGAGAAGGAGGAGGAGTAGCAGGAGTAGTAGTAGTATAGTAGTAGTAGTAGCAGCAGCAACAGCAGCAGCAGCAGGAGTAATAGTAGTAGGAGGAGGTGGAGTAGTAGTAGTAGTAGTAATAGTAGTAGCAGCAGCAGCTGTTGCTGTTGTTGTTGTTGTCGTTGTTGTTGTGATGATGGTGGTAGCAGCAGCAACGGCAGCAGCAGCAGCAGCAAACAAGCACCGAGAGAGACAGAGGCAGGGACACTAGGACACACAGGGGGCCGGGGAGATACAACATTGCGTTTTTAAAACTCGGTTATTATCCTGTCTTAAACTAGGGGTAATTGGTAGCAATTTTGCAAAACACCAACCAAAAATAAACTTCTTCTTCTTCTTCTCCACCTCTTCCTCCTCCTCCTCCTCCTTTTTCTTTTTCTTCTCCTTCTCCTTCGTCTTCTTCATCTTCTTCTTCTTCGTCCTCCTCCTCCTCCTCCTCCTCCTTCTCCTCCTCCTCCTTCTCCTCCTTCCTCCTCCACCTCCTCCTCCTCCTTCTTCTTCTTAAATGAAGTTGCAGTGCTGCATCCTACTTTCACCCACCGCAGGCTGCTCAGCATGAAATTCTTGCTGCTTTCTCCGGGAAGAGCGCGTCGCCGCAAGAGCAGCGCCACTCATTTTTTCCCCTGCCTGCATGCGTGTTTGTTTCCCTGCCAGAGTGGCTGTTTCCTACAGAATTTTTGCCAGTGACAAGCCTCTTGTTGCCGTGGGTTCTATTACATGCGCTAAATGCGTATTGCACGGGACTTAAGTTTATTGTCTCGTCCTAAAAGAAACCACCCAGAGCACCTTTCAAGGTTATGTGGATGGGGTTTAAGCTCGGAGTGTGAAAGTGTATGCGTGCTTAGGGAGGGTCACTGTTTCTATTTTAAGGGCACTGAGTTTTCCTTCATCCTTATTTTGTGCTCGTCAATCATAAACGGAGGGAGGGAGAGAAAGAAAGAAGGGAGAGGTTATTTATTTATTTATTCTTTTATTTCGAGGATAATGGAATAAGCACTCATGTACATTTTTACATCCAGCCCCCATGTGTATGCAGTTTTGTCAATTTAAGGTAAGGGAGGGAGGGAGACAGACAGAGAGGAAGGAAGAAAGAAAGAGAGAGAGAGGGGGGGGGGGGAAGAGAGCGAGAGAAGGAAAGAGAGAGAGAGTGTGTGTGTTTGTGCGTGCGCGCTTGTGTGTGTGTGCGCGCGCGTGAGAGTGCATGCGCTCGTGTGAGTGTGTCAGCATAATCATGTAAATGTAGGTGGATGAATTAATGCAGTTACTTAAGTATGTGTGTGTGTGTGTGTGTGTGTGTGTGTGTGTGTGTGTGTGTGTGTATGTATGTGTGTATGCATATGTATGTATGTATGTGTACAAACAATGAATGCATGCACGTATTTTTATGTATGTATTCATGTACATATTTTTATGGAGGAAGAGATGGAGGGTGGGAGTGTATAAAACGTACTTCATGAATTCAAGCGAATGTGTTCATATCATATCAATTTACAATGGGAGTGTATGAAATTTACTTAATGACTTCATGTTATTTTTTTCATATCCTATTAATATACGTCGTACATACCTTTATATTTATGGCAGTGGGGTCATTTTTAAGATAATTAAAAAAGGATATAATATCAACAATATTGCTTCGTGAGTCACGACAGTATAGCCCACTCACTTATCAACGCCTAATATTATGTCTAGTGTTTCAGTCAATATCTGTTTCTGAATCCCATACTGTGAAGCCAGCGATGATATACGTCGATTCTTTAGATGTAGAGTAAAAGAATGCATTATACAAACAAAACAAGAAGGAAACAAGAAAAAGAGAGAGAAAAAAGTAAGGCAAAACAATAGCAAACATTCAACGAAGATTTGGTGTGTATTGAGTTTCATTTAACCTTGGGTTTCAATTTCTGTTCTTTTTTTTAAATTTCGTTTTGAGACGATCTGTCTGTCTGTCTTCAGATAGATAGATAGATAGATAGATAGATAGATAGATAGATAGATAGATAGTAGTAGAGATAGATAGATAGGTAGTAGTAGGTAGGTAGGTAGGTAGGTAGGTAGGTAGATAGATATAGATAGATAGATAGATAGATAGATAGATAGATAGATAGATAGATAGATAGATAGATAGAGAGAGAGAAAGAACACTGAACACTGAAATTACTTTCAGTGTTCAGTGCTCTCTCTCTCTATCTAATCTTTCTCTCTCTCTCTCTCTCTCTCCTCTCTCTCTCTCTCTCTCTCTCTCCCCTCTCTCTCTCTCTCTCTCTCTCTACTCTTCTCTCTCTCTCTCTCTCTCTCTCTCTCTCTCTCTCTCTCTCTCTCTCTATATATATATATATATATTAGAGAGAGAGAGAGAGAGAGAAAGATATATATAGATATAGATACAAATATTATATATATATATACATACAAGAGAGAGAGTGTGTGTGTGTGTGCGTGAGCATGCGTGCGTGTGCCTCTTTCTGTACGCCTAAGCGTGCGCGCGAGTGTGTGCGTATGTGTATGCGTGTTAAGACAGAGGTAGGGGTGGAAGAGGAAGAGGAGGGAGAGAGAGAGAGAGAAGGGAAGACAGTGTGTATGTGAGAGTGAGAGACAGAGACAGAGGGAGGGCGGTATCACACTCCTGACTGTACATTATGTTACCGTTATTTATTTTTGCAGCGGAGATGAGCCGATTGGATCAGGAGGGGCGGCCCAGGCCCAGTGGTTTACGTCGTTCGGCCATGGGCAACATTGAGAGGGCCCGGATCCGAACCCTGAAGATGACGTTAGTTATAGGTCAGTATGTCACAGTATCTGTCGTCGCTGTTGTTGATTTTTTTTCTTGAGTTGTTGTTTCTTATTCTTCTTCCTCCCCCTCCTCCTCCTCTCCTCCTCCTCCTCTTCTCTTTCTTCTTCTTTTCTCTCTCTTCCCTCCTCCTCTTCTCTCTGATCTTCTCTCTTCTGCGCTGCGCTGCTCTCTCTCCTCCTCCTTCTCCTCTCTCCTCCTCTTCTTCTTCTTCTTCTTCTTCTTTCTTCTTCTTCTTCTTCTTCTTCTTCCCGAAATCCGACTTTGGAGATGATGTCTAAACAAGACACCAGTATCCATGCAGTTATCTTTTTTTGTCTTTTTTTTTGGGGGGGGGGTCATCCGTTTTACCGTACTGCAATGACCTACACTTCCAAAATGCAGAACGGGTTTTAACGTGTGTGCACGATGTTCTGCATACGTTTGCAGACGGGGCCTCAGTTTACAGTCTCATTGAAAGGACTTTCAAGGGAGTGGATTTGGTTCTGGTGTTAACTTCAGAGGAAAAGACTCCTCAAAACAGGCGACTCGGTGGTGGCTGTGAAATCATGAGCACAGTGCTCTAACCACTAGGATAACACCCCGCTCACTCAATGTCAGAATGCAGTTGCAGTTTAAGATGCTTGACAGCATAATCCCCTACACCTCCATCCACCCTGTACGTTCTCTATTCATTGAGTAGTGATATGGGTAAAAGGTAAAGGTGTCCCATAACCTATGTGGTCGTAGGGGAGCGAGGCGTCAGAGACCTCACTTCTCCAGGGCCAGCATATTGAGGGGGCTGCCCCATCTCCTCTCCCTCGCTGCTTTACCTTCCCTGACCCTGAAGAGGGCAGGTACCTATTTACAGCTGGGTGAACTGGGGGACTGTACTGAAGCCAAGGCGCGCAAATGGTCACCCATCCCATTGCTAACCACGCTCGATGCTACTTAACGAAAGCGAGTGCTCTTACCACTGAGCTATTCCGTCCCCTATATGGGTGCTAGTCGTTAAAAATGGAGGCAAATTAAGGTCTGAAACGCAAAGTGTATAAGCATGTAAAAAAACCTGACGGTATCGAGAAAGCTGTCCTGGTAAAACTTCCTTGTTTTATTTATTTTATTATTTGTTCTTTTATATCGAGGATAATGGAATAAGCGCTCATGTGCTTTTTTGCATCCAGTCCCCGTGTGTACGCGGTTTTGTAAATTTTGTCATCTGTTTCCACCGGCACACAATGGCCTACTCTTCCGAAAAGCGGAACAGGATTTAACGTGTGCGCAAGATGTTCTGCATGCGTTCGAACACGGGGCCTCGGTTTATAGTCTCATCCGAAGGACGTTGTTAAAAACAAGAATAACAACAAAACAGAACCCCTCTCATCAACAACAAAAAAGAAGAGTGTAAACATACTAGGGATGGGACATGAAAACAAAAGTTGTTTTGTGTTATGAAAACATTCTGTCTCAGGAGAATTTGTGGTGTTTCTTTTGTTTTGTTTTTCTGTTCTTTTCTCTTCTCTCTCTTGTCTTGTCTTTTCTCTTCTCTCTTTTGTTGTGATTTCTTCATTCGATTCTCATTTCACTTTCTTTCGTTCGTTCTTTCTTTTGTTGTTTTTGTTTTTATTTTTCTCTTTCGTTTCGTTATCATTGTTCATTTTTTTTCTTTCTTCACTGTACATGCTGTCAATCAATCTTCCGTTATTTCTTCCCTCCTTTCTTTCCGTTTTATCCTTTTCTTGTTTGCTTTGATTTGGGATTTGTTTTTGTTGAGTTGCAGTGTCTGTTTGTTTGTTTTTTGTTTACGTTTTGGTTTTGTTCATGGGTTGCTGTTATTGTTTTGGGGTTTTTTGGTCTCGAATCACGTTCCTTAATCGATAATCTCAGGTTACAGACCCTTCGTCTTTGATTCTTCTCTTCTTCTTTTTTTTGGGGGGGATGGGGAAGAGTGGTGTTTTCCGACATAGATATGGCCTTGTCTGCACCAGGTTCCTAACCCACTGACAAAAGAAGAACCCTTGAGAGAACACAAAGATGGGGTAGGGGGTGTAGAGATAAAAAGAAAAACAAATACACAATACAGACAGGAAAAGAAATAATGGGTGGCACTGGTATTGTGGCAACACGCTCTTCCAGAGATGCAAAAGGGAACAAACATGTTTGCAGAATGAGACAGACAGACAGACAGACAGACAGACGGAGGAGATGAGGGAGATAAAGTCTTGCCATTTGTGCCGCCCGTGTGTCTCAGACCAAACCAAATGAGAAAAAAAGAAAACGATTCATTGCCCAGATGTATTTTCCGCTTGGGTAATGGCTGTTTGGTCCTGATATCTCTCTCTGTCTGTCTATCTCTCTGTCTATCTCTCTGTCTGTTTATTTGTTTGTCTCTGTCTCTCTCTGTCACATACACATATATGTGTGTGTATATGTGCGAACGCATGCAGAACATCTTGCGCACACGTTAAATCCTGTTCCGCTGTTCGAAAGAGTAGGCCATTGTGTGCCGGTGGGAAACAGATGACAATTTTTTTTTAAAAACGCATACACAAGCATAAATTTTAAAATAAAATAAAAAGTCATCTGAGTGCTTTGATTTGTTGCTTTACAAGATTCAGCGCTAGATAAATTCCATACATTATTATTATTATTATATATATTTATATATATGTGTATATATATAAATATATATATACACACATATATAGACAGATAGAAAGAGAATACAGGAACACACGCATGTGCTAATCAATTTATCTAGATTAGATACATACATCATCATCATTCATCATCAGACCCGTGACCTTGGCGGTCGTGGGGGAGACACGAAAGACGATGCCGTGGTAAGCCTCCTCCATCCATCTCGGTCCTCGGCTCTGCGCAGTAGTGCCGAGTCATTCATCCTGGTCCATTCTCTGATGTTGTCCATCTATGACTTGTTCTGTCTTCCCCTCTTTCTGCCACCTTCGAGTGTTCCCTGCAGTACTGTTTTTGGCAGAGTGTTGTGACGGGTGGCGTGGCCGAACCATGTCAGCTTTTTCTTCTTGACGATGGTGAGAAGGGGTTCCTGTGGACCTGCCAGCCGTGTTATTTGACTCTTGACAAATTCATTGGTCTTTCGTTCTCTCCAGGATATGCCCAGCAGTTTTCTATGGCATTTTGTTTCAATGACTGGATTCGCTTTGCTGTTTCAGCAGTCAATGTCTAGGTTTCACTTCCGTACAGCAGGATAGTCTGAATTAGGGCTTTGTAGAGCTTTAGTTTGATTGGGAAACTGATCTCTTTACTTTTCCATATGGTGGTGAGTTTTGTCATGGAAGATGTTGCCATGGCTATTCTGACTTTGATTTCTGTCGTCGATCGCCCGTCCTTTGTGAGTGTAGCGCCAAGGTATTTAAAAGTGTCTACCTCCTCCAGTTGTTGGCCGTTCATGTAAATTTTAGCAGTGGCGTTGCTCGTGCTGTTCACAAGTACTTTACTTTTCTCCGAGCTCACCTCCATCCCATATGCTCCAGCTCTGTTCTCAAGTCTGGTCGTAAGATCTTGCAGCTCTGTGTTACTTCCGCCCATGAGGTCAATGTCATCGGCAAACCGCAAGTTGTTGAGGGGTCTGCCGCCAGTGGAGATGGTAGAGTGGAAGTCATGGAGGGTCTCTCTCTCTCTCTCTCTCTCTCTCTCTCTCTCTCTCTCTCTCTCTCTCTCTCTCTCTCTCTCTCATACATACATGCATACATACATACATACATACATAGAGAGATAGATGTGTGTGTCAGTGAAGCAGACACAACAAAACAACAACAACAGATTGAGAGGTTGCCAGAGGAGGTGCAGATACTGCTGCAGTGTGTGTGTGTGTGTGTGTGTGTGTGTGTCAGACCAGAACTAACGAAAGAACAAAGTCATTGCCAAGCTCTACAGTCTCTCTTTATACTCCTTGTTTTGCCATCACACACACGCGCACCCGCGCATATACACATGCGTGCTTGCGCGCGTCTCACACACACACATACACACGCACGCACGCACACACACACGCACGCGCGCACACACACACACACACACACACACACACACACACACACTGTCTCTCTTTCTCTGCTGCTGTCTGCCTCTCTAGCCCTCAGTCTGACTATATATATCGCTGGCTCTCCGAGTGAGTGAGTGTGTGTGTGTGTGTGTTTGTGTTTGTGAAAAATAGCCTTCCCTTAAAGGGCAGATGAGTATCGTACTTTTTATTACCATTTCTTCCTTGATACAGGATGGACAACCCACCCCTACTCCCCTTCAACTCTGATTTTATTTTTCCCTGTCCCACCCCCTCCCTCACCCTCCCTGTCTCTCTAGCATTATCTTTTCCCCGTGAAAGATGATTGATGAGTGTGAGTGCTGCAATGTTCATATTGATTTTTGGGGGGTAAAATGCTTTTTTGATATAAAATGTGTACAGGAATGGTGGCTTTTGTCTGGGCATTAAACTTACCCAGGAACGGAATCACGAGAGGCATTTGCAATAAACACAACATTTGATAAATCAGTAAGACCAGTTAAACCCGAAATGAATCGGTGAAAAGAAGACAATTAAAAGCTACAAAGGAGAAGATACAGTAGTGCACCCCAAAAAAGTTGACAAATAGTTATGGAAGGAAGAGAAAAAAGTATAAAGAAAAGATAATATATAATAGTATATAATATATATATAATATATATATATAATATATATATATATTATATATACATATACACATATATATAAGGAGAGAGAGAGAACCATTTCAGTGTTGAGTAACAACATGCAGTTTCACCTGACCTAATGTATAAATCATTTCAGCCGTTTGTGTGTGTTTCTCCCTCTGTTTTTTTTTTAAATTTCTTTTATTTCGAGGATAATGGAATAAACACACATGTGCGTTTTTCATGTAGTCCCCGTGTGTATGCAGTTTTGTAAATTTTGTACGACTCTTCCCAAAAGCGAAACGGGTTTTAACGTGTGCGCAAGATGTTCTGCGCGCGTTCGCACACGGGACCTCGGTTTATAGTCTCATCCGCGCGCGCGCGCGTGTGTGTGTGTGTGTGTGTGTGTGTGTGTGTGTGTGTGTGTGTGTCTGTGTGTGTGTGAAGAAAATAACATTTTTTCTCAGAAAAAGACCGATCGGTATCGTTTTATTGTCGTTTGTCGTAGAAAATGGAGGAAGAACAATCTCCCACCTTTCTCTATCTCTGACTTTTTGCCCCTTCCTCTCCCCCCCCCCCTCCCCCCCCCCCCCCCCCCACCCTATCCACACACTCCTCTTAACATCATCTTTTTTCGTATAAAACAAGAAGTTTGGGTTTTGTGCTGCAATGTTCATATTGATAATTATCTGGTTTGGTAATGTGAACGGTAAAGTAATGCTTTCTTTCATTTATTTATTTATTTTATTCTTTTATTTCGAGGATAGTGGAATAAGCACTCGTGTGGTCTTTTTTTCATCTTTCATTTCAGACATCCAAGCTGTAGAAACAGAAATAGGTAATCAGGTATGACAAATGAATACAACACTTAATCGAGGAAAAGGATAAATAAGCAGTTCAGTAAGACAGAAGGCAAGTAAACAATATGAAATTAAACAATAATAAACAAAATAGCGAGGATCGAATACAACAGCAAAGAAAAATATAGGAAAGGCTATATCGAAAGAAACAATAAATCAAGCAGCAGATCAGTTTCCAATTAGCTGTATAAGTAAATAAATAAATAATAAACTAAAGACGACAGTTTCACAAGAATGTTATTGCGTTGAAGGGAAGAGCATTGTAACAAGAGCAAATAGCACAGTTTTAGGAAAAGCTATGTTACAACCCCCCCCCCCCCCTCTCTCTCTCTCTCTCTCCTCTACTCTCTCTCTCTCTCTTCTCTCTCTCTCTCTCTCTCTCTCCTCTTTCTTTTGTGAAACTGCCGTCTTTACTTTATTCATTTATTTATTTACTTAAACAGTTCTTCGGATGACACTATAAGCCGAGGTTCCGTGTGTGAACGCACGCAGGACATCTTGTGCACACGTTAAAACCCGTTCTGCTCTTCGGAAGAGTAGGCCATTGTGTGCCGGTGGGAAAGGACGACAACATTAACAAAACTGCATACACACGGGGACTGGATGGAAAAAAGCACAAGAGTGCTTATTCCATTATTCTCGAAATAAAATGATAAAATAAAACAAATAAAATAAAATAAATCTCTTCCATTATGTCTCCTACATTATGGTCGAAATAAAGAATAATCAAAACGAAACATCTCTCTCTCTCTCCTCTCTCTCTCTCTCTCTCTCTCTCTCTCTCTCTCCTCTCTCTCTCTCTCCTCTCTCTCTCTCTCTCTCCTCTCTCTCTCTCTCTCTCCATTCCCACCCTCCCTCCTCTGCCTCTCTCATCACCTTGCACAAACACAGCTGCACACATGTTCTTGTCGGGAAAATTCAGACGTTTATCGATAATCTATGTAATGAGGAGGATTACATTTCAGATAATTCTAGGCCTATTTTTTCAGATAGATAGATAGATAGATAGATAGATAGAGATAGATAGATAGATAGGATATGGATGGATGGATGGATGGATGGACGGGACGGAAGGAGGGACGGACGGATGGATAGATGTGTGTGCGTGCGTGCGTGTGTGCGTGTGTGTGTGTGTGTGTGTGTGTGTGTGTGTGTGTGTGTGTGTGTGTGTGTGTGTGTGCATATAAGGCCACAGTGCTAAGAAATCCATCAGAATTTAACAAGAATGACTTTGATCAGACTGACATCATCATTTATGATTAGGCTTTTGTTTCATAATAAAACTTTACCTGATTTACATTTTCCCGTCTTTCTCTATAAAAGCATGGATAGAATAATAGTAGAAAAACCTATTCTGCGTAGTTAGAATCCCATTGTTAGATTTTTTAAAAATTGTACATGGATACCAATAGGCAGAAAGGTGGAGGTTGGACGTTTCTGTGGGAAGAAATGGAAGAAAAAGAAGAAAATGGCAAAAAGGCGAAGAAAATAAAGAAGAAGGAGGAGGAAGAGGAGGGAAAGACTAAGAAGGAGAGAGAGGAAAAGAAGGGGGAGGAGGGAAGGACTGAGGAGGAGAAGAGGAGGAAGAAGAAGAAGATGATGATGATGATGATGATGATGATGATGATGATGATGATGATGATGACGACGACGACGACTGTGGTGGTGGTGACGACGACGACAACGAACACCTCCAAAACCAAGAAAAAGTAGAAAACTATATTTAAAAAAACTGGTGTGTCTAATTCTCCGCTCCTAGACACTAACAGCCTCGGTAAACATGTCAGTGTCCATGCATAACACCTCGGCCATCTATGACAGCCCTGACGGGTATGTCCACACTGTCAATACACCGTTCATTATCTTGTCCTCCTCACAACACTGCATGTATTGAATCGTAGACCACTTTCACCTACGGCAGGTTTCTCTGCGTGAAATTCGAGCTACTCTCCTTGGGGAGTATCACCACTCTTTTTTTCATGTTTGTGTGTTTGTTTCCCTATCTGAGTGGCGTTTTCTATCAAATTTTACCCAGGGACATGTCTCTTTTACGTGCGCTAAAAGCATGTTGCTCAATGGGACCTCGGGTTTATCGACTCACCCGAAAGACAAGCGCCCAGACCACGTCTCAAGGTCTAGTGGATGAGGGGGAAAGTTTTGAAACCCTTCATTATCTTGTTGATATTGCATGACAATATGTATGTGCACACTGTCAATACAATCTTCATTATTTTGTCATTACTAAACAACATGTGTGTCCTCACTGTCAATACAATCTTCGTCGTCTTGTCATCATTACAACACACTGTTAACACACACTCTTCATTATCTTCCCATCATTCCAGCATAACATGCGTCTCCTCTTTGTCAGTACACTCTTCCTTATCATATTATCATTACAGCAGAACATGTCTGTCTACACTGTTAATACACTCTTCGTTATCATATCATCATTACAACACGTCATGTCTGGTTACACTGTTAATACACTCGTCGTTATCATGTCATCATTACTATATATGTTATGTCCACACTTTCGATAATCTCTTTGCTATCTAGTCATTACTATAACACAACATACAACATATGTGTTTACACTGTCAATACATTTTTCGTTATCTGGTGATCATTACAAAACATGTATGTCCACGCTGTCATTACCCTCTTCCTTATTTTATTATCTTTACAACACAACATCATCATAATAATAATAATAATAAATGGAATTTATATAGCGCTGTATCTTGCACAGACAAAGCGCTTCCTCTCAACTCATTCTTACCCAGTCATGCAACCAATAGCAAGAAATAGTTCTAAGTCCAAATACACACACACACACACACACACACACACACACACACACAAAAGAGAGAGAGAGAGAGAGAGAGAGAGAGAGAGAGAGAGAGAGGGGGGGGGGGGGGGGGGGTTTATACAATGGAATTTTGGGCTGTTGAAAAAGCAGGGACAGCTATGAAATGTCCACATTGTCAATACACCCTTCATTATAATGTTTTACCTCTCGATAACCACACCACGATGAGAAGAATCAAACCTTGGATTTGTCGCTTTCAAGAAAGATGGATGTTTCGCCTCTCTCCACTACCGATCTATTCATGAGAGACTTGGCTAATCCTCGAGGCAGGAAGTCTGTCGAAGCATTAGTGTTAACTTTATCCTTCCTGTATCAGTGCAGACTTGTCTATCTTGTTTGTTTTTTCCCCTTTTTTGTTGTGTGTGTGTGTGTGTGTGTGTGTGTGTGTGTGTGTGTGTGTGTGTGTGTGTGTGTGTGTGTGTGTGTGTGTGTTTCTACAAACATCAGACATATAACAGCAACAGACAGGTCATTTTTCTCCCATACTCACACGCTGTACATTTATCACTGCCATGGTGAGACGTGGGTGGGGAGGGGAGGGGGGTCTTTATTTCCTTCTTTTTCAGTTTGATATAGACAGATGGGGTTGTCTAACTGTTTGTCTGTTTAGTCTGTTTCTGTCTGTTTAGTCTGTCTCTGTCTCTATCTCTGTCTCTCTCTCTCTGTCTGTTTGTCTCTGTCTCTCTCTCTCTGTCTGTCTGTGTCACTCTCTCTCTCTTTCTCTCTGTCTGTGTGTGTCTGTCTGTGTCACTCTCTCTCTATCTCTCTATATATCTCTCTCTCCCTCTCTCTCCTCCCCCTCTCTCTCTCTCTCTCTCTCTCTCTCTCCCTCTCTCTCTCCCCCCTCTCTCTCTCTCTCTCTCTCTCTCTCTCCCCTCTCCTCTCTCCTCCTTCCTTAACAGTCAACTGGGCACAGCACCAACACTGTCAGACAATGTTTCTTGAGTAAGTCCAACCTGGCAGAGCCCATCCCTTTCCATGTGACAGGATGCATGCTGGGTATGCATCATCGTCACCAACATCATCATCATCGTCGTTGTTGTTGTTGTTGTAGGTATTATGAACAAAATACCTCCTCTTCATTTTCTCTGTGTGTGTGTGTGTGTGTGTGTGTGTGTGTGTGTGTGTGTGTGTGTGTGTGTGTGTGTGTGTGTGTGTGTTTGCAGTGGGGGCCTTTATCCTATGCTGGACGCCATATTTTGTGATTGCGGCGTGGTACTGGTTTGACAAGTAAGTCCTCGGGTGGCTGTTGGTTGGTTTATTTGTGTTGTTGTTTTTGCTTATTGTTTTGTCTGATTATTCGTTTACTTATTATGGTGTGGTGTGGTGTGGTGTGGTGGGTGTGTGTGTATGTGTGTGTCTGTCTGTCTGTCTGCATAAGTCTCTCTCTCTCTGTCTGCATAAGTCTCTCTCTCCCTCTCCCTCCCCCCCCCCCTCTCTCTCTCTCTCTCCACACACAACACACACACACACACACACACACACACACTTTCTCTCCCCATCTCTCGCCCATCTCTCTGTCCTTCTCTCTCTCTCTCTATTCCTTTTTCTATCTCTCTGTTTCCCCTCTCTCCCACTCTTCTCCACCCTCTCTCTCCCTCCCTCCCTCCCTCTCTCTCTCCCTCTCTATGTATGTCAGTGCCAAAGTTGTGTTGTGCGACCTGAATGTCTCTGTATGCGTGTACTGATGTGGTGGTGTGTAATTTCAGAGCGTCTGCAATCAAGATCGACCCGAAGATTCAGCGGGGCCTGTTTCTGTTTGCGGTGTCCAATTCCTGCATCAACCCAATAGTCTACGGTAAGTCGCTTTTCTCGCTCCTTTACTTACTCAGTGTTGGTTTTGTTGTTGTTGTTGTTGTTCTCTTTAAAAATTGTGTATTTTGAATATTATTTATATGTGGCACAGAATATTTGCTGCGATATTAGTTGTCCAAAAATGATATCACGTTGTTCTTCAATTTAACGTCTATTCGCATTAAGTGATGTGACATATATATATAATATATAATATATATATATATATATATAATATATATATATATATATATATATATATATATATATATATATATGAATCTCGTATTCCCGAAAATAGTTGTAGATTATGTACATCCCCACAACCCTATCAGTCGCTGTCATTACCATAACCGTTATCATTATCATTATCGTCATCATCGTTTTCAATAATCGCACAGAATGTTGCGTTTCTAATTCTCTCAAGTACACATACATATTGGAAAAGACGAATGTTTGCATGGGCGGGAACACACATAGATTCATACAGATTTGCGCGCGCGCGCGCGCTCACACACGCACACACACACACATACACACACGCGTGCGTGCACGCACGCGCACACACACACATGTACCCACCACTCGTGCGCACGAACCACTTGCATATCTCTGCTCTCACAGCATAATTTTTTTTGTTCTACAGTTAAGAAGAGATAATCAACTGCAAAGAAAAAAAACAACAAAAATGTTCTGAGCTTAAAGATATAAGTAACAAAAATCCAGGTAGGACTAGTATACATGTATGACAGGTAGACAATTGACCTGTGTGCCAACCCCGATACAAACTATACCAAATTAACAACAAATATTTCAGTGTTATTCTGTGATGGTATTTGGAATGAAAAGAATATCAAATATCCGTTTGCTGGTATGCTTCGTCCATTCTCTGTGTCTGTTTTTCCTTTTTTTTAAGAAGTTGTTGTTTGCTCTAGCGTTTTATAATTGACACCTCGGAAGTATGTGTTCCTTTTGCATGTGTGTCTGTTTGGAATGCATGCTTGTTTCTTGTGTTTTTTCAAAGCACGCGGTTTTGTAGTTGCGCTTTTGTAAATTAGAGTAGACACTTCTTGCAGAGAACGCCTTTCGTATTAATCTTTCCCTTAAGTGTGTGTGTGGATGTGTGTGTTGATGCGTATTCATGTGTGCGTGCGTATATACACACGTAAGTGTGTGTGTTTGTTGTGTGGTGTGTGTGTGTCTGTGAGAGAGAGAGAGAGAGAGAGAGAGAGAGAGAGAGAGAGAGAGAGAGAGAGAACATATAAGTATCTTGAAATCTGTCTTTCTTCTACCTCTTCTTTCTGTTCTTTGTTTCGACCCTCATCTCTTCGATTTTCTTATTTTACTTTGTTTCTCCTCCTCCTCTACCTCCGTCTTTTTCTCCTGCTAGTTTTGTTCATTCCTAATCCTTATCTTTGCCTCATTTTCCTCCTCCTCTCCTTCTTCATCTTCTTCTTCCTCCTCCTCCACCTCTTCTGTCTCCTCCTTCTTTTACTTCTTCTTCCTCCTCCTCTTTCTTCTTCCTCTTCCGTCTCCTGCCAGTTTTGTCTATTGCTTACCTCCTCTCCTCCTCCTCCTCCTCCTCCTCCTCCATATTGTGGTTTTGTTAAATTCATGTACCTCTTGGGGGTTTTCTTGAAATAAAATCTTGAATCGTGAATCTCCTGTATCTTCTTCCTTCCTTCCTTCTTCCTGCCTTCCTTATGTCCTTCCTTTCTTCCTTCCTGCCTGCCTGCCTTACTTCCTTCCTTCCTTCCTTTTCTTCTTTCTTCTTCTCTACTTCTTCTTCTTCTTCTTCTTCATCTTCATCATCATCATCATCATCATCATCATCTTCTTCTTCTTCTTCTACTACTACTACTTCTACTCCTACTCCTACTACTACTCTTCTTCTTCTTCTTCTTCTCTCTCCTCCTCCTGACCCTCCTCTTCCTCCTCCTCCCACTCTTTCTTTCTTTCTATCTTTCTTCTTTCTCTTCTCCTCCTCCTCCTCCTCCTCTCTTTCCCGACTTTTTCCTTTCTTTCTTCTTCTTCTTTCTTCTCCTTCTTTCTTTCTTCTCCTTTCCTCCTCTTCTTCTTCTTTCTTCTTCTTCTTCTTCTTCTCCCTCCTCTCCTTCTTCTTCTTTCTTTCTTCTTCTTTCTTTCTTCTTCTTCTTCTTTCTTTCATTTCTTTCTTTCTTCTTCTTCTTCTTCTTTCTCTCTCCTCTCCTCCTTCTTTCTTCTCTTCTTCTTCTTCTTCTCCTCTCCTCTCCTCTTCCTCTTCTTTTCTTTCTTCTTCTTCTTCTTCTCCTCCTCCCTCCTCCTTCTTTCTTTCTTTTTCTTCTTCTTCTCCTCCTCCTCTCCTTCTTCCTTCTTCTTCTTCTTCTTCTTCTCTCCTTCTTCCTCTTCTCCTTTCTTCTTCTTTCTCTCTCTCCTTCTTCTTCTTCTTCTTTCTCCTCCTCCTTCTTCTTTCTTTTCTTCTTCTTCTTTCCCTCCTCCTTCTTCTTTCTTCTTCTTCTTCTCCTCCTTCTTCTTTCTTTCTTCTTCTTCTTTCTTCTCCCCCTTTCCTTCTTTCTTCTCTCTTCTTTCTTCCTCCTCGTCCTTCTTCTTCTTTCTTTCTTTCTTCCTTCTTCTTCTGTTTATTTCGTTAACTTGCGTGTAAACTGGCAAGCAGCCCATTTCCCCTTGAAGGCTATGTTGGCGTGTCTCTCTGATGCCCCGGTAATTGTCGCTCTAATGGGAGAGCGCTTCTGGAGAAGCCAGGAAACAGAGGGACAGGGAGGCTGGGCATGAGAGACAGAGATAGATAGATAGATAGATAGATAGTAGTAGATAGATGTAGATGATAGATAGATAGATGATAGATAGATGTGATTAGATAGATAGTAGTAGATAGATGATGGTGTGTGTGTGTGTGGGGTTGTTATGTGTGTGGTGTGTTTTTGTGTGTGTATTGCGTGCGTGTGCGTGAGAGAGAATGAATGAATGATCTATATTTTTCAAGGGTTATAGATAAGCATTTATATACTTTTTTTTCATCGGCCCTTGTCCCTATGGACTATCAAGTAAAAACATCAATAAAAGCAAAAGCAGAGAGAGAGAGAGGAGGAGGAGGAGAGAGAGAGAGAGAGAGAGAGAGAGAGAGAGAGAGAGAGAGAGAGAGAGAGAGAGAGAGAGAGAGATGAAAAATAACACATAAGACAAATACTTAAACAGCAATAACATAAATATTTCGGAAAATAGTACAAAGTAACAGAAGATCTTTGCCACGACAAACACCGCTACACCTCTCACACTCACATTTTTTACATGGAAGAAAAGTAGCCCGTTTTTGACATTATGAGCTCTTATACCCCCTTTATCCTAAAACTAATTAGGATCACTCCATTTATTTTTCCTTGTCCGGATTTTATAAAAATGGCCAATTCCCAACTGTTATGTCTGGTCACTAATAGGTAATTCAGAAAGTCAAGCATTTTTTTTTGGAAAAATCAAATTTCAGGGAAGCATGCAACGTTGCAAAAAGTTGGTGATAGACATATGTTCCAGTGTAGAAAGATAGATGGCCAGCAAAAAGAAACTTTGTGATTTAATGCCGAGAATCATGCAAGACACTCTTCACCTCACCATTTCTTGAACTCGTATAGTTTTGCCCTTGTTCTCATACAGTTTACGGTGGTTGTTGTTGTTTCGTTGGAGGGGGAAAATTGGGGATGTGGGTGTAAAATGGAACAACTACACGGCGAAAGTGTCTTCTTCGTGAATGCCGACAACCTTTTTGTGACGTCAAATTAGGCAATTCAGAGAAACAATCGGAATGTCAGGTTGAAGAAAAACAGCTGCTGTTTCGCCTGACAGAGAAGGTCACTGTGCCTTTTATCCTCTCCCTTTTGTGTATAAATCTAGGCACCGTGTCATGTTAGTCAACTCTGACAGATGTCCCCCGTGTTTGTAAGATTTACACCACACAGGTGTCTGGTTCGCTGACAGCACAACTTCTTTAACTCTGTTCCTTACCTAAGACGGTAAGTCTTATCTTGGCTAACTTTATCTAGTGTAACTGACGGTGCACGTTTGAGTACGTCATTTTGAAGAGATTTTTCCCCCCTGGAGTTAATATTGGTACTGACTCCACTATTCTGAAAATTCTTTGAGTGAGACTTTAAAACCGAGATTCCGTGTGCGAATGTATGTATAGCAAGAGTTTTGTTGTTGTGGTGGTGGCTTATATGTTGTTGTTGTTGTTCCTTGGGTAGAGGTCCCAAAAATGAATCATTGGAAACTGTTTTTGAGCCAGATGTTACAGTATTGAAAGAGAATGATAACTTCATAGTGGATTTTACTTATCAAGGGAATACTGATTTTAAGGGAGATAACCTTTTACTTGTCAGGAAAAGAGTGCTCCAGGGTTGATAACTCTTTAGTTTTGGAGAAATAGAGATCCCTTATGGGCAAACTTATATCTAGTAAGGAAATGCTGAGTCCAAGGTAGATAAACCTTTTTCTTTAGTTATGAAGGAGGTGGTTATACCAAGGGTGACAACCATTTACTTATTAAGGAAATAGTTCACCAAAGGGCGATAAACCTTTACTTATGAAGGAAATAGTTATACCAAGGGTGACAACCGTTTACTTATTAAGGAAATAGTACATAAAAGGGCAATAAACCTTTACTTATGAAGGAAATAGTTATACCAAGGGTGACAACCGTTTACTTATTAAGGAAATAGTACATAAAAGGGCAATAAACCTGTATGTGTTAAGGAAATAGTGCCTTCTCGAGGAATGAATCTTTAGTTTGTACAGAAATAGTAACACCAAGGTATAAAACCCTTTACTTATTAAGCAAACAGCGACCTCGAAGAACGTACATCTTGCAGAGCAATAACTAAAAATCTCCCCGAGAATTTTTTTTTGTGTAAGGCACCAGGTATTTTTCCCCTAAAGGTATCACGACTACAGGGTAATTAACATGTTCTTAACAAGTAATTAGTATCTTGAATATGGAAAAGCTTGCATGGAAATGGGAGAAAGCTAGTACAATATCAGGCTATGGATCATACCACACTAGTGACCATTAACACTACAAGGTATTTAAACCTCTCCCTAATCAAGAAGTGACTGTAAAGAAGATAAACTTTGCATGAAAGTGAAGAAGAGTACTTTCTTCTTCGTCGTCGGGGCGCTAAGACAACAGCTACTGTTGTCTTGTCACATGAACGATATAAAGCTAGGGATCGTACTACACTGGGTTCAGTAGTCTGCTAGAAACGGGAGACAGAAAATTCCTAGGCTGGTCATTATTTGACTGTCACACAACACGGCCCTCAGATCAGTCTAGCACTGTAGCTATACTAGCAGGTTTGCTGGTCAACGATTTCAATCTGCCGTCTGAGAAACAAGAAGTTTGAGGTCTATCCACGCACATCCCAAGTCGGAGTTTACTTTTGTCTTCATATTACACAGATTTGAGTGTTTGTGGTGATGTATTCTTCTAGAGAAAAAAAAGCTTTGCTGGTCAACGACTTCAGTCTACCTTTTAAGGAAATGAGAGGTTTGGGGTTCATGCCACACACATCCCAAGTTGAAGTTTACTTTTGTCTTCGTACTACAAAAATTTGAGTTTGTCACGATTATTCACTTAGAAAAGAAATAACAAATTAAGACATAGTGTACTGTACTGTTTTAGCACACGGACAAGAAGTAATGACAAAAGCCGAAAAGTCGCTAGCAAATTTCTGTTGTTAAACAGAAACCACCACATGTAAACAGTATATAAACACGTTAAGGAATATACACCCCTACTACAACCGCTTCAACTGAGTGGCGCTGCTCATTGGTGACAGCCTGATGCTCAAAGGAGAGGGGGGGGGCAAATTTGACATTGAAACAGGAATACCTGCGAAACGAGGATGTAATGATTCACAGCTCTTCAGCAAAATTAGCTAGCCTGCAGTACCCTTGGCCCCTGACAAATGTAGCCAGCCAATACCCGATAGCTAATCCCTCCTGGATAATGGAAACGACAGGCAGGTGATTGGCAATCTTGCAGATAACCCATCCCCTTTTCAGAAATGAATCCCCGGACAATTTGAGCTGGTCTAGGTAGCAAAAGAGAAAAGATCATGGCCGTTTAGCCCGAAGGCGTAGTGTCCACTCTCCTTTTTGGTATTGTTGGTAGGGATGAATGTCCATTCGCCTTGTATGAGGGTCCATATATCCTTTCATCGCCAGTTCCGTCCTCCTGCAGTCTGGTTCATTGACGGTTGAGGAGTCTGGCACTGCGCTGTATGGTCTGAGAATCGGGCGGTGTCTTTTCAGATGAAAAGTCATGCTGGTCCAGGCCCTGCGTCTGTTGACAGGGACTGGTTTTCATTGACTGTGTTGTCTGTTGTAGTCATATAGTCGTAGTTTGCTCAGGGGTGATCTCTCAGTCCCTATTCACTGCAACAACAAAAAGGGTGGAGAAGAAAAAGGGAGAAGGTGTGGAGAGAGAGAGTAAGGAAGAGTGAGGGGGGGGGGGAGGGAGTAAAGAAGTGAGGGAGTGGTTGTTAAAAAAAAAAAGGGATTTGTTTGCTTTTCTTGTAGTTCAGTTCTCTCTGTCTTTGTCTCTGTCTCTCCTCTCTCTCTCTTCTCTCTCTCTCTCTCTCTCTCTCTCTCTCTCTCTCTCTCTCTCTCTCTCTCTCCCTCTCTCTCACTCTCTCTTTCTCTCTCTCTCTCTCTCTCTCTCTCTCTCTCTCTCTCTCTCTCTCTCTCTCTCTCTCTCTCTCTCTCTCTCTTCTTTTTCCCTTCAGATTTTAGGACAAGTCTACTCTTACAGCCTGTCCTTGTAAAACATCCGCTCATAAAAAACAGTCAAAGCACAGAGCACGACAACAACAGCAGCAGCAGCAGAAAAAGATTGTGTATAGACTTACAAAGAAAAGTGCAGGAAAGCATTTAAGTGCTTCGTGTTTTTTGATGAGTAGTAAGGAACATGTTTTTTTTTGTAGCGGTGTAGGAAGAGAATTCCAAAAACGATGGGTCTAAGAAAGATCAAGATACGTCGTTGTGGCAGATAGACTTTTTTAAGAGGTTGGTTCATTCTGTAATTTTTAAAAAACCACGAGAAGCTGTTGTGGTTTGCTACGTGTTAGTTGTTTTCTGTGGTTGATACTGTAAACAAAAGTTTTGCTGTGTAGAATCTGTATTGCCTCTGTGGGGATAGAGCGTTTTAGATTCTTTAGGATCTTAATTCGTTTGTTTTGTGCTCTCTTTTTTTCTTTTTTTTTTTGGGGGGGGGGGAGGCTGTTTGTTGGGGCTTTTGTTTTGTTGTTGTTTGGTTTTTGTTTTGTCTCTTGTTTTCTTGGGGGGGGGGGGGGGGGGAGGGCATTGTGATGGGCCAGCCAGATGGAATGAGTTTCACTGCTCTCCAGTGGAGAGAATTTTAAACTTTTTTTTCTACACTTTGCAACATTCACATTATATTGTTGATTGATAGGTACTGTGAGTGAACCAGTGGTTTAGAGGTAGTACAACTGCCCAGAGGTAGCACAACTGCCCACAGGTAGCACAAACCCCCACAGGTGGCACAACTGCCCACAGGTAGCACAACTTCCCACAGGTAGCACAACTGCCCACAGATAGCACAACTGCCCACAGGTAGCACAACTGCCCACAGGTAGCACAGCTGCCCACAGGTAGCACAGCTGCTCAGAGGTCAGAGGTAGCACAACTGCCCAGAGGTCAGAGGTAGCACAACTGCCCATAGGTAGCACAACTGCCCACAGGTCAGAGGCAGCACAACCGCCCACAGGTAGCACAACCGCCCACAGGTAGCACAACCGCCCACAGGTAGCACAACCACCCACAGGTAGAACAACTGCCCAGAAAGCGAGAAGTTCGGGTTCGATCCCTGTACTGTTTGAAACAATATTTTTTCCCATTTCAGTAGACCTTGACTGGTCCTCTGAGCCCTAGCCTTTCGCGTGAGATGATTAACCGCCGTCCCGTGTGCAACACGCTCTCAGCGCAGGTAAAAAAAATAATAACGGCAAAAAGAGAGTTGTTGTCCCTGGCGTTATTCTGTAGATAGTAAGCCACTCCCATATGGAAACAAACACACATGTAAATAGGACTATAGATAGATAGATATATATATATATATATATATATATATATATATATATATATATATATATATATATATATATATATATATATATATTCGTTTCACTATTTGAATCTTTGATTTTTATTTTTTAAAAACATCATTTTTATGATGAGAATGAAGTCGTAGCTGGTTACCTGCACTTGTTTTTCTCCACTGTAGTTTCCTCACTTTTATGTGGTGCTGCTCTTTGCCCTTGTAGAAGAAACGCGTTCTCCCCAAGGGAGAGAAATCTACAGTGACTATAAGTTACAGTACGAAAGCAATTCAGTACAATGCTATTCAAAGTTTTAATACCTCATTGTTGACGTATCGTTTTACCAAAGATAAATATAAGAAAATGGATTAAAGAGAAACAGAGCCGTTTAAGTAGGAGGGGAGGAGTTGGGGGGGGGGGGGGGGGCGGTTTTCGTTTCATTTGATACCCAGTAGAGACGCCTACAATGTGGTGTTCATGAACTTCTGCGATCGAAGTATCCTCATATGAAAAGGTAAAGGAGTCCCATAACCTATAAGGTCGTAGGGGAGCGAGGCGTCAGAGACCTCACTTCTCTAGGGCCAGCATATTGAGGGCGGCGCCCATCTCCTCTCCCTCGCTGCTTTACCTTCCCTGACCCTAAAGAGGGCAGGTACC
>CM054153.1:10906635-10926635 GCA_028751875.1 Rapana venosa
TCTCTCTCTCTCTCTCTCTCTCTCTCTTCTCCTCTCTCTCCTCTCTCCAAACACCCCCCCCCTATCTCTCTCTCTCTCCAAACACACCCTGCTCCTCTCTCTCTCTCTCTCTCTCTCTCTCTCTCTCTCCACAAACACACTCTCTCTCTCTCTCTCTCGCTCTCAACACACTACACACACATACACAACCACACAAACACACCACACACACACACACACACACACACACACACACAACACCATCTACCCACCCACATACCCACATACTTACATACTCAGTACAGAACTGGCCAACTCGTCTGAAGAATAAGAGTTCCACTTGTTCCCCCACATTGCTGGTTTCGTCCCTGGAGAGCAAGGGGCAGACAATCACGCAGTCACAGAAAGGGGCGGATAATCAGGCAGTCACAGAAAGGGGCAGATAATCAGGCAGACACGGAGTAACGAACACCCAGATTCGTTCGGACAGACCGACACGTTGACAGATGTACACGCAGAAGTGGTGTTCAGACAAGAGGGGTTAACAGTCACACACACACACACACACACACACACACAACGCACACACCACACACACACACACACATACACACACGCATATACACACATTCATACACACACATATATACACACATACATCCACTTGCGTGCGCGCGCTGGCAAAGACACACATATTCGCGCGTGCGTACGCATGCACATGTACGTGTGGAGTTACGTACACACAAACACACGCAGAGCTAGATAAGAAAGACAAAGTGAGAGGGTTTAGATAGGTAGATACGGAGAGAGAGAGAGAGAGAGAGAGAGAGAGAATTATGCCTTTTGGTGGTGTGTTTTTTCAGAAACATCATCAACACTATTAACAGTAGCATCAGCAGCAACACACTAAAAGCACCAATACAATTCCACAAGATCAGTACAGTCATCTATATAGTATTGTATTTGAAACGCATTTTTATCCATCCGTCTATCCATCCATCCGCATATCCCTCCCTCCATCAACATAGCCGTCCACATACCCACCCATTCACATCAATCCATCCACGTATATGTCCATTTACATATCCTTTCATCTTCATATTCATCCATCCACGTATCCATTCATCTGTCACCTATCCATCCATTCATCCATCCATCCATCCATCTGACCATAGAACATATAAGCCAGAAGAAGAACTACACCAAAGAAGAATTACACGAAGTTATGCTGGTGACAAGTAACTGAGAATGAGGGTTTGAGCCATTTCTGAGGTGTTCGTTTGTGAAGATTTTTCTCAGAAGTTAACATCGGTTTGGACTTCATTCCCCTGCATGTCCTTCAGATGAGACTACAATATTAAGTCCCATGTGCGAATGGATGCATTGCATCTCGCTCATATGGGTTAAAAACTCATCCAGGTTTTGTTGAAAAGTAGGAAAGTTGCGGCTGGTGGTATAAATGAAACAAACGTACCCAGTATGCACCCTGAAGTGTAATGACGGATAAGTTCCCCTGCATTAACTTGCTCAGTACAAACTGCTTGAAAAATGTAGTGCAGTGCCCCAATGACTTTCCAGTGAGTTGAGGGAGAAATCAAGTCAAATTCGTCTGACCTACCAAACGTACTGTCTACAGATCGCAGATTATTGCACGCTCCCTTCCCCTACCCCTTCCCTTGTCCCCATCCTCGTTTTCCAGTTCGATTTCAGTCTACAGCTGTGCCGTTTGCACACACAGTCTGGGAAAACAGTTTTCTGCTAAGTCGAGAGGAGTTCAAACAACTTTAACAACAGGACCTTGTAAAATAAGTTTAAACTGACTTCCCCATAGACTTGACTTAGCTTCTGTCTGAAGTCTTGGGACACCACACTAAAACTTTCAGACAATACGTCTTCGGAAAATCGGGCCGAGGTGTCTAGGTCGCATGTTTCATGAAGATGTACCTATCACCCATACCGCCACCCGTGACTTGACAGCTGTTTTACGACAGAAGGGATGTCTGTAGCGTGTGTATAAAATGTTTTATGCAAGCGTAGTGCACAAAAGACCTCAGTTTTTAACCTCATCCGAAGGACTTATGGGGACAGCGGTGTTGGACTTAGTGTAGACTCAAGACAAAAATTCATTGAATACAACACCTCTGCGTAAGCTCACACTCTCGCCCTTGGTTACTTTCAGTTCGTGAGCTTGACCTGATCACAACGCCATCCTCTAATTCAGTCCAGTCCACTCATATTGCTTGTAGCCCTCCCCTTCTCCCTTCCCCTCACCCTACATAGCTTTACTGGAGTTAACAATGTAGCAGATATCCACATTTCGTTCAGTGTCATTTCCATACATTCCATAGCATTGTCTCGCTCATTATTTTGAATAGAGTGCCATGTATAGAATTTCGGCATGGAAAACAGTACCATATGCATGACTTGCTTGTTGCATATACAGTGGAACTTCTCTGTACACATCTTCCCAATATAGAATGCATGTGTGCAGGTCTCCTTTCTTGTTGTTGGGTTTTTTTTCTAATGTATCAGTATTATTGTCTTGTCTGTGAAGATGACTGTCACTTTTCGGAATAAATCTTGTTGCATTCTAGAGGGTTGCTATAGAGAGGTTCCACTGTAGTAGCGTATGTAGTTATTTGCATGACCCATGTAGTTATTTGCATGACCATCCCTCGTGTGTGCCATTTCAAACCCCTATAGATTTTCTTCCCTGCCAAACAAACTGAATTCCTTACTTATGATATCGGTAATATTGTGTATGTGGAATTTTCATTTATTCGTAACCAGTTCTTTCCCCTTCCAGTGATCCTGCGTTCATGCATCCCTCCATCCGTCATCCGAGTTTCATGTGACCAGTATCCATCTTTTTCAGTCCATGTATCCAACAAGTTAATCGCATTTCAACTGTGTGACATCCATTCCCCCCCCCCCCCCCCCCCCCTGCGTCTCATCCATCGTACCCTTTCCCCCATAGTGCGTGTTGTGCTTGTAGACCTGTGGCCATTTCAGGGTCAAGGGAGATGACTGTGGCCCCTATTTCCGTTTCAGGCATGTTCACAGCGGCTTTCCGGCGTGAACGACGCAAGTGGCGCCTTTGGCTGAAACGAAAGTTGGGTCTGAAGAGTCGGCAGTACCGCCATTCTCACTCCTGTTCTGCCAGACTCGTCTGACCTTTGACCTCTTGTCCTTTGACCTAAAATGGTGGTTCCGTTCAACGGGAATGACAAGACTGACACCACTGGGCCATCTTTTATTTCCTTTTTTTTTTTTAGATGTCTTCACTTTTCCATTTTTTCTGTCGTTCAGTCCATCTGCCTTTTGAACTGTTAGTGCCAAGCAAGCACACGTGGTTTTTTTGGTGTCCATTCCGGTGTTGTGTTGTGGCCCATGTGACCTAGTGGCAGCCATGTTGTTTCGAAGCCGTTGCCTTGTAGTCTTCGCTGATAGTGTGTCGATGTGATTGTGGCCTCTCGCTTTTTTTAAAAAAAATGAGAGGCGGAGTTCCGTATGCACGTTAAACTTTCCGGAACCGTTTTTTTCCCCCCCCACCTTTGATATCTTGAGTTGGAAGCGAAGAAGCGTTTTTGGAGAAGAGCGTTAGCCTAAAGTCGCTGGATAACTGAGTAAGAGTGTGTTGGATTGATTTTTGCAGTCAGGGGTGTTGCAGAGGGCAGGGGTAGCTTGTAAAGTAAGTCTTCAATGTCCTTTCTGCAGCGGCCACCAACCCACTGAGGAAGGGGAGCAGCAGCCAAGCCACCCCGCAAGTCGCCACCCCTCCACCCCGCGCAGGTCTTCTTCTGAAGGAGATTCACTGTCTGGGACCTGTCCAACATACTTGACCCCCCTCCTCCCTCCCCCCATTGTTTTTACCACATCGCCACATTGTGACCACATCATGTGTACTGTGAAGAAACGTGTTTTTTTTTTTTCTTCTCTCTCAAACATATCATGCCATGTGAAAGAAAGGGGGAAAAAAAAATTTTTTTTTGCTTTCCGTTGTTTTTCTGCCAACATCTCTCTTGTTGAGGAGGTGGGGCAGTGTGTTGTGTGTAACGCACTCACTCACTGCGCGGCTGAGGGGGTTGTAATGTGTTAGTGCCTGAATTCTCCTTCCTCTGCCCGCCTCTAGCAAACCACCGTTGCTCTCATTGCAGGCACCTTCACCATTAAGTTCAAACGAGAGTTCACTCTCTGCTGCTACGGCATACAGCAACGCTGGAGGCGCTTTCGGCAGGGCAGACAGGGGGGCAGTGGCACCCACCGCGCCGCTTTGCTCTACTCCCACTACTCAGCGTCACGAGGGCCTTTCACCCCGGGTGGCCCGGCGGCAGACCGTTCCCACCCCTCCCACTCCCCAGCCCTTCCCTGCACCCCCAGTGACACCACCTCCTCCTCCAACATCTACCCCTCTCGGCTGCCCCTGTACTCGGCAGGGCCCGTAGGGATGGCGGCCGGCTCTGACGTGTCCACAGAATGTTCCAGAATGTCCTTGACCTCTATCAGCAGGGAACCGCCCCCAGACCGCGCCAACATCAATAACTTCGTCAGGTGCACAGGCCCCTCATGTGACCTCTGACCTTTCACTCCTGGTGACCCTGCAGGTCAAGGACACTGGTGGGAAGGAAAAAAGATCAAGCTGACACAGAGCGTGAAAAAAAGAGCTTTGTGAGACAAGTGATTGAGATACCTTTGTGGAATAAGAGAACAGAGTTTTCAGTAAAATGATGCAGCAGTGTGAAATTGGGGAAAGAATGGATGCACATTGCTCAAAAAACCACAAGTCTGTGAGATCAGTGAAGTGAAGAACTTGGTGAACGACATGAACAGAGCATCTGTGGGATACAAAGGACAAGATTCCCGTTAGTAAGTGCTGCAGTTATGAGAGACGTGAATGTGCCATTTTTTTTCCTTTTTGCTGGTGAAACCAGAGATATAAACTCTGCGACATGGTAGACCGAGAAACTATTTATAACATAACAGGCTGCTTTGTGTTCTCAAGTGCTGAAGTGAAGTGAAAATCTGCTCTTTATTCTAAGGACACGGCAACTTTGTGTGCATAGTTGAGACTGTTTCTAATAGTGCACACTCAATTCGAATCTTGACTGGTGCAGAGTGAAAACTTTTTGAACCTGTAAGTTCTGCGTACAGGTCTTGCACTACTGATAGTGCCAGATTCAGTGAATCTGACTGATGTGGAACCGAAGCTCTTTTTCTGGTTTTTTTTTAATGTTTTTTGTTGTTGGTGATTTTTCTTTTGAGGGAGAGAGTGAATAGTAAGTTCTTACTCTAGTCATATATAGCTTCTGGTACACAAATGTTTGAGACAAGGGTTGTGGAGAGTACAATGGTTTAACACTGCAGCATCAGCGATTCAAAGTGTGACATATATATGTTTGCAGTTGATGCTGTGTGCTAAGGAAGCAAAGCCCCGTTCACTCTTGTGCTTTTCATTTTCTGCTGACTTTTATTTTTCGCCACTCTGGGTATGTGAAAAGAGAAATAAGAAGTTGCCGAACGCTTGAAACTGTAGTGGACGTGGCGGAAATATATTTAAGTCTCTCATAGTTCACATGGACTGGGAAAGGTGTGTTCTTGTTTCAAGTGATGTTGGACGTAGTTTGTACAGACTTTTTTTTGTAGCGAAAAGCTGTGTGAAGAAAATGATTGTTTTGAGAAAAGGTTCGTTTGTGCTGAAGAAATATATTTATAGTAAAAGGACAAGGCACAGAAGGTGTTGACATGGCAACTGTGAAATTCAACAATTTTTATCGAGCTTTTACTAGGACAGTGTGTATCTTGAACAAGTTATATTCTCGGAGAGCTTGTGTGGGTGTGTGTGTGTGTGTGTGTGTGTGTGTGTGTGTGTGTGTGTGTGTGTGTGTGTGTGTGTGTGTGTGTGTGTTCGTATTTTTGAAATGTTTGTGTGCGAAATATGCGTGCATGCATTTGTGTGTACGTGCGTGCGTGTGTGTATGTGTGTGTGTGTGATTAAGGGTAAGGAGAACATACATATACACATAAAAGTTACAATGGCATGAGGGATGTAAAGTTTGTTATTATTGCGGTTTCTGTTGCTGTTTTGTTATTGATGCTGTTGAGGTTGACGATGGTTATAATTTTTTATAACGTTGTTGTTGTTGTTTTGCATGAAGATTGATTGAGTTAACTAAAATTATGGGATGCTTATATTTCTGTTGTTGTTCCGACGACGACGAATGATGATGATGATGATGATTATCATCATTATTAGTGTTATCATCATCATCATTATTGTTGTTGTTATTATTATTATTCCTGTTGTTATCATTTTTATGATCACTATTATCATTATTATTATTATTATTATCATCATCATTATTATCGAAACTTTGTGTCACGATATCGACCAAGAAACAAAAAACAGTTTCTTTCCGAAACCAAACCTAGCTTAAGTATTTTTTGGTGAATCATTACCTGCCCCTGAAAAGACTGTTGACAATACCTTTCTTTGTTGTAAAAGTAACTGGCAGAACGTATTGTTTAAGATATGAATAACTTGAAAATATACTGACAAACTTAATAAGCAATAGTAATGTTTTTCTTAAATACTTTTTTCTTTAAACCCAGTCCTTTACGGAAGGATACCTCAATTTTCTTGAAAATTTAGTTAAAAACCAGTATCTTTTGAATCAGTGTTTCTTTATAAGTGGTCTTTCTCTTTCTCTTTCTCTGTTCATGTTTATTGATGTCAGAGTACTGTCTGGCCTTTAAGTTGAAGCCTGCTGACTTAACTTCTGTAAACTTCTCCCATTACTCCTTGAGGAGGTGTCAGAGCACCCATCTTCAATTTTCAGGCAGTGTGTTGTCACGGGCAAGTTGAGTCCTGATGGATATCATTCCTTTCCAGACAGTGTATAGATAGGGTGTATGCTTGTGTCATTCAAGTCACCTGCTATGGCCAAGTGCTCTACGGAAAGTTAAGGAGAGAGAGAGGGGGAGGGGGGGTTAACGTAACTTATGCAGATGATCTGTGTATGCTTGCACAGGAAACCTTGATCTATAGTCTCATCCGAAGGACTTTGAGGGTAGGGGAGTTAGTACCACTGTTAACTCCAAGGGGGAAAGCCTGCCAAACAGACATCTACATTGAATAGGGCTTTTTCATAAAAACATAAAAATGTACATACGTTTAGTCAGAGCAATAGCATCTTAACAGCTTATGCAATCTTGAAGACAATAATTATATTTGGCCTAGTTTAGCAGCTAGGAAACAGATGACAAAATTTGCAAAACCGCATACACACAGGGACTGGATGTAAAAAAGCACATGAGTGCTTATTTCATTATCCTCGATATAAAAGAATAAATAAATAAAGCTAGGGAACATCAAACTAGCGTTTACACCAAAGTAGTGCTGTCCTTACATAATTTTAAGTCAAAGTCAAGACTTTTAAAGCTTATTTCAATCTTTGCTGCAATGATGTTTGTATAAGACAACAAAGAAAAAAGTTACTGATAATGCACAGACGTCTTACTGGAGATACGAACCCACGCACACACGTTTTGGTCAGATCACGAATTCGATACTGTAAACCACTAAGCTTTTCTGCCCCCTGCTGACAAGTGTAGAGTGTTGTTTCAAACTACAAAAGTGCTCTGCAGGGAGTGGAGGAAGGGAAGAGGAGAGACAAGGTTAGCAGTTAGAGTGTTGGATTCGTGATCGAACGTAAGTTTAAGAGCACGAAGTTCTACATGCTGCTGTTCGGGAAGCCTTCTGTCCTTCCTGGTGTTCATGGTATTTCTGATTCCACTGCGCTGCTGCAAGTTCCATGAGTGCGGTTACAAACCAAGGTCCTGTGTGCAAAAGCGTACTTCACATTCTTGCACTTACGTTACACGTACCCATCCTTGTAGAAAAGTAGGCCAGCTATGGCCGATGGTATGTATGGCACGAACACATCCAGCAAATAGTGGGCGATCTGGAGAGATTAGGTTCTTTCAGGCTCGACATGTGCCAGACAGGCTACTCGGAAGTTACGGCACGGTACCCGAATGAATGACTCCTAGGGTAGTTAAGACAAAAGGTCAGTCAGCTGATGGTTCATTCTAGAAACGATAACAGGACATCGTGGTCTTTGGAATACTGTGATTATTACTAAGTCATTGTTTGTAGTGAATTGTGTAAGCATACGTCTTGGTGATATGTTAAGGTTATAGTACTAAAGATAATAATGATTACGATGATAATAGTGATGATGATGATGATATGACGACGACGATCATGTTTTGATGATAGTCATAATGATCTTGTTATATGATAATGGAGTGACTACAAAAACCCCAAACATTTCCATTATCGAATATGACGTGGAAAAATATCATAAATGTTACGAACACGTACACACACACACACACACACACACACACACACACACACACACACACACACACACACACACACACACACACGTACACACACACACACACACGTACACACACACACACACACACACACACACACACACACACACACACACTATCAGCAACAAGTACTAAAAACTACCAATGGCGATATCAATGTAAATTTTTTTTAAATTGTATCACGTGTTCTCTATACGTCAGTCTTTCATGCTGTCTACGTCAGCGAAATTTGTACTTTGTACATTGTATGTATGAGGGTTATCTTAGATGTTGTGTATCGGGGGCACTGGTATAATTATGTTTACCCCTACTGCCGCTATGGGGAATTTCTGTTACTGATGTTTGGAACTCAGCGTCAAGCAGGTAAGGGAGAGCTCCGTTTGTTACCGCGCTCATTACTTCAGACAGAACCACGATACACGATTCTGGCTCTGTTCTGGCCGTGGAGTTTTGCTTTTCTAATAAAAAATGACTGGAGATGAATTGGACTGGGTGTTAATATTGTTTTGTCTGGGGGATGATTTTTTTCTGAGAGTTAATGTTGTCATGTCTGTTTTCATATTAGAAAGGGCTGTCCGAATACTGTTATTACTTGTCACTATTCGTATCCTTTGACACATCCAGCCAAACAGTCAGTACGAATGTTATGAAGTGGCCTAGTGATTAAAGCAGTGATATAGATGGCAAGAAGTCCATGGTTTAAATACCGTACGAAGCTAGATTTTTTTTTTCACTTGTGTCCTCTTAGGTTCTGAATGGTGGTCTGGCTTCCCCTCTTCAAGGTGAGACAATGAACCAGTCAGTTTTCTGACATTTTTTTGTGTCCACGCAAAGGAGATGGGGGTGGGGAATCTGGTCTTAAAAACATAGTCATGATCTTAGGTAAGATGGGGATGCGGTTTCGAGTCACACAGGTAAGCTTTCTGTGTGAGGAATCACTCCCCCCCCCCCCCCCCCCCAAAAAAAAAAGGGAGAAAAGTTCAGGTTGGTCTCAACTCCATTCCTCTAAAACCCTTAGGGTGACACTGTTAATTTTTTACTCGTCCTGGGTCGTTACACACACACACACACACACACACATACACACACACACACACACACACACACACACACAGAGGAAGTCAGAGACATACAGAGAGACCGAGACAAATTTGATTCAGGGACAGCAGACACATAGCACAAAGCAGAATAGACTTGTAGCAAAACAGACTACCACAGAAAAAATGCAAACTACATTAGAATAAATAAATAACCAAACACAAAAAAACATTAAAAAGGGGAAGTAAGACAGACTGGTAGGGGAAGCAAGGCGGACAGGCAGGGGAGGTAAGGCAGACAGGCAGGGGAGATAAAGCAGACAGATAAAGGAAGCAGCAGGCACAAGACAAAGTGAAGTACTGTCACATTGTTGTAATACCTTTTCATGTCACATTGTTGTAATACTTTTTCATTTGTTTCTCTTTGTTTGCTTGTCTGGTTTTTTGTCTTTTCATATGTGTGTGCGTGTAAGGTGTGTGTGTGTGTGTGCGTGCGTGCGTGTGTGGTGTGCGCGTGGTGTGTGTGTGTGTGTGTGCGTGGTGTGTGTGTGTGGCGCGTGTGTGTGTGCGCGTGTGTGTGTGTGTGTGTGGCGCGTTGGTTCTGCGTGATTTTTTAGGGTGATAATTTGTGTGTCTATATTTTTTTTTACTTGCTTTTACATCTTAATTTGGGGGTTTAGTGTTATTTTGTTTTTGTTTCTGCCAATTAGTTAAGATAAGGGAAGAGTATATCCCTGGCCAAAATACATAAAGATCCTGTGACAAGGGTTAAGAAGACACAGGGGTAAGTCTCGCCTCAAAAAGACCCACTATGCCTGCTACCCCCACCTCTAGCTGTTATTTTCACATCGTTGTACATGCATACACCGCAAAAATGTTGGCCAAATAAAGTGCAAACACAAAAGCAATTTCTAATCGAGAGCAGACAAGTGTTTTGATCGTAAACATGCCACAAAGAGCAATCAAAGAATGAATGAAACACAGAAAAACAAAAGCAACAACAGCAGCAGCAACAACAACAACAGAAGCAATAACAGCATCATTAGCAGCAGCAGTATCACAGCCACAACCAACAACAACAAGGCGATTACCACAGCCACCACCACCAGCAAAACAACAAGAACAATAACAATGAATTTCTATTTTAATCTAAGGTGCGGCTGATTGGTAGTTGCTTGGTGTGGTTTGTCGATCGATTGGCAGGTGGGTGGGTTTACTGGCTGGTTGGCTGGTTGGCTGGCTGATATTATTTACTGTGGGTGCTACGCTGCTTAGAAAGCAAATTTAAAGTCGATTTTGTAGTTGTTGTAAACAAACCCTAGCATTCTACAAATGTTTGTTTTCTTTCCGCGGCTAGAGCTTCGGGGTTTGTCAATGGTGAGATGTTTTACATATGAGCCGTTTCAGCCCACCATTAAAGTAGCTGCATCCTTTATTTCGGGATTAATAAATAAATAGATGAATAAATCTTGACTCGTCATAACTGACAGGAAATTGAAAAACGGCATTTAAAATATTCTAATGTAAAAGATCATCTGTATTTAGGGATATAGGCATAAACTATACGCATTTTGAACTTTTTTTTAAAAACTAATCATGCAAGTCAGTTATACAGTCACTATCCGATTCTTTCAATGCTCCTCTCCCAATGATAACGACAGAAACAGACGAACAGCGTGGGAGTAAATGGACCATACGGGAAACTGTAGGAGGTATACCATGAATGACTGGAGAGACAGGGAAGCAATCAGTACTAATGGGCAGCGGTGATGGGGGATACGGGGGAGAAAGAAGGGGGTTAGCGCAAAAGAAAGAAGACAATAAACATACTGTGAGAGCAGGTAGTGGGCGGTAACTGAAAAAGGGTGGCGCAGACGAGAGAGAGAAATTAATGGTAGGGAAGAAGGAGGGTGGGTGAAGGAGGAGAGATCGATGTAAATAATATACAATATAAAACGATCGTCAAATGACATATGGTAAGTGCAATAAAGAACAGAATGTGATAGAAATACTTTGTAAAGAATCATTACGTAAAAATTAACCGAATGCTCCATAAGTAAAAACATAAAATATCATGCCTTGTACCTGTACACATCATGTAATGTCTGGGTTTTCTGTGTGTACAGATGTTCATCAGGTAAGGGGGGGGGGGTATTACTGTAATACTACTTTTTATTTTCGTTACTGTCGTGTCATGTGTTTTTCGTCTTGTCTTTATCATATTGTTGATATGTTAGAGGACAGTACATTAAAGAAAATTAAATGATGCATGAAATAAAATTTCGAAGAAGGGATGAAGTGATTTTTTTTTAAATGCATGAAGTCAAATTTCAAAGAAGAAAGATGTGACTGTTAAATAATTTTCCACATCACCACTGTAATCAAAATTCCATATACAAAATTAGGGAGTACAGGAATGAATCAGAAAAGTACTTCAGCGGTTACCACCCAAAATTTCCTAAGAAAAAAAAATATCGTTCTGTCGTTGTAGTCAAGGCCAGTCCAACATCAGCGAGTGGACTGGCCTTGAGTGAAACGATTTGCTACGGAAAGCTGAAAACTACGAGGTGTGGAGGAAGCTGGTTGCAAAATCTTTAGTGGTGGTACCCAAACGGTCAACACACGATACTGTGAATTGAACAAGACTACGGGATAGGTGAAAGTGAAGGCCATACCGACTTCTTATCATTTTCAGTGATAAAATCAGAATATTCCATTTTTTTCCTGGTAAGATCAGAGGGGATTCTACTGAGAGGGTGTATAAAGTCATTGAACACCCTTTTGTATTATTATTATTATTATTATTATTATTATTATTGTTGTTGTTGTTGTTTTAGGTAGACAACCAATTTTGCATCGACCACATTTTTAGCCCTTCTTTGATCACCTTGGTTTGCCACACCCAATCAATCGTTCCCTCGAGAAGGGAAGTAACTCGCATCAATGACGAATTTCGTTGCAGAAGTCATGGAGTATTTTCAAAGGATTTATATCTTGGTCAAATACTGGCTGAATATTCACAAACAAGTGGTGGCCATGCCTTGTGATGCAAAGAAAAGTAGGGTAAGATGTGGCACAAACGTCGATTTCAAGAGAAAAAAAATGTTCGAAAAGAAAAGCTTTTGAATTGCTGTCGCCCTACCACGTCTGTTGAGGTGGCATTGCGACTCTTATTGATAATGAAGTCGACTATCACTTTTCGATCACGACGCCAACCTGTATTGAAAAACAACTATTTAACTTGTGCAGACACTTCTCTGATTCGAGTGCTTTAGAATGTAAATGTGAATTCCGTGACGCTAACAGACAAGACACTGCCGAAGATGCCAACGTTCTGTGTAGGGGATACAGACAGAAGCCTGAACAGAAATGCCCTGTTATTTTTGTTGTGTCGTGTGCTGTCACTTCGTGAGCTATGTAGAAAATGTCAGTCTAGTAAGGTTTGTTGTTGTTGTTTTTCTTGGAGAACAAGAAATATGAATGTTAAATACCATCAGATATACTTGTCTCTTCTTCCAGGCAAGAAAGTGCAAGACTCCTTAATGAAGAACATCCACACAAGCTTTGCTAAGCAATGTGCTGTCCATGGAAAGAATACTGAAGAGCTCAAAAGCTGATAAGACTGGGCAGTCAAGACGAACTTGCAAACATGAAGGCATTTTCAGATCAGGCTTGGACCGAAAAATTGTCAGGAGCTTCAGAAGGTAAGTGTACATTTTTTTGTTAAATTTTCAAAGAAAAATGCATATAAGAAGGCGTCCGTTTGTGGCCAAAATTTCCCCATATTCTTATGCTTTTTCCAGCTGAAGAACGAGTAACTAGGATTTTATTTTAAAGATACCGTTATCAGATTTTCTGTGCATTAATATCACGTCAAAAACAAGTCTTTCAAACCTCACATTTAGATAGTTTTTATACTTTGTTCTCAGTGTAAGTCAGATCGTAGTAATCGTATTATGTGTGGGGGGGGGGGGGGGGGGGGGGGGGATGACAGTTACGTCTGCCTTGAAATCTAGGTCAGCTCCTCATCCATCCCGCTGGTGCAACTTGAAACCTCAAGCCCTGTTTTGCACTCCTCTCAAGGTTGTGTGTGCACGGTTTCAACACTGATGACACGTAATGTATGTTTTTAAAACAAATGTCACAATGTTTCCCGTTTGTCGCCAAAAATAGTTATTTTTTTTCATATTATTTGATTGTTATAACTTAAATGCAAACAAATCTTTTGTTAGTGTTTACAGCAATGTTTTCTGTTTGTCGCTGAAAACAATTCTTCGTTTTTTTTAATCATTTGATTGTTATAACTTAAATGCAAAGAAATATTTTGTTTATGTACCTCAGAACACTGGGGTTGATTATCTTAATTGTGACAGAATTTAAAATTAAATCCATTAATAGTTGATAATATAGAAAATCAAATAAAAGAAGGCCTTTACCATGTGGTACTGCTGCCTCACATACGAAGAGAGGAAACACTGATAGCGGTGTTATACTGCAACTTGCCTGTACAGCAACTTGACTGCAGAAACACTCTGTGCCATTCACTGGGGGGAAAAACTGTTGAGAGCGACACAGAGAGAGAAGCAGGCAAGCAGGCAGGCAGGCAGGGGGACAGAAAAGCAGACAGTCACTCACTCTCTCACACACACTCCCTCTCTCTCTCTCTCACACACACACAACAAAATATATATATATATATATATATAGATATATATATAGATATATATATATATATATATATTATATATATATACGCGCGTACACATGTATGCACAGACGTGAAAAGCCCCGGACAATATCTTCTCTCTAGTTCCCGCTAAAAACGGACAGCTAAGGGAATGTCCAAAGCAGCAGTAACCATAACGAAACTGGTGAACAACTGGTGGAGCATGCATGGGGAAAACAGACCACCCGCCTCCCGCAAGAAATCTGTTAACGACCAGTAGCAGCATCTGCCCGGTCGTCTGCTTTGTTCCGTTGATCCATCCGTCAGTCACAGTTAAAGCCGTTTGACTGCATGATCTTTCTTGACAACTTAGAGGAAACTTGCTGCTTCTGACCCACATGGCAAAAGTAAACTCTTATTTTCCGAACTGGTGAGAAAATCCCATTTTTCTGTTTGTTCCCATAATTCAATAAAAACAGTAGAGGGCTGTAGAGGCTTTTAAAATTCGGATAGCTTATAAAGTTTCGCAACTTAAATCGGATAAGAAAAAGTGAGATTTTCCCCCTAGAATCTTTGAAAAGAAAGAGTCGCTGCCTATTACGAAATGTGTATGTCGGGGAGGGGAGGGGGTGATAACTCGAAGTCGGTGAGTTTGACGTCATTTCAGCGCGTAATCTTTTGTTAACCAGACAGAAGTATTACACCGCATGAACATCTCAGAACAAATCCCATAGTCAGTAATCCGTATATTCTGAACATAGAGAAGATGTACAAACTGTATTTTGTGTCAGTATATCTCAATTTTTTTCACGACGGGCAAGAAATAGCAAATAAATAAATAAATAAAGGCTGAAAAAAGACACAAAAGAAACTTAGACTGAGTCGGTAGCTGACAGCTAAGACATAGTCTAGATCTAGCCGCCGTTTCGGGGATTAGCAAAGTTGACGTTACAAATACGTTTCCCTTCCTCACATATAATACTTTAAATGGAGACAGTATTTAAAAAATCAGTTACGCCCCATGTGTGTGTATTTTGGTAATAAGCAATCACGGATGAGGAGATTCTGATCTTCACACATGAAGAGGAGATTGGTCTCCACAAATGAAGACTGATTTCACATAGGGAGAGATTGATCTGCATACATGAAGAGAGAATGGTCACCCTCCGTGAAGAGAGATGGATCGCTGCACTTGAAAAATTATATATTTTCACACATGAAGATATATTGATCTGTACAGACGAAGAAGTTGAAGTGGATGCCATACAAGGAGTAGTAATACTGAAGCGAAAAACTACATCGGTACTGCTACATCGGTACTACTTTGACTCAAAAATGGAGGGATTTTCATGATAAAGGTCCAGTAGGTCAGTCATGTTGATACGGCAAATAATGATAGAGCGGCCATTAAAACTACATTTCTTTTTATCAATTCTTTTCTGTTACTAGTTTGTTATATCTAAGTCCCATGTGCGTGCGGTTTTGTAAATTTTGTCATCCGTTCCAATGGGCACACAGTAACCTACCTTCAAAAGGCGGGGCAGGCTTTAGCGTGTGGCCAAGATGTTCTGCATGCATTCGCTAACAAGACCGCGGTTTATAGTCTCATCCGGTCGAAAGAGTGGAGTCGGCACTGATGGTAACTCCAAAGGGAAACATTCCCCTGAACATGCTGCGTCTCAGTGGTGGATCGAACCCGATCTCGAACACGGGCCGCCAGATCGCAAACGCAATGCTCTAACCACCCGGCTATTATGCACCCCTCCCCCTCCTTCCCTTCCTCCTCTTCAATCTCTGTTCAAAGGGTACAAAGTCATTTCATGAACTTGTAACACGGAAGAGACAGTTTGAGCCAATTATTCAGCCAGGAAACATGGGCAGACTGCCGAGAAAGGGGGGGATAAATCATGGTGCACAGTCCTTCACCTTTTGATGTCTGGGCAGACAGGCATTAGCGCGGGCCACGAGGAGAGAATTGCTGTAATCAGTCTGGAGACCGGCATTGATGAAGGGCTTTGTTAGTTACCGCGCTGTAAACAATGAGCTGTTAGAGTCGTGTCGGGTCAGAGCTTTGAAGTGTTCAGATGGCCTTTCATCCAAGGCAAGCTGCTAGCTAGCATCACCATCATCTTTCCTCAAAGAACCAAAATCCACTGAAGTCGGAGAATGGCTGCCATAACGGCGAAATATTTCAATACACACACACACACACGCACGCACGCACGCACACACGCACGCACGCACACACACACACACACACACACACACACACACACACACACACACATTGAACAGACGTTAAAGACAAGAACGAACACACACACTTTACACTGCCAAAGTAGTCTTACGGACTCGGAATCATTTCCAGATGTTGTGAGACATAGGGCATATTCTGAATAACTTTCAAAAATGTTAGAACTATGAAACTGCTAGCGGCAAGTCGAGATAGCATAAGCACACAGACAAGGGATTTTGATAGATCCAAATTCAGAAGAAAGCTGGATGTAAATGATTCTATGTAATTGGAGATTTTAGATTTGACAGACAGAATTACTCTGTGTATTAAATTATCGAGTTTTGTCTGGACTAAACGCCAAGTTTTGAAGCAGAAACATGGGAATCATTCAGCCGGACAGATTGCTCCAGTTCATGGAGTTCAAGAAATGGCCTAAAGTAAAAACTTATCAGTGTCTGCGTTATCATTTAACTATGGTTTATTTCTCATTCATGACCAAAATTTAAAAAAAGAGACAGCCAGAGACCATTTTTCTTGTGTAGCAAACAATTCAAACAGCGTCAAAGATGGGGCTGGTAATTCCGAGTTAACTTTCCCCGTTATCTCCCTTTGTCTTCTAGCCGGTCAGTCAGCACATAACAGCATTAAACAAAGCAAAAACTCGATATATTATTTTCACGATCCTTGTCAGGGTAGACACCATTTTCATCCTAGTTAGTTAACAATTATTCAGGCAGTGATGTTATCTTGGCAGCGGAAAATTGTCAAAGCTTATTATCGTTAACACACACTTACATACACTTACATACTTACACTTACACACACACACACACACACACACGGCGTGGTTTTGATTTAGCTCATAAAATTTTTTCATCAATATGTATAAACATATACAGATGCGGGTAATACTCTCCTTCTTCAACATTTCCAAACGTTTTTATCACAGAAAAAAATATTCCTTAAAATATGTTTTTTTTAATCCCGTAAAGACAAACAAGAACGCAGTTTTGTCTGAAAAATGACCAGAAGCCTGGTGTGTTGTTTTTTCAGCCTTCATATTATTCATGAGATTGAAGTACATCAGGAAAGAAACACCCCCACGTCTTATGAACAGGGGGTGGGGGGGGGGGGGGGGGGGGGGGGGGCTCTTCGGAGGGTAGAGCACGCATGTTGCCTTCCGAAAAGGCTGGGGAAGCTAATAGACCTTTATTATTCCGATCCTCCTTCTAGCCCCAACCTCGCCCCAGTCCATCTTTTTCTTTTTTTTCCTTTTCGTTTTTTTTGTTTTCTTTAGGTCGGGGTGGGGGTTGGGGGTTCCCGTCTGTTGATTCGTTTATTTCTTTTATTTCTTTCATTCAGTTTTTTTTGTGAGGGTGAAAATGAAGAGGCGGATAATGCGAAGAAACAGTCAAGTGGCTCGCCCTTTTCTGTCTCTGTCTGTCTGTGTTTCTCAACCTGGGTGGGTGTGTCCCGCGCGCGCATGCACGCATGCGCCCACGCACGCACGCACGCGCGCGCGCGCACACCACACGGTCGCACGCACGCATACACACACACGGTTATGGTAATAATGTGGTAAGATATTATTGGTCAAGTTGTTTTTGTTCCTAGATAGATGGCTTGATGAAAAAGAGCACATGCATTGCTTATTCAATGTACCATCTGGAAATAAAATTATTTTGTCTTGACTTGACTTGACGCTCGCACGCGCGCGCGCACACACACACACACACACACACACACACACACACACACACACACACACACACACACACACACGCTCCTTTACCACTACCACCACCACCACCACACTACAACATAACACACCACAACACACTGTCTCTGATTTCGTTTCTCCCTCAGCCTGTGTGTGTGTGTGTGTGTGTGTGTGTGTGTGTGTGTGTGTGTGTGTGTGTATGTGTAAGTTAATATGCGTAATCTGGAAGTAATTATGTATGTTATATATTATGTGTAGTCAGTGAAGGATGTTGCCATATGAGTACCTCAGGTGTAACTTGGGGCAAATGACATGTTAGGAATACGTTAAATAACGCATATAGCATTTTGATAAATCAGTAAGAAGTAATTCACATACATCGCATCCCATTCTTCACACGTTTCCTAGCACGCTGATTCACATTTTTTTAAAAACAATAACAAACAGCCTACCCAATATGTAAACACCGCAAAGAATGAAGTCGACAACAAGCAGCAAGCCTGACATGAAAACACCAAAAAACAGTCCCTGTTTTTACACTTTACAATCCCCATTCAAGGTACGGGATATCTCAGTGGTCAGAGCACTCGCTTTCCCCCAGTTAAGGTTAAGCAGCATCGAGCGTGGTACTACCAAGTGAGTGGGTGACCGTTTCCGCGCCTTGGCTCCAGTACTGTTCCACAGTTCACCCAGCTGTAAATGGGTACCTGCCTCTTTAGGGTCAGGGAAAGTAAAGCAGCGAGGGAGAGGAGATGGGCGCCGCCCTCAATATGCTGGCCCCTAGAGAAGTTGAGGTCTTTGATGCCTCACTTCCTTACGACCACATAGGTTAAGGGACACCTTTACCTTTTACCTTATTCAAGGAATGTCACTGAAACAGAATGCAGGTCACAGGCACCCGGCTGCTGTCACCCGGGGTAGAAGTGGATCGGGCCACGCACAACTTCCAGCATCTGTAAAGCACGTACATGCATGCTCGGCTGTCGGTTGTCTGTGAAGCACGTGCCTGGCTGTCAGCGTGGTGGTTCTTCCCTGACTGCATTCCTTTTGGGGGTAAGTTTGGAGAGAGAGAGACAGAGAGAGATGATGATGATGATGATGATAATGATGATGATGATGAAAGAGATAATGTCGATGAAACTGATAATTTCCAAGGGTAACAGAAAGGCATTGACATTCTTTTTATCGGGCCTTTGCCCTAAATAGGTGCTTTGATGGCAAAGAACACTTTTAGGAAATTTAAAGAAAAAGAAGACGAGATATGAAAAAGAGAGAGAGAGAGAGAGAGAGAGAGAGAGAGAGAGAGAGAGAGAGAGAGCGCAACAGCAAGCTAAAAGTTTATAGAGCCGGAAAATTCCTTGCGTAAGCTGGCGTTTAAGTGAAGGAAGACTGTGTCCATTTGCTTGATAGGTTGTGCGTCCTTTCATTTCCAGGTTAGCCGTGTGTATGTCCTGGGTCTTGTTCGTCTGTATTTTGAGTTTTGTTTGTTGATTTGGTTGATTGTTGATTGTTTTTTGTGTGTAGACTGATGAATTAGTTCAAAGGCCTAGTGGTTCAAGTTTCGAACTCCTGATCTTGTAGTCCTCCGAGAGCTTTGGTTCCAGACTCCAGAACTGTTTGATGGAGGAGTTCCTCCCCCTCCCCTCCTCCCAACCAAGTTAATATTCGTTCTAACTTTCATTCCCCTGCAAGTTCTTCAAATGACCTTGTGGACCAAAGTTCTGTGTGTACATGCATGAAAAGCATCTCGAGCACGTGTAAAAGACCCATCTATTACTGATTGCTAGGCTGCCTAGGGTCAGTGGTATGAACGACAGAAGCATACCCAGAACACACACACACACACACACACACACACACACACACACACACACACACACACACACACACACACTCACAAACACACACACACACACACACACACACACACACAACACACACACACACCTGGAGAAGGAA
>CM054153.1:10931635-11016635 GCA_028751875.1 Rapana venosa
CTTTCGTCACTTAGATGGTTGCATAAGTGTAAATGATTTGAATGTAAGCGCTTTGATTTGTTCTTTTACCAGATTCAGCGCTGTTTAAATTCCATACATTATTATTACTAAGAAAAAGTCATTGGTCATTGCTGGTTTGAAGGCAGCCTTTTTGTCGATTAAAAAGAATCTTTGTGGACGAAAAACATTCTTGTGTGGATTACATGCAAATATTAATATTGATTAAAAAGAGGCTTTAGTTTAAACCCTCCTGCCAAAAAGCGTTTTTCTTACAAATAAAAAGGGGGGACGGGAGTGGGGGGAGGGGGGGTTAGAAGAAAGAGAAAGAAATAATGAAAGAACAAAAAGAAAGAAATGAAGAAAATAAGAGAGGGAAAAAAGACAAGACAAAGAAAAGAAAGAAAGGAACAAAAAAAATAAAAGAAAGACAAAGAGAAAAAACTACAAAAAGAAAGACTGGAATCCATTTTCAAAGGGTTTTTTTCCAACTTTTATTCGTCTGAAAAGTTTCAAACAAAAAAGGGCTAGAGGGGAGGGAGAGGAGTGAGAAGGAGGCGCAGTCACTTTAAAACACACACACCGCGCGTGTGGGCGTACATACGTACACACACACACACACACACACACACACACCGCACTACCAGACAACCATTTCATGCGGCAAAAATTTGACGCGTCATGAATAACCTCCCTTCATTATGGCTGACGCCCTAAAGGGAGACCATGTCATAAACAATTACGTCCCTTGCCCATCCACATAGCTTTTTAGAAAAATAATATAATATAAAATCTGCCATGAGCTGAAGAAAGAATGATGACAGAGATTGAAACTAGCTTGTTTCTATAAGAAGTTAACATCGTCGTATATTACGACTTTACAAGGGTGGGGTTTTTGTTGCGGTTTGTTTGGGGGGGAGGGGGGGTTGTTTTTGCCTATTTTTTTGGTGACATTCTTGTCCTTACTGTTCGAACGCCGCTCATTTCAATCTCTCCGCCCCAGCCATACCCAGATTCGTTATGTCATATCCCCAGGGCCAGCAGTCCACAGGGAACACATCAATGTTAGTCCACAGTGGGGCCCACAGCCAGAGAGGCCCTGCACTACTGCTGGGTCACTTTGGTAATTGTATATATTGTATACCACTTTAAGTCACGGCAGATTTCTCTTCATGAAATTCGGGCTGCTGTCTCCGTGGAGAGCGCGTCGCCACAAGAGCAGCGCCACCCACTTTTTTTTTTCTTTTCCAGTCTGCAACTGTATTTGTTTCCCTATCAGAGTGGCTGGGGGGTTTTCTACAGAATTTTGCCAGCGACAACTTTCTTGTTGCAATAGGTTCTTTTACGTGCGCTAAGTACGTGTAACACGCGGGACCTTGGTTTTATCGTCTCATACGAAAGACTAGCACCCAGACCACCACTCATAGTCTAAGGGATGGGGGAGAGGGGGTGGAGAAGTTTCGGGCCCAAATGGGATCAAACCGCCACACACTTCCAACCTGGACTTGTCGCTTTAATAATAATAATAATAATAATAATAATAATAATTTATGGAATTTATATAGCGCTGAACTTCCAGGCAGGCGCGTTACCTCTAGACCACCGATCCACTAAGTGGTGTTCAGTGGTGCCCGTTCTGAGCTAACATACGCAGGAAACTAGCTGGTCACTGTAAGAAGTCATAATATTGACCAGTAAACAGCTTGGTCGTACTTACGACTTGATTCTCCGTTAACTCCTTAAGGAGTCGGTGGACAGCTGCACTGAGTTTTTCCAAGCCATGTGTGTTGGGAAAGTCGAACCTGGGGGTGCCCATCCTTCTCCAGGTAGCAGGGTGAACGCGCGGTATTTTCAGTTTACCCATACCACCGGCCAAACGTAGCTGGCCTCCTCTTCTACGAAAGGTGGATGGAGTTTTAACGAGTACGCATGACGTTCTGCGTGTGTTCCGCACACAGGATTTCAGTTTATTGTCTCATCTGGAGGACTTTCAGTGGAGTGGAGTCGGTACCCGTGTTAACTGCAGGGGTAAAACCCCATATCGAATGACACCTTAGGGAAGACTTGAACCTGTCCCATCAGTTACCGTCATGTAGATCAGCTGTCCAACGCTCTAACCTTTTGGTAATTCTGCCCTCAACAAACACTATATATTTTCAAAAAAAACAACTACGTGTTTTATGGGAATTGAGCTCTCGACCTTTTCAGCTAAGAATCTAATGTGATAACCACTACACCGCCTCTGCCCACATTTCCCTTCTTACAAGTAACAAAAATGAATGTGATCGTTTATAGTGAATGAAAGAAGGCATCAGGCAATATCAATTTTCCTCCAGCGCAAACGGTTCAGTAGGATGTATTTTAGCCTTCTGTGTGTGTAGGCGTTTGTTTCTTTGTTTTTTTCCAAGGAATTGTGGAACATGCGCGTTTGATATCGCGTTCAAAGCTGATAAACGCACAAAACAGTGGTACAGTCGCATCCGTGCATATGCAAGCAAACATACACACACACGCACGCGCGCACACACACACGCACACAGTCATTGATGTGCACGTGCATGTGCGCGCACACACACACACTAATACCCACACACAGACAGACACACACGCACACACACATCAGAGAGACAGACAGACAAACAGACAGACAGAAACAGACAGACATAGACACAGAGAGAATGTAACTGCACGCTGCTTAGAAAGATGAAAAGCTTTTCGATGTTGCCAACGATTTGTAGAGAACTCTGTTATTTTCCCTCTGTTAATGCCACTTCTATCCCTCTATCTGTCTGGCTGTCTGGCTGTCTTTGTCTCTTTGTCCCTTCTTCTTCGTTCTTCATCCTCTTCTGCCCTGTCTCTGTCTCTTGTCTCTTCTCTCTCTCTCTCTCTCTCTCTCTCTCTCTCTCTCCCCTCTCTTGTGTCTTTCTTTGCCTCTCCTTCTCTCTGTCTCTGTCTGTCTGTCTGTCTGTCTGTCTGTCTCTCTGTCTCTGTCTCTCTCTCTCTCTCTTCTCTCTCTCTCTCTCTCTCTCTCTCTCTCTCTCTCTCTCTCTCTCTCTCCTCTCTCTCTCTCTCTCTCTCTCTCTCTCTTTGTGTCTTTGCCTCTCCTTCCTCTCTCTCTGTCTGCTGTCTGTCTGTCTGTCTGTCTGTCCTCTCTCTTCTCTTCTCTCTCTCTCTCTCTCCCTCCTCTCTCTCTCTCCTCCTTTCTCTCCCCCCTTCCTCTCATGGCTTCAACACTGAAAACGTTTTGTCTTTTACAAAACAAATCCGACATAGAATGTCTAGCACATGTCAAGAGTAGGTTTCTGTGGAATAGTCAGTTAAGAATTGCAGGGAAACAAAAGAAGCAAACTAAACAGCGAAATAAACGGAAAACAAAATCGTGCAAATGTCAGAATCGTGGTGTTTAAAAGCCCGAAGGAAACGCACACACAGAAACACATACACCCACGCGCGCGCACACACAAGACACACACACACACACACACACACACACACACACACACACACACACACACACATTGCTAAGGTTGTAATTATGTAGTTCTTCAATATCGTCATTAAGAAACTTTTGTACCTAGATCGAGGCTTGATGGGAAAAAAAACGATTCATTGCTTATTCAATGTACCATCTAGACAAATTTAAAAAATTTTTAATTGACTCTCTCTCTCTCTCTCTCTTCTCTCTCCATCACACCACTCACACACACACACGCACACACACGCACATGCACACGCACACACACACACACACACAGCGCACGCGCTAGGTTATTCCGCCCACACCTTCGACAGTCCCCTGACCACCCTACGGGGAAATAAACAGTATGTAGTTCAGGCTGCTTATGTTCAGTAAGTACTATGCTTGTGACCAGATATCGCCTTTGAAATGTCTTTTATATATTTAAATTAAAATCGTTTTTCATTTAATTTTTTTTTTGTATAGGATAATGGAATAAGCGCTCGTGTGCTTTAATTAATAAACTGGTTTAAAGGTTGGCAGTGACAGAGAAGGAACTCAGAAATGGTATGAAAAAAATGCAAAAGAAAATGAAACTTACTTCGGTTGAGAAAGATTCTCAATCTACTATCAGTTGTTTGTGCGATGTTAAATAAAATAAATAAATAAAAAATAAAGGAAAAGTTACCTGCCCAAATACACGAGTGTTAATGAAATTCTGTGAATTTCAAAAATATAATGTTTGTTGGTTACCGATTCATTTTAACACTCTTGTGTAGGAAAGTGTTTTTGTCATAAGTGATGACGAAGAAATGCGGAACGTAAACCTGCGTGTCGATTTGACATCAGAGACTAGAAGCTGCCCTAAACGAAACAAAGTGTCTTAAGCGCTTTTATATAATTATTCATTTCTCAACTGCTTTAATGTAAAATGTATATTTATTTATCATTTCCTCCCCCCCCCCTGTCTCTCTCTCTCTCTCTCTCTCTCTCTCTCTCTCTCTCTCTCTCTCTCTCTCTCTCTCTCTCTCTCTCTCTCTCTCTCTCTCTCTCTATGTAAAAAAGCACACGGGTGCTTATTCATTATTGTCGAAATAAAAGAATTTGATTTGATTCTCTCTCTCTCTCTCTCCTCTCTCTCTCTCTCTCTCTCCTCCTCTCTCTCTCTCTCTCTCTCTCTCTCTCTCTCCTCTCTCTCTCTCTTCCATACCCACGCCTCAAAAAATGAAAGTATTCAGTGTATTAACCACTTCCTAATGAATAGGCATAAACGTAATGAAGAGGAAGACAGAAGAAGGAGAGCTGGAAAAGTTGCTTGTGCGGAAAAGACACCGCCCTGCATACAAATGGCCGTATAATGCAATCATCTCCATCATGTGGTCTGTCATCACAATTCTCTGTAGCTAATGCTGATGGCGCTGTTTCTCTGCTGCGTGCCAGTGTGAACGCAATAAAAAATTGGCTGCACCGCAATCCGAGCTTCGTAAGAAACTGCATGGGGTATAAGGTGTGGAAAATTTAATGTGCTCTGTGAATAATTAACAAAAATTATTCATCATACTTAATGTAGTCTGGCTGTTGAAGGGGGGGCGATTTCTTGGAGTTCTTAAGGGCATTGTGTCCCTTGTTTTACGCGTGGCTTAGCAGTGAATTTTGCTTCTTTCTAAGTTGGGTTCAGAGTCGTGTTGTAGAGTGGAGAGTGGAGTAAAAGTGCCAGCACTACTACTGCTGCTGCTGCTGCTGCTATTACTGATGATGATGATGATGATGATGATGATGATGATGATGATGATGATGATGATGATAAATGATAATAATAGTAGGAATAATAATAATAGTAGTAGTAATACTACTACTAATAATAATAATGTGGTAATAATGATCATGATAATGGTAATAGTAACGACAGTGATAATGATGACGTCAAGATGTACCTCTTTAATTGCGCGAATTTCATTGCTACACCTAACCGTAAATGATTCAGAGCGAAACTAGAAATTAACAGGAAGGTAACTGAATGCATTTAATGCCCACTTGCACCAAACTTCATATCTGCTTGCACACACACACACACAGAGGGAGAGAGACAGAGAGAGAGAGACAGTCAGACAGAGGGTCAGAGACAGACACACACACAGAAGGATAAAAAGGCCTAAGCAAGGCACAATAAGTTCAGCCAGACCCGAAAGAACCCCGCAGAAGAAAGCTTTAGTTATGATTTATATGGAGATGTTCTCTTTCCTCTCTCTCTCTCTCTCCCTCCCTCCCTCCCTCTCTCTCTCTCTCTCTCTCCTTCCCTTCCTTCTTCCTGTCTCTGTGGTCATGAAGCCCAGTGACCTTTAGCTGCTCGTGCACATCGTGACAGTGGCAAGGAAACGGGGTGGATGGATGGTAAACAGCCTGCTGACACACAAAAAACATGCTAATATGCTGTTTACAAGAAGAGCTATGAGGGGTTTTCTTTCTCCTTTCCGGATTATAATGTGCATTCTGTCATCTCAACCCGTTGCATGTGCACCTACGCTCATGCACTCGGGCTCGACAGTGTCTGTATGCTGTCTTCTTACATATCTGTACACGCACGCACGCACGCGCACACGCATGCACACGTGCACACGCATGCACACGTGCACGCACATATACACACGCACGCGCCCACACACACGCACACACACACACACTTTTTTTTTTAACGTACACGTTAAAACCCGTGGGTCATTCTTGAAAAGAGCAGGCCAGATGTAACTTGTGGTGGTATTGTGATATGGCGAACATGCTCAGCATGCAATCAGCGAGTTGGAAAGGGATGGGCTCCACCAGGTTCAACTTGCCCAAGAGACACAGTATATGGATGTCTCAATGTAACGCTATGTTATACATAATATTGCGTTTTGAATCGCCGTTTTGTGTACTTGTTCCATCCCGCGATCACTGTCGTGGTGTGACCCCTTTGATTCACCAGGGTGTATATGGGATTTGTTTACCGCTATCCTCATGCCAAAGGACGGGCGATCGACGACAGAAATCAAAGTCAGACTAGCCATTGCAACATCTTCCATGACAAAACTCACCACCATATGGAAAAGTAAAGAGATCAGTTTCCCAATCAAACTAAAGCTCTACAAAGCCCTAATTCAGACTATCCTGCTGTACGGAAGTAAAACCTGGACATTGACTGCTGAAACAGCAAAGCGAATCCAGTCATTTGAAACAAAATGCCATAGAAAACTGCTGGGCATATCCTGGAGGGAACGAAAGACCAATGAATTTGTCAAGAGCCAAATAACAGGACTGGCAGGTCCACAGGAACCCCTTCTCACCATCGTCAAGAAGAAAAAGCTGACATGGTTCGGCCACGTCACCCACCACAACACTCTGCCAAAAACAGTACTGCAGGGAACACTCGAAGGTGGCAGAAAGAGGGGAAGACAGAACAAGTCATGGATGGACAACATCAGAGAATGGACCAGGATGAATGACTCGGCACTACTGCGCAAAGCCGAGGACCAAGATGGATGGAGGAGGCTTACCACGGCATCGTCTTTCGTGTCTCCTCCACGACCGCCAAGGTCACGGGACTGATGATGATGATGATGATGATCCTCATGCCCCAAGAGGGGTCAAAGGCGAATCTTGAATCTTGTTCTTCTTAATAATAATAATAATAATAATAATGTATGGAATTTACATAGCGTTGAATCTTGTAAAGCAAACAAATCAAAGCGCTCAGATTTAAAAAAAAATTTTATATCGTGGACAATGGAACAAGCACTCATGTGGGTTTTTGTTGTTGTTTTTACATCCAGTCCCCGTGTGTATGCGGTTTTGTAAATTTTGTCATCTGTTCCCACCGGCACACAATGGCCTACTCTTTCGAAAAGCGAAACAGGATTTAACGTGTGCGCAAGATGTTCTGCATGCGTTCGCTCGGTTTATAGTCTCATCCGAAGGACTTTCTTCTTCTTGAATCTTGAATCGTGAAGAGCATCTGACCAGTTGGAAGTCGTGATGCTGTTAATTGTGAATAGCTGCACAGTTTTATAAAGCCCAGCTGTAATTCTTAACGAAGCGACACGTCCTTGATGTGGCCTCTGTGGCTGATTGAGCATTAAACATTCTGATTAGATTCAACCTTAGGATTCATGCAGCACTTTAAAGGGTTTTGAGATGGAAACGATGATGATGATGATGGTATTGGTGACGGTGATGATGGTAATCGTGATGATGGTGAAGATGATGACAAATTCCAGAAAGAAGAAAAAGTCAAAGTGCTGGAGGAGGAGGAGGAGGAGAAGAAGAAAAAGAAGAAAAGAACAAGAAGACAAAGACGAAGAAGAAAAAAGGCGGATGAAGAGGATGAGATGAAAAAGATGGAAGAAGACGTATTAAAAAAAGAATTCAAAGGAGAATTCAAGAAAAAAGATGAAGGAGGAGAAAATTTCAAAGAAGAATTAGAGACAAAGATTCAAAGAAAGAAAAAAAGGGGGTGAATTCAAAGAAGAAGAAGAAAAGCGCAGCAGACAGTATTGTTACCTGTTTTAGATATGTATGGCACAGGTAAATAAACACTGACGGTCGTCTGAGGTTGTTGGGTGCTTTTTTTTTTTAAATCTTTCTTTTGAAACGGCTGTGCGCACTTTACAATGCACAATAAAATGAAAGTTGGACAAAAAATTAAGGGTGTTTTGGTGGGGTTATTTTTTTTGTTTTGTTATTGGGACTTTTTTTCTTTGATTTATTATATTCTTGCTTGCTTTAGAGGGAAGAGAAAAATGGCTTATTATAAATATGAATTTGGTTTTTCGTTCCTCTCTCTTTATGGGAAATGAGTCTATTAATAGCAGTATTTTCGCTTCTCAGTTGTAACTGATGTTCCACCAATGATGAGATTTTTTGCGTATACGACTGTTTTAATCCGCCATTAAGGTAGCCGCATTCCGACTTCAGGAATATCTTTTTTGAAGTATCTCTAAAACAGCTTCTCTAGTTGACCTTTTTGTCTGTAAAAATTGGTGGTGGTGGTGGTGTGTGTGTGTTGGGGGGGGGGTGTTCTTATGTATTATTCTGAGAATCGTTACTTTTTAAAATATCTCTAAACAACGGGTCTATTTGACTTTTTTGTCTGTAAAATTGGGTGGTGGGTGTTGTGTGTGTGGGGGGGGGGGTTCTTATGTATATTCTGAGAATCGTTACTTTTTAAAATACTCTAAACAACGGGGTCTATTTGACTTTTTGTCTGTAAAATTGGTGGTGGTGTTGTGTGTGTGTGTGTGGGGGGGGGGGGGGGGGGGGGGGGTTCTTATGTATTATTCTGAGAATCGTTACTTTTTAAAATATCTCTAAACAGCGGGTCTATTTGACGTTTTTGGTCGTAAAATCGGTGTGGGGGTTTTCTGGTTTCTATTTATTCATTTTGTTTTTGTTTGGTTGTTGTTTTCTGTTTTTGTTTGGTTTGTTTATTTGTTGTTGTTGTTGTTTTTAAAAACTCAGAATTGAGTGCAACTTTTGCTCTTCATTGCTTTTAGTCATGGATTTGTTCTTCTGTAACGGGCTTTTTCTTCTTGTTTTAATTTTCGTCTGTTTGTTTGTGGGCTTAGCTGCATTCTGTTTTAATGTATTTGTTGGGGTTTTGTTTTGTTTGTTATGTGTGTCTGCTTTTTTTTCCACGATTTTAAATACTGCTATTGTGTGTCAACAATTTCCGAGTTTCTCCAAACATGCACTTAAAAAAAAAAAAAATAACCAAAGCAAACAATGAAAGAGAATTAGAACAGCAAAAGTGAATTCAATTCCAGATCCATCTTTGGCTTAAAAGGGGAGGGCACTCTGTTTAGAAAAACACAGAAAAATTTATTTTGTATTGACCTTGCGCCTCTTCCCCTCCCCCCCCCCCCCTTTCCCTCCCCTCCTCCTTCTACTCAGCCCTCATACTTCACTCTCATTCCATCTATAGGTGTTAATTGCAATAAGACAACTTCTCTGTCTGTCTGTTCCCCTCCCTCTCCCTCTCCTCTCTCTCTCTCTCTCTCTCTCTCTCTCTTCTCTCTCTCTCTCTCTCTCTCTCTCTCTCTCTCTCTCTCTCTCTCTCTCTCACTCTCAGTGTTCTCTCTCTCTCTCTCTTTCTCTCTCTCTCGGTGTTCTCTCACTCTGTTCTCACTCTGTTCTCTCTCTCTCTCTCTCTCTCTCTCTCTCTCTCTCTCTCTCTCTCTCTCTCTCTCTCTCTCTCTCGCTATTCTCTCTCTGTTCTCTCTCTCGCGGTTCTCTCTCTCTACTCCCTCGCTCGCTCGCTCACTCACTCGTTTGCTTTTCCCCTTTGGCAACTGCTTTATTGTTGTCATGCGTTTTGCTCTAAAATTGCAGGGAATGTTATGTAAATAAAAGGATGATTGTGCAGAAGTTGTGGTGCCACTTTTATAAACATTCTTTATTCTTTTATTTGTTCATGCACTGCACTACACTACACTGCACTACACTACACTATACTGCACTACACTGCACTATACACACTATACTACTACACTGATACACTACTGCACTACAACTTAATACTCACTGCACTAACTACACTTAGCACTACACTGCACTGCACTGCACTAACTACTACACTCTCACTACAGCACTGCACTACACTGCACTGCACTACACTGCACTGCACTACACTACACTGTACGGCACTACACTGCACTGCACTGCACTACACTACACTACTCTACACTACACTGCACTGCACTACACTGCACTGCACTACACTGCACTGCACTGCACTACACTACTCTACACTACACTGCACTACGCTACATGACACAACGCTACTCTACACTTCACTGCGCTGCACTACACTGCTCTGCACTACACAGCACTGCACACCACTCACCTACACTACCTACACTACACTGCACTACACCGCACAACACAACACACTTACACCTACACCACCCACACCACACTTAACCACACAACACACACCACACTACACTTCACTAACCGCACTCATCCCTACACCGCACCAACACACCACACTATACTACACTACAACTACACACACACACACATACTACACTACACCCAACACCACACCACTACTAACTACTATTACCACACACACCTCCTAACATTTGTTCTATACACTTATTCAACACACCACACACATATACTATAATACATACTACAACCACATTGCCTCATCACTACTTGACCCTGACACGACTCCAACACCACATTCACTATACTATACTCACTACATTGTACCACACATCACACCGCTCCAGTATTTTAGAATGCGATGTTGTTCTGTACAATTCAGTTCAACACAAAATACAGTATAATATTGTATAATACAGTACTATACAATTCCACTTCTATTGCCGTATCATAACTTATTTTTTCTTAGAACTCGCTGAAGCTACGTAACTCCTAAACCCTAGTGTAGCTTCTATATAATACTTATTTTCCTAATTCTCGATCAATGACTAATTTCATACTGTCCAGTAACAAAATTTGCTCATCTGACTTGACTTGACTTGACTGGAGTGGGCAATATACGATTGTCGACAGGGCAAATTGCATAGACACTGATAGACACTCTGCAAAAGTTTCTTTCCGCTACAATGATTTGCTCTATAAATCGAATTCTAGAGAACGGTTTGTTTCCCTTTGATGCCCTCTCTGTCTCTGTGTGTCAGTCTGTCGCAGTCTCTGTCTCACTGTTTCTGTATCTGTCTCTCTTTCTCTGCCTCTCTCCACACACGCACGCACGCACGCGTGCGCACACACACACACACACACACACACACACACACACACACACACACACATATATATATATAAAAGCGATGTCTATTATGTAACATGCTGGTCGAGTTGTGGTTTAAGGCCTGGCTTTTTCTCTCACTTAGCGTAACTTTCAAGGTAATCTAATTTGCAAAACCGAATTATGTAATTTTTAGTTTTGTTGGGGGGTTTTGCGTGTTCTGTTGATGCATTTTTTAATGGAACAAACACACTTGCCCATGCATACGAGCGCGTGTGCAGTCACACATATACACACGCAGCACGCGTGCGCGCACTGTATATATGTATAAAGCGAGAGGATAGTTTTCTTTATTTCTAAGGATTAAAAAAAGAAGAGAGAGACTGACAGACAGAAACAGAATGAGGGAGAGAAGGAGGGGGGAGGGGGAGAGAAAGTTGACTCAGTTCGTAAAAAATGAGCTTTAAAACAAACATGGCAACATCCTCACCTAAATCTGTTTACACTCCGCAAAACTAAGTGCTTCTTTTCCGCTTCACTTAACCCCCATCCCTACTACCACCAAACATAACAAAAGTAAATAGATAAAAACAAATAAACAAATTCTTCAATTATATCCTCACATTGAGAAGAGTAGTCATAAATACAGTCATATTCATCAAAATCACTCTCAGTCAATTAATCAAAGTCAAAGTCCTTCGGATGAGAGTATAAACCGAGGCCCCGTATTCGAACACACGCAGAGCATCTTGCGCACACGTTAAATCCTGTTCCGCTTTTCGTAAGAGTAGGCCATTGTGTGCCGGTGGGAACGGATGACAAAATTTACAAAACCGCATACACACGGGGACTGGATGTAAAAAAGCACATGAGTGCTTATTCCATTATCCTCGAAATAAAAGAATAAATAAATCAATCAATATCTGGACCTAGAGGGTTCTTGAGGGAGACACGAAGGGCGCGTTGGTAGATTACTTGGGTGTTGTTGTTTTTTTTATCCATTCTGGTCTGTTTTCAGCATTTCACAGCAACAGTCATGTCAAGGATGGTCCAGTCCTTGATATTTTGTCATTAGTGTGTCCTATCCATACGCCAGTATGAACAAGCGCGTAGGAAACCAACAGAACATATTGTGAACCTGTTTAAACCCCATCCGCCCTCTGTAGAAGAGCAGACCAGCTATGACCGATGAGATGGGATGATACAAACATAATTTAGCAAGCAGCCTCTGAGCTGGAGAGAAGTGGGCTCGACTAGATCGAATTTACTCACCACACAATGCCTGAAAAAGGTAGTACAGTCCCCTGCACGATTCCTTTAAAGGAAAAATCAAGTCATATCGCGCATAATCTATTTGTGTACCTTTGGACACCGTCAGGTGAACGTGCATGGTTGTTCTTTTTTCCAGAAGAGAGGACCCACGAGCGACATGAGGCTGTTGATGCTACACAGGACCAGGCTGTGGTATGGCAGCTTCGAGAGACGTGGCTGACCATTTATCATCAACAACATGCAGAGGAAGACTGTGCGGCTTTTTTTGGAGAACGATTGACAAGAGTCAACACTTCGGTACGTAGACCGACCTTACAAATGTTATGGTAGATATACAATTCAGAACTGGATCGTTTCTGTACAGACATATTCATGAAGGTCGCACGTTTGCCACACTGTTCCCTGAAAAAGGATCCCCATCCTCCTTCTTCCCCTACCTGTAAGATCGTCTTGTTAGCTTTTTAAAAGGTATTGGCAGCGTTAAGAGCAAAAACGTTTTAGTGAACCGTGCCTTGGTATACATCTGCAAAGTAGACCTTTTTGAACAAGTGTGAAGTTGCATGTGGAATATGGGGCATACGCTAGCGCGCCCCTCCATAAAAACCGATAACTGAACACTCTGAACTCCACGGGCACTTGGCCTGGAAATGGATTTCAGCATCTGTCCGTATCTTTTCCGGGTCTCCCCCTTCCTCTGTGTATCTCTCTGTCTGCTGGTCTGTCTGTCAGCCTGTCCACGAATCTGTCCGTGTAAGCTTCTTTCGATGTTGGTTGTGACACAGCAAAAAAAAGTCTGTTGATTCATTTAACATTTTAAGAAGAAAATAAAAAAAGAAAATGTAAGTAAGAAATTAGAACTCAGAAACCAGGATGCATGTCATCAACATATGCTTATTTCAGAGCGTTAAAGAACAACTGGTCGACACACATGGGACAAGGCATTGTTGCGGCAGCTGTTTAAACAGCAGGTCTGGTATGAAGACAGGAACTCCAGAATCAGCTGGACACCTCACGGTCTTCAGTTGTCGCCGAAATGCTGAAGAACGATGTGTGCAGCAGTTTGTGACCAGAACCAACGTTTTCGTAAGTATATACATCTTATAATTTATAGATAGTTAGATCGATCGATCGATCGATCGATCGATCGATAGATAGATAGATAGATAGATAGATAGATAGATAGATAGATAGATAGATAGATACGCACATATGTGTGTGGCAAAGGCTTCATATCAGAAAATGCTCATTTTTATCAAAATATTCCAAATATATTCAGGACAGGTACATGTTTGACAAACTTCAAAGAGAAGTTCAGGAAAAGAATCTTTACTCTATAATATTACCATTTTTTCTATAAAGTTGATAGTTCTGGAAACGATTTTACTATTTCCATTATTTCTTCCCCTCCGGCAAAAATAATCTGTTGGTGTTTTTAGACATTGACAAAATTAATCTGTGGATAGTTTTACCGAAAAGCACAATGCATTTGTGCTTTGGTCAAGTACCAAAGAGGACATAGTTGTGCACAGTTGTTTAGCGTACACGTAGAATGCTGCATACAGCAACGTTTTCTGGTAAAACAGACAATAAAACAGAAACTAGCTTGGCATTTCTTTGGCGTTTTTGGTAAAGTGCGTTTATCAGCCTTTTTTTTCAGCAAAGATAACGTAAAGTCTTTTTTTAAATTCATTTTTTTATATTGAGGATAACGGAATAAGCACTCATGTGCTCTTTTACATCCAGCCCCCATGTGTATAAGGTTTTGTAAATTCTGTCATCTGTTCCCACCGGCACACAATGGCCTACTCTTTCGAAAAGCGGAACAGGATTTAACCTGTGCGCAAGATGTTCTGCGTGCGTCCGCACACGGGACCTCGGTTTATAATCTCATCCGAAGGACTTTTGGGGAGAGCGGAGTCTGCACTGATGTTAACTCCAGAGAAAAAAATCCTCTTGAACGGGATTCGAACGATTGCGAACGCAATGTTCTAACCACTAGGCTATCCCGTCCCCCTATCATGGATAGGCAGTAGCGTAAATCAGTGTTTCTTGCTTTCGCTAAAAAAAATGAAAAATCAAGGAGGTAAAGGTAAAGGAGTCCCATAACCTATAAGGTCGTAGGGGAGCGAGGCGTCAGAGACCTCACTTCTCTAGGGCCAGCATATTGAGGGCGGCGCCCATCTCCTCTCCCTCGCTGCTTTACCTTCCCTGACCCTTAAGAGGGCAGGTACCCATTTACAGCTGGGTGAACTGGGGGAACTGTACTGAAGCCAAGGCGCGCAAACGGTCACCCATCCAAGTGGTAACCACGCTCGACGCTGCTTAACTTGGCTGGGGGAAAGCGAGTGCTCCGACCACTGAGCTATCAAGGAGACTGTACTCAAATTTGCACCGACTGTGTTAATAATAAGGGAAAATGCACTGGCTGCGTTTTCCAGTTATTAAAGTTCTGCAAGTGGGGGAGAGGGTCGAGGGGTTGGTATAGGGTTGTTTTTTTCAAGGCACTTTCGCATACTGAAGTAAACTTTTATCTATATGTGAGGCCTTTCTGTTCTTGGTTTCAATTCCACCCAGATATTTAACGGGTGGGGAGAGTGCAATATATTGAATTGTGCACCACAAACCCAGACTCCCGTTCATAAAATAATCGCTCCTTTCATTTTGAACTCAGTGTGTGACCAAAAGTGTACGGCAAACGTAGCATAAAAAAGAGAAATGTTTTGTTGACTGTTTGAGTTGACATATAGCGCCATATAAATTCCAATCAGTAGTAGAAGTAGTAGTAGTAGCAGTAGCAGTAGCAGTAGCAGCAGCAGTAGCAGTAGCAGCAGCAGCAGCATCAGTACTAGTACTAGCAGTAGCAGTAGCAGTAGTAGTATGATAATATCAAGGTCTTAATGTGCACATAAATGTGTTGTATAATATTTTGTCCCACAATACTCCAGAACAGTTTTAAAGAATCAGTCGGTATGGTATGGCTGTAGAAATCAGATATCTGAACTCGTTAAGCCAGACCTTGCGTATTCAACCGATATCTGTTTTAGACATCTGAGAAACTGGCGAACACGCGGGACAAGCTGTGAAACAACATGGCTGACCGTGAGACAGAGACAGTTGGACCACAGATCTTCAGAGAAGTCAGCAACGTGCAGAAGAAGAACTGTTTACAGCGGGTTGTCAGCCAGTGCCAGAATGCAACGTTCTGGTGAGTAGACCCATCTTACATGATTACACGTGCATATGCTGATAGAGGGTTACATCAGAATGAGCTCGTTTTTTTAAAAGTGTTTTTAAGACAGACACCATTTTGCCTGTCTTTTAAAAAGAAAATGCTCTGGAATAATTATTTTTTGCCATTCCTTCTTCCCCTTGTAGAGAGTAGTGCTGAAAAGATCTCCACTTGCCTCCACCCCCACCTCCTTCAACGTAAAATTGATTCTTTCGATGTCTACAAACGTGTTTTACCCCATTCAGTAGATCCTGGGTGCTAGTCTTTCCAATGAGACAATAAGCCGAGGTACCAAATTCAAATTCCCTATTTCCTGTCATTCTTTTAGGGACAAGGAAGATTGTACTTTTTTCGTGTTACCGTGTCTAACATACATAGAGCACACGTAAGAAAACCCACGGCAACAAGAGAGTTGTTCCAGGCAAGATTCTGTGGGGAAAAAATAACCTCAAAGGGAAACAAATGTAACAAATAGAAAGAATACTAAAGCATGGACGATTCAATGTAAAGCACTTTGAGTCAAGCTATGATTTAAGCATAGATCTGCAAGGAGCTATAAAGAACGTCTAGAGCTACAGAGAACATCTGTGGATAGATTTCATTCAGCATACATTTAGCACAGCGCAAACAGTAAAATCTTTTTGAAATATTTTTACCAAAAAAATCATTGACTTGCCATTGTTCAGAACTGTTGGCAATGTCTTATACCAGCCATCTTTTTCTTAATTTTCTTTGATAACAATACGGGTATGGAGAGAGGAAGCATATTCCTTTTCCTTAAAAAAATTCTAGCAAAGTCCTCTAAAACAAAAAAATTTGCACCGACAATGTTAACGGTAATGAAAAATTGTGCTGACTGCATTTTCTCTTTATCACGTTTCTGCAAGTGGAAGCAGGAGACAATGGAAGGGAGAAATAAAAATTTGTTTTAATCTGTTCAAGCATTCTCCGACGCATTCTGATGTGAACCTTTACCTAGATCCACAGGTGTGGCTTTTCCCACCTTGCAATCAGTTCAACACTCCGGTTTAATTATCTAAACCTGTGAAGAAGGTATATGAAGATGACTTGCACATCATAAACCTTTTCACACGCGCATAAAATAAATGGAGTATTTCATTTTAAACTCGGCGCGGAATCAGAACTGTTGTATGTCAGACGTGACGCAAAAGCGGAGACAAATATTTATTGGCTGTGAAGTTGATGACGTTATATGGGTTTTTTAACCAAGCGTGTAATTGTGGTCGTAAATATTTTGCGCGTCATGATTCGAAATGGTTTTAAAAGTTCGTTTGCGTGATGTTAAAAGTAAGCGATGTGTGAGGTTGAGATTTATGTGTTAGCGGTTTCCAAAAGAAATTGTTTGTTGAATTGAATGCTGCCTTTATTTTTAGAATAATCTGTAAGCATTCCCTCAAGCTGCAGGCAACTCACATCAGGGTTTTATTTAGTTGTATTTTTTATGGTGGTGGGTTGGTTGGTGGGCTGGTTGTGGATGGTTGGTTGACACATTTGTTGGCTGGAGGCTGTTTGGATGGCTGGTTGGTAGAATCATTGATGGTATGGTAAGTGTTCAATAGTGCATTGTAATGTGTTTTGTCGTGCTGTGCTATGCTGTGCTTTGTCGTGCTGTGATCTGACGCGTTGTGCTATGTTGTGCCGTGCTGTACTGTGCTGTGTCTTGCTATTCTGTGTTGTGCATTACCACTCTATTCACAAGAGATATCAGCGAAAAACTGATCACTCAGTAATGTTTGAATATTCTAGCACTCTGTAAAAGTAGAAAGGAAACAGCACCATAGGATAAAGCTTCACAGTTCTTTTCTATCGATGTATTGGACGCTTTCTGTTCATGCCATTGAGATTTGTTCAAATAACTCTATCTATATCAAGTCTGGGTTCTTTAACCTGTGCCAAATGCACACTTTTACAAGGACATCGGTTCTAGTATAAACTGACAGCTTCCAGATCAGTGTTTCACGTGTGTGGAAAGTTGGGGAAATGTTGGGATTCGAACCTGGATCTTTTACTTCTTAGAGCCGTTGTCGCTAAACCAAAATATTCACTCTCCTCTGCATGTACACTGTCACTCTTTGTGTTGCTGTTGTTTGTTTGTGTGTGTGGGGGGGGGGAGGGGCTACAGTTAAAACCCGAAAGTATCAAGAATAAGAAAGCATTGATAAAGTTAATCACTACATACAATAGCATCATATAACATTTCCAGAAGTAAAGATGGCTTTGTGCTGCAAGCACCTTACACAAAGTGTCTATTTACAATTCGTAGACAAGTCGACAGAGTCACTCAAGAACACACAAAAACTTGGACACTTCCCAAACCGATTTTTCTGTGGAGATACACTGAAGTCGTTTTTGTAGGCACTTAGCGTAGAAAATGGATTTCATTCCTGTCCTTAAACATAGTGAACACTTTACAGAAGAAAGAAACTGTAGGGAGAGGTGGACAGCAGATAACCTTCACAGAAGAAACCTTCTTCTAACAAGTGAGATGAAAGCCATGCAGCACTCTTGGGGATCAGTGACTAGGTTGGCCCAGGATAGGCAGGAGTGGAAGCGCTTTGTTGCTGCCCTACACACCGCTGGGTGTAATGGCTAATGATGATGAAGAAGTGTTCTGGCCCTTAACCTGTCCACAGGGGCAGGTCCACATCCACACCCACATCATGAGTTCTGGATGCCCTGCTACTACCTTTTTCTGTTATTCCGGAAATTCAAACCCGTAACTTCAGGATTTTGGACGCATTAAAGCTAAGTCGCCATTATATAGGCACGACGTAGGGAAAGGTGTCATTTCTGTATCTGTCTCTCCTTCTCTGTGCATCTCTCTCCCCTCTGTGTCTGCCTGTCTGTCAGTCTGTCTGTCTGTTTGTCAGTCTGTGTGCCTGTCCACCTTTCTGCCTGCCTATCGTTCTGACGTCAAACGCGTCACTGGGAGAAGAGGACCGTTGAAAACCAGGGTGATGTCAGACCCTAGAACGCTCCCCAGACAGTGACAGTCAGGACACAGGATACCACAGTGAGTAGGTCGTCCATGAAGGCGCTGACACACTCTCCTTTGGCTCTGGGATAACACAGGATCAAAGACAATGCAAAATCAAGGATAATGCAAGATCAAAGACAATGCCAGATCAGGGATAATGCAAGATAAGGGATAATGCAAGATCAGGAATAATGCAGGATCAGTTCAATCCAATCATTATATTCAAAAACCCTGCTGAGTACAGAAGCTATAATAGGGATTTTATATCTTTGCGAATTAAAAGGTCAAAGTGAAAGTTTGGAAGGAGGTATAAATTCAAAACAATTACTTAGTCGTTCTTCGGTTTGTAATGAAATGGCTGTTTTATGTCTTTTACATTTCGCCAAAGAAAGAAGCAGATGATTGGATTTTACCCGTACATCTCAGGCCAATCATCATGGGACTCTCTTGCATTTAGGCAGATGTTTGTAGGCAACACGGCTGACTCGAATGCATTGGCAAAAAGATGTAAGCAACCGGCTGGAAATGGACATCATTTACATCAGAAAGATATCAATCAGAGACGGAAACTTTTCACAGTCTGCTCAAGACATCAAATTTGGCACAAATCTGGTGTATGATAAGATCAGGTTGTCAGTATCCTTTTCGCTGTAACTGATAAGACTGGCATGTGGTTGATTGCAATCGGAATATCATGTTCATATTCTACAAGACAGTTGTAGTTTGTGGGTATTTTGATATCATCAGGTTTCAATTTCATACTCTGCAAAACTTACAACAACCACAACAACTCGTGTACAGTTTAATATGACGTGATGGTCAGCTTTGAAACGTTGTTCTAGCCTTCAAGGAGTGTGTGTCAGCGTCTGTATTATATCAATTACTGTTTGTATAAGGTCTAGGTACTCTAGTTTGTGTTCAACTCTACAAACTCACAACGTTACATTCAAAGAAAAACAATTTCATGTCAAAGAAAAGCCGACTTTTTCACTTGAAAAAAGTACCGTGCATCCTATAAGACATTTGGAATCAGTGGCACAAAGAACTTCACGAGTAAAATTACAGAGTGGACTTGTATTGAATATTGTCGGTGGTCCTTTCTGACGGCAAATACTTTCCCTTTATTTGTGTCAATCGACGCGTGTAAATTCATGTTTGGAGCTGTGTGCAGTATTTTATGGCTCAATCGCCCCTCGTTGGCTGACTGGGTTGCGGCGATTGTGAACGTTGATTTGGAGTTGAACAAAAACTAAATTAGCTGAAAACCTTGGGGAATGCTTACAGAAAGATGTAGGGATTGACATACTGATGCAAGCACAGCAGATTAGAATGAATATTTTTTCCTGTGACATGATATTTTGCTATGCTATATGTTGAAAATGTGTTGTTTGCTTGTTTTGCTTTATGAAGTGCTTTTCGCCGTGGTGCAAGATCGTGTTGCTTGTTTCGCCGTTTAGAACACTTTTTGCGGTAACTCGAGATCGTCGTAGATTTGCCGTATGAAATACTTTACATCGGAGTTTGAGATGTCTTGATCTTTACACACAAATTTGAAAACAGCTTGGTTTTTGCCTTTATTTCAAGACGACTTGGTTTTGCCGTAGAGAATACTTTTACGCCGTACTTTGAAATTGCCCTGGTTTTGCTGCATGAAAAATACTTTATACTGTGTTTTGGGAGCGTGCTGCTAACTGGTTTTGCCGTATGGAGATTTGAGATCTTACTGGTATTTGCTCTGATTATTCATAGCATTGTCATTGTGTCCTTTGGATTCAGAGTTCTCTCTCTCTCTCTCTCTCTCTCTCTCTCTCTCTCTCCGCGTTCCTTTACCCGGTGGGGTGCACAGTGCTTGGTATTCTTCTGTGCTTATAATTTTGCAGGAGACCTGCCCACTGGCCTTAGGCGACACTTTTCCGACTTCAAAGCAATTCATTTCACTATACAGGTGGCATGCTGAGTATGTTTGCGTCTCCGAAACCTACCGAACGCTGACATGAATTTTGTGATCTTAAACGTGCATATTTTATCTTCTAAACGTATATGCATGAAAGAAATTAAGGCACTGACAGGTCTGCACTTGAAGATGGAGATCGTAAAACTCTCCACCTTTAATTCACCACACGCCAACACAGAGATTCGAACCCGTGACTTCATGGGCCCACGGATTGAAGTCAAACGGTCTTAACCACTCGGCTATGGCGTCCGTCCTGGGTCATTCGACCCAAGCTGTATGTTGTTTCAAATGGAAAAGAAATTGGCAGGGTTTCCTTATTGTGTAAGCTTTCCCCGAAGATATCTGAAGTTTGTTGTTTTTTTCTCCTTCAAAGGTCAGCGTTGCTTCGTGAGAGATCGTTTGGCGAGGTGGATTGGTAGTAAAACAGAAGTCTAACTGTTAACGGGGAGCATTTTGTTTAGAATGTGTGATGGTAAAACGAGAGTTTTTGTTGTTGTTGTTGGGGTTTATTTTCTTAAAAAGAGGTAAAGGTTTTGATACTTTCAAATCCGAATGTATGAGAAATACAAGAACACTAACGCGTATGGTCTTCGAAAGAAAAAGGAAATGTAGTTTGGAAATAAGCCGTAGTGAAAGACTAGCAAGATAAAGAGTTTTTCCCCCTTCGCCTCACTGTCTGTCTCTGTCTCTGTCTCTCTCCCTCTCTCTCTCTCTCTCTCTCTCTCTCTCTCTCTCTCTCTCTCTCTCCTCTCTCTCTCTCTCTCCTCTCTCTCTCTCTCTCTCTCCGTGTCTCTTTAGCTGTCTCTGCCTCCCTCTCTATTTCTCTGTCTGTCCTTGTGTGTGTGTGTCTGTCTGTCTGTCTGTCTCTCTGTGCCTCTGTAGCTGTCTCTCTGCCTCCCTCTCTATTCCTCTGTCTTTCCTTATGTCTGTGTGTGTGTGTGTGTGTGTCTCTCTCTCTCTCTCTCTCTCTCTCTCTCTCTCTCTCTCTCTCTCTCTTTCCCTCTCCCCCCTCCCTCTCTCTCTCTCTCCCTCCCCCTCTCTCTCTCTCTCTCTCCTCTCTCTCTCTCTCTCTCTCTCTCTCTCTCTCTCTCTCTCTGCCACCCTTTCAGACCTTTGTCTTTTATTATTCCCAACGTTCTAGACATTCCTGTTTCCAATTATGTTGATTAACGAAACAGTTCCTTATGTGTGGGAGCAGACTCACATTACGCACACGCACGCGCGCGCGTACACACGCACCTACATACACGCGCGCATACACACACACACGTACACACACACACACACACACACACACACACACACACACACACACACACACACACACACACACACACACGAATCAAGACAATTCACGAAACACACACACACACACACACACACACACACACCGAATCAAGACAATTCACGAAACACACACACACACACACACACACACACACACACACACACACACACACACACACACACACACACACACTATTTCATCCTCCTACCGGCACAGTTCTGCGTCTCCTCTCTTTGCAAACCGAATGAACAACAGACAGACATCAGAGAAGAAGAGAAATGAAAAATAAACGTTTACATGACAACGGGTGAACAAAACCTGACAGAAAGGTCATGCATTTTTCAACCTCGTCAAATTACACAAATTTCAGCTACATTAGAGTGGCAAAAAATAGCGTGTATTTTATACACATTTTAGAAGTGCTTGTTACATTGAATGTGACAGCATTTCATAAATTAATACATTCAGGAAAAATACATAGGCTCCATTATTGTTCTGTAGTATTTTTCTATTATTAAAAAGTGTATGGTTATTTTCTGCTAGTTTTCTAATACTTCGAGAATTATGTCAAGGTTTGCTAGAGTTCTGTGAAAAACATAATTGGGTTGAAAATTCGAAATTTGAGGTTTCCGGAGTTCAACACAACTGTGAAAGAATGTATGAAATATTTGTTTATTGCATTCGTAAGAAATATATATTTTAAAAAATGCCACAGACACTGAAATTGACGGCTCCTCCTCTGCCCTGTTGTTAAGAACAAGTATCCGATAGATGTCGCCATTTTCACTACCACCACCTCCAACGCCACTACCACTGTGTCCATTTTCGCTCATAAATGTTATTGTTATTGTTACACACACACACACACACACACACACACACACACACACACGCACGCACGCACGAATAATTCAAATTCCCTTGACAAAATTGAGCGCTATATCGGCTCCTCACAGTTTCTTATCATCATCCAAATTTGCCCTCCAAAGGCAGGCAACCGTTTATTAAGCCTGATAATTTTCAGCACCGGGAATTACCCTCCCCTTCATGAGAGGGGGGGGGGGGGGGTTGTTGCCCTTAGGGAGGACAACATCACATAAAATTAGCTCCCTTTTATGGGAGCATAATCAAGGAGAAGAGTTCTGGAGGAAGAAAGGGAGAGAAATGACAGAGTCTGGGTGAAAACCAGCTCCTTGATAGCAGAATAGCCTTAACTAGCGTCGTACGGCGATAGTGGCCCGTGGTGGTTAGGCTGTTGATGAGGAGGAGGAGACAAGAGTGAATTTGCTGGGGTCGGTTGGGTTCTGTTCCATCTCTGGGGTTGTTGGAAATCATCGGTGGCTTTTACTTGTGTGTTCTATGCTTGGGGTTCATTTGTGAGGTGAGGCGCGGGATGCTTGAGAGGGAGGGAGGGTTGAGAGAGAGGGAAGAGAGAGAGAGAGAGAGAGAGAGAGAGAGAGAGAGAGAGAGAGAGAGAGAGAGAGAGAGAGAGAGTCAGAGAACTCTGGAAGTGATTTATTGTACTTCGGCGTTTGGTCACAATACAATTCAAAGGGCAAGAAAAGAAAAAAAGAAGGAAAATTGAAGAAAATGAAATGTAACTTCTTGGTATCTTTGTTAAGACCTTGCCATAATTATAAACCTTGACGTGTACCCAAAACTGTACTCCTGAAAATGCGTGAGAGAGAGAGAGAGAGAGAGAGAGAGAGAGAGAGAGAGAGAGAGAGAGAGAGAGAGAGAGAGTATGAACGATTCAATAAATGGATGGATGATTGTTTTTCTGTTCCGCGGTTAGAGTTCTGAAATTCGCCAACTCTCGGATTTTGCTTATGTAACCATTAAGGTAGCTACATTCTTACTTCGAAGAAGATGGATGGATCAAATGAATGATTTTTTTATGAGCAAGGATAGAGATTTTAGACCAAGGTTGAAATTTACTATGTGTGCTTTGTACACTCTGAAGAACTTGCAAAAGAATTTGAATCAGAACCAATACTGGCTCCAGGGGAAAATCCGTTGCAATGCGGTCAACAATACAACACCAGCGAAAACAGAAGCAAGAATACAACTAAAAAACATACTTCCAGTCGAACAAACAAAAACAAAGCCACAATGGCATGGGGGAAATGCGTTCCAAAAAAGAGAAAGGTTGACAATAATTATCGTACATTTGTAAACCCAGAGCTTTCAGCTTACATCCTTTTAAGATTTAAAAAACAAACCGAATAAAAGGCGCTGAGGGTTTTTTTTTCACTATTTCTTTTTTTGTTCATATTACTTTCTTCTTGGGTTACTTGTTTACGAAAAGTAAAAAAGATCGGAGATACTTTGGGAGAACGTATGAAATCAGAGCTTTCTTTTCTTATTCCTAGCTTACTAGAGCAAAAACCATTTGTTGTTTTGTTTTTGCTGTTGTTTTGTTTGTTTGTGGTTGTTTGGGGGGGCGTTGTTTTCGTTTTAAGAAAACATTCAACAGAGATAATCGGAGAGAGAGAGAGATTTCTTATAATGCATTATAAAACCAGCGAAATGTCTCACGTTCTCAAGCACTGATGAATCAAGGGATTTGCTTCAACACACACACACGCACACACACACCCCATATTGATCCTAGAAAAACAGACTGGCCTAAAAACCCAAACAATCAAGCATGTCATTTCAGACGAGCTCCTCCGCCTACCCGCCCCCTTCCCATCTGAACAAAGCAATAGTTTTCGGACTGAGACAGTGGTTTGAAGACGAAACAGCTCTCTCAGGCTAGCTTTTAGGGAAATTCATATGAGTTATGGCCTCAATAAGCAAACTCTGACTTCAATTTAACCTTCACCTATCCCCTAGTCTTGTAGACCGTTGGGGCACCACTGAAGATTTTGCAACCAGCTTCCTCCACTTTGACTACCAGCTGCTTATGGTGTGATTTCGAGAGTTGGGGTAATCTCTTTTGTCGCAAATTATCTTTGGTTTGCAGCCAAAGAGTTTAGTTCAATTCTGGGTTGCAGGGTAGGTGTCTGTTTCTGCCTGGCGGCGGGATGCTTTGCCAAAGAAAGCATGAAAGCAGCCTTGTCATGTGTGTTAACTGGGTGGCCCTCGTGCAGGACACACCCTTTGTATAACTGGGTGTCCTCGTGTAGGACAACCCTTGTATAACTGGGTGTCCTAGGTTTAGGACACGCCCTGTGTATAACTGGGTGTCCTATGTGTTGAACACACCCTATGTATAACTGGGTGTCCTATGTGTTGAACACACCCTGTGTGTAACTGGGTGTCCTATGTGTTGAACACACCCTGTGTATAACTGGGTGTCCTATGTGTTGAACACACCCTGTGTATAACTGGGTGTCCTAGGTCCTACGTATAACTGGGTTGCCATAGCACATCATCATCCTTATTGCCACTAACCATCATTCAGAATCAAAAACCACAATTCAGCTCAGCGATCCCCATTGCCCAGTATCATAATGAGTTCCATTTCAATAATTATTTTCCTTTTTTCTTTTTTAAATTTTTAAGTCAGATTGTGCTGAAGCTTTATTTTATTCATAGGACACTGCCGTTGAAGGATGCATACTGGCAGTCATCACCCCAGGACAATAATTATTATTATTATTATTATTTAGGGAATTTATATAGCGCTGAATCTTGTAAAGCAACAAATCGAAGCGCTCAGATGACTTTTTTTATCGAGGTTAATGGAATAAGCACTCATGTGCTTTTTTTTTACATCCAGTCCCCGTGTGTATGCGGTTTTGTAAATTTTGTCATCTGTTCCCACCGGCACACAATGGCCTACTCTTTCGAAAAGCGGAACAGGATTTAACGTGTTCGCAAGATGTTCTGCATGCGTTTGCACATGGGGCCTCGGTTTATAGTCTCATCCGAAGGATAGGTACAATAATATTACTCAGTCTTCTCAATGGTTAAGATAATAGTTATTGTCGCCTTTAGGGGGATTAGGAGGTGGTGTCCTGTGCATGCTAGATCAGAACCGACACCACTGAACACCATCAAAATCCAGCAGCAGCAGAGCAGGGCTCTTCTGGCGAGTGGCCTTACGGCGTTCTTTCGTTTGTGATACCCTGGAGATGTGTCTTTCAGATGAGGGTCTGTGAGGTGAGTTCAGAATAAGCGGCATAAGAACAGCAGTATCAGTTCGTTGTGAAGAAAATCATCACCCTCCCTACTCCTCCCCCCCCCCCCCCCCCCCCCCCCCTTGACCCTGCCATTGAAAGAAAGAAAAAAAACGTTTTGTTATGTTTTCTTTTTCAAAAACCCTACTTTTTTTCCCTCATCAACAAGCAAGCAGACAAACAGCATCCCTCGACACACAGAAATAAGAAAACCAAACAGCAAGAAGTCTTTGAGCAAAAAATGTAAACCTCTGGTTTAAAGTGAAGTGCTTCATACACACACACAAAGGTACACACACGCGCGCGCAACACACACACACACACACACACACACACACACAGAGAGAGAGAGAGAGAGAGAGAGAGAGAGAGAGAGAGAGAGAGAGAGAGAGAGAGAGAGAGATGGAAATAGCTAATTTGCACGCTGCTGAAAAATGTATGTGGGTGTTTTTTTAATGGTGATAAAAGCTTACAATAAACATGGCGACCGTCAAGAACACTCACTCCTGCCTAAACAACACACCCATTCTTCTGGCTTCTAGACAGGGCGGAAGGGAATGATTGGGATGGGGGGAGGGGGCGGAAAAGCTAGCAGAGTTTGTGGGCATCTGTTTTGTTGTTGTTGGTTGTTGTTTTTTTCGTTTTCACTTTTTTTTCTGTATTCACTCTGTGAAAGAAGTGCCACTGAGTGCAGAAAACTCGTATCCGCTACACCACATTTACCCTCGATTTTTTTTCTACCTTGTGGGTTATGGTCTCTTAGAAAGGTGTGTGTTCATCACATTCACTATAGTTCATTTTTGAGCTCACAGTATGTTGAGAAACTTTGGTATGTTTCATATATTCTTCAGTGAGATAGATTGCAAAAGACATCTGTATAGAATTAATACAAAAGAAAGCAACGACTGCATGAAAAATAGTTTAGTTTGTTTTTATTAGTGACAGGTTGTTTCAATTTGGAATGTTCCAGATACAATGTTAAAAAACACACAAAAAGATTGATTATTCAAGGCAAGAACCTCGTACTGAGACTATGCTGGGGACAGAGAACTAGACGCTATGTTAAGAAGAAAAACAGATTGGCAGACTAGCTAAGAAATAAAGACTGTGCCAAGATATAAATAGATAGGCAAGCATGCAAACATAGAAACATACATACATTCATATAGACAGACGGACAAATGAACGGAAGGACAAATAAAGAAGATATGAAATAAATATAAGCTCAAACAGAAATGAAAGAAGTTGAACAAAAAGCATGGACTTGAAGAAACAAGAAACACGAATGTCGGTTAAAATCTTTCCCCAAAAACAACAACAAAAATGGCGGCTTTTAAAAATACAGTCATTACTTTCTCGTGTTTGTTCGTCCACATTGAATGGGGACATGACGGAGTGGGGTGGGAAATTTTAAATGAATGTAACAAAAAGTATTCTGACAAATAAAAAAAACCCACATCACATGACCAGTGCGTAAAACTAGGCAGCCATAGTGGGTCTCGGTTATACGCGTGTCATGAATAATGTCCCCCTCGTTGTTCACATATAAAGAGATTTTTGGCAATCTTGTAATTCTGGGGTTATTTTTTTAAGGGGAGGTCATAGGGTGCAGAACACCTTAAATCTATTCTACACCACATCTGCAACACACACACACACGCGCCCGCGCGCGCGCAGAGAGAGAATAAACACACACACAGAGAATAAACACACACACACATAAACACACACATACACACGCATGGTTCAGCATGGCCTAATCCAGTGTGCTAAAGCGAGAAGACACCCGTTGCATTCATTTTTCCCTTTTACACATGCACAAGAAATGGGGAGGGGGGGAGAGAGAGACAGACAGACAGGCAGAGACAGAGAGACAGAAAGAGATAGGGGACAATGACAGTGACAATGACAACAAATTCTTTTATTTCGAGGATAATGAATAAGCACACATGTGCTTTTTTACATCCAGTCCCCGCCCGTTAGGGATACATCTTAATAATAATAACCCAATACTTATACAGTGGAAAGGGAGAGAGAGGGAGGGAGAGAGAGAGAGAGAGAGAGAACAAGCACACAAACACACACAGACAGACAGACAGACATAAACACACACACAAAATAGACCTAAAAAAAAGAAAAGTGGAAGATTAACCCAAGCAAGATGAAAACAGGCAAACACTGCCAGGACCCCAGATTTGGAATGAGAAAATGCTGACCAAATATTGGACATTCACGGAAGCAGAGAAATAAACAACCAAGAGAAGAAGAAAAAAAACGAAATGGGGAAGGGGGGGGGGGGGGGCGGGAACAGAGGGGGAGGGCAGGGATGGTGGGGTGGGGGGGGGGGGGGGGCTTCAGATCGGGTTTTAAAAGCTTTTCAAAAGATGTGGTGTGATTTTTTAGAGACTTGTTTCTGTTTGGTCACCCGTTTTGTTTTTGGTAGAAAGGTTAAATAGCTCTGCGTGTGTGTGTGTGTGTGCGCGCGCGCGCGTGTGTGTGCGTGCGTGTGTGTGTGTGCGCGCGAGTGCGTAAAAAGCAAGCATACAATTGGGCATCAATGTAGGTGAAGAAAATAAGAAAGCTCTTCCCCCCCACCCCCACCCTCCTCTCTCTGTCTCTCTCTCTCTGTCTGTCTCTCTCTCTCTCTCTCTCTCCTCTCTCCTTCCTCTCTCTCTCCCTCTCTCTCTCTCTCTCTCTGTAAAAAAGCAGTCACCGGATAACACTCATAATCCTCTAAGCCAATAAGTTAACAGACAACACACGACATGCATGCACACACACACACACACACACACACACACACGACATTCACACACACACACACACACACCACACACACACGACATTCACACACAACAACACAACACACACACACACAGAACTGATGTAGCAGAAACTGCAGTCTGTCAGGCCATTAGTCGTGAACGGTCATTATCAGGTGATTTGTGATGGATCGCATGGACTTGCTGATGATGAGGCGGCACTAATCCACAGCCGCCAGATATGAATGAATAGGTCTGATTTGCGACACTCTGTCAGCCTCGGGACAGTTGACCTGTTACTACTGTGTTCACTGTACATTTTGCTGCATCCATCGCTCACCGCTGCCATAGTTTTACACTAATGGTCACAAGTAGCGGCCACTAGGTCAGGGACAGTAGTTGTGGCTAGGCGGTGTGAAAGGGCCACCCCTGCCGCAGTAACTAACTGACCTTGAAGACAGTGTCTGTGGGTTCAGATGGTATGTAAGGAAGGATGTTGTGTGCGACTAAGTTACGTGGTTACCAGTTGGATGGGTGACCGTTTGCGCGCCTTGGCTTCAGTACAGTTCCCCCAGTTCACCCAGCTGTAAATGGGTACCTGCTCTCTTTAGGGTCAGGGAAGGTAAAGCAGCGAGGGAGAGGAGATGGGCGCCGCCCTCAATATGCTGGCCCTAGAGAAGTAAGGTCTCTGACGCCTCGCTCCCCTACGACCTTATAGGTTAAGGGACTCCTTTACCTTCTTTTTTTAAAATTGTTTTTAGGAAGCACTTGTACACTCTTTATTTCTGCTTTCCTCGGCTACAGCTCCGAAGTCCATCAACGGTGAGATTTTACGTATACGACCGTTTTTGCCGACCGTGAAGGTAGCCGCATGCCGACTTCGGGTTAAATATTAAGACTTCTTCTTCTTCTTAGTCCTTATAGTTCCTAGCGGAGCATAGAGCCTCAACAGCGTCCCTCCACCTTCTCCTGTCTCTGGCAAGGGTGTTGGCCTCTTCCCATGTCAGGCTGGAGTCTCTCAGCTCACTATGCAGGCTGCTCCTCCAGGTCAAATATTAAGACTGAAAGAGATGTATTTTTCGATTGTGGCCTCATCTTGTGTCTGGCTCTTTGATCATCTGCCGCAAGCTTTCGTGTCTTTTCCCCGGGTGCAAACATTGTGGTTGAGCTCCTGCCTTCACAGTAGGCAGTGTTGTGTGAGGTCTTCATAGCCCTCCATGTCCCTGTTGACGGTCTTTGTGTCTCGTTTTGTCTGATATTTATTTATTAATCTGGAAGTTGGGGGATAACCCAGAACTCACTTTCCAGTTGCTAGTTTTCCGGGGAGTGGAGTCGGTACTGGTGTTAACCCCAGGGAGACAATCCCCTCGAAAGGGTGTTTCCGTGGTGGTTCGATCCCGGTCAGTCAGATTACGAACGCAATGCTCTAAACCGCTAGCCTACCCCTCCCCCCCCCCCCCCCCCCCCTCCCCAACACACACACATACACACACACACACACTCACACTCATTAAATGTTTTAAACACACTTTTTTTATTTTGGAAGATTTTCTCACTGACATTTTTCACTTATTAAGTAATGTATAGCATGTATAAATGCATTTAGAGGTAGTAACTTGAGAGACTAGAAGTGGCATGTTCACCAGCCGCCATGGCGCAGTGGTTAGCGCCTTGGGTTACGGACTGGAAGGTCGCGGGTTCGATTCCCATAAGAGTCATAGGGATTTTTCGGACTCCGGCCGGCTTCTACCCAGAGTGAGTGTGCTGTGGGCTCAGTGGGAAGACTGGGACCACACAGTCGAGTTTCATCCACTTAACGGATGCGAGTTTGAGAGTGTTGCTCAAATTACCTGACCAACACTGCAGGTGTCTGTATCTCTCGGGCCCGGTTGACGCCGGGATATATTATGATAGTAAGCGTAGAGTACAACCCTGTCAAGTAGTCTCAAAGCATATGCACTTCCACAGCAGCATCATTAGGTCATCCTCATTGTCATTGATCATCATGCATTAAAAAAAATTGCCTCTGATTCGGTGGTCCCAGTTTCTCTGGTCTCATGGTGACCTCAGATTCGGTTTGCCCATACACTTCTTTGCCTGTGGTGTGTTTGTGTCAAAGCCTTTGGGGTTGGAGGTTCGCGGGGGTCGGTCGTTGGAGGGATGTTGTGGTGGTTGCCACCTGTGGTGGGCAACTCACTCAGTCTGGCTCCGCGACTGAGCTAATACTGTCGTTAGTAGGGGGCTTAGTAGGTGGTGTCCTGCGTATGTTAGCTCAGAACAGGCACCACTGAACACCACCAAAGTGACCCAGCAGCAGTGCAGGGCCCCTCTGGCTGGTGGCCCCATGGCGGCCTGATAGTGATGGGCTCCCTGTGGACTTCCGACCCTGAGGATGAGACATAACAAATCTGGATATGGCTGTGGCGGGGAGATTGGAATGAGCGGCGTGGGAACAGTAGGACGGGGGTCGTCAGAAGATGAGGCAGCAAAAAAAAAAAAAAAAAAAGTGGCATGTTCTTTACATCTTTTTTTAACGTTTTACATAATCATAAAAGAGTATTTTAGTTTACTCTCAAATTGGGTTGTGAATTAGTACTGATTTTGGTCATATATAGCAAGTATTAGAATATTCACACTATCATTTACTTTCTGCTTACGGCTAAGATAATAGACACTCCGGCAGTTGTTATGAAAGACTTCGTGTTATAACATAACATAATAATACCTATCAACGATCCTAACTGCTGCACAAACATCACAATTGAGAGTGGAAAAAAATAACCTGCCTAGCGAGAGAAACGTCATCTGCTCTGCTATCCTAGGAAATGTTGACCATTACTGTTGAGTGAGAATTAACCATCCCCAATGTATTGTTGCCAGGTTAGTGTCGAGACATGGCTGCAATTTACGACCTGAAAGTCATACTTATTCTTTCTTTGCTTCTGCTGGCTAGGTTTGTTTCTTTGTGGGCTGCCTGCTTGTGTGGCCTTTTTTCATTCAAAACTATTATTGTTGCTCTTCCACCATCTGCTGCAAGCTGTCGTATCTTGTTCCCTTCTGCACACACTATGGTTGAGCTCCTGCCTCTACTATAGGAAGTGCTGTGTGAGGTCTTCCTAGCCCTCGGTATCTGTGTTGACGGTCTTTGTATCTCTTTGTTTCTGATTTTTGTTAATCTGGAAGTTGGGGGATGATCCAGAACTCACTATCCAGTTGCCAGTTTCCCGGGGGAGTGGAGTCGGTACTGGTGTTAACTGCAGATGATCATAATGATAGTAATGACGATGATGATGCGTTATTCGTCATTTAACTTATTTACCTGATGATGATTATTATGATAATGCTGCTGCTGCTACTGCTGCTGCTGCTGCTGCTGGTGATGATGATGATGATGATCTGGTTACCTTTACCTTATTATACCTGATAAAGATAATGATGATAAATTATGTAACCTTCACCCCATTTTACCTGATGAAGATAATGGTAATGATGACAGTAATGATAGGTTGCGTAGCTTTTACCTGATTCTACCTTATGGTGATGATGACAATGATATTGATGACGACATTTTTCCTTAACTAATTTTTACCTGATGACAATAATGATAGTGATGACGAGGAGGATGAATTACTTTTCCTTTGTCGTATCTTACCTGGCAATCGTAGTGATGACGACGACAACGACGATGACGATAATGGGGATGATGAACTAATCTGTCTTATTCTACCTTTACTTTTCCTTTAATCAACTTCATGACATTTTTCACAAACTAACAGACCGCTATTTCTTTTTAACCTTACGTTCACTAGACAATAAACTTATTCATTAGCGGAGTCAATTACTCGAGATGATAGAGAAATGTCATCAGCGAAGGCTTTTGCCGTTTGAAGAAGTTTTGACATTCATTGTCTCGTTCTTCATTTAATGTGTCAATCAATACACACTGCATTCAGCTGTGCAACGTGCGCTGTTTATATTGTAAGACACTTGGAGAACTGTTGGCTTAAAAACATTTTTAAGAGCATTGCCTAAGTATTTTGCTGTTGTCGTCGTAGTCGTAATCATTACAACCATTGTCAATAACATCTTACTTCTCTTCCAAAGCTTCCTCTCTTGTTGTTGTGGTGGTTGTTCTTCTTGTTTTTCTTCTCCTCCTCCTCCTCCTTATTGCTGCTGTTGTTGTTGTTCTTCTTCTTCTTCTTCTTCAGAGAGAGAGAGAGAGAGAGAGAGAGAGAACTCCGACTCAACTCAAAAAATTTATTCACAAAGAGGACATTGACCCATGTAGCAACAACAACAGAAAAAATGTTCATTTGTGACAAGAAACATCAGTTATCAGAACTGTGATTTAACATAGTATGGTGAGAGACGGAGACAGACAACGACTACAGATACAAAGAAATTATGGAGATTAAAAGCTTCCAACAAATTTATCGATTCACTTTCTTTTGTCATGTTATTCATTCCTAAAAAGAAAAAGTCATCTACATCGTAATTCACAGACAATACGAAGACATGGTAGAGAGAGAGGCGATTACATACACAAAATACAGGGCCCTCAAAATTGATCGTCGTCTTTCTATTATTTCTTTCACAAAGCAAGATATTAAAGAGCGTCTCTCTTTAATGATCACTCGACGTCACATTCTGTCTATGATGGTAATGACGTCATTTATTCTGGATAGGAAAACGACTCGTTTCTGAAAAAGGCAGACAACTTAGTTGTACATTTGGCGTTTATGGTTCTTGTACAGGACAAGATTTTTTTTCTTTACTCATTTCTCCTCTTTTCTTCTTTTTTTGCTTTCCTTCGTTGTCATAATTTTTGTCTCCATTACCCTTCACTTTTTCCTGGTTTTCGTCAGAGCTATGTTTCACAACACCATATTTTTCGTAATTCTGATAATGAACGTTTCATTACAAAAGGATGATAATGAATAAAACATAAAACAGTGATAGAAGCTGGATGATCGACATGAACAAGGAAATAAACAAGGAAAAGACATATCCCAATTCCTGATACCCTGAAAGTCACGAAAACACGACAGAAAGAAAGCACTGACGAAAAGAAAGCACTGACGGAAAGAAAACACGACGGAGAGAAGGAAAGCACTGACGGAAAGAAAGAAAGCACTGACGGAAAGAAAGAAAGCACTGACGGAAAGAAAGAAAGAAAGAAAGCACTTGACGGAAAGAAAGAAAGCACTGACGGAAAGAAAGCACGAAACAAAGAAAATACTGTAGTTTGCCAAGACTTTCAAGATGTTTCACAAGTCATGAGGTACCCAATTTATTCATCGATTGCTTAATAACAGTTTCAGAACAAATCTGTTTAAAAGCCGTTAAACTTTCAAAAGAAAGCAGAATGGGGCGGAGGGGGGGGGGGGGGGAGGAGGCAGGGGGGCGGGTGGCAAGGGCAACAATCTGAAAGGCGTCCCACTTGTTGACATTTCACACAAATCCTAGTAAAACTGGTAAAAAGATAACTGTGACCCCATTTTACAAAACACTTTACATCTTTAGAAACTTTGCGCGCGCGCGCGCGCGCGCGCACACACACACACACACACACACACACACACACACACACACACACACACCTTGCAATTCTTTTTTTTTTGTGAACAGCTGCAACCATTTTAGAATGTGCAAACGAAAAGCAAAGCCACTTTGCTTCCCACTGAGCTTTGGCCACGGGCCAAATAGACCGGAAATGGAGTTGTTATCTGAGTGTGGAGCCAATCAGACAACGCCACGTCAGCAGGCAGTTCAACTCGTCAGACAGATGTTGATCACGCTGGTTTCCCCACACACTTGGCGGGGTGTTTAGTGACGCCAACCCCGCGCTGTACTACGTCAGAAATCAACTCCAGGACTACCTCCCCCGCAAGGTGCATGGTTAATTCAGCACCATGTCCAGAAAGGGATGGTCATAGGCTTTCCTGACATTTAAAGATGCGTGTATATCCCTGACACCAATGAGGCTCTAATGTGTGCTCCTTACCTGCCGCACTCTATAGTGTGCAACTTACACTGACGGTAGATTACTGTGTGGGAAATTGGGATGGTGGGGGTTGTGTTTTCGAGAAGAGCTAGTCACCACAAGAGCAACCTTCCCTTGGTGGTTTTGTCCGTGTCTTTGCATTTATCTGTTAACCCATTAAGTGGCCTTTTTTCTGCGGAACTTGTGTTGCGGGGGAGTTTTCTTATTTCAAGTTCTAAGTGCGTATTGCACACAGAATGTTCTTTTATCGTTTAATGAATGTGGCAGGCTAGCCACCCAGACAGCCTCTCTTTGAGCTAACAACTGAGGAACCTCTAGTGATTTTATCTTTTCTGTACATTTATCTGTTACCCATTCAGTGGCTCTTTTTCTGCAGAACTTTTGTCACGAGAATTTTCATGTTTCTAATTGTACAAGTATATTGCGCACATCATTTTCTGTTATTGTTTAATGTGGCAGGCTTTAGCGATCAGACAACTTTTCATGAGTAATTGTTAAGGGGGAAAAGTCCATCTTGAGAGAGAAACTGAGCCGTATCTCCTCGTTTGATCAAGTATGTCCAATACTGCTAGTAGACATTTGGTCAATTCAACCGAGCTTCAATCTTTTCTTCTGTGAAATAGTCTGACCAGGCCAATGTTGAACTGATTTGGGGGGGGGGGGGGGGGTGGATGACAAAAAAGGCAGTTTTAGTTTAAGAAAGAGCTTTTACACCTTTTCTTAAACCGTTTTACACCAACAGTTTCGCTAGCTGCAAATTCGTTCTTTTTCTCCGTTTTAAACTTTCTTTTTTTTAGTCTAGCTTCTTTGACAAGGGTGTTTAGCTTAAAAAACCTGGTTGTCAGTTTTACAAAAATAGAAGACGCCACACACACACACACGCGCGCGCGCACGCACGCACCCACGCACACACAAACACGCACGCACGCACGCACACACAGAGGCATACATACACACACGCACACACACAGATATATATATATATACATTATATACATACATACATACATACATACATACATACATACATACATACATACATACACTGAAGTCAGTTATTTGGGACAGTATGGTTTGGAGAAGTTATTTGCACGTCTCATGTATTTCAATCATAGAAAGCATGGCATCAAATGTCACTATAGAATCTATAACATGACCCAACCCTACTGCTATCATGCTGACGATAATCATACAAAACAAGTCTTGGATTTTCGGGGGGGGGTTGTTTTTCGTCTTTCTTCACAGTTTTCAAGTATCAAAAAGTCTTGCAATGAACAGCACTATGATTATTACCGCTCTCCGTTATGGTTCCCTTCATCAGTCCTAAGTCCCACCTTTTAGCAGAGCCCTTCAATGGCGACCGTAAGATAGGGGAGCACTGTATTATGGTGTGTAGTCCAATCCATGGGGTGAAAAAACCGGATGGGTTGACAGTGTCGCTGAAAAGACAGGGAAACCATCTGCTAGGATCTGGGCTTTGGGCACACAACTATTCAAAAATGCACTCCGGTGAATATCTCTACGATGCGGTGTCCTAATGATTCTTCACAGAGTGAAGGGAATGTACTAAGAAGGTAAAAAATATTTTTTTAAAAGGTAAGGAAGAACACCACAAAAGAAAGAGAGGAAGGAAGGAAAGATGGAAGAAAGAAGAACGAGGAGAAGGAGAAGAAGGAGGGGAAGAAGAAGAAGAAGAAGAAGAAGAACAACAACAACAACAAGCAAAAGAAGAAGAAGAAGAAAGAAGAACAAGAAGAAAGAACAAGAACAACAAGCAGAAGAAGAAGAACAACAACAACAACAAGAAAGAACAAGAAGCAGCAGTAGAAGAAGAACAAGAAGGAGGAGAAGCAGTGCAATGCCAGTTAAGCTAACGAGACAGATCTGACGACAGCTGATTGGTTTGCTCGATCTCTGATAGCACTCCACTGGTGTAGTTTTCAGGTTCATTTGTCAGATGTGGGCCGGACGGTGTTACTGCCAGACTTGTGGCGACTGATGGGCAGAGTGTGTATTCCACCTCTTCTCTAGGGTAGGGGGAAGGGAAAGAGAAAGGGAGAGGCAGAGAGAGAAGAGACAGACAAACAAACAGACAGACAGACAGGGAGAAACCAGGTCTAGATGTAAATTCATCGAGAATAATTCAATACCTGATACCAACCACATCTTTCCAGACACTCTGTCTGTCTCCCTCTATGCCTCTCTGTCTCTGCCTCGCTGTCTCTCTCTCCCTGTCTGTCTGTTCTCTCTCTCTCCTCTCTCTCTCTCTCTCTCTCTCTCTCTCTCTCTCCTCTCCTCTCTCTCTCTCTCTCTGTGGCATTGTCAATTTCTTCTACGCCAACCATGTATTATGGCCTAAGGCTGAGATACATTAAAGTTCTGAGTTCTCTTCTCTCTCTCTCTCTCTCTCTCTCTCTCTCTCTCTCTCTCTCTCTCTCTCCTCTCTTAGTCACACATCATCATGCTGTTGTTCTAATTGTGTCAGTAGACCTTTGTAAAACAGAAACAAACAAAACACTGGTCCAGGAACATTTTCTGCACTTAAAGAAACGGTCTTTCACTATAACGTCATCAGAAAGTTCTTAAGCCACTTGCTTGGAGGACCCCTAGCGCTCTGATGCTCCTTTTTTGCAGAGACAGAGCTGTCCCTGCGAAGAACACAAAAGAAAAAATACTGCACTACAGAGTAAAAGCAAAATGGGATTTGGCTCTTTCTCTCTGTCTGTCCCTCTGTCTCTGTCTGTCTCCCTCTCTCTCTCTCTCTCTCTCTCTCTCTCTCTCTCTCTGTCCCTCTGCTCTCTGTTGTCTCCTCTCTCTCTCTTTCTCTCTCCGCTCTCCTCTCTCTCTCTCTCTCTCTCCTCTCTCTGTCTCTTCTGTCTCCCTCTCTCTTTTCTTCTTTCTCTCTCCTCTCTCTGTCTTCTCTCTGTCCCTCTGTCTCTGTCTGTCTCCCTCTCTCTCTTTCTCTCTCTTTCCTCTCTCTCTCTCTCTTCTCTCTCTCTTCTCTCCTCTCTCTCTCTTCTCTCTCTTCTCCTCTCTCCTCTCTTCTCTTCTCCTCTCTCCTCTCTCTCTCTCTCTCTCTTCTCTCTCTCATCTCTCTCTCTCTCTCCCGTCTGCTTCTGTCTCTTCTCTGCCTTCTCTCTCTCTCTCCTCCTTCTGCTCTGTCTCCTCACACTCTTTTCATCTCATCTTCTTGTCTATCGTCGCCCTTCTCTCTCTCTCTCCTATCTCGTGGCTGCTGTTAGTCACCGTTGTTAGTCATGGGTTGTTTGCATCTGGTCTCCTAAATTCCGGTGGCTGCTGATGTGGAGTTGTTTGATCAACTGGTTGTTAGTATTGCTATGTTACCTGAGTTTGTTTGGTGGTTGGTTGCTTTTCTTACGGGTGTGTGTTGCCTGGCGTGTTATGTGTGTGGTGTGGTGGTTAGTTTTGTGAATTGTTCTTTAGCCGCGAGGTGGTTGTTGTTAGTGTTTCCATTTAATGTGTGTCTTCGGGACGAAAAGATTTATATTAGACATTGATAGATGTTGTCAGTGTGACGCGCGACAGTGTGTGTGTGTGTGGTTGCGTTCCTCATTTAAGTTTTACATAGAAACATATTTTTAGCTCGCTGATGTTAATATTCACCATGACTAAGCGATATGATGAAATTAGGTTCCTTCTCAGGGGAAAAGGAAAGACAAGCATAGCTGTGTAGCTGCTCATTCTTTCTAACATCTTGCTTACTCTACGTTACTAGCTGTAAATAAAATTTTTAAAAATTATCCGAGTTTTCTCAGGGGGGGGGGGGGGGGGACATTTGCTCTCTCTCTCTCTCTTCTCTCTCTCTCTCTCTCTCTCCTCTCTCCTCTCTCTCTCTATCTCTCTCTCTCTCTCTCCCTCTCTCTCTCTCTTTCTTTCTTTCTTTTCTTCTCTCTCTCTCTCTCTCCTCTCTCTCTCTCTCTCTCTCTCTCTCTCTCTCTCTCTCTCTCTCTCTCTCTCTCTCCTCTCTCTCTCTCTAGTAATATGTTTATGACATTTATGTAATATGCCCACTCTGTATACCCATCATTCTTTTGATTGTGGCCTAAGGTCGATGTACAGTAAAAATTCTAAAGTATCTCTCTCTCTCTCTCTCTCTCTCTCCTCTCCTCTCTCTCTTTCTCTCCCTTCCTCTCTCTCTCCTCTTCCCTCTCCCTCTCTTTCTCTCCCTCCCTCTCTCTCTCACTCTTTCCCTCTCTCTCTCTCCCCTCCCTTCTCCTCTCCCTCCCCCCCCCCCACCTCTCTCTCTCTCCTCTCTCCCTCTCTCTCTCTCTTTTTCCCTCTCTCTCTCTCTCTCTCCTCCCTCTCTCACTCTTTCCCTCTCTCTCTCTCCCCCCTCTCTCTCTCCCTCCCCCTCACCCCCTCCCCCCCCCCCCTCTCTCTCTCTTGAATTATATCATTTGTCACAGCTGATTCACACCCCAACACGAAAAACACTTCACTCTGAAACATTAATTGACCATGTCTATGTCTCCAATATGGATCATATAATAGAAACATCTGTTCCAACATTTGGCCTAAGTGATCATTATCCAATATGTCTAACGTGGTCTAAAAAAGGTACAAGAATACCTAGATGCAATCACAAGAATGTTTCTCTGCAAAACTATAAGTTGTTTGATGCTGAAGGATTTCTTTCTGACCTTGTAATGCAACTTTTTAATATGTTTATCAGTATACTGATCCAGATGAAGCACTTACTGCCTGGTATCAAACTTTTCTTCCTATATTTGACAAACACGCACCACTTAGAATTAAACGAGTTAAATTTAAAGATAAACCACCATGGCTTACTGCTGAAATTAATGCTGCCATTGCAGTACGTGACAAATTGTTAAGAACAACAGGAAAAGATGCAGTACTTTAAAAAGCAAAGAAAAAAATAACAGCTATGAAAAGAACTGCTCGTAAGAAATATTTTAGTGATCTGATCTCATCAAAAAATGACACAAAATCTGTATGGAAAGCTATCAATCAGCTAGCTCATAAAACATCTACATCTACTCCTCTTTCTGTTAACTGTCTGTCTGCTGAAGATATAAACAAGCATTTGCTACAGTAGGCGAAAAGGTAATTCTAGCTAACAATACAAAATTTAATGATCTGTCTGCACTTAAACACTTTTTGTGATCTAGAAATGTACAATCTAAATTCAAGTTTAATTTTATCACTGTTCATGAAGTATACAAAGAATTGTGTTCCTAAAACACTCAAATGCAAGGGGCTTGGACAATCTCTTGACAGTAAAATATTGAAGGTTTCAGCACCCATAATAATCTGAGCATATCACATACATTTAAAAATCTTTCAATGAAAAATGTCATTTTCCTCAAGCTTTTAGAGATGCCAAAGTTTTGCCCCTTTTCAAATCTGGTGACCCAAAAGATCCCTCAAACTATAGACCGATATCAATCCTGTCTTCATTGTCTAAGCCTCTTGAAAAGCATCTTAAGAATAACCTTCAGCTGTATTTTACAAATCACAATCTGTTTCATCCTAGCAAAGCGGATTTATGAAAAACCATTCTTGTCACGCTCTGCTTACTAACCTAATAGAACAATGGCATGAAAATATTAACAATGATCTTTTGTCTGGGATAGTATTTGTTGATTTTGCTAAGGCTTTTGACACCATTGACCATGATCTCTAATAAAGAAACTTGTTTTTGTATGGCTTATGTTCGATTCAGTTAGACTTATATCCTCATTTCTTAAAAATAGACGGCAGGCAGTTCTTCAAGACTGTGCAAATATCCTCCTTCATTGCCAATAACATATGGTGTCCCCCAGGGATCAGTTCTTGGGCCAATTTTGTTTTCTATCTATATTAATGATCTTCCATTGAATATTTCATCTTCTTGTGAACTATTAGCAGATGATACGACTATTCATACTAAGATAAAAAAGCAAATGTTATATGTAATATTCTACAGAAAGAAATAGATAAACTAACTTCTTGGGCTGATCTGAACCACATGGCTCTTCATCCTAAAAAATCTAGTTCATGATAGTCACAAACGAGACAAAAAGACAAAAATATAAAGTATGTCAAGAAGTCTGAAAATTCATGATCAGATTGTAGAAGAGGTTAATAATCATAAATTACTTGGCCTTAATGTAGACAATAATCTTTCCTGGTCGAGCCATATTTCAATATTGTCAAAGAAATTATCCCAAAAGATATTTCAGCTCAATAGAATAAAGCATTTCCTTGATGAGCACACTCGAAAGTTGTTCTTTTATGGATACATACAACCAAATATTGATTATGCTTCAACATGTTGGGACCTGGCGAGTAAAAACTGCTTAAAACGACTTGAGAGTATTTACAGACGCTCCATGAAATTAATACTCCTTAAATCATCTTTGCAAAATGACTTGACTTATGCCTCTTGGTTCCTTGGGGAACATAGGGCTGCAACAACACCCCTCCAACGAACTCGGTTTTGGGAGATCCTCTTCAGCTCGGCCCATGTCATTCCGGCTGCCTTTGTTTCTTCGTCAACACTTCTGCGCCAGGTCTGCTTTGGTCGACCAACTTTCCGCTTCCCTTGTGGATTCCAGTCAAGGGCCTGTCTGGTGACATTTGACGCAGGCTTGCGGAGTGTAGGCCGATCCATCCCCACTCTCCTTTGTTTAATGGTGGACTCAATTGGGGTTTGTCTGGTCCTGTCCCACAGTTGTTTGTTGGATATGACTTCCGGCCACCTGATGTTGAGGATGTACCTGAGGCATTTGTTGGTAAAAGACTGGGTTTGTGGGTGTTGGTTTTTTTTACCCCGCCAGGTTTCCCGAGCCATAAAGGGACGATTTGCATTGGTGTTTGTAAAATCGTAAAATTATTTGAAAGCATACAGAAACAGCAAGAAAGAAGAAAACAGTCAACGACATCGTTTAATTCATTGAAATGCATACAAACACCAGAAAAAAAAGAACGATGCTGTTATGTAGTAAATAATGAACATGTGTAAGTTTGTATCCACAGTGATACTGTAAGTGCAAATACCTCTCAAGTTTATTTTAATTCAGTAGAAAAAGAACTTGATAAAGATTACAACGCTCACATAGCTTGTACGAAACGAGTACCATATGATATCTCTCCATCTGTGGTGGGAAAAACGTCTGTTTTTTCGCTGATTTTGAGAATTTACTGACATTCCTACGTGTGTACTTTTTAACGTAATCTGTGTCGTATGTCACTGTTTGTTAATGCTTCTGTCCCTTACTGTGTGCTTTCTCCTTGAAAAGACTGAAAAACCTGATGAGGGCAGGCGTAGTTTCACTACGCGAACTGGAAACTACAGAAATTGTGAATAGCCTACGATCGGACCACACGCATAAGAACTGCTCGTAGTAGAAATATTTTTTAGTGATGACAGGATCTCATCAAAAAACAAGAGCGACAAAAATCTGTATGGAAAGCAATCAGCATAGCTCATAAAAACTCTCATGGCTACTACCTCTTTCTGTTAGAACGTTCTGTCTGCTGACGATAGTATAAACAAGGCATTTTGCTACAGTAGGGAACGGAAAAGGTTAATTCTAGCTAAACAATACAAATTTAATGATCTGTCTGCCACTTAAACACTTTTGTGGATCTGAAATGATACAATCTAAATATCAGTTTAATTTTATCACATGTTCATGAAGTATACAAGATATTGTGTTCCCTAAAAACACTTGCAATATGCAAGGGGGCTTGGAGCAAGTCTTGACTAGTGTAAAATATTGTAAGGTTTGTCGCACCATAATATCTGAGCATACTCAATACAGTTTATAATCTTTCAATTGAAAAATGTCATGTTTTCCTCTAGCTTTAGAGAAGCCAGAGTTTTGCCCCTTTTCAATCTGGTTGACCAAAAGATTCGCGCAAACTATAGACTCGATATTCAATCCTGTCTTCATGGTCTATGGGCCTCTTGAAAGCATTTAAGAATAACTTAGCTGTATTTGAGACAGAAATCACACAGCTGTCGCGCATCCTTAGAGGCAAGCGGATTTATGAAAACCATTCTTGTGTTACGTGATCTGCTTTACCTAATAGAACAATGGCATGAAAATATTAACAATTATCTTTGTCTGGAGGTAGATTTGATTGTTATTGCTTGAGGTTTTGACACCACGCTGACCACGTCAGTATCTTCTAATAAAGAACTTGTTTTGTATGGCTTATGTTCAGATTCAGTTAGACTTATATTCTCATTTCTTAAGAAATAATAGGATCGGCACGGCAGTTCTTCAAGATGTGCAATATCCTCCTTCTGCCAATAAAATATGGTTGTCCCCCTAGGGATCAGTTTTGGGCCAATTTTGTTTTTCTATCTTATTAATGAGCTTCCATTGATATTTCATCTTCTTTGTGAATATTTGGGGTCCCGCCCTATATGATACGCGACTATCAATACTACAGGGATAAAAAAGCTAAATGTTATATGTCATTATTCTACGAAAAGATATAGATAAACTAAACTTCTTGGGCTTGATCTGTTCTGAACCCATGGCTCTTCATCTAAAAAATCTAAGTTTCATGATAGTCACAACGGACAAAAAAGACAAAATATTAAAGTCTATGGTCAAAGGAAAGTCTGAAAAATTCCTGATCAGATTGTAGAAAGAGGGTTAAATAATCATAGCATTACTTGGCCTTAATGTAGACAATAATCTTTTCTGGTTGAGCCATATTTCATATTGTCAAAGGAAATGATCCCCAAAAGATATTTCAGCTCATAGAATAAAGCGCAATTCCGTTTGCTGAGCACACTTTGCGAAATAGTTGTGTCTATTTTATGGATACATACACCAGAATATTGATTGGCTTCAACTGTTGGGACCTGGCGAGTATAAAAGACTGCTTTTTTTAAAACGATCTAGCGAGTATTTACAGACGCTCCATGAATAATTATACTCCTTAAATCATACTAGTGCCAAATGAAGATTTACAAAAAAAACTCACAAAATTTGACCATTAATATCAGAAATGCCATTTCAATAAAGTCGTATTCATAGTCCAAGCTTATGAATACTCTTACGCCATCCTATTGTATGATAAATTTGTTATCAGGTTCTTCGAGGCCCCCCCCCCACCGTATTCTATTTATTCCCTCGAGCCCACCCCAGGATAGACTTTATTTGCATGTCCACATCCTGTGCGTTTATTCAAGCGTAGTAAGCTAGAAACTTGTTGGAAACTAGATATTCTGATTTAGTGTCTAAAACAGGCATAGTTTTGTCTTCCTTTAGAAAAGGATTCACAGACAATCTTTTTGAATGATTATGATTGGATTTCAGTCGCTTTGTGTTCGCAATTCTATGAACTCTAGTAGTCATTGTAGCAGAGAACACATAAATTTCATCGGTCGCGCAATTATGTCGTAGTAGTCATTAAGTACACAAGTTCATGTAAGAGCGCGATTTACAATTCTCACGTCTCTTTGTGTGTTGTTTGTGTGTTTTGTTTTTGTTTTACTTTTCCGTTTCCTGTTGATCTATCTCTGTCTACACGTGTTTCGAATCAGTCTGTGAAGCCTAGTCCCCCCACCCCTCCCCTACTCTACTATGTCTTTGCTGTTTTTGTCGTGTCTAGTATGTCTCGTCTGCCTGTCTGAGTCTCTTTTGTCTGTGGTTTCTGTCTCTTCTGTAATGTGGTTTCTGAGTCGCGGTGGTTTTTTTTTTGTTTTTAGAAAATGTGTACTATCGTATGCATCTGTGTTTGTTTGTTTGTTTGTTGCTTCTGATCTTTCACTTCTACCATTGTTTCGCCTTGTATGACATTCATCGTCATTGTTATCTTGTGTTCTCTATTAATACTAGTGTTTTGCTTGATAAATAATCAATTTTGAATTTTCATTTTGGTGTCTGTTAAACTGGGATAATGATTGTTTGTGCGTTGTTTGGGGGGGGAGGGGGTATTGTGTTGTATGTTGTGGCGCTTGTTGTTGTTTTTTGAGTGCGGTTAGTTTTGTTGGTTTTAGTTTTTTGTTTTGTTTGTGGAGGGGTTTTGAGTGGCATTGTGTAAAGAAGAACCCTGAGTCTTACTTACATTACTCTCAATAAAAGTTCGAGTTCGAGTTCCCTCTCTCTCTCTCTCCTCTGTCTCTCCTCTTTCTCTCCCTCCTAACTCTATCGTCTCTAACTCTCTTACCACTTCTTCCCTCTATTTCTTCCCTCCTCTCTCTCTTCTCTCTCCCTCTCTTTCTCTCCCTACCTCTGTCTCTCTATCTTCTACTCTCCCTGTCTCACTCTCTATCTCTCCCTTCACTCTCTCTTCCTCTCCCTCTCTTTTCGACTCTCTTACTCGCTCTCTTCTCTCTCCCTCTCTTTCTGTCTCCCTCTCTGACTCTCTCTCATCTTCTAGACTCCCTCTCCCTACTCTCTTTTCTCTACCTTGCCCTCTCTCTCTCACTCTCTCTTCTCCTCTCGTTTCTGTCTCCCTCACTCTCTCTCTCTCCCCCCTCTCCCTCTCTTTCTCCCCTCCTCTCTCTCTCTCTCCCCTTCTCTTTCTTCCCGCAGCTCTCTGCTTCTCCGATCTCGTTGCATCTGCCCTCCTCACTCTCTCTCTCTCTCCCTCTCCACTCTCTTTCTCTCCTCCTCTCTCTCTCTCCTCTCCTCTTCTTTCTCTCCCTCACTCTCTCTCTCTCCTCCCTCTCTTTCTCTCCCTCAGCTCTCTCTCTCTCTCTCTGTGCCTCTGCCACTCACCTCTCTTCTCTTTTCTGGTTTCCCTCACTCTCCTCTGTCTCTTTGCTCCTCCCCTCACTCTCTCTCTCTTCTCTCTGTCTCGCTCTCTCTCTCTTTCTCTCCCTCCTCTCTACTCTCTCTATCTCTCTCTCTGCTGCTCTCTTCTCTCTCCTGCTCAGTCTCTCTCACACTCTGTCTCTCTCTCGTCTCTGCTCTTTCTCTCTCTCTCTCTCTCTCTCTCTCTCTCTCTCCTCTCTCTCTGCTGAGCAGATTAGGCGTCATCGTCAGGCTGACTTCTGATTGGCTGGCATTTCATTGACGTCATTTCTTGTGTATTAGTGGAGCTGCAGGGGTGGTGTACAGATAAGCACCCTTTACTACACCACACATAACTCACTCACACACACAACACACACACACACTCACACACACACACTCTCACACACACACACATCACACACACACACACACACAACTCTCACACACACACACTCACACACACACAACACACACACACACACACACACACACACATTCTTTCTAACTGAAAAACAAAAATCGTACCACTTTGTCTGGTTTTCGTCCATTTGTGGAGACTGGGAGGAAAGGGCAGTTGGCAGGGTAGAGGAGGGGGGAGTGGTGGGGGGGGGGGGCGAGGGTGTTGGTGGTGCTTAGAAAAAAATCAAAAATAGATGTCTCGCGCCTATAGCGGATAAGTGTTTTTAAATTTATTTATTTAGATACTTTTATATCGAGGATATGGATAGTAGTGCTTCAATGTGCTTTTTACATCTCCACACAGTCCCGTGTGTTTGGCACGGTTTTTATAAATTTTTATCTGTCATTCTGTTCTACCACAGGGCTTGTACATGGCCCCTTCTCTTACGAAAAAAAGCGGAGGAGTGAGAGAGGAGAGAGGAGGAAAATCGGATATACTGGGAAGCAGGGTTTTAACATGTGCGCAAGATATTCTGCGTACGTTTTGCACAGGGGACTCGTTTATAGTCTCATCGCGAAGGACTTTTGGGGAGAAGCGGATTGAGTCTGCAGCAAGTGTTGATAACTCCAGAGGAAAATATCCCCTTGAACGGGGAAGCGAACCCGGTCGTCATCAGATTAGTGAGCGGATGTGTTTCTTGAACCAGCGTTGGTATTATCCCCGTCCCTCTGTGCGTGTATTCTTAGTGCGCGGCCGCGTGTTCGCGTGTGTTTGTAGGGGGTAGGGGGGTTAGATTCTGACGTTTTTATGGGGGCACAGAACCTTCCCCCTTCATTCTTTCCCTACCCCGTCAGGTCCCATGAGACCTTGGGGGTACCAGCGAAGATTTGCAACAGCTTCCTCACTCCCGGGGTTCTCTGCTTTCGTTACGTAAACTGTTCCACTCCAGAACTCAGAACTTCGTTCTTCCATAAAAAAACTTATTAGAATGGTTGACTTGGCATTTTTAGTTCAGATTTTCACTCAGTTCCTTATATTAATTCTCCTCTCTCTCGCTCGCTCTCCTCTTTCTCTTCGCTCTCTTCTCTCTCTCTCTTCTCTCTCTCTCTCTCTCGCTCTCTTTCTCTCTCTCTCTGTCTCTCTCTCTCTCTCTCTTCTCCTCTCTCTCTCTCTCTCTCTCTCTCTCTCTCTCTCTCTCTCTCTCTCTCTCTCTTCTCTTCATGAGACTATAAACCGTGTGCGAACGCACGCAAAACTAATTGTGCACACGTTAAAGCCTGTTCTGCTTTTCGTAAGAGTAGGCCATTGTGTGCCGGTGGGAACGGATGACAAAATTTACAAAACTGCATACACACGGGGCCTGGAAGTAAAAAAACAAAAGCACATCAGTGCTTATTCCATTATCCTTGAAATAAAAGAATAAAAAGAATCGCTCTCTTTGTATGCGTGTGCGTGTGCATACGCGTGTGTATGTGTGTGTTGAGGGGGGGTAGGTTGTGGGGGAGGGGGGGGGGGGGGGGGGGGGGGGGGCATATTTTAGTGTATACTTTCAAGAGTGCGGGGTCTTTTGTGTAGGCGGTAAATCAATCTACGAATGTGTGCTCTCCGTGCGTACATGCGAGCGTGTTCATTGCGTGTATTTTATTTTATTCTAACGGCATATACCGTGCGCAAGTGTGTGTGTGTGTGTGCGCGCGCGCAAAGTACGTGTGTGTTTGCGCGCACGCAGCTGTGTGTGTGTGCTATCGGCGAAGATCAAAGAGGGCAGAAACATGCAGCTCATCAGCAGGCAAAACTCCCAACAGGTCAGCAGGCGACATTAAAAGCCACCGCGTTCATGAAGAATGCAGAAGAAAATAAAAGAAATACCCGTGCAAGACGACATAGTAGAAAAATACTGCCAAACATGTACCACAATCTCCTGAGGTTCTCCAGATTAAGTTAACAATCTGGATACCACAGCTCCCCACCCTCCCTCAACGCTCCCCCCCTCCACGTCAGACACACACACAAGCACACTGTTTTTTTCTTTAGCTGTTTATTCGTGTACCATCCCCCACTAACTATCAGATCCTATACATCAACCCGTCATGACCTAAAGGTCTGGTCAGGGTCCAGTTAGGTACGAGGTCACTGCCTTTCACTCTGGTATTGAAACAAAATCATGCAGCTGTGGCAGATTGGCTGCTAGAGGGACTCGTTGGTTCGCATCTTCATTAATCCCTGAACAAGTACTCTATATGGCACAGACCTGAAATTGTCTGGGGTTCGGTCTAATGCGGTAAGTAGTTAACCTGTGGCACGATTTTCTTTTTTTGGAACTATACCTTGGGAGTAAAAACCTGTGAATTGAAAGAGAAACGGGGTGGTGTTAGGGTTTTAATAACTCCCTTTGAGAATTCCCGGCAAATGCCCCATCGAAATGACTTTTACAGAAAGTAGTTGATAGAAATGACATCAGTCAGGAAGTCAAGTCAGTCGCTATCCGGTTCATTTATTAATTATAATTTTTTCATTTCGTTTTCATTATGGTATGACACTTTGTAAATCTCAGACGGAAAGATATTCTCTAGGAGTGAACAGATATCGGGTGCTCTCACCGGGATGAGCGCGTTTGCCACAAGGCAGCGCCCATCCATTTTTTGTCCCTGTCAAGTGAACGCGTATTTGCTTCTCTATGAGTCGTGGCTTTTTTCCTACAGAATTTTCCCGGGGGCAATCTCTTGTTGCGTGGGTTCTTTTACGTGCTGCTAAAATAATTATGTTTAAAGCAAACGTATTGGCCTCGGTTCTGCTTTCTCGTTTCTTATTTGCTTTTCTAGTTATTCTCGTTGTTTTTCTTATTCTTTGCTCTTTTTTCTTTTGTTTTGAGGTGCGTGGGGGGAGGTTTTTTATATCATCCTCTGTCTCGCGTTGCCGCTGCGCTCTGTAAGAAGCCATTTCAGTTAGTCTGTCGTGGGAGAAGTGATGCTTTTGCGGTTTCGGCGCGCTATTTTTGTATTGGTAGAAAATTCATCTTTGCACTTGAAAGTGATTGGCTCTGTCAGCCTCTGGAGCAGCTCTGACTGGGCTGCGCATTGTTGTCTATTTCTTAAGAGACACGCGCGCTGTGCGCCGGTGGTCGTTGCACTCGCGCAAATGTAATTTTGTATTTGTTTTCTATGGTGAGATGTATGTGTTTTTGTTGTTGTTGGGTGTTGATGTGTGTGTGTGTCTGTCTGAGCGCGCACACCATTGGGACAGCTACACGGATGACAAAATTGTCTGTTTCTATGGATGTCTTGTGTGTGAGTGTGTGTGTAATGTGTGTCGTGTTGAGTAGTGCAGCGCTAGAGCGTGGTCGCATCATTGTTGTTGCGCACGCGCACACCTGTGCCGCAGCCAATGGAAAAAGTACGGATGAACAGCGAAGGACAGACAGAAATAGTATGACCACCGGGGATGTCTGCTGCAGCCTGGAGTTATAAAAATGGTCGTGTAATCCTGGACAGTCGCAGACGTTAGATAGAATATAGCTCCCTTCTTCCTTAGGGCCAGTGAAGAAGAGGGCCTCCACTGTCTCCTGTCTCTTTCATCAGTGCGCTGAAAGACGGTAAGTGTCGGGGAGTGAGGGCGGATGGGATTGGGGCTGGGGTTAAGATAGGAAGGGTGGGGACATTTTTTTGGATATAAAGAAGAGACGAATAATGAGAGAGAGGAGAGACGAGATATGGCAATATAGAGAGAGAGAGGAGAGAGAGAGACGATGTAGTTGAAAAGAGGAGAAGTTGGTAGTGGAGGAGAGAGGATGGACAATAGAGTACAAGAGGAGTACGAGGTGGAGAGAACAAGGTCAGTGACAATGCAATGAGCCATGACAAATTTTTTATTTCGTGGATAAATGAATAAGCACTCATGTGGCTTTTTTACATCCGATTCCCCGCCTCGTTCCGGTGTTAGGGATTACATCTTCTCTATAATTAAAGTAAGACCCTATTTATCTTAAAACCTGTCTCACATTGTAATAAACACTGGGGATAAATGAACCCTTGTTTCAAAACAGCTCCCTCCACATTCAAAAAACCCTCCCTCCCGCCCCGCCCCCGCCCCCCACTAAGCGAAGCAAATTAAAGAGGAAATCCTAAGAAATCGCCCCGCACCCTGTACCCCCCTCGCAGACCCCCAAAAGAACGCCTAACCAAACTTCTACAAAACAAGAACAAACAGTAGAAGAGAAGGGAAAGTGAGAGGTAGTAGTGGAGCGGAAGAGAGATGAAGGGGGATTAGGTTTTTAGGGTGGTTAGGTTGAAGAGAAAAGGAGAGAGGTAAGTCGTGGAGAGAGAGAGAGAGAGAAGTGGGATAGGTATGGTATTAGCAACAAAGAGATGTTTAACTTTGGAGAATTATCTCTGCCACTCCTTAATTCTGTGTATTTATATTGTGCTTGGCTGTGTTGGGTATAGGTGTCCCAGTTGGGTATGTGTGTGTGCGTGTGTTGTGTGTGTGTATGCCTGTTGTGCTGCCTGTTCTGAGAGAGAGAGAGAGACAATGCAAATTCTTTATTTCGAGAGATAATGAATAAGCACTCATGTGCTTTTTTTTACATCGAGTCCCCGCCCGTAGGAGATTACATCTTAATAATGAACCCAATACTCAAACTCTTACACGAGTAGTAGAGAGAAACAATAGGATTGGGGCATCGGGGGGGGAATTTAAACAACAAATAAAACCAAATAAAAGAAAAAAACCATCCCAAAACCACCCCTCCACCAAAAAGACAAGACCAACAAACAACCAAAACAAGTCAAACAAACCTAAAGAAAAAAATCAACAAAAAATCCACCAAAAAATAACAAAAATAAGGACAAAAAAGAAGTGAAAGAAAGTAAAAGAGAAAAAACCGCAAAAAGGCTCTGCTAAAGACTTTAAAGTCATAAAAATATGAACTCTTCACATTGTAAAATGGTTACACACATAGTTGATTACACGTTTGAACTGTTCAAGATATTGAAATGAGACATTCACTAGAACTCAAAGTACACCCAACGCAAGCCCAATCTGTTAATATCTGGAAAAAATATAGAGGTATGACTCGCAAGTCCTGTCTATCATAGGATACAGCAATCAACTATAATGTGATAAGCAAAACAAGTTATAAAGGACCGAGAATGAGAGAGGGGAGGAGATGAGATGAGGGAGGAGAGAGGAGTGCGTCGTGACGTTTAGAAATTTTGAGTTGAGTGTTCCGAGTTGGAGAGGTGAAGAGAGTGAGAGTTGAAAGAGAGAAAATAGTGAGAAAGAACGCGTGGGATCTGTGTCTGAGCCTAAGCCCCTGTGCTTTGAGGCATTTTTCAGAGAAAAACCCAGACGTTGTCAGGGACAATAATTGTTTTTTTGTGTGTGTCTGATTTCGACTTTGAGGACTTTTTCTCCTCACTCTCTCTCTCTCTCTCTCTCTCTCTCTCTCTCTCTCTCTCTCTCTCTCTCTTCTCTCTCTCTCTCTCTCTCTGCGCTCTTCTGTTTTCTCTCTCTCTCTCTCTCTCTCTCGCTTCTCTCTCTCTCTCTCACACAACACACACACCCACACACACCACACACACCACACACATAATCAGCAAAACTCAAACTGGAACTATTCCCTCGACTATTTTTTTTTCGTTAGGCTTACAACGCAAGAGTTGTGTCATAGTTGTTCAGTGCAGCTTGTTCGCTTCCTTTGCTGGTGGGAAAGTGGGAAAAAGCATCCTGTCCCTGGGTGTGTTCTTCCAGTCCTGCGCTGTCCTCAGTGGTTTGATGTCCCACCCTTGAGTGTACGGTTTGTAGGGACCACTGTTGGTCAAGCGGTCAGTCGCCAGATCCTGATGAGTGCGCCGAGTGAAGTGTCGTCGCTTCAGGAACTGGACAGTTTGTGGTTACCACCACCCCACACGAGAGGCGGGTGTTGGTCATAGGGTTTTTGTGCTGTTTGTCGGAGGCGGGATTTTGATGGTGGCGGGTAGCTGCAGGTTCCTCTCTTGTGTTGTCGTGTGTGGGGGGGGGGGGGGGGGAGGGAGTTTTTTTAATTTTAATTTTAGATTCATTTATAGTCGACGATAATGGAAATAAGCAGTCTTATGTGCCTTTTTTTAGTTCGCGCAAGTCCCCGTTGAGTTGTTGATTTGCGGTTTTGTTAATTCTGTCATGTTCCCACCGGCACCCACAATGGCCCTACTCTTACGAAAAGCGGATCAGGAATTAACGTGGTGTTCGCAAGATGTTGCTGCGTGCGTTCGCACCACGGGGCTCGGTTTATGTCTCATCGAAGGACTTTGAACATTCAGTTCGATTTTTTTGTTCAAATGGGAAGAAGGGCGAGACTGGAATCGAATCAGAACCTCACGGTTGAACTTGTTGGCAGAGCGAAAGTCCTTAACCATTCTGCCACCTTCCTTCCTGTGTGTATGTGTGTGTGGCCGAGGGGGGGGTGGGGGAGGGGTGGGTAGCATAGAAGTGTGTTTGTGGGTTGTTGGAAAAGAACATGTGTGTTTGTGCATATGTGTGGGAGATCTTCAGTTTGAACGTACTATTCACATTTTTAGTGATTTTAGACAGGAAAAAATGTGTGTGTGTGTGTGTGTGTTGTGTGTGTGTGTGTCGGTGTGTGTGTGTGTTGTGTTGTGTGAGTGTGTTGTGTGTGTTGTGTGTGTGGGTGTGTTGTGTGTGTTTGATGAGAGATAGAGAGAGAAGAGAGAGAGAGAGAGATATCCACAGGACTTGCAGAGCTATGGTACAGAGTCAGAGCCAATGTCATGGCGAGCAGGGCAGCCTCGTGGTCAGAAGCGTCCGTGAGTAATGATGGAACATCCCGGGTAAGCCCGAACTACCACTGAGACACCCCTTGGAGGGGGGTGTTTCCCCCTGGAGTTATTCTCTTCAGTTACCAAACTCCATCCCTTGACAGTTCTTAGCGGATGAGACTATTGCCCTGGCCCCGTGTGTGCTGAACGCACGCAGAAACATTTCGCACACGTTAAAACCCACTCACAGCGCTTTCGATAAGAGGAGGCAAGTAAAGGCCACAGTGGAACGGGTTGACAGAGTGTTGTCATAAAATGGGTAAACACTGGTGTTCTGGTGTTCAGACCACCATCCCCATAAGAGGACTGTAGGCTACCTTCACGTAGATGGAAGAAACAAAAAAAGGGCTATCCCTGTATGTAAAAAAGGAAGAACTTTTGGTATGCAAAAAGATTAATCTCTGTATGCAAACAGGATCCTATGTTGCGAACATCCTAGCTCTAACTAGGAACGGGGAAATAAACCAAAAAACCAACCAGTCTTAAACCATGGTTAAACAATGTCTGAAAAAGGGAGGGTCAGCAAAGGCTTGAACCGCAATGGGTCCTGTGCAGACCATTGTCTGGTCATGAATGTCATCTTCCCGTAACCACTAAGTACTTTGTTCTTCCATCCTTCCTCTCCCCTCCACCATAACCACCCCGACCACCCCTTTGGAAAGTTTGGTATCCACCTACATAGCAGATCATCTTGCAGATTTTTTAAAGATTATAATTATGTTTCACACGTATATGTACCATGATGAATAGAAAGAGAATAGAACTATCAGAGAAAAGTTAGCTAAAGTAATATAATGCGATGTGCGATGAAGCAGTTCTCTTGTTTGGTTGTGGTGGTTGTTGGTCGGGCTGTTGTATGCTTGTTGTTGTGCTGTGTGTGGTGTGTTGGTGATAAGATTGTGAGGCAGTAAATGGAAGCGGTTCAATTATTCAGGGGGGAATTCTGGCATCGTGGAAGCGTTTGACACGGGGGTTGTTTTTTTATTCCTTCTCTGCTTTTTACTCTCTTTGCCTAATGTCTGTCTGTCTGTCTATCTCTCCTCTCTACATCTCTCTTTCCATCTCTCTCTTTCTTTCTTTCTGCTCCTCTCTCTCTCTCTCTCTCTCTTCTCTCTCTCTCTCTTCTCTCTCTCTCTCTGTTCGCTCCTCTTTCTCTCTTTTTCTTTCTTTCTTTCGGTCGTGCTCCTCTTGCTCTCTCTTTTTCTTTCTTTTTTCTACCCTCTTCTTTCTTTCGCTTTCTGTTTCTCTCTCTCTCTTTCTTTCTTGTTTGCTCCTCTCTCTCTGCTCCCGTCTCTCCGTCTTCTCTCTCTCTCTCTCTCTCTCTTCTCTCTCTCTTTCTCTTCTCTCTCTCTCTCGTTACACACACACAACACTATCAGCGAAACTCAACTCGGAACTATTTCCCTCGACATTTTTTTTTTTCAGTGTAGGTCCGCTACAGTCACGCTAGTGCCCTAGTGTCAGTCTCTCTGCTTGCTTTTGCGGGAACACTTCCCTGTCCAGTCCTCCTCCAGCTTGATGTCCACCCTGGAGTTAGCCACGGTATGAGGATCCCACGGTCTGGTCTCTATGGCGTGTCAGTCCCGTGACCTGAAGTGCTGCGGGGTTGTAAGTGGTTTTCAGGAAGATGGAGCAGTGTGGTACCACACCGAAACACGAGGGCCCCGGGTGTTGGTCATAGGGTTTTGATGCGTTGGTGGAGGCGGGGATTTTTGATAGGTGGTATGTAAGCTGCAGGTTCCTTCTCTGTGGTGTGTGTGGTAGGGGGGGTGGGGGGAGGTGAGTGTGGGAAGGTCAGCACTTTTCTAATTTTAATTGTTAAGTTTCAGTTTATATCGATGAGTAATGGATAAGCAGCTTTTGTGCTTTGATTTTTTACCATAGTCCCTGTGTGTATGTGGTTTGGTTAATTTCTGTCGATCTGATTCCCATCGGCAAACACATGGCCTATCTCGTACGAAAAAGCCGTGATACAGGTTTAAACTGTGTGCGCAAGAGTTTGATCTGCGTGCGTTCGCACACGGGGCCTCGGTTTATAGTTCCATCCGAAGGACTTTGACATTCAGTTCCGATTTTTTTGTCAAATGGGGAAGAAAGTGGCGAGACCTGGGAAATCGAACTCAGAACCTGCACGGTTGACTTGTGTGGCAGGCGCGAAATCGTATTAAACCATGCCTTGCGCCACCTTGCCTTCCTGTGTGTATGTGTGTCTTTCGGCCGAAGGTCCGAGGGGGTCTACGTTCCGAGGGGGCGTGTCTGTTGTGGGAGGATGGTAGAACGATATTTATTAGAGTTTAGAAGGTGTGTGTGTTGCTCTGTGTGTGAAAAGAACAATGTCTGTTGTGATATGTGTGGGCTCAGTTGTGTGGGAGTCTGATGAGGATGAGAGAGATGAGAGAGGAGAGGAGCATTTGTGACGAGAGCAAGAGGAGAGAAGAGGGAGAGATAACCACAGGACTTGCAGGAGAGGTACAGAGTCAGATCCACTGTCATTGGGGAACAGGGCAGCCTCAGTGGTCAGAGCGTTTGAGGTAAATGCTTCGGACATCCGAGTAGCTCGAGGCTACACTGATGCACCCTTCGACGGGATTGTTCCCCCTGGAGTTATCATCAGTTACAACTCGCATCCCTTGGCAGTTCCTCGGTGATGAGACTATAAGCCGATGGGCCCCGTGTGCACGAACGCACGTCAGAACCATCTGCGCACACGTAAAACCCCTCGCCTTTTGGAGGACAGTAGGCAAGTAAAACGCCAGTCAGGAACGGATGACGGAGTCTTCATCAATGCGTAAACACTGGTGTGTGTTCAGACACCATCCCCAGCACGGACTGTAGCTACCTTCACGGTGGGAGAAACAAAAAAGGATCAATATCAAAAAGATAATATTGGTATGCAAAAAGTTAATATAGGTATGCAAAAAGATTTTCAGATTGGTATCATCAAAGAGTGCTCTTGATATTGGCGAAGACATCTAGCTATGGTAGTACTGCAGCGAATCGGGAAAAAAGAAAAAAACCCGCCAACCCAGTCTTAACCAAGGTTAATGACAATACTCTGAAAGAGACACGGCTCAACGGACAGGCTTGGGAGACCAGTGGTCCTCAGACCATCGTCAAGACATGTAGCGTAATGCCGTAACCACACGTACTTGTTCTTCCAAATGCCTTCTTCCCACTCCACCATAACACCGCCACCACGCCCCGTGTAAAGTTTGGTATCCCCCTACGCTAGCAGAACAATGCTTGCAGATTTGTGTAAAAGATTATATGTATGATTCTGCACGTATCAGTGTTGCGTCACCATGATGAAAAAAGAGAAAGAAAACAGGGAAAAAATGCTAAGAACTATAATGATGTCATGAAGCAGTTCATCTTGTTTGGTTGCTTGTAGGTGGTTGGTCGGGCGTTTGTTTGCTTGCTTGTTTGCTGTTGCTGGTGTGTTGGTGATAGATTGTGAAGCAGAATGGAAGCGTTCAATTAATCCAGGGGAATTCTGGCATCGTGAGAAGCGGTTGACAGGGGTTTTGTTTTTTTTAATTCCTCTCTGCTTTTCTCTCTTTGCCTAATGTCGGTCTGTCTGTCTATCTCTCCCTCTCTACATCTCTCCTTTCCATCTCTCTCTTTCTTTCTTTCTGCTCCCCTCTCTCTTCTCTCTCTCTCTCTCTCTCTCTCTCTCTCTCTCTCTCTCTCTCTCTCTCTCTCTCTTTATGCTCCTCTCTCTCTCTCTCTTTCTTTCATTTCTTCTGCTCCTCGCTCTCTCTTTCTTTCTTTCCTTCTTCCTCTCTCTCTCTCTCTCTCCTTCTCTCTCTCTCTCTTCTCTCTCTCCTGCTTTTGCTTCCTCTCTCTCTTCTCTCTTTCTTTTCTTTCTTTCTGCTCCTCTCTCTCTCTCTCTTTCTTTCTCTTCTTTCTGCTCCTCTTCTCTTTTCTTTCTTTCCTTCTTCCTCTCTCCTCTCTCTCTCTCTCTTCTCCTCTCTCTCTCTCCTTTCTGCTCCTCTCTCTCTCTCTTTCTTTCTTTCTTTTCTGCTCCTCTCTCTCACTCTTTCTTTCTTTCCTTCTTCTCTCTCTCTTCTCTCTCTCCCTCTCTCTCTCTCTCTCCCTTTCTTTCTTTTCTTTCTCCCTCTCTTTCTTTCCTTTTCTTTCTGCTCCTCTTTCTCTCTTTTTCTTTCTTTCTTCTGCTTTCTCTCTCTCTCTCCCTTTCTTTTCTTTTCTTTCTCCTCTCTTTCTTTCTTTCTTTCTTGCTCCTCTTCTCTCTCTTTTCGTTCTTGTTTTCTGCTTCTCTCTTCGCTCTCCCTTTCTTTCTTTCTTTCTCCCTCTTTTCTATCTTTCTTTCGCTCCTCTTTTCTCTCTTTCTTTCTTTGTTTCCGCTTCTCTCTCTCTCTCCTTTCTTTCTTTCTTTCTCCCTCTCTTTCTTTCTATCTTTCTGCTCTCTTTCTCTCTTCTCTCTTTCTTTCTTTCTGCTCTCTCTCTTCTCTCGTCCCCTCTCTTTCTTTCTTTAGTTTCTGCTCCTCCTCTCTGTTCTCTCTCTCTGCTTCACTCTTTTGCTCTGCCGACGGTCCTTCTCGTTGGGGTGTGGCGATGTGTACTTCCTTGGGACGAGAGCTGCCTGGGTTTCATTAAGCAACATGCCAGTGCTTGTCTGTGGATCGTGAAGTGGTATTACAATTCAAAACGATAATGTAAGGAGCCAACTATACTACATAACAGTGTCAGAATGTGAATACAGATCAACATACTTGGACTTCAGTACTTAACGTCAGATCTAAGTAGACTACACTACATCGCGATACTTACATACATTTGCTAATACACAATGCTCTGTCGCAACACTTAAGAGCCACACTAGTCATACACCACACCCGCACCGCAGAGCCACTCTCCACCCCATACTCACCTCATGGACGTATACAGCTCTGCACTGTACGCTATCTACCAACTTACACGTCTCACTTCATATATACTACATGTACCACTATAGCCACTACATACAAGAGAATGCTAGCGTTGTTGGGTGAGCGGTGCACAAATGAGTATGAGGCACAAGTAGAAGTAAGAACTGACAAGAGTGCGCGAAAAAAGGGAAGGAATTACAAGTTGGTGGGAAAAGGAAATCAGAATGGAGTAAATACAAAAAAGGAAAGGACGACAGAAGACAATATATGAGAGAGAGTGGGGGGTAGGGGGGTGGGGGGAGAGAGAGAAGACAGGAGTATGATGGAGAGAGGAACAAAGGATCAGACATGAAACAGCAAAAAGTTGGAAATGATAATAACACAACCAAAATCGTAAAATTATTTGAAAGCATACAGAAACAGCAAGAAAGAAGAAAACAGTCAACGACATCGTTTAATTCATTGAAATGCATACAAACACCAGAAAAAAAAGAACGATGCTGTTATGTAGTAAATAATGAACATGTGTAAGTTTGTATCCACAGTGATACTGTAAGTGCAAATACCTCTCAAGTTTATTTTAATTCAGTAGAAAAAGAACTTGATAAAGATTACAACGCTCACATAGCTTGTACGAAACGAGTACCATATGATATCTCTCCATCTGTGGTGGGAAAAACGTCTGTTTTTTCGCTGATTTTGAGAATTTACTGACATTCCTACGTGTGTACTTTTTAACGTAATCTGTGTCGTATGTCACTGTTTGTTAATGCTTCTGTCCCTTACTGTGTGCTTTCTCCTTGAAAAGACTGAAAAACCTGATGAGGGCAGGCGTAGTTTCACTACGCGAACTGGAAACTACAGAAATTGTGAATAGCCTACGATCGGACCACACGCATGGGTGTGTGTGTGTGTGTGTGTCTGCTGCGCGGCACACCATTGTGACAGCTACACGATGACAAACATTTCTGTTTCTATGGATGCGTGTGTGTGTGTGTGTGTGTATGTGTGTGTGTGTGTGCGCGCGAGCGTGGTCGCTCATTTGTGCGCGCGCACACGTGCGCGCCAATGTGAAAAAGTACAGGATGACAGGCGAAGGACAGACAGAAATAGATGACCACCGGATGTCTGCTGCAGCCCTGATTAATAAAATGTGTCTGTGTAATCCTGGACAGTCGCAGACATTAGATAGAATATAGCTCCTTCTTCCTTTGCCAGTGAAGAAGAGGCCTCCACTGTCTCCTCTCTTTCATCCACGCTGAAAGACAGGAAGTGTGGGGGAGGGCGGGGAGGGGCTGGGGTAAGATAGGAAGTGATGGAAGAGAAGAATAATGAGAGAGAGAGAGAGAGAGAGAGAAGGGGAGAGAGAGAGAGAGAGAGATGGTAGTGAATAGAGAGAGAAGTGGTAGTGGAGAGAGAGGAGGAAATAGAGAGAGAGAGAAAGGTAGTGACAATGACAATGACAATGACAAATTCTTTTATTTCGAGGATAATGAATAAGCACACATGTGCTTTTTTACATCCATTCCCCGCCCGTTAGGGATACATCTTAATAATAATAACCCAATACTTAAACAGTCTCACAATAAAAACAAGGGGAAATAACCCTTTTCAAAACAGCTCCCCCCAAAAAACCCTCCCTCCCCCCCCCCCCCCCCCCCCCCCCCCCCCCCCCCCCCCCTAAGCAAGCAATTAAAAGAAAATCCTAAGAATACCCACCCCTACCCCCACCCCCAAAAAACCCCTAACCAAAACAAACAAACAAACAAAAGAGAAGGAAAGTGAAGGTAGTAGTGGAGAGAGAGAGAAGGGGATAGGTTAGAGGTGGGTAGTGAAGAGAGAGAGAGAGGTAGTAGTGGAGAGAGAGAGAGAGAGAAGGGGATAGGTTATGGATTAGCAACAAAGAGATGTTTACTTTGGAGAATTATCTCATGCCACTCCTTAGATTCTGTGTATTTATGTGCGTGCGTGTGGGAGTGGGTATGTGTGTGTGCGTGTGTTGTGTGTGTGTGTATGCCTGTGTGCGTGCGTGTGAGAGAGAGAGAGAGACAATGACAAATTCTTTTATTTCGAAGATAATGAATAAGCACTCATGTGCTTTTTTTACATCTAGTCCCCGCCCGTAGGGATACATCTTAATAATGAACCCAATACTCAAACTCTCACACAGTAGAAACAAAGGGGGGATGGGGGGGAATTTAAACAACAAATAAACAAATAAAAGAAAACCCCCAAAACACCCACCCAAAAAAACAACCAAACAAACAACCAAACAATCAAACAAACAAAAGAAAAAAATCAACAAAAAATCCACCAAAATAACAAAATAAGGACAAAAAAGAAAGAAAGAAAGAAAAAGAGAAAAACCAAAAAGGCTAAACTTATAAAGTCATAAAAATGAACATCTTCACATTGTAAAATGGTACACAGCATAGTTGTTACACGTAACAATAAGATATTGAAATAGGACATTCACTAGAACTCAAGTACAATCAACAAACCCAATCTAATATTGAAAATATAGAGTATGAATCCTTCATCAGGATACACAACAACTATAAGTATAAGCAAAACAATGAAAGGAGAGAGAGAGAGAGAGAGAGAGAGAGAGAGAGGAGGAGAGAGAGAGAGAGGAGAGAAGAGAGAGAGAGAGAGAGAGAGAGAGAATTGAAAAGAACTAGTGGATCTGTGTCTGAGCCTAAGGCCCTGTGCTTTAGGCATTTTCAGAGAAACCCAGACGTTGTCAGGAAATAATATGTTTTTTTTGTGTTGTGTCTGATATCACTTTGATGACTTTTTCTCTCTTCTCTCTCTCTCTCTCTCTCTCTCTCTCTCTCTCTCTCTCTCTCTCTCTCTCTCTCTCTCTCTCTCTCTCTCTCTCTCTGTTTCTCTCTCTCTCTCTCTCTCTCTCTCTCTCTCTCTCTCTCTCACACCACACACACACACACACACACACACACACACACACACTAATCAGCAAACTCAAACTGGAACTATTCCCTCGACTATTTTTTTTTTCGTTAGGCCTACAACGCAGTCACTAGTGTCAGTCACTCTGCTCTTTGCGGGAACCCTTCCCTGTCCAGTCCCTCCTCAGCTTGATGTCCACCCTGAGTTACCGGTAAGGACCACTGTTGGTCAAGCGGTCAGTCCAGACCGAAGTGCGCCGAGTGAAGTGGTTCTTCAGGAACTGGACAGTGTGGTACCACCACCCAACACGAGGGCCGGGTGTTGGTCATAGGGTTTTTGAGCGTTGTGGAGGCGGGATTTTGATGGTGGTATGTAAGCTGCAGGTTCCTCTCTGTGTGTGTGGTGGGGGGGGGGGGGGGGGGGGGGGGGGAGGGGGTTTTTAAATTTTGAATTTTATTCATTTATATCGACGATAATGGAATAAGCACTTATGTGCTTTTTTTACATCCAGTCCCCGTTTGTTTGCGGTTTTGTTAATTCTGTCATGTTCCCACCGGCACACAATGGCCTACTCTTACGAAAAGCGGATCAGGATTTAACGTGTGCGCAAGATGTTCTGCGTGCGTTCGCACACGGGGCCTCGGTTTATAGTCTCATCCGAAGGACTTTGACATTCAGTTCGATTTTTTTGTCAAACTGGGAAGAAAGGGCGAGACTGGGAATCGAACTCAGAACCTCACGGTTGACTTGTTGGCAGGCGAACGTCTTAACCATTCTGCCACCTTCCTTCCTGTGTGTATGTGTGTGTGGCCGAGGGGGTGGGGGAGGTAGAAGTGTGTTTGTGTGTGTGAAAAGAACATGTGTGTTTGTGCATATGTGTGTGAGATCTTCAGTTTAACGTCTTATTCACATTTAGTGATTTTAGACAGGAAAAATGTGTGTGTGTGTGTGTGTGTTGTGTGTGTGTGTGTGTTGTGTGTGTGTGTGTGTGTGTGTGTGTGTTGTGTGTGTGTGTGTGTGTGTGTGTGTGTGTGTGTTTGAGAGAGATAGAGAGAGAGAGAGATGAGAGAGAGATATCCACAGGACTTGCAGGAGCTAGGTACAGAGTCAGAGCCAATGTCATGGGAGCAGGGCAGCCTCGTGGTCAGAGCGTTGAGGTAATGATCGGACATCCCGGGTAGCCCGACTACCACTGAGACACCCCTTGGAGGGGATTGTTCCCCCTGGAGTTATCATCAGTACCAACTCCACTCCCTTGACAGTTCTTCGGATGAGACTATATGCCGCGGCCCCGTGTGCGAACGCACGCAGAAACATCTTGCGCACACGTTAAAACCCACTCCGCCTTTCGGAAGAGTAGGCAAGTAAATGCCAGTAGGAACGGGTGACAGAGTTTCATAAATGCGTAAACACTGGTGTCGTGTTCAGACACCATCCCCAAAGACGGAATGTAGCTACCTTCACGATGGAGAAACAAAAAAAGGATCCCATATGTAAAAAGAAAAATATTGGTATGCAAAAAAGATTAATATTGGTATGCAAAAAGATTCATATTGGCGAACATCCTAGCTCTAACTGAGGAACGGGGAAAAAACCAAAAACCAACCCAGTCTTAACCCATGGTTAAACAATGCTCTGAAAGAGACGGGTCAGCAAAGGCTTGAACCCAGGTCCTCAGACCATTGCTGGTCATGAATGTCATGCCGTAACCACTAACGTACTTGTTTTCCATCCTTCCTCTCCCCCTCCACCATAACCACCCCCACCACCCCTGTAAAGTTTGGTATCCACCTACAAGCAGAACATCTTGCAGATTTTTAAGATTATAATTATGTTTCACACGTATATCGTACCATGATGAATAAAAGAGAAAGAAAACAGGAAAAAAAGCTAAGAATATAATGATGTCATGAAGCAGTTCATCTTGTTTGGTTGCTTGGTAGGTTGGTTGGTCGGGCTGTTTGTTTGCTTGCTTGTTTGCTGTTGCTGGTGTGTTGGTGATAGATTGTGAGGCAGAAATGGAAGCTGTTCAATTATTCAGGGGAATTCTGGCATCGTGGAAGCGGTGACACGGGGTTGTTTTTTTTATTCCTTCTCTGCTTTTACTCTCCTTTGCCTAATGTCTGTCTGTCTGTCTATCTCTCCCTCTCTACATCTCTCTTTCCATCTCTCTCTTTCTTTCTTTCTGCTCTCCTCTCTCTCTCTCTCTCTCTCTCTCTTCTCTCTCTCTCTCTCTCTCTCTCTTTCTGCTCCTCTTTCTCTCTTTTTCTTTCTTTCTTTCTGCTCCTCTCTCTCTCTTTTTCTTTTCTTTCTTTCTCCCTCTCTTTCTTTCTTTCTGCTTCTCTCTCTCTCTCTTTCTTCTTTCTGCTCCTCTCTCTCTCTCCCTCTCTCTCTCTCTCTCTCTCTCTCTCTCTCTCTCTCTCTCTCTCTCTCTCTCTCTCTCTCTTTTCCTCTCACCACACACACACACTAATCAGCAAACTCAAACTGGAACTATTCCCTCGACTATTTTTTTTTTCGTTAGGCCTACAACGCAGTCACTAGTGTCAGTCACTCTGCTCTTTGCGGGAACACTTCCCTGTCCAGTCCCTCCTCAGCTTGATGTCCACCCTGAGTTACCGGTAAGGACCACTGTTGGTCAAGCGGTCAGTCCAGACCGAAGTGCGCCGGGTGAAGTGGTTCTTCAGGAACTGGACAGTGTGGTACCACCACCCAACACGAGGGCCGGGTGTTGGTCATAGGGTTTTTGAGCGTTGTGGAGGCGGGATTTTGATGGTGGTATGTAAGCTGCAGGTTCCTGTGTCTGTGTGGGGCTGGGGAGGGGAAGGTTTTCTAATTTTAATTTTATTCATTTATATCGAAGATAATGGAATAAGCACTTATGTGCTTTTTTTTACATCTAGTCCCCGTGTGTATGTGGTTTGGTTAATTCTGTCATCTCTTCCCATCGGCACACAATGGCCTACTCTTACGAAAAGCGGAACAGGATTTAACGTGTGCGCAAGATGTTCTGCGTGCGTTCGCACACGGGGCCTCGGTTTATAGTCTCATCCGAAGGACTTTGACATTCAGTTCGATTTTTTTGTCAAACTGGGAAGAAAGGGCGAGACCGGGAATCGAACTCAGAACCTCACGGTTGACTTGTTGGCAGGCGAACGTCTTAACCATCCTGCCACCTTCCTTCCTGTGTGTATGTGTGTGTGGCCGAGGGGGTGGAGGAGTAGAAGTGTGTGTTGTGTGTGTGAAAAGAACATGTATGTTTGTGCATATGTGTGTGTGTGAGAGAGAGAGAGAGAGAGTAGACGAGAGAGTGAGAGAGAAGAGAGAGAGAGAGAGAGAGATATCCACAGGACTTGCAGGAGCTAGGTACAGAGTCAGATCCAATGTCATGGGAACAGGGCAGCCTCGTGGTCAGAGCGTTGAGGTAATGATCGGACATCCCGGGTAGCTCGGCTACCACTGATGCACCCCTTCGACGGGATTGTTCCCCCTGGAGTTATCATCAGTACCAACTCCACTCCCTTGACAGTTCCTCGGATGAGACTATAAGCCGAGGCCCCGTGTGCGAACGCACGCAGAAACATCTTGCGCACACGTTAAAACCCACTCCGCCTTTTGGAGGAGTAGGCAAGTAAACGCCAGTAGGAACGGATGACGGAGTTTCATCAATGCGTAAACACTGGTGTCGTGTTCAGACACCATCCCCAAAGACGGAATGTAGCTACCTTCACGGTGGAGAAACAAAAAAAAGGATCCCATATGCAAAAAGATTAATATTGGTATGCAAAAAGATTAATATTGGTATGCAAAAAGATTCATATTGGTATGCAAAAAGATTGATATTGGCGAACATCCTAGCTCTAACTGAGGAACGGGAAAAAGAAAAAAACCCCAACCCAGTCTTAACCCAAGGTTAAACAATACTCTGAAAGAGACGGCTCAACGAAGGCTTGAACCCAGGTCCTCAGACCATTGCAGGTCATGAATGTCATGCCGTAACCACTAACGTACTTGTTTTCCATCCTTCCTCTCCCCCTCCACCATAACCACCGCCACCACCCCTGTAAAGTTTGGTATCCACCTACAAGCAGAACATCTTGCAGATTTTAAAGATTATAATTATGTTTCACACGTACATCGTACCATGATGAATAAAAGAGAAAGAAAACAGGAAAAAAAGCTAAGAATATAATGATGTCATGAAGCAGTTCATCTTGTTTGGTTGCTTGGTAGGTTGGTTGGTCGGGCTGTTTGTTTGCTTGCTTGTTTGCTGTTGCTGGTGTGTTGGTGATAGATTGTGAGGCAGAAATGGAAGCTGTTCAATTATTCAGGGGAATTCTGGCATCGTGGAAGCGGTGACACGGGGTTTTTTTTTTAATTCCTTCTCTGCTTTTACTCTCCTTTGCCTAATGTCTGTCTGTCTGTCTATCTCTCCCTCTCTACATCTCTCTTTCCATCTCTCTCTTTCTTTCTTTCTGCTCCCCTCTCTCTCTCTCTCTCTCTCTCTCTCTCTCTCTCTCTCTCTCTCTCTCTCTCTCTCTTCTCTCTCTTTCTGCTCCTCTCTCTCTCTCTCTTTCTTTCTTTCTTTCTGCTCCTCTCTCTCTCTTTCTTTCTTTCCTTCTTCCTCTCTCTCTCTCTCTCTCTCTCTCTCTCTCTCTCTCTCTCTCTCTCTTTCTGCTCCTCTCTCTCTCTCTCTTTCTTTCTTTCTTTCTGCTCTCTCTCTCTCTCTCTCTTTCTTTCTTTCTTTCTGCTCCCTCTCTCTCTCTTTCTTTCTTTCCTTCTTCCTCTCTTCTCTCTCTCTCTTCTCTCTCTCTCTCTCTCCTCTCTTTCTGCTCCTCTCTCTCTCTCTTTCTTTCTTTCTTTCTGCTCCTCTCTCTCTCTCTTTCTTTCTTTCCTTCTTCCTCTCTCTCTCTCTCTCTCTCCCTCTCTCTCTCTCTCTCCCTTTCTTTCTTTCTTTTCCCTCTCTTTCTTTCTTTCTTTCTGCTCCTCTTTCTCTCTTTTTCTTTCTTCTTTCTGCTTCCTCTCTCTCTTCCCTTTCTTTTTTCTTTCTCCTCTCTCTTTCTTCTTTCTTTCTTTCTGCTCCTCTTTCTCTCTTTTCTTTCTTTGTTTCTGCTTCTCTCTCTCTCTCCCTTTCTTTCTTTCTTTCTCCCTCTCTTTCTTTCTTTCTTTCTGCTCCTCTTTCTCTCTCTTTCTTTCTTTGTTTCTGCTTCTCTCTCTCTCTCCCTTTCTTTCTTTCTTTCTCCCTCTCTTTCTTTCTTTCTTTCTGCTCCTTCTTTCTCTCTCTTTCTTTCTCTTCTTTCTCTCTCTCTCTCTCTCTCTCCCTCTCTTTCTTTCTTTCTTTCTGCTCCTCTCTCTCTCTCTCTCTCACTCTTGCCTGTGTGGCGATGTTTACTTCCCGGGAGAGCAGCCTGGGTTTCATTTAAGCAGTCTTCTGTGGATGGAAGTGGATTACAATTCAAAACAGTACAGCCAACTATACTACACTACAGTGTAATGTAATACGATACAACATACTTCACTTCAGTACAACATCATCTAATAGACTACACTACATCGCACTACATTACATTACAATGCAATACAATGCTGTATGCAACACTTAGAGCACACCACATCACCACACCGCACCGCACCACTCCACCCCACTCCACAAGACACTACACTGCACTGTACTGCACTACACTACACTACACTTCATTATACTACATACCACTACACTACACTACAAGAATGAAGGGTGGGGAGGACACAAGAGAAGTTAAGCGACTGACAAGAACGGGAAAAAAGGGAGACAAGTGGGGGGAAAGGAAAGTCAGAAGTGGAGAAGTACAAAAAGAGGAGGGAACGAGGAAGACAGAAGATGAGAGAGAGTGGGGGGGGGGGGGGGGGGGGGAGAGAGAGAAGAGAACAGAGAGATAGGGAGAGAGACAGACAGACAGAAACAGCAAAAGAGAAACACAACCAAATCGTAAAATTAATTGAAATGCATACAGAAACAGCAAAAGAAAAACACAACGACATCGTTAAATTCATTGAAATGCATACAAACACCAGAAAAGAACGATGCTGTATGTACTAATATGAACAGTGTAATGTATCCACTGTGATACTGTAATGCAATACATCAGTTTATTTCAGTAGAAAAGAACCTGATATTATTACCATAACAGCTTACGAAACGAACATGATATCTCTCCATCTGTGGAAACTCTTTTTTGATTTGAGAATTACGACTTGTACTTTTAACACTCGCGTCTTTCTGTCTGTTAATCTATGTCCACCTTCACTTCTTTTCCCATAACTGAAAAACTAGAGGGCTTAATCACACGAACGACAACTACAGAAATAAAGCCACGATACACCACACCATACCATTATCACCACCACCACTACACTACGCTACGCTGCACTGCACTGCACTGCATTGCACTGCACTGCAGTGCACTGCACTACACTACACTACACTATACTACACTGCACTACACTTCACAACAACACACTGCTCTACACTACACTACACTACACTACACTGCACTGCAATACACTGCACAGCACTACACTACGCTACAGTACACTATACCACACTACACCACACCACACCGCACCACACCACACTACACTACACTATACTACACTACACTATACCACACCACAACACACCATCATCACCAACACCGCACTACACCACACCACACCGCACCACACCACACCACACCACACCGCACCACACTACACCATACCACATACACCACACCACAACACACCGCACCACACCACACCACACCACACCACACCGCACAACACTACACCACACCACACCACACCACACCACACTACACTACACTACACCACACCACACCACACCACACCACACTACACTACACTACACCACACTACACTACACTACACCACACCACACTACACCACACCACACTACACCACACTACACCACACCACACCACACTACACACACCCACACTACACTACACTACACTACACCACACTACACTACACTACACTACACCACACACACTACACCATACTACACTACACCACACTATACTACACCACACCACACTACACTACACCACACTACACTACACTACACTACACTACACTACACTACACTACACTACACTACACTACACTACACTTCACAAGAGGAATGCGCATAGAGAAAACACGTGCAAAGCTTGAAGACAAAGAAAAATGGTGTAATGATGAGAGGAGAGGAATGGGACCACCAAAAGCTAGCAAAACACGGTTGGTTTGTGACATAAACCCGTTCACTACCGTACCACCTAGTTCCTTGATGCTAATGCGTTTACCATTCGCTCTTTCTACCTTTGTTGATGCTATTGTCTGTCTGTCTGTCTGTCCGTCTGTCTGTCTGTCAGTCTGTGTGTGTGTGTGTGTGTGTGTGTGTGTGTGTGTGTGTGTGTGTGTGTGTGTGTGTGTGTGTGTGTGTGTGTGTGTGTGTGTGTGTCTCAAGGCTGGTTGGGGGAAAAAACACCTATAGTAAATACTTATTCTGTTTCCCTTGGAAAATAAAAATTCATTCATTCAAAGATTCCTTCCTTCTCTCTCTCTCTCTCTCTCTCTCTCTCTCTCTCTCTCTTCTCTCTCTCTCTCTCTCTCTCTCTCTCTCTCTCTGTCTCTGTCAGTCTCTCTTTCTCTCTCTCTCTCTCCTCTCTCTCTCTCTCTCTCTCTCTCTCTCTCTCTCTCTCTCTCTCTCTCTCTCTCTCTCTTCTTTCTCTCTCTCTCTCTCTCTCTACCTGTGCGCCTGTATACATTCCTGTATGGGTTTTTTGCGCGCATGCTTGTACGTGTAAGTCTGTCTGTCTGTCCGTCTGTCAGCCTGTCTGTCCACCCGTCTTTCTTTTGTAGCTCTGTACCCTCCCTCTCTCGTCTGTTTACTACAACCTCCTAGGGTCGCTGACGAATGTCAGTGCTTACCATCACACATAATATACACGTACAAGCATGCGCGCAAAAAAAACAACACAAAAACAAACAGGAACGTACGCAGGCGCACAGGTATTCTGTTCTATTCTATTCTTTTATATCGAGGATAATGGAATAAGCACTTATGTGCTTTTTTACATCCAGTCCCCGTATGTATGCGGTTTTGTAAATTGTCATCTGTTCCCACAGGTACCAGTGGCCTACTCTTACGAAAAGCGGAACTGGATTTTAACGTGTGCACAAGATGTTCTGCGTCGTGCGTTGGCACACGGGGCCTCGGTTTATAGTCTCATCCGAAGAGAGAGAGAGGGGGGGAGTAGGCAGGCAGATAGACAGACAGAGAGAGAGTGAAGGAAGGAAGGACGGAATCTTTGAATAAATGAATTGTTTTCCAAGGGTAACAAAATGATGATAATAATAATAATAATAAAATACTACTACTACTACTAATAATAATAATATAATTTTTTTTTTAAAAAAAAAAAAAGGAAATTTTATATGCCTTTATCTTTTTTAAAAAAAAAAAGCGCTTAAAAGTAGCGATTACTTAAGGCGAATATGCATTCGCATATTTTTTCGTTTTTTTTCCATCCCCCCTTGACAGACAGGACAGACAAGATTTTCTGCAAAGTATCTGCACAACTTTGGGGGAGGAAGACAAAAAATCTGCATGCTTCTTTTTAGCAAGAAAAAATCAATAAAACCAGACCAAAATGGGGAGTGAACCAAAAATGGCTCTGTACCAGCCTCCGTCAGGGCAGGGTGGCATTTGCCAGAAAAAGCCCCCGGGCCCGAAAAGTGGCCTTTATGCCGACGAAAGGGTGAAGAGTGGACAGTGCCGGGCGGGCATCTGTGCACTCCTAGCAACCCGAAATGGGGGGAAAAATTTTTTATATATATATATATATATTTTTAAAAAAAGAGAGGGGAGAGAGAGGAAAAGGGGAGGGGAAAGAGGGAGATGGGGGAGAGGAGGAGAGGGGAGGGTAGCGTTTTCAGATGGAAATAAGTAGCTAATCTCCTTTCTTTAGTCGTCGGGTGGCCGGGCCCGACTTGTCGGGCGCTTAAAGGCAGCGTCGGATTTTCCGTTTATGAAGACATAATCGCTGTTGGGCGTTCCCGAAGGAAAATCCCCCTGTTGTTTGTCAGCTGCCGATTGTTTGACTTCTCTCTCTCTCTCTCTCTCTCTCTCCCCCTCTCTCTTTCTCTCTCTCTCTCTCTCTTCCTGTTTTTTTTTTTTAAGTCATATTTTTTTTTAATGATTTTTTGTGGTGGTTGTGATTATACAATAACATTTTGGGTGGGGTTTTTTTTGGGGGGGGTTTTTTTTGGGGTTCCTTTTTTTTCTCATAAATATAAGCCCCTGGCAACCCCCCCTTTAGTATGGGCCCAAAGGTCTTTTTGTGAATAAAAAAAAAATAAATAATCTCTCTCTTCTCTCTCTCTTTTCTCTCTCTCTCTCTCAGTAAATTTCTCCATTGCAAATTTTTTGAAAAATAAAAATTTTAAAATATTTATGAAATTTGAAATGAAAAACCAATGCACGGTTCCGGTCTTTTGCATCTGATTGTTCCCTTACTTTTGATACGCTTTTGCTATAACCGTGAAATTTTTCTGTGATTAATAAAGTGTTTGATTCGGAAAATTTTTTGTTGTACCAAAGGAGTAGCTTTTGGTGCACCCTTGAATGCTTTACCCCTTATTTTTTCAGGTAAAAAGAAAGGGGTGGGGTGCTGAAAAGGGTTTGTGGGTGTGTGATAGAAGCGGAGGGTGCTGTCTTCATTTCTCTAATTTTGGTGGGTTTTATCTTTTCTGTTTTTGTTGAGAGCAAGAGATAAAAAGAAAAAAAAGCCTGCTTGGTGCTCATTCTTTTTGTTCATAAAACAGTTTCCTTTCCTTTGTTTGTTCACTCTCCATCTACCCTTCACAGAATTATTTTTTGCCAATGAAAGCTACAGGTGCACAGATGTCTTTAAATAAAAGCAAAACTGTATTTTCCAAGGTCCATCTTTAAACGGAAATGGAGCCTGCTGTCGTTCCCTCTGGGCAGGTGCAGTACACGTCGATTAAGGAAAGAAGGAAAGATTGTTTTCTTTTAAAAAAAAAAGAAAGAAAGAAGATGGCAACATGATGGAAAAGGGGGAAGGAACAAAAGAAGGAATGGGAAAGAAAGAAGACAAAAGTAACGAAACGAAGAAAAAAGGGGAAAAAATGGTAATGTAATAGTGCAAAAATATATCAGATTAACAAGCAAGGATGTTTAAGAAGAAAAAAAAGAGGCTTGCTCGGTTAGGGTTGTTTTTTTTCAAAATAAAAATCCGGTTTCATGGAAAATAAAAATCCAGTCACATGCCACTTACAGGAGATGGAGACACAGGGACATGAGACAGCAAAAAGAAACCCAACAAAAAACCAAAGACTTCTAAGAAATGTAGCATTTACTTATAGACTAATAAAGCGAGAAGTAATACAGACCGTTAGAACAATGATCCACAGTATACTGACTGCATACGTTGCTTTGGCTTGTAACCAGAACTGTTGTACTGCTATACTTCAAATGTCGTACTGTACATCAGAATAGTATTTCAGTTGGGTTTTTTAAATTTCATTATAGCCTATAAAACCAAACACGATCTATCGGAGACTGTTGAGGGGAAAAAAAACCAGAATGCGCGACATTTTGATTATGACTTGTACTTTCTATACCGATTTGCATTGTTTATGGGTTTTATTCTTTATCTAGTTTGAATTTTCATTCCTAAAGTAAAAGGAACGGTAAGCACAAACATACACAAGGACAAAGAGACAGGTGCACGCAGAAAGAAAACTCTAGGTATGTTAGATATCCTTTGGGATGGAATAGCTCAGTGGTCGGAGCACTCGCTTTCCCCCAGCCAAGTTAAGCAGCATCGAGCGTGGTTACCAGTTGGATGGGTGACCGTTTGCGCGCCTTGGCTTCAGTACAGTTCCCCCAGTTCACCCAGCTGTAAATGGGTACCTACCTCTTTAGGGTCAGGGAAGGTAAAGCAGCGAGGGAGAGGAGATGGGCGCCGCTCTCAATATGCTGGCCCCTTGAGAAGTTGAGGTCTATGATGCCTCGCTCCCCTACGACCGCATAGGTCATGGGACACCTTTGCCTTTACCTTATATTAGATATTAACACGGTCAGAAAGAATGAAAAACAGATTGCAGGAGTTAACAAAAGGTAGTCATTTGGGGCCATAAGCGTGCTTGATACTTCAGCACCTTGTACTTTATGGTGATGCAGTTCTCATCTGCTCTCTCTCTCTCTCTCTCTCTCTCTCTCTCTCATCTCTCTCCTCCTCTCTTCTCTCTCTCTCTTCTCTCTTCTCTCTCTCTCTCTCTCTCTCTCTCTCTGTCTCTCTCTCTGTCTGTCTGTCTGTCTGTCTGTGCGCGAGAGCGCGCGCGCGCACGCACACACACACACTTTTCCTCAAGTATTATATATCTACACTTCTTTTCACCAGGAGGAGTCAGTCGAGCAGACCCAAAAGTGAACTCAGCGAACAATAAAGGGGCTGTACCGTCATCCTTATGCCAGATAGTCACGTGTCCATCTGCCAGAAAAGTTCCAGAAAGTTGTCGTTTATGCCAGACTGGCTGCGTGCACATTCTGGAAAGTTCTAGGGCATTCATGAACTTCTAGAAAACTAGGATAGGATTCGATATTCAGTGATGTCGAGTGGAAGATTAAAAGTAGTTACATCCTTCTTCCCCCCAGGGTGCTTTCTACCTGCCAGGCCCCCCTGCACCCCCCCCCCCCCACCACCACCCACACCACACACACACACACACACACACACACACACACACACACACACACACACACAACCTATTCTGCCAATAATCGGGACCAAAACAAAATGGTGCAATTCCAAAAGATATCTTCGTAATATAAATCTAGTAGTGACCACTGTCATTCTTTGGCTGTGTCTGTCAGTATGTCTATGCACACAAACTTTCGTTTTCATCTAGGTGTTCTTTTCCTTCCTACAAACTCTCGTTTTCATCAGGTGTTCTTTTCCTTCCTACAAACTCTCGTTTTCATCAGGTGTTCTTTTCCTTCCTACAAACTCTCGTTTTCATCAGGTGTTCTTTTCCTTCCTACAAACTCTCGTTTTCATCAGGTGTTCTTTTCCTTCCTACAAACTCTCGTTTTCATCAGGTGTTCTTTTCCTTCCTACAAACTCTCGTTTTCATCAGGTGTTCTTTTCCTTCCTACAAACTCTCGTTTTCATCAGGTGTTCTTTTCCTTCCTACAAACTCTCGTTTTCATCAGGTGTTCTTTTCCTTCCTACAAGCTTTCGTTTTCATCTAAGGTTCTTTTCCTTCTTCTGCGCTCTCTGATAATTACAGGGAGAGATGCGTAGTGCCTGGTCTTCTTCTCCTGTGCTTGTGACTCTGCAGGAGGTCTGCCCGCTGCTGGCCTCAGACCTCACGCGCCAACGTCTGAGGAGCTGAGGTAATGACCAATCTAGCCCGTGACGCTTCTCTTGGCGGAGGAGGAGGATGCTGCCGAGAGTGAGTTTTGTTCTGGCACTGGTTGCCCGCGCCCTCGTCACGTTCCCCACAGCTGGAGGCTGTGCCCACCCTGCCCCCATGTCGTGTCCCCATCACCAGGACATCCTCGTTAACGAGGTGTGCAGGTGCCACTGCGCAGTTGACCCCTCAGCCCAGAGAGTGGGGGATCTTCGCAGATATAAGTGTTCAAGATGGGCACCATTGACACACGGATTACGCAAGAAGCTTCTCCTTCTAAAGGTGTTGAGATAATAAATAACAGAATGGAATCTCGGTGGATCATGGAGAATATACCTTTTGCAATTTCTCAGAGCAACTGGTGTGCAGTCTTGCTAGTGTCTTACTCCCTTTTTGTGAGTACATACATGTAGGGGAGCACGTTTGTACATGTTAAGATTCTGTCGTTGATGTCAGTGTTCAGTCAGTTGCTTCATGTCCCAGCTGATAAAAAATGGACAAGAAATGATATAGTTCAACAGATTTCCTGAGAGATGCGGGGTAGCAGGTATGCAGCACTCCGCGTACAATAACACTCCACGGGCACAATGATACAAACAGTAGAACCTGTCTGTTCTCAATCATCCTCATCATGGCCCTATACTAGCTGAGACCAACACTTGGTGCCACCCTCCCCCATTCTCCAGTACTGCATTCCCTGACATGACTTTTCATTAACAGTCACAAAGCAAGCAAATCTGGGTCAATGCTGGATTTTTGTTTTTATTGTGTTGTTCGTTTCGGTTCTTTTGCCTTCTTCATTTGGTGGACTGGTGGTTTAGTGCTAACACCTGTCTTGAGAGCTAGAAATCATGGATTAAATTAACGTTACGTATCAAATAATTCCCGCTCTCCCAAACCATAATTGGTGGTATATAATGCTGCTAGTCTTTCAGCTGAGGTGAGAAACTGAAAAATTCTTCCTGCAACAGACATTTGCTGAACGATAAAGAACCCAGGGCAGAAAGTGCAGTCACGGGCAAATTTCTGAATACAACATTTTTTGGTAAAAATCCGCTCTTGTATGGATCCAAACCAATATACCTACAAACGGGAAATAATGGAGGGCGCTGCGCTTGAAGATATATGCTCTGCTCTCCCCAAGTAGAGTAGCTTGAATCAACACCGATAAATATGCAATTACTATTATTGCTTTCAGTATGTATGTACTTCGTAAAAACGCTATTTCTGGGTAAACATCTCTCTTAAACTAAACTCAGCTACGACTGTAAGCTAGAGTACAATGTGTAATACAATGCTTTATACAACAATACTGTACACTGAACAATACAGTACAAAACAACTTGAAACGGTACTGTACAGTGCAAAACAACAAAACACGGCATTATATGTACTCTATTACATCCCGACACAACACAATACATAACAATGCCATTCCATCCAAAACCAGACAGCACAACACAGTATCGTTTACAGCACTCAACTGAGAAGTATAAAACAAAAAGAGTATTATTCTCAGACAATAACATCACGGAGCAGACAGTTGTACAATCATGTTTACAGCGCTAAACTACGGTAACAAAGACATCGTCTGCTAGAAGAGAAAAGAAAAAGTCCTGAGAAGTTTTTTCAGATGTTTTGAAACTGTGTACAAGGTTAGGGAGAAGAGCTGGAGTGTGTGGTGTAGTGTGTGTGTGTGTGTGTGTGTGGGGGGGGGGGGGGGGGGGGCTTTATCACAGTTCTTGATTAAACCATTGACGCTGGGGGCAACAGCAAAGTGAGAGGCTGTATGACCAGTGGCTTTCCCATTCATGGAATTCCACTTTACAGCTTAGTCTTTAATGATCGACTATGACTCTCTGACTAGGAGGCTTGACTTGCACAGTCCTTATGTGCTGCAGCCTTGGGGGCTGGTTGGCCTTTGGAGAACATCTCCAACACTGACTGCCCTTTTGCCCACTTGGCCGAGAGAGTGGGGATGTACTGTGGGCAAGGCATCTCCACTATAATCAGATTTCTGCCCAGTTTCCAAAACAGCAGCTGCCTCCTTTGCTGTTTTGGAGGTCATCGTCGGACACGACGGACAAACATAAATAAAGTGTGGGAGGGGGGGGGGGGGGCGGTTTGGGTGGGTGTGTAGGTGGGTGCAGTGTCTTATTCTTTTTTTATCAAGGATAATGAAATAAGCACTTATGTGCTTTTTTAAATCAGTCCCCGTGTGTATGTGGTTTTGTAAATTGTCATCTGTTCCCACCAGCACACAATGGCCTACTCTTACGAAAAGCGGAACAGGATTTTAACGTGTGCGCAAGATGTTCTGCGTGCGTTCGCACACGGAGCCTCGGTTTATAGTCTCATCCGAAGGACTTTTGGGGAGAATGGAGTCTGCACTGATGTTAACTGCAGGGGAAAATATCTCTTTGAACGGGAATCGTTGTCAGATTACGAGCGTAATGCTCTAACCACTAGGCTATCCCGTACCCGTGTGGTGTGGTGTAGTGTGGTGTGGTGTAGTATGGTGTGGTGTGGTGTAGTGTAGTATGGTGTGGTGTGGTGTAGTGTAGTATGGTGTGGTGTGGTGTAGTGTAGTGTAGTGTAGTGTAGCGTGGTGTTGTGTATTGTAGTGTATAGTGAAGTGTGTGTTTGCGTGTGGTATGTGTGTGTGTGTGCGTGTGTGTGTGTGTGCGTGTATGTGTGTGTAGTGTAGTGTATAGTAAAGTGTGTGTGTCTGTGTGTGTGTGGTGTAGTATGTGTGTTGTGAGTGTGTAGTGTGTGTGAGTGTGTAGTGTGTGTGTGTGTGTTGTTAGAAGTGAGGGATGGGTGGGGGGGGGGGGGGGGATGAGGGGAAATAAAACTGACTTCACCATGTCTTCTTCTTGACATGTTTTGTCACAGTTAGCGAATGTAGCAGTGTTCTGTTCAGGCTTCATGGAAACGGGGATTGAAGGACTTGGTATTTCCTCCTCCTTTTTCTTCTTCTCTATCTCTTTTTTTCTTCACCATGAGTGGGTGCACATTTACGTGACTCTCTCTCTCTCTCTCTCTCTCTCTCTCTCTCTCTCTCTCTCTCTCTCTCCTCTCTCTCTCTCTCTCTCTCTCTCTCTCTCTTCACACACACACCACACACACACACACACACACACACACACCACACACACACACACACACACACACACACACACACGCAAAACACACACACACACAAAAAACAAAACAAAACACAACACAAGACACACACACATCACACACACACACAACACACTCACACACACAACACACACAAGCACGCACACACCCACCACACACACACACACACCACCACCACACCACACCACACACACACCACACCACCACCACCACACCACACCACACCACACCCCCCCCCCACCCCCCACCCCCCCACACACACACACACTGTATTCAATGCGTATGAATACCAACATGCAAGAATGAATGTGTAGGTAGCGTGCACTGCCCTCTGTGTTCCTCCTGTAGGTTATGCCTGTTCCGGCATTCTGTCTCTGAATTATTTATGTCGGCAAAGGAAAAACATATCACATTCTCTCTCTCTCTCTCTCTCTCTCTCTCTCTCTCTCTCTCTCTCTCCCCTCTCTTCTCGCTCTCTCTCTCTCTCTCTCTCTCTCTCTCTCTCTCTCTCTCTCTCTCTCTCTCTCCCCTCTCTCTCTCTCCTCTCTCTCTGTCCCTCCACTTGATCATTGATAAGTGCGCGCTTTTTTCTCTTTTCTTTTCTTTTTAAAAGAATATTTGAAACTGTGCAGTATGATTTCTACGTTGCTTGGTTGTTTTTTTAAGTTTGTTAATGTTATTATTTGTTATTAATGTATTCCTCTTTCATTAAATAGATCTTATCGTCAATGTTGTAATCAACATTATTCATTATTATTATCATTATCATTATCATCATCATCATCATGTTATCCATTATTGTGCATAATCGTTGATCTGCCACCAAAAGAAACAGAGGTTCGGGGAAGTCTTTCGCAATCTCCTGAGGAAAGAGGTTGAATAACGTAGGCGATAGTACGTAACCCTGTCTGACTCCTATTGTTGTCCCAAAGAAGACCTCGACCTGGCTGTTCATCAGCACTGCATTTCAGGCATCGGTATAGAGCGCCTGGGGACGGGATAGCTCAGTGGTCAGAGCACTCGCCTTCCTCTAGCTGAGCGTAGTTACCAAGTGGATGGGTGGCCGTTTGCAGCACTTTGCTTCAGTACAGTCCCCCAGTTCACCCAGATGTAAATGGGTACCTGCCCTCTTTAGGAGACAGGGAAGGTAAAGCAGCGAGGGAGAAGAGATGAGCGTCGCCCTCAATATGCTGGCCCCTGAAGAAGCTGAGGTCTCTGGCACCTCGCTCCCCAACGACCGCACAGGTTATAGGAACACCTACATACGTACCTATAGCGTGTCTGAATGATCGGCACCAATCCTTCCTCAACGTACATATCAGTACAGTTCATAAAAGCATTTCCAGACGTTTATCTGAAAAAAAATTTGCTGTTGGGGTTGTTTTTTTTTAGATAATATTTCTTCATACCCAAAATTCCAGATAAGATAATATTTCTTCATACCCAAAATTCCAGATAAGATAATATTTCTTCATGCCCAAAATTCCAGCTAAAATGTACCCGGACTGCTCTTAAAGCAACTTTTCTTTCTCCTGGAATGAGAAAGTCTGCAGTTGATAGTTTGCACTACACGGAACCCGCTGACTGATAAACTGCAGGTGGCCTCACACACACACACACACACACACACAATCGCTCTCTGTGAAGACGCCATTTAACATTCCTGACCAAACTTTGCTCTAATGGACAACTACAAGAAGGCAAGGGCTTTGCCACCTTTTATCTCCCTCTACACCGTCAGTTTTCGGCTTGTTTAGACGTACAGTACTTCCATTGTATACTGGGTGAAGCTTAGGTTTCTTTTGAAATCTCCGTGTGTGTGTGTGTGGGGAGGGGGGGGGGGGAGGGGGTCTGTGGTGGTGTTGTGTGGGGGGGGGGGGGGGGGGGGGGGGGGGGGGGGGGGGGGGAGTCTGTGTGTGTGTGTGTGTGTGTGTGTCTGTCTGTCTGTCTGTCTGTCTTTCTGTCTGTCTGTCTGTCTGTGTGCAGTCGTCTTCAATTTTACGTTCTTCGACATAAAGGGATACTACCCGATACAGAGAGAGACAGAAAGAGAGAAGCACCTCTCTCTCTCTCTCTCTCTCTCTCTCTCTCTCTCTCTCTCTCTCTCTCTCGTGCGTGCTGAAGTGTTTGTATTTACGCGTGTATACACCAGTGTAATGTGTGACTTCCCCTATAGACTGGCATAAAACAAGAGATTTGCCATTTTCCCTGAAAACAATGGGCTGTAGAGAGCCATCACCTTAATACTGCTTCTCATGTTTCAGACAATCTTTGGTCCTCTTTCTTTACACACACACGAGCATACGCACACACATATGCACGCACGCACACACATATGCATGCACGCGCACACACCCCACCCCCCTTCCCCGTACACTCATCCATTATCCTCGAAATAAAAGAATAAATACACACAGACACACACACACACATGGGCACACGCACACAGATTCTTTACATACACACATACATACACATACACACACAACATACACGCACACACAAAACATACACACACACACAACACAAAACACACACATACCACCACACACAAATACAACACAACAAAACACACAGACATACACACAACACATACACACACACACATACATACATACACACACACACACACACACACTCACACACACAACACATACATCACAACACACATACACACAACATACAACACAACATAAAATACACACACAACCCCCTAAAACAACACTCACTACACACAACATACACACACATACTCACACACACACCCATACATACACACAAAAACACACACACACAACACACAACACACGCACAACACACAAACACCCACACACACCACCCAACACACACACACACCCACACACCACACACACACGCACACACAACACAACACACACACACACACTCACTCACTCACACACCACACACACACACACACACACACACACCACACACAAACGCACAACACGCACACACACAGGCCTTCTGTAGCCTCGTTCCTTTTACTTTTCTGTCTGTCCATCTTTCTGTCTGTCCATCTTTCTGTCTGTCCGGTTTTCTGTCTGTCCATCTTTCTGTCTGTCCATCTTTCTGTCTGTCCATCTTTCTGTCTGTCCTTGTTCTTATTATTTTTTCCATCTACGTGTCCGGCCTAAAAGGTCTCCCACGCGAGGACATAGCGACTCGTTCTTTTTCCAGCATAAGTAGCATCCTCCCACACCTAAGGGAATTGTATCAGACATATTTTTCTTATTATTATTTAGCCAGGTCTTGTATGTTTTAGTTGAACTGGATTTTTTCTTGCTTTTGTTCTGATCTCTTATCTTTCTGCATCATCGGTCTAATCACCTTCATATAATTATAATGGAAGACATTTCTCCATCTTGCGCACACGCTAAATCCTGTTCCACTTTTCGAAAGAGTAGGCCATTGTGTGCCGGTGGGAACATTTAACGAAATTTACAAAGCCGCATACACGTGGGGACATGATGTAAAAAAAAAAAATTAAATAAAAAGCACATGAGTGCTTTTTCCATTATCCTCAATATAAAAGAATAAATAAACAAATAAATAAGTAAATAAATGATCTCCATCTCTCCATAAATCTGAGGAATGAGCGCTATTGTTCTAATAAGTTTCACCTTTGGTTAAGGTGACCTGCTCTTATAATGCACTGTACGTCTTTTTGCTTTTTCTGTGTTAGGGGTGGAGGGGTGGGATGTAGATGTATATCATTGATTTGTTTTTCTGTATATATGGATTTTGGTGAGAGAAAGGGAAGTTTTGAAAACTTGGCAAGTACATCCATCCAGGGGGCTTATATGCTCGGTTTATTTGTAGGATGTGAACATACACACGCGCGCGCACGCGCACGCACGCACACACACACACACACCACACACACACACATGCCCTCTCTCTCTCTCTCTCCTCTCTCTCTCTCTCTCTCCCTCTCCTCTCCTCTTCCACACCCTCCCTCCCCCCTCTCTCTCTCTCTAAAATAATAGACGAGAGAGAGAGTGTGTGTGTGTGTGTGTGTGTATGTGTGCAATGTGTGTGTGCGCGCGCGCGCGTGTGTGTGTGCGCGCGCTCGCGAGTGTGTGCGTGCGTGCACGCGCTCTCGCGCCATATTTCTTCTCTAGCTTTTCTCTCAAATCTGCAAGTGCTGGTTTTCAGTTTTTCTTGATCTTTTTTCAGACCCCAATGTGGTTTAGATCTGGTTTGGGGGTTTACTCTTGCACTTGTGTTTTTCTTGGGCTTCGTGTCAGCCTTGCTATGGCCCTGGTGGTCGGCTGTGCTAGAAAGAACAGGAGTCATTTAACTCATTGGAGTCGCAGTGAAATGGATCCCGCCATTTGTGGTGACGCATGATTTTGGCTATATTTGAAAAATTCAGCAGACTTACCCAACATAATAATGACATACTCATTATATATCATTGAAAAGTTTATAATGTCTTCTTTTGAGAGTGTTTCACAGTTTTTTAATAGATGACTGTATTTATTTTTTACAAATTTCCAAAATATGTCACTGAATGCTGAAAAATAAAAAGTTGAAAATTAGGGTTGGTATCTTAAATGGCTTGAACTATTCATCAACTAGTCCCCTTGAACCAATGTGATGATTTTTCACCAAAGTAAACTTCCCTGAAGCTGGCTGAATCCATGTGATTTCACTTTTTGTACAACAGACTTTTTTTTTAAAGAATCATAACACTGGGGTGCCTGAAATCCCAAAGATATCACTTGTTGACATGTCAAAGAAAATTGGCCAACAGATAAAAACTAGGCAAACTTATGGTCAAGGAAAGCAACTGTGTTTACAAAAATGATTGCCCTACAGGCCAGAGTAATTTCCCTTGAGTTAACCATTACTTTGTGTTTTTAAAAAAAATCGTAAGTCTGCCGAATCTTAAGCTTCGGCACGTCACAGTAAAGGAAAAGAGTGCCGAATCTTAAGCTTCGGCACAACCTCAATGAGTTAACTTTTCATCAATCTGTCCGAAATATAACAGTTGGATGAAGGGAGGGGGAAGTAGGGGGGTCTCCAGACAACAGTGGCAAGATCAGATTCCGGTTCATTACCTTCTCCTCAGATCTTTGTTGATGCGCGGAGAGGGGGAAGGAACAAAGATCTAAGAAAAAAACGTCATCAGTGTCTGGAGTGTGGTGAGAATAGAACACTGTGCCGTCACAGCACAATGAGAGTCTGCTTGTTCCCTCTGCTGCTTGTCTATCTGCTTATTTGTCGGCTTGTCCTTTTTGTCTCTTCTCTGACTGTCGGTCTGTCTGTCTGTCTGTCTGTCTGCTTATTTGTCGGCTTGTCCGTTTGTTTCTGTCTCTGTCTGTGTCTGTCTGATTGTCGTTCTGTCTGCATCTCTCTCTCTCTCTCTCTCTCTCTCTCTCTCTCTCTCTCTCTCTTCTCTCTCTCTCTCTCTCTCTCTCTCTCTTCTCTCTCTACTCTCTCTCTTTCTCTCTCTCTCTTACTCTCTCTCTCTCTCTCTCTCTCTCTCCTCTCCTCTCTCTCTCTCTCTCTCTCTCTCTGCCCCCAATGTCTTCTGCATAGATACATTGTCTACATTTTGGATTATATGTATCACACTTACTTCCGTTTATACAGTTTGGTTATATGCTGGTTACATGCTTCCTTCCTGATTAACTTTCCCCTTTTCCCCCAGAGAATTAGTAGTAAAAAGGACGTGTTTGTTTATACCCCCTTACCCCCCCCCCCCCCCTAAAAATAAGCACCCGTTTGTTTTGTCTACTAGTCAATCAGTCTGTCTATATATCTACCTATCTATCTACCTATCTATCAACCTATCTATCGATATATCTATCTGTCTGTCTATCTATCTCTCTATCTGTCTGTTTGTCTGCCTATCTATCTGTCTGTCTATATATATCTATCTGTCTATCGATCTGTCTGTCTATCTATCTATCTGTCTGTCTGCCTATCTCTCTCTGTCTATCTGCCTATCTGTCTGTCTATAATCTTTCTGCCTATCTCTCTGTCTTTTAATCTTTCTGTCTATCTGTCTGTTTGTCTATCTCTCTGTTTGTCTGTCTATCTATCTGTCCGTCTGTCTGTCTGCCTATCTCTCTGTCTGTCTATCTGCCTGTCTCTCTGTCTGTTTATCTATCTGTCTGTCTGCCTATCTGTCTATCTATATATCTATCTATCTGTCTGTCTGCCTGCCTCTCTATCTATCTATCTACCTTTCTATCTATATATCTCTCTGTTTTATCTATATATCTGTCTGTCTGTCTATCTATCTCTCTGTCTGTTTGTCTTTCTGTCTGTCTATCTATATATCTATCTATCTGTCTGTCTGCCTATCTGTCTATCTATCTATCTCTCTATCTATATGACTATCTGTCGGTCTATCTATCTGTCTATCTATATGTCTATCTTTCTATCTATATGTCTATCTGTCTGCCTGTTTATCTATGTATCTGTCTGTTTTTCTGTGTTCTGGCTATCTGTCTTACTGTCTGCCTGTCTGTCGACCTATCTATATGTCTGTCTGTCAGTCAGTCTATCTGTCTGTCTGTCTGACAGACTAACCAGACAGCCCACAGCCAGAGCAGATGGGGAAGGGCGTTGTGTCAGACATCATTAGTGGAGTCACACAGACCCTGGCCTCAATCAATGGAATCCATGTAGCTTTCTCTCTCCAGCCTCATGACACCATCTCCCTCCCCCCCCCCCCCCCCCACTTCCCCCTCCCCTATCCACCCAACTGCTCCATCCCTCCCCTCTTTCCCACTGCTCCCTCTTGGACACCCCCCCCCCCCCCCCTCCCGCCAAATCCAGTGTGGAAGAGGACAAAGTTGCACGCTCTACTGACCCAGACTTCATCATGTTCGTCAAAAATTGATCTCTACAGTAGTCAGCAGCAGCAGCAGCAGCAGCAAAAAAGAGTTGACCCTGGCTGGAAAGTTGTCAGAAGGGAAGAAGACCCCCCTCTGACAAGCAGAACAAAATTAATGTGTCCGGGACTGCAGTGAACACTTGCAGGCACAGTCTCTTTAATGACTTACTTGGGATTCCCCCTGACTTCTGTGTTCAGCATTTGAGGCAGTGGACTGACATTTTACAGTAGTGTCCGAGGTCAGAGGTACTAAGCACTTGGCGAAGCTCAGTCCATACTGTTACGCTACATGTTTTGCTATGTCACAGGTCCATAATGACGCAGGTCCACTGTGCCACAGGTGTGCTCTGCCACAGGTGCGCTATAGTTTACTATACCACTGGTCAACTAAACCATACGTCTCCTATGCCAAAGGTTCATGCTATGCCATTATACCTCAGGTCCGCTATGTCACAGGTGCGCTATAGTTTACTAAACCACATGTCTCTAATGCCAAAGGTCCACTATACCACACGTATGCTATGTCACTATACCACCGGTCCGCTATATCACAGGTCCCTTTGCCACATGACTGCTATGCCGTAGGTCCGCTATACCACACGCGTGCTATGCCACAGGTCAGCTATGCTACGTGTCCGCTATGCCATAGGTCTGCTATGTCATAGGTCTGCTGTGCCATAGGTCTGCTGTGCCATAGATCTGCTGTGCCATAGTCTGCTGTGCCATAGGTCTGCTGTGCCACATTGCCATGCCATAGGTCTGCTGTGCCACATTGCTATGCCATAGGTCTGCTGTGCCACATTGCTGTGCCACAGGTCAGCTCTGCCATAGGTCCGCTATGCTATAGGTCTGCTGTGCCACAGGTCAGCTATGCCATAGGTCCGCTATGCCATAGGTCTGCTGTGCCACATTGCTATGCTATAGGTCTGCTGTGCCACATTACTGTGCCACAGGTCAGCTATGCCATAGGTCCGCTATGCCATAGGTCTGCTGTGCCACATTGCTGTGCCACAGGTCCGCTATACCATAGGTCTGCTATACCATAGGTCCGCTATGCCATAAGTCCACTATACCACAGGCCTGCTATACCACAGGCCTGCTGTGGCCTGCTATACCACAGGCCTGCTATACCACAGGCCTGCTATACCACAGGCCTGCTGTGGCCTGCTATACCACAGGCCTGCTATACCACAGGCCTGCTATACCACAGGCCTGCTATTTCCCAGATTTGTTTGTTTGTTTTGTTTTGTTTAATGTCCATTCACTACATGGTGATTTAGACACACCCGCATTCATACCGAAGTACCTATTATTACACACGCATCTCTCTCTCTCTCTCTTCTCTCTCTCTCTCTCTCTCTCTCTCATCTCTCTCTCTCTCTCTCAATTTCACAGATGCAGTACGCCACGTGTTCACTGTCTCGCCTTATTTTCTGTTCTCCTCTGTCTTGTTTCACGTCCCCTCCTTAAGCTAAAACAGACAGGCACATCAATAAACTTGAATTTTAAAGTTAGGACTAGTTTGTCGAGGTTGGGTGTTGTTGTTTTTTGTTAGGGACATTATGTTTAACAATAGAGCAGTTCGTGTTAAGGCTCTGTATTTTTTAGCAAAAGGTATAAGTTTTAATTCATGTTTCCTTATCACCCCCTTCCAGCAAACAAACGCCCTGCTGTTTCTGAACAACTTCCAGAATGCAGAACACAGCACTTTAATAATCACCACGTGGACCCACTGCTAATGAAACATGGCCTCACAAGATACACCACTCTGCTAAAGAGAAAACGGCCTCACAAGATACACCACTCTGCTAAAGAGAAAACGGCCTCACAAGATACACCACTCTGCTAAAGAGAAAACGGCCTCACAAGATACACCACTCTGCTAAAGAGAAAACGGCCTCACAAGATACACCACTCTGCTAAAGAGAAAACGGC
>CM054153.1:11019135-11031635 GCA_028751875.1 Rapana venosa
CTTAGGCCTGGCCTAATTAAATAAAAGCCTTTGAAACGAACAGTTTATGGGCGGGTTTTTTGTTGTTTACTTTTGGTCGTTTTGTGTGTGTGTGTGTGTGTGTGTTTAGTAAGAGCCAAACAGAACGTCAACTTTCTGACGTCAGCACATTAATTTTGTGTAATCATTTTCAGCCTTGTATGTATAGGTCACTTAGTGCAACTTTTCCTCCGGGAGACTCTTGAAGACAGTAAGAAGTTAAGTTAAAAAAATAGCCTCCACCCCCCACCCCCCTCCCACACCCCTCTGTTCTGCTTTTAGATTTAGACCTGTTCCAAAGAACATTACTAAAATGTATCCAAAGATAGATCCAGTTTTCTTGAAAGTGCGCTTCTGTCACTTAAACTTAAGTGTGAGTTTGTTTTCGAGGAGGGGGAGGGGGGCCTCTTTTTCTTTCTTTTTTGAGGGGCGGGAGGGATGGTGGGATGTTTATTTCGTGTTTTATGGCAAAGGCAAAATGTACAATACACTTGGCTTTTGTCTTCAAATTGCAGTCTTAAACCTCTTTAAATTAGCACTGCCTGGCTTTTATCAGTCAAAAAAATAAGGCTGGAATCATATTGTTGCTGTCAAAGTGGTTTATCCAAGCAGTTTATCTTGTCCAAAAAAGTCTGCTATTCTTAATAATTTATTTCATTTCGAGGATAACTCAATAAGCACTTACGGGTGAGACTATAAACCGAGGCCCCGTATGCGAACGCACGCAGAACATCTTGCGCACTCGTTAAATCCTGTTCCGCTTTTCGAAAGAGTAGGCCATTGTGTGCCGGTGGGAACAGATGACAAAATTTACAAAACCGCATACACACGGGGACTGGATGTTAAAAAAAAGCGCACGAGTACTTATTCCAGTATCCTCGATATAAAAGAATGAATAAATAAAATAAATACATCCATCCGTGTGTATGCAGTTTTGTAAATTAATGTTGTCGCCCGTTCCCACCGGCACACAATAGCCTGCTGTTCCATAATCCTGGAAATAAAAGAATAAAAGGGGAACAGGTTTTAACATGTGCACAAGACGTTCTGCATGCGTTCGCACACGGCACTTCGGGTGGGTTTTTTTTTTTACTCTTATCCGAAGAACTATGATCTTGGTGTTCAGCCGGAACGGTTTATCCCAGGAGTGTATCTGGGTTGTGAGGGGTTATACTGCTTGAATAAAACTTCCGGTCTGCGCCTACTTAGTTCGCCTCCATTTAGCCCACCTACGTCATCCGATAAATTTACGTCATGCGATTTTGCTCACGGGAGGTAATCACATGAACTACGCCCACAAGGCAGTCAAGCGGCTTACCGTTCTGTTAGGTGGTGATCAACCTCTTTGCCAGGAATAGTGTGTGTGTGTGAGGGGGGGGGGGGGTCGTGCATATGTGTGTGTGTGTGTGTGCGTGCCTGGGAGCACTGATAAACATATGGAATCAGAAGGACGCTATAGCCAGATGTATTCACATAATTTTATGCTAGGCATAATTTTATAAAGTAGTTCTGATGAAATACACACACCGGCACGCATGCACGCACACACGGGCGCAGGCACACGCACACATACTCACACACACAGCTGGCAAACTCATAGTTGAGTGTTACAGATACAAAGAAAAAACGATAACATGATAAAGGCAAAAGACCTGAGCATTGAGAGAGAGAGAGAGAGAGAGAGAGAGAGAGAGAGAGAGAGAGAGAGAGAGAGAGAGAGAAAATTAATGTAGGCCTTAGCACTTTGCTTGCATCAACCAGTAAGTGTAACAGCTTTGACTGGGCAAGGCCTTAGCACTTTGCTTGCATCAATCAGTAAATGCAACAGCTTTGACTGGGGTCATTAATATGGTCTGAGAACTGAAAAATGACACCAGGTAATCTCTAGACTTTGAGTCTTTCGTTCTTTGTTTCTTTTTGTTTCGTTTTGTGTTTTGTTTGCTGTTGTTTTTTAATGGCTGTTTTTTAGCTAAAGCACCGAAGTCCACCAATGGTGACATTTTCCCTCTGCGACCTTTTCTGTCTACCATTAAGGTAGCCGCATTCCGACTACCGATGAGGTCCAAACAGCCCGCCAATAAACGTTAATTGTATGCATACATTTTTGTTTGATTGGGTTTGTATTAATTACCCTTCCCAAAGGCGTAAGGGGATTCAATATATGCACAAGATGTTCTGCCTGCGTTTGTACGGGACTTCTTTATAGTGTCATCTAAAGGACTTTTGGTTAAGGGGAGCAGCGGGTACTGAGGTTAACTCCACAGAAAAAAAAGTTCCCCTCTAAGGAGCGTTTGATAGCAGCTCGAACCCCCACTGTCAGATCCCGAGCTAGCTCACCACTCCAACCACCAGACTATCCTAGCCCCCTTTCTTCTGATGTGAAAGCAAATCAATATTGTAGTACATTGTTTCCAAACGCGAGTTGATTGGCTACCAAGGTTGCGTGGCGGTCGTACTGCCGATAAAATATGACAAACATATAATGTTTTCTTTGTGTGCTAAATCAAAAGGAGGAAATCTCCGGGGTGGCGTCCTTCAATGTCCGATTTATGGAGGTTTGTCAGTTCTGAAGAAATAGGCTTTGCTCAGAAGTTTGTGAGAGTTTTGCTCTAAATTGTCACTTATATTTATTTTCTCCTTCTTCTTCTCTCTCTCTCTCTCTCTCTCTCTCTCTCTCTCTCTCTCTCTCTCTCTATATATATATATATATATATATATATATATATATATATATATATCACTCTGCTACACACACGCACGCGCGCACACACACTGCTACACACACACACACACTTGCTATAAAGCCATTTTTTTCCCCCTGTGAAGAACACACCCCACAACAGCACTAGGGGTGTGGAGGTAATGGAAGGACACCCTCGTAGACTCCTGCGTGTGTTGTACATCACCGCCTGCCTACCACACTATTGTTCCCCCCCGGGGGACTTTTTGATAGGGGAAGAAATAGAGGGGGAGCTCCAGGTGACGCAATTACGTGGACACCCTGTCCTGGGCACAAATTAACTTAGTGTTTCCTTTTGACATTTGTTTTGTGTGGGTTTTTTGTTTGTTTGTTTGGGGTTTTTTGGCTGCTTGTTTTGTTGGTTTTTTTGGTTGTTTTTTTTTTGGGGGGGGGGAGGTGTTGGTGAGAATTCTGTCTCCCTACTTGCCTTTTTTCCCCCCTGCTTGTTACGTTACGTTACCCTCACTTTGTCACATTCTGTGAATCGTTGTTTCCATGTCGAGGTGTTGTGCGGGAGGGGGGTGGGAAGGGGAGGGGGGGGGTAGGGGGGGGGGGGGGGGCGGAGGTTGGGCGTTATATCTATTTCTGTACATACTGTAAACTTTCGACAGTCGTCTATCATTTATTCAGCATGGTCATCAAATGGCTTGTAAAAGCTTTAACAGCAATGAGCTTTATTCGTTGGAATCTTTCTTTCTTTCTTTCTTTCTTTCTTTCTCTCCCCTTCTCTGTTGACTGTGGATAGCTGGGAAATATATTGTGGTTCTTGTTGTTCATGATTATGTGTGACCCCTCTTCAGAAAGTGGTCATGGCCTAAAATCTAATAAATCTATCGCATTCGCATTCTGTCCCCTCCTCTCTCTCTCTCTCTCCTCTCTCTCTCTCCTCTCTCTCCTCTCTCTCTCTCTCTCTCTCTCTCTCTCTCTCTCTCTTTCTTTCTTTCTCTCTCTCCCTCCTCCCTCCTCCCTCCCTCTCTCTTCTCTCTCTCTCTCTCTCTCTCTCTCCTCCTCTCTCTCTCTCTCTCTCTCTCTCTCTCTTCTCTCTCTCTCTCTCTCTCTCTCTCTCCTCTCCGCTGCCATTCAACCCCACACATAGATAATGACTATAAGACGAAATAGAGAGCGACGACCGGAGAGAAAAACATTAGAGAAGACACAGCCTGTCTTCATTTCTTTTCTCTTCTTTCTTTTTCTTCACTTCTATCCCGTCTGCTTTGAAATCATAACAACAGAATAAATCAGCCTCCTGTAATATACCTCAGCGCCTGATACGTACATCTTAAATGTCACCAGGCAGAGATACAGGATTCAAAGATCCGACTGAGTAGACGGGAAAATAACAGACGTTACCAACGTTAAAGAAACAGACGTCTTGTCGGGGAAAAAAAAACACTACAAAAAGAAACGGGCCTTCTGACGTCATGTCAGTCTGTCACTGTCACTGATAAAACTAGGGAGAAGTGACAGCATTTGACATGAACATGATGACAGAACAGTTACTGTCACTCAAGGGCTGTACGTGCTAGTCAACAGCGCGTGGAATTCCAACATCAAAAACAAAAACAAAAAGACCCAAGAAGACAGTTGGAGCTGGTTATTTCTGTAAGGTACATTCGCTCCCCCAGCAAAATGGGGCAGATAGGGCGTGGTTTGAATGAGAAAGGCTTTTGGGGGTGATGTTTCATTGTCCGTTTCTCTTCACACCAAACCAGGAAACCGAGGAGATGTTTTAACGCTTGTCTGAGGGCATTAGCACTGAAGCCGTTTCATCAGACACTGAAGGTGACAACAAGGTCCACAAGGCCTACTGCCTGCTTCTTCAGTGCCACTGATGTCTGGTCAAGATGTCGCCCGTCCCGTTTTCTACCACACGCTCTGCCAAAGAGGCCATCTTGCCCTTAGGCCGTGTGTGTGTGTGTGTGTGTGTGTGTGTGTATGTGTGTGTGTGTAGTGTGTGTAGTGTGTAGTGTGTGTAGTGTGTTGTGTGTAGTGGTGTTGTGTGTGTGTTGTGTGTTCGTGTGTAGGGTGTGTGTGTGTTGCTTGGGGGAAGGTATTTGCTCGGTATTCTAAGGGGGAATGGGGGTATATTAGTCGATTTCACATTAATGGACGATTTCAGATTGTCGCTTTCTTCACAAAAACACAAACACAAAATTTAAACAGAGATTCTGTGAATATTGGTTTGTGGGCATTTTCTGTGTGTGTGTGTGGTGTGTGTGTGGGTGTGGTGTGTGTGTGTGTGTGTGTGTGCTGCCGTGCGTGCGTGCGTGTGTGCTGCGTGCGTGGTGTGTGTGGCGTGTGTATGTGTGCTGTCTAGTGACGTGGAAAGGGTGTGGCGGGCTGGTGTTTTTGGTAAACACTGAATTTCTGGCAGGGATGAGGCACAATGTCCGGTTGGTACGAATGCAAATAGCACGTTATTGCCTGGTGTCGGACCCCTGTATTGCAAGCCAAGGTCACGCGCGCCGCACACACACACACACACACACAACACACTACACACACACACTGCTTTATAACATTCATGATAGTGTGATTAGATAGCCTAGATAGATTAGATAGTAGTGTAGCTAGCTAGATTTAGATGTTAGATTAGATATATAGATTTTAGATAGATAGATAGATTAGTACATTGATACATAGATACATAGTGATCCGCTAGATATGTCACAGGGAGAGGTATTCGAACTCGACCGATTTATTTGCAAAATTTGGACAAACGAACACAAGCAAAAAACAAAACGAAAAAACGAAACCAATCAGAAAAAACAGCAAACCAAGTTGATTTTGCAAACGAACCGTCGGGTAAACAGGACTGTAAATCAAGATAACAAGATAGTTCTTGATTTAAAAGCTTTACACCAAAAATATAGCACAAGACTGCGCACATCGAGATCGAGAGAGAGAGAGAGAGAGAGAGAGAGAATTTGAGGAGGACGACGATGATGATCTTTATTTCCACGAGAGAAAAACAGAGGGAAGGACGTCCCGATTCTGAACTAAAAGAAAACAACACACACACAAAAGCACAAACTCCTTTTACTAATTAGCTCTATCAGTGAAAGTATTAACTTGCAAATCAACTAACCTGTCTACGACAGAGACCATAAAAAAAAGACCCCACGAAAGGAAAAAGAAGACGACTGCGACAGATTACTTTGGAAACTGTATCTCCCAGCTTGCACCCCCACCCCACCCCTTCCCGTCCGATCTCTCTTCTTTCGCCAACTGTCACAACAGGCCAAGAGCTCCCACACAAAAAAAGTGGATTTCTGTAACTGGGTTGACTAAAGCCCCCGTCAGCAAAAAGTCCCAGTTGGAGGTAGTAGTCTACAGACGGATCACTCCCACGGGCGTTGGGTTCATAGTGTAGTGTAGTTTCATAATGGCTGCGGCTTCTTTTCCCCATGATGGTAATTGTCCTAGTGCTTGTCTGGGTGGACACTTGACTGTGTCTGAGAGTGAGTGTCGGTCGGTCTGTTTTCTCTCTGTCTGCCCTTCATGCACTCTGTTTGTCTGTCTGACAGCAAGTGTGCCTCTGTGTGTTTGTTTTGTCTGTATGGTGTTGTTTTTTTTTGCTGTGGTATGTATGTGTGTGTGTTTGTGTGTGTGTTTAATTTCTCTTTTCTCTCTCTCTCTTTTCTCTCTCTCTCTCTCTCTCTCTCTCTCTCTCTCTCTCTCTCTGGGTAGATTAATCAAATGTGCCATGTTTTCTGTTAGAGGTTTTTTTCTGACTCTGCTTGATTTAGATTTAAAGACGGTTCATGCAAACATATACGCAGTCATACACATCAGAGAATGTGATTTCTTTATTTGTTGACCTACTTATTTGTTGCTGGGGTGTTTTTTTTAACTCTTTATTTTCCAGAATGATTTTGTTAGATTTTTGAGGGGATTAGACAGTGTTGATGTTGAACTTGAAGTTAACCTTATTTCACATGCTCAAATTGAACAAGGTCACAGCCCTGCTATGACCTTGGTCAGTGGGGCTGTAAGCGCCATGAAATGAAATGAATTCTCACTTGTTTTTGTATTTGCCGTCATTGCTATTTAGGACAAGGGCAGCAGGCAAAAAACAAGCAAGGCATGTATGAGAACAGGGTATACCACTTCCAGACCACCAATCCTTGCTCACTGTTGTGACCAGTCTTTTGTTCTCCTACCCTGCATACTGTCCCTTGTCTGACCTCTCTGCCAACAGCTGCTTTAAACCTGTAGACAGCTAAGATATAGCACAGTAGACAGCCTGGAGTCGGGATAACTCAGTGGTCAGAGCACTAGCTGTTCCCTAGCTAATGTTAAGCAGCGTTGAGCTGGTTACCAATTAGATGGGTGACCGTTTGTGCGCCTTGGCTTCAGCACAGTCCCCCAAGTTCACCCAGCTGTAAAAAGGTACCTGCCTCTTAAGGGTCAGGGAAGGTAAACCAGCGAGGGAGAGGAGATGGGCGCCGCCCTCAATATGCTGGCCCTGAGGTCTCTGATGCCTCGCTCCCCTACGACCTTATAGGTTATGGGACACCTTTACCTTTTTAGACAGACGAACCAGAATCCAAACTTCATTGTTACAAAAATAGCTTTGACAGACACACTGGCAAACAGACCGGCAAGATATTTTGGGTAAAATTTACAACTCGGGGGCTTTACTTCAACAATTAAATTGTGAAAAAAACACCCAAAAACAAACAAACAAACCAATAGACAGCTAAAGTGTAGCACAAAGGACTAGATTTCATTGCTACAAAAATAGCATTGACAGGAACACCAGCAAAATAGACTGCAAAGATTTGTTGGTAAAAATTTCAACCCAGAGGCTTCACTTCAACAATTAATTTGCGAAAAAACAAACAAAAATATCCAATCCACTCGACAGTAATGGAACCACGTGAAAGATGCACCACAATGACTTTTGACATTAACACTAACAGTGAGTATGAAAACCTGCAGCTGTTTTTGTTTTTTTTTCCCTTGCTTATTATACTCGGGTTTTTTTCCTAAGACTACCTCATTTGTCAAGGGAATTTCCCCCGCGCGCGTGTGTTTCTTGAGGGCATCGTGTTTTGATGACCTCATTTTCCAAGTGGCTTCGTTATCGTGGGTACTTTTTTACTCACGAAAAGCGTGTGTTAGAGAAAGCATGTGGAATTATGGAATTATTATCCACACGGCTGCCTTCAGTGAAGTGACAGATGCCATCTGCTCCGCCAGATGTCTGCATCTGCTCACTTGACTGACTGCAGTCACGTCACCGGAAGAAGAAAAATTGAAGATGGCCTCTGGAGATGTCTGTACAGGGTGATAACGTCGCTTGGGTTTTTTGTTGGGTTTTCTTAGAAATCTGATGACGGTTGTTTTTCGTCTGAAGCTGTTTTGATGTTGACCCATTTTTCAGTTCGTGTTGCGTCGTAATATGGTATTGTGTGACTGAGACTGTATTGCCTTGCTTTAGAATTGGAGTGGGATTATCTGTTTGAAAGACTGGTTGTTGTTCCTGTCTCTGTCTGTATGAATGTCTGTCTTTCTGTCTGTCTGTCTGTCTTTCTCTCTCTCTCTCTCTTCTCTCTCTCTCTTCTCTCTCTCTCTCTCTCTCTCTCTCTCTCTCTCTCTCTCCCCTCTCACTCTCTCTCTCTCGCTCGCTCGCTCACTCGCTCTCTCTCGCTCTGTCTGTCTGTCTCTCTCTCTCTCTCTCTCTCTCTCTCTCTCTCTCTCTCTCTCTCTCTCTCTCTCTCTCTCTTTCTCTCTCTCTGTGTATTTGAATAATTTAATCGTTTCCCTTTTTGCCTGTATATTTCTGTCTGACTGAGGCTTGCTTTCTGTGCGTAACGTACACTGTACAATTCTTGTTGCTATGGGGTTTTTAACGTGTACAAAAAGTATGGTGAGTTTGTAACCTCAACTAAAAGACTAGCACTCGAACAACCGCATAGAATATTGTTGAAATGAAGAGGTGGGGAGGGGGGGGGGGGGGGGGGCTTCGGACATGATTAGAACTCCATCCAGCATAGGAGAGTAGGTCAGGTATGACCTGTGATATGAATGATACGAACGTACCCAGCATTCATTCTGTGATCAGCAGAGAAATGGGCCCCGTTAGATTCAGCATACTGAAGATGCCCTGCCTGGAAGTATAAGAATGCTACCTCAGCGACTCCTCGAGGACTTCAAACTTTTCAGATCAGTCACACTGAATTTTTGTGTGTATCTTGTTGCCTGTTCCTTGGCTAGAGCTCTTAGGTTTACCTTTGTTGATATTGTTTGTATATGCGACCGTTTTTGTCCACCATTAAAGTAGCTACATTCTGACTGTGGGGATGCTGTGTTGTAAACACCACACCAGTATGCGTGCGGGGCTTTCTGTTTGTATTTGGTTTTGTTTTGTTTTTTTGTCATCTGTTCTTGCCGGTACAAATGACCTACTCTTCCCAAAGGCAGAATGGGTTGATAGTCTCATCCGAACGGGGGAGCGGAATCAGCACTGATGTCAACTCCAAGGGGAAAAATCTTGATGGTGGTGGTGGCTCGAACCTGGGCTCGGTTCTGTGCAGTCAGAATGCGAACGCAACGCGCTAACCACTAAGCTATCTCGCTCCCCCAATCCCCCTAACCTCCGCTACACCCCCACCCCATCCCAAACCACTCTAAATGAAAGCGGATGAGTTGGTTGATTTCTGCACGTTTGCGTTCTTGTTTTCTTATTATTCGTGAGATACCGTCTCCCCCCCCCCCCCCCCCCCCCCCCCCCCCCCCCCCCCCCCCCCCCCCCCCTAAAAAAGAACACCCCCACAGAGTAAAGATAGCATTGTGTGTGGCTTCTTATAATAGAGACAAATCTCTCTGATGTCAGCCGCCACCCAGAGAGAGAGAGAGGGGGGGGGGAGGCAGTCTGTCTCAGTTCATTTGCCCATTGATCTGATAAGGGAGTCAGGCTCCTTTGAAGCCAGTGACCATGCTTGCTGACACAGTGGCCCATTAGCCGCGTTCACAGCCTTTGATGCCAGTGACCATGCTTGCTGACACAGTGGCCCATTAGCCGCGTTCACAGCCTTTGATGGCAGTGACCATGCTTGCTGACACAGTGGCCCATTAGCCGCGTTCACAGCCTTTGATGGCAGTGACCATGCTTGCTGACACAGTGGCCCATTAGCCGCGTTCACAGCCTTTGATGGCAGTGACCATGCTTGCTGACACAGTGGCCCATTAGCCGCGTTCACAGCCTTTGATGCCAGTGACCATGCTTGCTAACACAGTGGCCCATTAGCCGCGTTCACAGCCTTTGATGCCAGTGACCATGCTTGCTGACACAGTGGCCCATTAGCCGCGTTCACAGCCTTTGATGGCAGTGACCATGCTTGCTGACACAGTGGCCCATTAGCCGCGTTCACAGCCTTTGATGGCAGTGACCATGCTTGCTAACACAGTGGCCCATTAGCCGCGTTCACAGCCTTTGATGGCAGTGACCATGCTTGCTGACACAGTGGCCCATTAGCCGCGTTCACAGCCTTTGATGGCAGTGACCATGCTTGCTAACACAGTGGCCCATTAGCCGCGTTCACAGCCTTTGATGGCAGTGACCATGCTTGCTGACACAGTGGCCATTAGCCGCGTTCACAGCCTTTGATGGCAGTGACCATGCTTGCTAACACAGTGGCCCATTAGCCGCGTTCACAGCCTTTGATGGCAGTGACCATGCTTGCTGACACAGTGGCCCATTAGCCGCGTTCACAGCCTTTGATGGCAGTGACCATGCTTGCTGACACAGTGGCCCATTAGCCGCGTTCACAGCCTTTGATGGCAGTGACCATGCTTGCTGACACAGTGGCCCATTAGCCGCGTTCACAGCCTTTGATGGCAGTGACCATGCTTGCTGACACAGTGGCCCATTAGCCGCGTTCACAGCTTTGATGGCAGTGACCATGCTTGCTGACACAGTGGCCCATTAGCCGCGTTCACAGCCTTTGATGGCAGTGACCATGCTTGCTGACACAGTGGCCCATTAGCCGCGTTCACAGCCTTTGATGGCAGTGACCATGCTTGCTGACACAGTGGCCCATTAGCCGCGTTCACAGCCTTTGATGGCAGTGACCATGCTTGCTGACACAGTGGCCCATTAGCCGCGTTCACAGCCTTTGATGGCAGTGACCATGCTTGCTGACACAGTGGCCATTAGCCGCGTTCACAGCCTTTGATGGCAGTGACATGCTTGCTGACACAGTGGCCCATTAGCCGCGTTCACAGCCTTTGATGGCAGTGACCATGCTTGCTGACACAGTGGCCCATTAGCCGCGTTCACAGCCTTTGATGGCAGTGACCATGCTTGCTGACACAGTGGCCCATTAGCCGCGTTCACAGCCTTTGATGGCAGTGACCATGCTTGCTGACACAGTGGCCCATTAGCCGCGTTCACAGCCTTTGATGGCAGTGACCATGCTTGCTGACACAGTGGCCCATTAGCCGCGTTCACAGCCTTTGATGGCAGTGACCATGCTTGCTGACACAGTGGCCCATTAGCCGCGTTCACAGCCTTGATGGCAGTGACCATGCTTGCTACACAGTGGCCCATTAGCCGCGTTCACAGTCTTTGATGGCAGTGACCATGCTTGCTGACACAGTGGCCCATTAGCCGCGTTCACAGCCTTTGATGGCAGTGACCATGCTTGCTGACACAGTGGCCCATTAGCCGCGTTCACAGTCCTCCTCCGATGATGGATGGAACACGGCACAGGTCACGTTGAGCAGTGTGGGGGTTCTAAGCTGTTCCTCTTTCTTTTTATTTATTTATTTATTTATTCTTGAATATAGAGGATAATGGAATAAGCACTCATGTGCTTTTTTACATCCAGTACCCGTGTGTATGCGGTTTTGTAAATTCTGTCATCTGTTCCCACCGGCACACAGATTAGGATTTTTATTCTATGTCTGCATATACATTATCTTTTTTTCTCGCTTTTTTTTTCTTTAGATGGCTTGATGAAAGAAAGCAAATACACTTCTTAATCAATGTACCATCTGAAAATAACAGTTTGACTTGACTTGACTTGACTACTCTTACGAAAAGCGGAACAGGATTTAACGTGTGCGCAAGATGTTCTGCGTGCGCTCGCACACGGGGCCTCGGTTTATAGTCTCATCCTAAGGACTTTTGGGGAGAGTGAGTCTGCACTGATGTTAACTCCAGGGGAAAATATCCCCCTTGAACGGGATTCGAACCCGGGTCGTCAGATTGCGAGCGCAATGTTCTAACCACTAGGCTATCGTGTCTCCAGATCACGTTGCACAGTGTGGGGGTATAAGTTGTTCCTCTTTCTGTGAAGTGTCTGTAGTTGTTTATTGGTTCTTCGGGAAAGCATAGGCTGGATCTTCGATGATGGTCTTGTGGTTATGAAAGCCATCTAGAAAGGGAGAGAAGTCCTGAGTTCGGTTCCTGTCTTCTGTGCAAGATTTCGTTTGCTTTACACGATTCAGCGCTATTATAAGTTTCATATAGTAGTAGAAGTGGTAGTAGGAGTAGGAGTAGGAGTAGTAGTAGTAGTAGTAGTAGTAGGAGTAGTAGTAGTAGTAGTAGTAGTAGTAGTAATAGTAGTAGTGTTGCTATTATTGTTATTATTATCATTATTATCATTATTATGTAAGATTTCTATCCTGCCTGTCCACTGGACCATGGGTGGTCTGGGTGCTAGTCTTTTGAATGAGATGGCAGTCTCTGTGTGTAACGTGCATCTGCTGCGAACGTGATAGAACCTAGGGC
>CM054153.1:11034135-11059135 GCA_028751875.1 Rapana venosa
TGTCACGTTATGTATAAGTGTTAATCATATTGTAAAGGAACACGTGTGGAATCTGTCACATTATATATGTGTTAATAATAATAGGGGACGGGATAACTCAGTGGTCGGAGCACTCCCTTTCCCCCAGCCAAGTTAAGCAGCGTCGAGCGTGGTTACCAGTTGGATGGGTGACCGTTTGCGCGCCTTGGCTTCAGTATATTTCCCCCAGTTCACCCAGCTGTAAATGGGTACCTGCCCTCTTTAGGGTCAGAGAAGGTAAAGCAGCGAGGGAGAGGAGATGGGCACCGCCCTCAATATGCCGGCCCTAGAGAAGTGAGGTCTCTGACGCCTCGCTCCCCTACGACCTTATAGGTTATGGGACACCTTTACCTTTTTTTAATAATAATGTAAAGTAAACATGGAAAAGTTATGATTCGATTTCATAATAAACGCTTTCAAATGGATGCATGGTTTCAAATTTGCTAACGATAATATGTGGAAAACAAGCCGTTACATTAAAACAAAATTCAGCTCTATGTGTAAACTATTTATAGGAAAAAAGGGAGTGATCAGATATTTCATAATCTCTAAACAGGAAACAGCTTCATGTAATAAAAAAAAGTTATTCCGATAGATTAAGATTGTGTGCAAGAACCCATTTTGTGGAGGAAGTTCGCTGAAATATTCCAGAAATAAAATGTCTCATCGGGCGGGCAGCAGGGGGGTCAGCTCTGTGGTATTTCCAGTTTTCTTCCATGCATTTTTATGAGTTTTCTGCAAAGCGAGTTTCGCCGATATCGTGTTTGGTGCTAGAATTCGTGAACCTGGTCAGATCTGAAGAAGCCATTTTGTTCTCGGTTTTAGGATGAGTTTTATCAAGTTTGTGTTCAATTCAGGTCAGTTAGCGGTGGCAGTTTTTCGAAATTTCACGTTTTATGGATTGGTTTTTTTTCTATTATCGGCTGTGAGAGTATTGTAATATGCTTGTCCCTGTTTTAACCGTCACAGTTATATTTCAATTGCTTTGTGAAGTTTGTACGATTTCTTAATGGCTTGGACTTTTGAACGCCTGTTCTACAATCCGTTAAAAAAAATTTCATTTTTGAGAAGAAAAAAGAAAGTGCATATGCGTATTTATAACAGAGCAACTACAAGCCAAACGCTAATTATGTGCTCAAGTTTCTATGATTTTTTAAAAATAATCTATGTACATACATTCTTATACTATGAAATTATGGCCTCTGTGGTCGGCGGGGATAAAAACTACATGATTGGAATGGATTGGGGCATGGCGCTGAATTTTTCAGGTCGTGTCTCCTGGGCAATTCAGTCCATCCCTCTCCGGATACATGGTGCATGCTGGGTTGACATGGTCTGCGGGATTGTTAACGTTTTTAGTTCATCTTCTGCATGTGTAGGGCACTGGCAGGTCAACACTGTCAGTTGACCTTGGAGATAATTTTTTGTTAATGCCTACCAGAGGCTGCTCCCAAGATCTTCATGGACCTGTAGGATGGAGGTCAAACTGCTGTTAACCACACTGGTAAAGTGTCTGTCTGATTCTGAGGATTGTACTTTATTTAGGTGAGTGTTTCAACAGCCAGAGTGGTGGAGCTGAGAAGTATAACTCAGCATTTTCAGCCAAGGAATAGGTGAAAGCAAGGAAAGGAGGTTTTTTAAGGCCTTTATTGTAACATCTCAAAAGGACAGAAATGAAATAAAATCTACAAAATCACTGTGGATGAATGATCCCGTTGTGAAAATGGTAATGGTGGCTGTGATGGGAATGATAATGATGACGAAGATGTTTTAACAAGGCAATGATTATGATGGCGGCGTCAAATGCACTGAAGCTGATAGCCACAATATTGATGTCTGTGTCAAGGACTCGCCTCCTTGAATCATCTTGACGATATTATCAGTCCAAGTGTTGATAATACCTCTAGGGGGACGGGATAGCCTTGTGGTTAGAACATTGCGCTCGCAATCTGACGACCCGGGTTCGATTCCCGTTCAAGGGGATATTTACCCCTGGAGTTAACATCAGTGCAGACTCCACTCTCCCCAAAAGTCCTTCGGATGAGACTATAACCCAAGACCCCGTATGCGAACGCACGCAGAAGATCTTGCGCACACGTTAAATCCTGTTCCGCTTTTCGTAAGAGTAGGCCATTGTGTGCCGGTGGGAACAGATGACAGAATTTACAAAACCGCATACACACGGGGACTGGATGTAGAAAAAAAGCACATAAGTGCTTATTCCATTATCCTTTATATAAAAGAATAAAATAAAATAAAATAGATAAATAGAAATAGTAAAATAGTTATCTTCTGACGACCAGAATATTTTTCTTCTTCGACGTCGTCGAAAACTCAGACAGCAGCTACTGTCTGTCAAATAAACAGCGAAAATACGTCGCGCTGCTGTTAGGCCCCTGGAAAGTCAGACACAACGCATCCAACTTCAGCTTGACTGTAATATTGGTGATAATGACCATTTCAGCTTTTCCAACAAAGACGGTTTTTTGTTGTTGTTTTCTTTTTCAACGAAAGTAGTGTTAAACTACTAACGAGTACTGTTGTTGCCCTTTGACTTGCTGTCACCGTTAAGCGCCTGACAAGTCAGGCCCAACACATCCGACTTCAACTTGGCTGTAATATCAGAGATAACAAACATCCGACTTCAACTTGGCTGTATTATCAGAAATAACAACCAATTTAGCCTTTCCAACCAAAAACTGTTTTTGTTGTTGGGTTTTTTTCAACGAACATACTCCTAAAATATCAATGAATCCTCAGACACTGCTGTTGTCCCTTGATTTGCCATCATCGTCTGGTATGTCCTTAAACTGTCCCGTGTCCTTAAACTATCCATTAGCCTTGACTTCTGTTGACCCATTAGGATCTCCAGCATCTCAATTACCAGCACGAGACTCTGAGATTCATTGTTCAGTCTCTCTCTCCGCTCAGATGATGTTCGATTATTATTAGGTAGTGTTCCATATATTATGGCTCTCATTTCTAGAAGAAATCAGGGCTCCAGAGTGTTTGAAGTCAGTGTTGAAGATAAATGAATGGTAGTTAGTTGCTATCAGACAGGGATCAGTTGTAAATTTGTGTCTTTGATTTTGAGATGATTATGATGATAAAACGAGTTTGTCCATAAAAAGTCGTTTAGGCTTCTATGAGTATGCTTTCGTGAGTGTGGAAGCGTACGAAATGAAGATGGTAGGAAGTGGAGAGAGAAAGAGGATGGTCAGAGAGAGAAAAAGAGAGAGAGTCTTACATATTTTATAACCATCCTGACTCTGATTCATAGAACAATTCACACACACACACACCACACACACACACACACACACACACACACACACACACACACACACACACACACACACACACACACACAGAGGACGGTGGGGGATCAGGTCAGTTGGCAAAAAGATTACAGCTTATAAGCCTCTCAATTAGAGACAGCCCAGCGTGTGAAAGGGTGCAGAGGCACACTACTTTTCACCTTGTGGCTTTGCTCCTGTCAGCTGGTCAGGAACTGCTGAATTCAGGAATCAGCTAGCACAAGAGACATCCCATCCGTTGTCCAGAGATAACTCAGCCAGTCGGACGACGATAAGTCCATGGTTTGATTCTCTTCCAGAACCGAATTTCGTCCGTCTATTGTGTCATGCGTGGCAGTCTGGCTGCTAGTCTTTCAAGTTAGAGAATACTCCGAGGAAAAGTGTGCAGCCCGCTTTTTTTTTCGCTGCTTGGCTTCAGCTGTACGGTTCGCCAAATGAGAGATTGTGATGTCTGAGACCGTTTTTCACTCCCCCAGTACGGTAACCGCATTTTGACTCCGGGGATAATGTCTAAACCCGACACAAGCGTGCATGTTGTTTTTGAAAATTTGTTATCCGTTCCTACCGGCACAATATGACCTACTCTTTTCAAAGGCAGAACGGGTTGGGGGTTTTTTAACGTGTGTACAAGATGTTGTGCGTGCGTTCACACATGGGACCTCGGTTTTTAATCTCATTCTAAGGACTTTCGGGGAGTGGAGTCAGCAGTACTGATGTTGTTAACTCCAGGGGAAACAGCGCCTCGGTGACGGCTCGAACCCGGGCCCTCAGACCACGAGCTTACCGCTCTAGCCACTCCCCAATCACACCCCCTCCCCCGCACTTAGACGCGTAAAAAAAAAACCTGCGGGAGCGAGGGAGTTACGTTTTACGAACCTCTGAAGAACAGCCTAGTATCCGTATTGATGTAAAACAAACAGGGAAAAATGTCATGCAGACTTCTGAAATGAATATCGACGTACAATGACGACGTTGTTGCGAAAGACAGGATCCGGTTTTGTACACAGAAAGTCTGCAGTGGCTGTAAAGGACGCTGCATTGTATCGTATCCCATTGTCTTGCCATGCCTGGCATCGTCGTTGGGAGGCAAATACACGTGCAAATGGAAAAAGGAAAAAAACAAATGGGTGGCGCTGCCTTTGTGGCGACGTCCTCTCCGCGGGGAGCAGCAACCTGGGTTTCACTTAGAGAGATGTGCAACGGCTGAAATGGTATACAATACAATAGCATTGAATTGTGTCGTGCTGGTTTGTATTGTGCTGTATTGTGTTGTATTGTATACCAAGGATAATCGTGGCAGAATTTTTTTAAAAAGAAATTAGGGCTGCTCTCCGTAATATGAATTGATGCCACAAACGAAATTCCACCATTTGTCCAGTTTTGATTTTATTATGGGTTTAAACTTTTCGCTAAAAGTGTGGCTTTATTCAGCAGAAATTTGCTCCAAGGACAGCTGTCTTGTTGCCTCGAGTTCTTTTACGTTCACTAAAGGAATGTTGCACACTTGACCTCGCTTTACCAACACCCCAAAGACTAGCGCTCTGACCACGACTCGTGGTCTCCTAGATGGATGGGGAAAAGTCAGGTTTCAGACAGTGGATTCGAACCCCAGACTTCTCATTTTCTAAGATTAGTGCGCTAACGCAAGACCATCTACATACTGCATGCTGTCGTGTTTAGCATGGCAACTTCAGACATCTCAGAAAACAACAAATGATACCAGATTGAATCAGCGTACTCTGTGCTGTTTTCCAAGGAGTCATGAATGCAGTTAAAGGGCCCCTGTTTTCTTTGCAAGTGACCATTGAAATCCAAGAGAAATCCTCATCAGATCCGTGCTCTAATGATCTGGGAAATGTTGCTCTCTCTCTCTTCTCTCGTCTCTCTCTCTCCCCTCTCTCTTCCCCTCTCTCTCTCTCTCTCCTCTCTCTCTCTCTCTCTCTCTCCCTCTCTCTCTCTCTCTCTCTCTCTCTCTCTCTCTCTTCTCTCTCCTCTCTCTTTTCTCTCTCTCTCTCTCTCCTCTTGCAGGGTTTGCCATCGAAGAGGTTTACCATGATCAAGACAAATCGAGTCGAAAACATCTGTATTAGTCCATTAGGAAGTTGCTTTACGCGTTCACATGGCTCACAGCGAACGTTTATGTTATGAATGAATAAAATGAATGGTATATGAGTGAAAAGCCAGCTAAAACAATACACACGTACATACGGAGCGGGCGCGCGCGTGCCACACGCGCGCACACACACACACACACACACACACACACACACACACCGGACGACGACGACAATACATATCTTTTACACACAACACCATATGATGTCACATATCTCACATATATTTATAGAAATCTCTCTCTCTCTCTCTCTCTCTCTCTCTCTCTTCTCTCTCTCTCTCTCTCTCAAATGGTAAAATTTCAATGTGTGAACACTCTCTTTCTTTTCTTTGTTTTGTATGTGATGCTTGTAATCACCAATTAATCTCAGGATTTTGTGCACTGAAGAAGAGACAGGAAGATGAGTAAGAAGCACCATTTGTTTCATCGGTATGGAGCCGTAGGGCTATTGTATTTAGGACTCGAGGAAGATGAGTAAATAATCATCATTGTTTAAACATCATAGAAGCCGAACTTGGTTTGAGAAACTCTAAGTTGAAACAGATTATGGCACTGAGAGTGCGGGTGCGGACACCCAGTGATAGAACGTTGGTCCTCCGTGTCTGACAGTGACAAGGCGCGAGTTTTGATCTCAGAAGAGAGGTCCGTGTGAATTTCCCCTGGAGTAACAATAAAACGGCAATACTCCGGGTGCCTTGAAAGTCTTGTGGATGATGACTAAACCAAGAATCCGCTGGTGCAAACGAACGCATAACTCTTACCTATAGGGTCCAAGTTCCAGCCCCCTTTTGTTTGAAGAGTAGGGTCAGCTGCCTCCAGCACTGTAAGACAGACAGACCCAGCAGGCATCGGTCTGAACAACAGGGCCTAACGATGCATCAGGAGTTAAAGGGGAAAGTCAGGTCAAATCGACTGTGGCCTGTTGCTGTATGTGGGGTGTGTGCGCGTTTGTGTGGTGGTGTGTGGTTTGTGATGGGTTTTGGGTGTGGGTGTGTTGTGGGGTGTGTGTGCGCGCAACCGCGCGCCGTGTGGTTGTGGGTGGGATGTTTGGTGCATAGGAATAAATCAACCTCGCATGCTGTCTCATAAAAAGCTGACGTTTCGCTATCCCCGGTACGTAACACCAACACGTCAGCTTTAAGATAAATAATTTATATTAGTGATGAACACAGCCAGCGTACTTTGATGAATTCGCGTTGCCCGTGCTTTGCCTTTCTTGGCAACTTGGCTGGGGGGGGTTGCTGGGTATCACACTCCAAGCGGTTTTGCCGTGCTTTGGGGTAACCCCTTAAACGCCTTATGGAAGAAGCAGAATGAGCATAAAAATGACTTCTATACGCTAAGAAATCGGTGCTAAGACATATCAAAGCGATGTTTTGCTCCCGGCGTTGTTTATTTTCACAAGCACTCTGCAGCCCAGCTGAGACAGTCATCAGTGGCCACTGACGGTCATAGTGGGGAGAGAGGATACACACACTCTGCCCAATATCACGACTTGCTTCAATTAATAACAAATAATCGAACGCATCACATCATGACGCGGAAAACGGGCAAAAGCTCTCACACACAATGCTCGCGGGCTCGTCGCACTCTGCGCTTCTTCGCGCTGGTCGTCTCGCGCGCGCTCTCTCTCCGCGCTCTCTCTCTCTCTCCTCTCTTCGCTCGATCGCTCTCGCGCTCCTCGCGCGCCGCTCTCTCTCTCTCTCGCTGCTCTCTCAGCTCGACGCGAGCGCTCACGTCTCTCTCTCTAATACACACAAAAACCGCGCCCCCACACCACATAACAACACATACACATACACATGCGCCGCGTGCACGCTCACATACATACGCCGATAAAACGCTAACGCGCAGCAATCCACATACATACATACATACAGAACATACACACCAAATACACACTCAAAGAAAGATTATGCATAGATACATGCTCTCAACATTCGGACAGCTATCTCACTGGCATATATATTATAGAGAGAGGAGAGAGACAACAACGACAGACCGACAACAGACAAACCACAAAAAGAAGACATGTCCAGCTTCAGCTAGGTAAGTTTTTGCCCGGAAAAAGTCTGTCGTTGTTCTTCTTTAGTCATGTAATTTTGATAGGTCATTGCTTCTCTCCGTCCAAGGACATGGCTGGGCGATATTGCGTACAACGTTCTGCTCCCCCCAGGACTACCCTCCCCCGCTCCCTTGCTCCTCTCTCGCGCGCAGTCGCCGCTCTCCTCTCTCATCTCATTCTCTCTCTCCTCTCCTCGCGCGCGTCTCTCTCTCGGGGGTTTGTCTTGTGCCCTCGCCTCCCGCCCGATCCCGCGCGCACCTCCCTCATCCTCTCTCTCTCGCTCGCGCTCTCAGCGCGCCAGCTCTCGCGCACGCGCGCTCTCTCGGGTGTCTGTCGGCTCTCCGGTCTCGCTCTCATTCTCACTATCCTCTCTCCCATAGTCCCTCTCTGGCTCTCGCTCTCGCTCGCTCTATCTTCTGCGTCATATGCCCGCTCGCCCTCCCTCTCTCTCAAGCCCAGAGGCCCTCTCTGGCTCTCGCGCTCTCCTAGCGCTGCTTCAATTCTCCCTGCTCTCTCCCTCTCGCTCTCTATCTCTCTCACACATATTCCCACTCTCTCTCATCATAGTCCCTCGCTGTCGTGTCTCTCTGTCGCCGCTCTAGGCTGTCTGTCGCCCCCCCCCCCGCTCTCTCCTCTGGCGCCTCGCCTACCCCCCCGCGCTCGCCTATCTCGTCTGCCTCTATCGCGTGAATGTGCGCCCCCCCCTCGCGCTTTTCCTCTCCCTCCTCGTCCTCTCCTCTCTCTCGCTACGCCTCTGCGCTCTCTCTCTCCCCTGTCCCCTCTCCCCCCCCCCTTACTCATCGTCCTCCCTGCCTGCCTGCCTGTCACTGTTATAATACAATCAGACATCCCCCCTAACAAATAGCACCAACAAATAACCGACTACAAACAACATCACACGGGTCTGACAAGTTCGGGAGCCGATAATCGGCAAGGACCCCCGCCCTGAAGGCCCAGACTGACTGGCGGAGTCTGCTTCTTCTGCTGCTGCTGCTTCTGTTCTGCTACTGTGTGCTGTTGCTGGTGCGGCTTCGGTCTGTTGTTACTTCTCTGCGGGTCTGGGTCTGTTTTGCGGAGTCCCTGCTGCGACTGTTGGGCGGCTTGTTTGACTGCCTGCGCTGGGTCGGTGTTGCTGTTTTGCTTCGTGCTGTGCGGGTTCTAGCTGGTTGTGGGCTGCCTTCTGTTGTGCTTCTGGTCTGGTTCTGTTGCTGCTAGGGGTCGCTTCTGGCGGTTCCGTGCGCTTGCTGTTTCTGTTGCTGTTGTTCTTTCTGTTGCTGTTTCTGTTGCCTGCGGAGTGGCTGCGTCGGTTGCGGCTGGCTGTCTTTCTAGCGCGTCTGTTGCTGATGCTGCTGCTGCTGCTTCTACGACCGCCGGCCTGCTGCGTGCTGCCTGATGTGATGGGGTGAAGGTTATTTTGATTTTTTACATTTGGTGTGTAGGGGTCATGGTCATTTTTTTATGTTCCATGTGTGTGTGGTTCCGTAGCGTGTTATTGTCGCGGGTGTGTTTGTGGGTGATGTATGTCCGGCGAGTGTGTGGGGGTGGGTGGGAGGCGGGTGGGTGGTGGTTTTGGGTGTGTGTTGGGAGTGTGTGGTAAGGGGGTGGATAGGGCGATGATTTCGGTCCTTGATTGGTGCTTCTGCCCCTTGGTTACTCTCTGCTGTTGTCGTTGGTGTGTTGGGGTTGCTGCGCCCAGTGGTGAGTGTTGTGGCTCTTACTGACGGTGTGTTGCTGCTGTTGTCTTGGACTGTTGTAGTGTTACTGTTGTTATTTTTGTTCCTTTTTTGCTGCTGTAGTTACTAGCAGTAACTGTCGATGTTAAGACCAGTCGGCGCTGTTGTTGTTTGTTATTGTCGTGGTCGTTCAGTTTGTTGGGCATTCATCGTCTAACTTACGGTTTTTCTTTTTTTACCACTCTACATATCAGTCCCGATTAAGCCTACTTGGAACTAAGAATCATACCAAATTGGGGGTCGCCTCGTTCTTTGCGTTTCTTGTCTTTGTCTTTGTCTGTTTGGCCCGTCGGTGAGCGGTTTCAGAATGGTCGATGAGTGCTGCTGGGTCATCTAACGTTCGATGCGGTAGGATCTTGACGAACATTGAAAAGTTAAAGTGCATCTGAATCGGGGCCGTGTCCCTCACCCTTGTCTGCCGCCGCACATGTCAATGTCCTTCCCCCTCTCTCGGCTCGACGTCCTATTCGCTCTGCGTGTGTTTGTGTGTGGGGGTGTGTGTGGAGGTGGGCGTTGTGTGTGTGTGTGTGTTGGGTTGGGTGGGTGTGTGTGTTGTGATGTGTTGTGTGTGTGTGATCTCCGTCTCTCGCTCTCTGCGCTTCCTATCTCTCTCGCTCTCTCGCCTGGCTGGCGCTCTGTTTCCTCGTCTCTCGCGCTGTCAGTGCATGCTCCTCAGCTCTGATGCGGTCGTCTAGTCGACTTCGTTCTGTCTGGCGTCGCGACGGGCGGGCCGGTCGGTCGGCGCTCGGGCTGTTCTGTCGTCTAGCCTTGTGCTGGAGACTGGGCTAGTTCTCGTGTCAGTCTCGTCTGTCTCTTTTGCCTCGGCCTCGCTCTCTCTCTCTCGTCGTCGCGTCACATCACTCTCTCACTCGCTCTCTCTGCTCCTCACCATCGTTCATCTCTCTCTCTCTCGAGCCGCCCTATCGTCGGTCTATCTATCGAGCTTCTAGCGGTCTGCGCTATTGGCCCCTTCTCTTCTGCGGCCTCCGCTCTCGCTGCGCTCCTCTCTCATTTCACGCTCTCTCTCGCTCTTCTCTCTCGCGCTCGCTCTCCTATCATCTCTCTCGCTCTCTCTCCGCTGTCGGCCTGTTTGTCTGCCCATGTGTCTATGGTCGCGGTGTCGGTCTCTGTTTTTCCTCTCTTCCCCTTACGCTCTCTCTCTCTTCTCTCTACGTCTCTATCTCTCTCTCTCTCTCTCTCTCTCTCCAAACGGTACTCATCGCTTCCCCTGCTCGTCTCTGCCTCGCTCTGCGGCGGCCTGTCGGTCTGTCAACCATCTACTATCTATTTCTCTCTTCTGTCGGTCTCTAATCTTTTCCTCGCTCCGCCTCTCCTCCTCTCCTCTCGCTCTCTCTCCGCTCTCTCTCATCTCTCGCTCAGACTCTCTCTCTCGCTCTCGGGCTCAGTCTGTCTGTCTGTCTGGCGGCTGGCGCGCTCGCTCTCTCAGCTCACATCCCATCTTCTCTCTCCTCTCTCATCTCTCTCTCGCTCGTATCTCTCTTTTTCTCGTCTCTCGCTCTGTCTATGTATGTTCTCCTTAATCTCTGAATCGTTCATCCTCTGTCGATCTGTCTCGCGCTCTCTCTCTCTCTCACACTTCTCGTCATCAAACTCTCTCAGTCGTCTTGGCTCGTCGCGTCCCTCTCTCATCGCGCTCGCAGCTCTTCTCTCTCTCTCTCTCGAAATAAGGGCCAATGGCCGGTGGGGTGTTGATAATGCTGGCCGAGGTCTCGGGCGCTCGCGCAGCTCTATCTCGCCTCTCGCTCGTCTCCGCTCGCTCTCGTCAATCTTCGATCTCCTCTCTCTCTTCCTCTCTCTCTCTCCTCTCTCTCTCTCTCTCGAATCAGGGCAAGTGTCTTTATGGTGAAGTATAATCTGCGAGTTCTCTCTCTCTCTCTCTCTCTCTCATCGCTCTCTCGCTCAGTCTTCTCTTCTTATTCTGTCCTCTCTCACATCCTCTCCTCTCGCTCTCTCGCCTCTCTGCCTCTATTTTTGTCTATCTGATCTATGTCGCGTTCGGTCGTGTCGGTCTCGCTGTCCCTCTCTTCCACTCCTCATCTCTCGCGCTCTCCTGCGCTCGCCTCTCTCTCTCTCTCTTCTGCAGTCGGTCCTCTCTTCTCTCTTCGGCCTGCCGTCTGCTGTCCAATTCTAGCCTAATTTCTCGTTCGCTGTCTCCTATCTGGTCCTCTGATTAGTTTGAATAAGTGATGCATCAGCAGTACGAGCTCTTAGAAAAAAATGGTTTAGTATTGTTCAATAGTTTCTTATCAGCTCATTGTGTGTACAATGCAAGTAGTTTGACGCCAACAGGATTTCGGTGGTTCTTTCTTTTGGGAAAGTAGAGAAGTGCCTACTTTTGAATAGATTTAGATTTCGGCTGCGGAAACTTACTGTGTTTCGCTGTGGTCTTGGCTACCTAGCCTGACCTCGAAAAGTGTTTTCGGTCAACATTGGGATGTTAGCGACGGATAGCATGTAATGTGGGATTCTTCATTGGTTGCAACTCTGTGTTTCTGGTTTAAGGCATGTGTGTGGTTGGCCTGTTCAAGGCAAGATGTGAGCAATTCGGAATAAATTATATGAAACTAACATAGTTTATGATCGACAGATTGTAGCGAACGATCATGTTAAAGAGCGGAGTGTGTACGGTTGAGGCAGTTGTTGGGAACTACTACTGTGTTCTAACTAGCCAGTTTCTGATCTGTGGATCATGGTCAAGTAAGGCGAGAAAGTCAAATCACAAATCGGCTTGTATGATGTGAGTCTGTCGTTCCTGGTATTAGGAGTTTCCAGGTGGCAGGTGCCGAAAATGTGTAATTATGGTGGAACCTCGGAGGCTTGGAGGCGGCTATTGTGCGCTGTGGAGGGTCTCCGGGAGTCACGGAGAATCGGTAGCATGGGTTTCTGGAGGTTGTACGCAGTGCAGTGTTGATGATGATGCAGTAACGGGAACACTCCAGGCATCAGCTGATGAGGTATGATTTGTCTTGGTTGTAGGGGGATTGTTTGTGCGGATTTGCTTGAATGTGGAACATACAAATGTTTGGGAGGCCTGGGTCATGGAGATCATAAGGAGGCCCCGTTTGTGCAGGTCATGAAGAGTGGCAGGTGACAAGGGCTAACCGGGGCAGCCAGCTATGCACACGCCATGCTTCTCCGGCATTCGGCATGTCAGCCGCCATCTTTTCCAGTCCCAGGCTGGGGCTTAGCGGAGACATTGAATACCAACCACTGGCCCAACACAGCCGAACGACAACCACATAAAGACAGAACAGACACACTGACAAAGACCATGTCGGAAGAGTGACAGGTATGAACAGATACATAGGAGACAAAATACAGAAACAGTTTTACAACAGTAACGACACTTCTAAGAAGGAATACCAGTGTCATGAAGAACGAACTGGACAAGTTACACAGATGTGAAGAAATCAAACAGGAGGTGGTGACTGACTGGATCAGAGCACAGACACTGACAGATGACGGTGAAGACAGACAACAGACATTCACCAACTGGTTTGAAGAAAGATGAGACAAGAAGAGTACTCAACTCGCACACAAACCTCGAATTGAAAAATAAATCACAACCACTGAAAGACAGACACAGACAGAGAGAAGGGTTGTCCAAAGAGATAATTGACGATTCTATGGGATTCCCCAACCAAGTAGACTGGAAAGCCTAATGACGCCTGTGCACAACAATCATCGAACCACGGAATAGTGTAAATGACAGAAAACGTGGACGCCAGACGACATGCACAAACATAGTACAGACAACCCATGGAATGGTCAGCCCAGAACGATATGGCCAAGTTGGAGGTGGGGGGAAAATATGTCAGCCGAAAAGACATGACATGAGACTTAAGACTACAGAACAAAGGGATACATCTCAAACGACGGGACGAGGGCGCAGGGCACAGAGTGCAAGCTCGCAGGGAAGGGAAAAGACATTTTTCCACAGGGGAAAGCTGGTGGTTCCCACCTGGCATGCTGACTCCCCGGCCTGCGCTCAGGTGGAAGAGTGGAGAAGCACAGCACGCACCCCTGCACTGTCCTTCTCCTCAAACCAGCCTCGTGCATAGCGCCGCGCCACGTTCAGCTGAGGAAGATGGCCCAAGGAGGAAACTCACCCAGCGGCCAGAACACTGACGTCATGGTCACCTAACGCGCGTACCTCGTCTTTCGACCCTCCTCTTCCACCCCCTGCTGGCGAGTAACACGAGCAGCACAGGGTAAGCAATGCCAGAGGTGGTGGAATCAGTGACACCACGGCCGTACACCTCATCGCTCACCAATACAGCAACAGGCAACTCAGTGACAAGCCCCCTCCAGACGGCAAAACAAGGAGTCCCTGGTCTGCCCGACATCGCCAGCAGTCACCCTGCACAGTCCTCATCCGCGCACAAACTCAGACTGGTTGACAGCAGCGACAGGTACTGCGTTACAGCAGTTTCCAAGAAGACATAGGACAGGTCTGTGACCATCCAAGGTCGTTAAAACGTTGTTAAAAACTAGAATGTAAAAATTGCTACAAGAAACTGATAGATGTGTGCCGTTATACCCCTATTAAATAGGATTTGAGGTAATCTCACAGAAATGTTCTTGATTCACAGGTTGAATTACGAGCTAAATATTTGTGGGATTATATCAAGGGGGGTGTCTCCATGCGAAAAAACTCGCTCGACCATGCAGAATTCGGAGATGTTATCTATGCGTAGAGTAGTAGATAAAAGTAGAAAAATGATGCTAGAGTGGAATAAACAATTGCTAGATGATAGAAAATTTATTTGAACTTAGATAAAGATGTTATCTTCTACTGCTAGGTGCCTCCGGAAGGAAGCCCTGGGGTATATAAAAGATAGGTTAATATGAATAGTGTATTAGTAGAGGAAACTCTGAACAATACTTCGAAAAGGCACACATGTATCGTGATGATTATGAGACTTATATGCCGAGGACAGTGTCCATGAAACAAGCTGACATGGATGAATGACAGAATATATTAAGGAATCTAGAATTGGATAGTATGGATGACGAAGTTTGGCAGTTTTCGCGATAGGATTGTAGAATTTGAACAGTTTTTAAATCATGATTAGAGTTATTTTTAGGCTTTGATATGGTTATATTTTGAAGGGTGGCGGCGGTGAGGGAGGATAAAGAGTTAACTATACTTTTGTCATCTCCTAACGGTTCAGGTTACGAGGAGTTGCGGGTCCGTTCATAGGTTACAAGTTTCGAGTTTGCTTTGAGACGAGTGTGTGATCTTCGTGCATTGTCCATGAAACAACTGGAAAGAGCCTTACGATTTTACTGCGAACTCAGATACAGAGCAAGAGGGAAAGATAAAATCATAGGGTCTGAACAGTAATGCTGAGAACATAACAAAATGAAGCTGAACACTGTGTGAATTTCTCGAAAGTGTATACAGAAAGCTTGTAACGCAGTGCCGACTGGAGATAAAGGAAAAAGGTGTATAGGATTATGTGTTGTAAAGGCCTTTTGTGGGCGCTGCATCGCATGTCCCGTAAAGTTTGGTGAGGGAATAGGAAATGTAATGACTGTTTGATTACGGAATGCAAACAGAAGAAGCAAGAAGTAATGTGGTTTACTAAAAAGATTTCAGCGATGTCTGACAATCATGATAATTAGAGAAAAGGAGTATACACGACACGCAAAAATAATAGGCAAATTAAGAAAACTAAAGACAGAATTTGAACTGAAGATATGGTTAAACGATAAAATTCTCTTAACACCCAAAACAGTTGTGGTCTATAATTAAGGTCTGTGAATCGAAAGCTCGTGTAATATAAAACATAGCTATGCAATAACGGGTATATCACTTCTTACTAACGTTTTTAGACACTCGGGATGATAGGTTGTAACACAGATTGGGATATATATGTTAACGGAAGAAATGATGATTTCGAACCATTTTGAAGGATCCTATAACAAGAAAATGAAGTATTAATGCCGGGACCAGCATTGAAAAACAAAAAAATGGGCTGTCCAGAAACTAAAAGTAATAGCAATATCATAAAAAAACGCCAACGCATATGTGTATTGTCAGCGCCTAACTCAACTCGTCAAACGAGTTTTTTGGAAGGTCGTTCCCTGTGAGAGGGCCAAGGCTATAATTATTCCTATTTACAAAAAAGGCGACAGCGCACCATACTGACATTACGGGGAGTACCCTTCCACTAGCATCGTCACAAATATATCGTATATTTTAATAAAAGGTAACTAATGGCTGAGCTAATGAAAACTGACGTGAAAGAACAAGCAGGTTTTCGGACAAATTTAGTACTTTTCTACGGATCATAATATTCACCCTTATACGCGATCGGTCAAAAGACATTGCAATCAAAATAAAGAAACTAGTTTGGTGCTCTTTGTCGATTTCGTTAGGCGCTTCGATCTGTTAATCGAAATATCTTAGGGACTGTCGCGTAAAAATGGAAGAAACGGTAAAGTATATAGGCACGAAGAGTGGAATATAAATCAGTATTAGCAGTGTACGCGCAATATGAGTATTCGGTATATTTCGAATTCCCAAAGGAGTGAAGCAGGGCTGTAGAAGTAAGTCCACAAAGGTGGTGCGTTTTTGTGTGTAAACGAATTAGCCCGTTGAATTACAAAAAAAGAAAACAGGGTTGCAGTTTACGCGAGCATTGGAGGGATGTTACGACTATTTGCCGATGTAGGATTCTCTTGTCTGACACTGTACAGTCTTACAAAACCGACTAGACATATTAACGGAAGAGGCAGATCGCCTAGATTTATCAGTCAATCTGGAAAAAAACACGAACAGCATGAGTGGGTGAGAATGGGACATGTACTCTTACAGTGCGTAAAAATGGTTTATGAATTCTGAAGTGAATTCGTGAATTCGTTATCAAGTTACCTAGGATGACATTTTCAACGGAAGCAAGTTGGAATTTGCAAATGCGTAAGTTGCAGGAAAGGAAAAAAGAGGAAATCGAAAACTTAAAAACGTTACATAGCTCGATTCAGTAGATTGTGCTGTAGTTGTGGAATATGGTTGAATGTTCAAATAGAACCTGATTACGTCAGATGCAGCGGAAATAATATGTGGAATTACTGGAATCCACAAAGAAAACAATACATACATATGCTATCAAACGTTTATTATATGGGCCCAATACCATTGTCAATACTTACGAGATGGAGAAACGGAAGATATCCTTAAAACATCAGAACGTCGTTAAGTGTATTAAATACTGCTAAAACGACTGAAACGTCCAGGGTCAACGTTTATGAGGCAGTCTTTTTACATGATGGGTTATACAATGGAAAGCTGGGGTAAGAAGAATTGGGCATATCTATGTGAAAAAGTTTTGATCAAACAGAGTTTGGAATCGTGTGTGGTCATCAAAGAAGTAGTACCGCATGGGTTTATTTCCGAATTGAAAGTCAGACTCATGTTTTCATTTAACATAATTGGCACTCAAGTGAAAGTAAAGAGAATACTGCTGGTTTGTTTTCGTTTAGGTGCGTCTTCCAAGCTGAAAAGTATTCGTGCGAATAGTCACTGACAATATGGCATTCGACTAATATATGCAAGTGTCGACTAAGACCACTTCGTGCGCAATGCAACCAAAAGATGGTTCAAAACCGGATAACGTCCTAAATACAGTTCCCAGCCCTAGGGGGAGTCGTATTCTGATGAGTATGCATTTCCTTGTGCAGTCATTCATATTTTTGCATACTGAAAAACTGTGGTGTTTCTCAAATCTAAAGCTGGCCCGAAGGGCTAAGATATTTGGGCTATCTATCGGCCGAGATGAGATTGGGAGCTTATCGTTGCAAATGGATATCTAGCTGATAAGCACTGAAATTAAGACAATTACAGCTAAGTTCCAATTAGCTTAACATTTGTGACTAAACTAAAGTAACATTTATATTATGTAAACTCCAGCATTTTGTGAAACACATAAAGAAACATTTATAATTACGCTGTAGTCTCCAGCAAGAATATTTTTTGAAAATTTCACATACAATGTCAATGGATGGTCTAATATAGCATTCTAGAATGTTCTTTTCATTATTTTAGTTATTGCTTATTGGTTTTTATTGTTCATCCTTGTTATTACTTTGTGTTCATTTTGAAACTGAGTTTACGTCACAGCTTAAAGTCGTATCCGTTCATAAGAGCTCATTTTTGGTTTTTTGGTTTTCGTTACGTTAAATGCATCATGTGATTTTTCTTGTATTTATTTGTATTTACAAAAGAAAGTCGTGTATAACCCCCTTGTCAATAGGCCACTTTGGGCAATGACAATAAATTGGTCAAAGCGTCTCTCTCTCTCTCTCTCTCTCTCTCTCTCTCTCTCTCTCTCTCTCTCTCTCTCTCTCTCTCTCTCTCTCTTCTCTCTCTCTCTCTCCTCTGCTCTTTTTCTATCTGTCTATTTCTCTTTCTGTCTGTCTGTCTCTCTTTCCCTCTCTTCCACTCTCTCTCTCTCTCTCTCTCTCTCTCTCTCTCTCTCTCTCTCTCTCTCTCTCTCTCTCTCTCTCTCTCTCGGCCTGCCTGTCTGTCTGTCTGTCTATCTATTTCTCTTTCTGTCTGTCTCTCTATCTTTCCCTCTCTTCCTCCTCCTCTCTCTCTCTCTCTCTTCTCTCTCACCCCCCCCCCCTTCTTCCTGTATGTGCACGTTGTGTGCTTACAGTTGACCTTGTGTGTCTGTGTTCGATCGATTTCATTTTACGTCTCTTTGCAAAATGTGATATTAGACACGTTATTTTTTTTTAAACGAAAACAAAATGCAAACAAGTGGAGGGAAGGAGGAGAAGTTCTGGGAATGGGGTAGGGGATTAATGTATTAAATCTACACAGAACAGTGTGTGTGTGCGTGTTTGCGTGCGTACGTGCGTGTGTGTGCGTGTGTATGCATGTGTGTGTACATGCAAGCACGTGTATGTGAAAGAGAGAGAGATACAGACAGACACGGACAGGGAGAGAGAGAGACGGAGAGACTGTGTGTGTGTGTTGTTGCGCGTGCGTGCGTGCGTGTGTGTGTGTCTGTCTGTGTGTGTGTTTTATAACAACGAGAAGATATCAGAAAACAAAAGTATCCATTGCTAAAGAAAAACAAGAACAAATAAACTTTAAAATTACACATAGAAAGAAAGATAGCGAGCGAGAACAAAAAATTAGTCAGACAGAAAGAAAATATTTTCGATTTCTTGTTTTGGTTGCTGCGTTTTGTTGTGAGCTTGTTTTGGTGCTGTTTTGAAAGAGAGTGTGTGGTCCGGGGAGGGGGGGATGTTGTGTGTTTGCTGATATCTCTGGTCTCTTAGCATGTTTTTTTTTATCTTTAGTTTTCTTTTAGTCTGTTAATGGATTGTTGATGCTGTTCTTTGAGGCAGGGGCAATTATCATTTTGGAAAGAATGAGAGTTGGAGTCTGTCTCAGATCGAATGGTATTCACACAGCCAGTGCCCTAATCTAGCGGGATAGCCTAGTGGTTAAAGCGTTGCGCTCGCGATTTGACAGCCCGGGTTCGATCCCAGATTCCAGCCACCACGGAGACGCCCGTTCAAGGGGATTTTTCCTCTGGAGTTAACATCAGTACTGACTGACTCCACTCCCCCCCAAAATCCCTGGGATGAGATTATAAACTGAGGCTCCTTGTGCAAACGCACGCAAAACGCCTTGCGCACACGTTCTGCCTTTCAAAAGAGTAGGCTATTCCTTACTGGTAAGAACGGATGACAGAAGTTTGTTGGTTTTTTTAAAACGCATTAGACTGGTGTTGTGTTTAGACATTATCTCTGAAGCGGCTACCTTCATGGTGGGGGAAAAAAACGGTTGAAAACGCAAAAATCACACCATTAGTGAACCTCGCAGCTCTTGGTGGAGAACGAAAGAAAAATATAGATAAAAGAATAGCTTAAAATATCTTTAAATCAATTATACAAAGTCTTCATTATATCAAAAACGAAAACAAAAACCTCATGCTAAACTAAAATAATATATTTAAAATGAAATATTATAATCATGATCGCTGTAAAAAGCAGAGACATGGGAAACACAGCAATACCCAGCATGCATTCCAGGCTTCATCAGCGCACTGAGGTATGTAGTCGGTAATCGTCCTCAGTGTAACCTTTCTGCTGCTGTGGTGACGGTTTATGCAATACTCTGCACCTGGTAACACATTGGCTTAAACACACACACACACACACACACACACACACACAACACACACACACACACACACACACACACACATACACACAACACACACACACACACACACAACACACACACACACACAACACACAAAACACACAAACACACACACACACACACACACACACACACACCACACACACACACACACACACACTGAAAATCGTGATCTGTGGCCCATCCCAACAACAACAACAATCTAAGACACGGTCAAAACGAAGTTGGTCAGTCAAAACAAACATCTTCGGTCAACACCCGGTTTCCTTGGTTAACTGTTATATTTTTTCAAATCTCGATTTCCCTCTGTGATTGTCAACCTTGTGTCCTCTTTCACGAACTCTTGTTGAACAGCAAATGTATCCGTCCTTGATGTTCAAGTTGACACACGTGGCTTCCCATTTCAGTAAACAAGAGAAGAAAAAAAACCCATAAAAGTCGGGTCGACTTGACCGACTATACGCCTATCTCCTCCCTAAAGAGTTACTGGGGCTCTGCACTGACGTTTTCTGACAGCGTGTTAGGGAAAAGTGATTTAGTCTTTGTTTTGGCTGCCTCCGTTGTGTGACGTTTCCGTCCTACTGTTCCCACGCCGCTTCGTTCCAATCTCTCCGCCCCAGCCACACCTAAATTCGTCATGTCGCATCCTTAGGGTTAGATAACCACAAGGAACCCATCAATGTCAAGCCCCCCGGGGTTTTTTGTGCTCTAATCCTAAGGATTTTCAGAAAGAATGGAGTCAAACCAATGTTACCTCTAAGGAAAAAAACAGACCGTGCAAGAAGACAACTCAGTGCCGACTAGAGCCCGCCCCAAAAAGATGATGGTCAGATCACAAATCCCATGCTTTCAGCATCCAGCTATTCTAGCTATAGCCCCTGGTACAGACAGCAAACGCCGAAAACAAAAGATTACAAAGAGCAGAGCAGACACACAAAGAGACAGACAAACACACAGATAAGAGACAGACAGACAAACACACAGATAAGAGACAGACAGACAAACACACAGATAAAGGACAGACAGACAAAGAGACAGAAAAAAGAGACAGGTAGACAAACGGACACACCCGACAGACAAAGGGACAGACATACAGACAAAGGGACAGACATACAGACAGACAAAGACAGAAAAAAGGGACAGGTAGACAGAGGGACACACAGACAGACAAAGGGACAGACAGACACACAGATAAGAGACAGACAGACAGACAGAAAAAAGGGACAGACAGACAAAGGGACACACAAACAGACAAAGGGACAGACAGACAGACAAAGGGACAGACAGACAGACAGACACATCAAGGATTTCTTTCCAGCTGGGTAACCTGTGCAACAGGAGCTGGTTAATGTCATCAGTGACGCCTTTGCGGAGCTTCATTGTGGTTTTGTGATTGATGTTGACAGTCAGTGCCAGGTAGCCTGGTCTGTTTGGAGGTGTCCATGAACGAGTTCACTGCAGCAGACAGCTGGGTTCTCTCTCTCTCCCTCTCTCTCTCTCTCTATCTCTCTCTCTCTCTCTCGCTCTCGCTCGCTGTCTCTCTGTCACTGTCTCTCTCTCTCGCTCTCAGTCCCTCTCTCTCTCTATCTATCTATCTATCTATCTATCTATCTATCTATCTCGCTCTCAGTCCCTCTTTCTCTGTCTCTGTCTCTATCTTTGTCTCTGTCTCTCTATCTCTGTTTCTATATCTCTGTCTCTCCGTCTCTGTGTGTCTCTCTTTGTCTCTGTCTCTTTGTCTCTGTTTCTATATCTCTGTCTCTCCGTCTCTGTGTGTGTGTCTCTCTCTCTTTGTCTCTGTCTGTCTCTGTCTGTCTCTTTCTCTGTCTCTCAATAGGCTTTCATGATGTGTTTTCATGCTGTGTGTATTTGGTAATTTGTCATGTTTGTTGTGTCCCCCCCTACCCCTTCCTCCAAGAGGGCTGGATGTGAAAAAAGCAATTGCTGCTCATTCTATTACCTTTTCGAACACATTTCTCTCTCTCTCTCTCTTCTCTCTCTCTCTCTCTCTCTCTCTCTCTCTCTCTCTCTCTCTCTCTCTCTCTTTCGCTCTCTGTCTATCTCTCTCTCTTTCAAACACCACACACACACACACACCCCGCATGCACACACCACACACACACACACACATACACACACACGTGCCACACACACACACACACACACCGCATGTATAGACACACGCGCACACACTATACACCGCATGCACACACACACACCACACACGCGCGCGCATACACATACACACACTCACACACATTTACTCTCAGACACTAACACACATACACACACTCACTTACACTCACACATTCTCTCTTCGGTGATTTTTGTGGGGATTTTTGCGTAGATATTTTTTCCGTAAGCTGTGTAAGTGTATTGCTATGGGCTTTATTTTATTTTATTATCATATATATCCTCCGCTTCGCAGATGACATTGATGGAATAGCAGGATCAGAAAAAGAGCTTGCCAGCCTAACAGAACACTTGGATAAGGCCTCCAAAACATACGGCATGGAAATCAGTGCAGAGAAGACCAAACTGATGACTAATAACACCAACGGCATTAGCACTGATATCAGGGTTAATGACCAGAAGCTGGAAACAGTTCAAAGCTTCAAGTACCTGGGAGCCATTGTATCCGACCAGGGATCCAAGCCAGAAGTAGTATGCAGGACTGCACAGACAATAACAGCTTTGTCAAAACTAAACACCATCTGGAGAGATAAGAATATCTCACTTATCTCCAAGATCAGACTAATGCGCTCCCTTGTCATATCCATATTTCTGTATGCCTGTGAATCATGGACCCTGACTGCAGATTTGGAGAGAAGAGTACAGGCAGTGGAGATGAGATGCTTTCGGAGACTCCTTGGCATCTCCTACAAAGACCACATAAGCAACGAAAGCGTGCATAACAGAATCCAGCAAACCATTGGACCCTATGAGAACCTTCTAACGATCGTGAAAAAGCGTAAACTTAAGTGGTATGGGCATGTCACAAGATCCCAAGGAATTACAAAGACATTTTTGCAAGGCACTGTCCAAGGAGGAAGAAGAAGAGGCAGACCAAGGAAGAGCTGGGAGGATAACATCAGTGAATGGACAGGCCTAGAACTCAACAAAACCCTGAGAAAGGCAGAACAGAGAGAGGAATGGAGGGAACTGGTTGCTGAGTCTTTGAGGGTGCCCCCACGGTCGTCAGACTACGGGACAGATAGATAGATAGATAGATATATCCTTAAGGGCGGGGACTGGATGTAAAAAAGCACATGGGTGCTTATTCATTATCCTCGAAATAAAAGAATTTGTCATTGTCACATACCCCACATACACACACTCACACACACATTTACACAGAGACACACACTCACTCACACACACACACTCTCTCTCTCTCACACACTCTCTCCTCACACACACACACACTCATACACACACTCTCACTCATACACACACTCTCACTCACACACACACACACACACACTCACACACACACACACACACACACATACACACACACTCACTCACACACACATACACACACACACAGAGACACACACTCACACAGACACAGACACACAGAGAGACACAAACACAAACAGACACACACAGACACACACACACACACACACATATACAGCATATATTTATCATACAGGTGTGACAGTTAAAATTAACAAAGATGAAATATTAAATGTAGTTTCTGTATATTTACCTCAAGGTCCAAAAAATGACAACACTGACTGGTTAAAAAACACAGACTTCACAAAACGTAAATGGATCATTCTGGGAGATTTCAATTCTCATGCTCCTTTTGGGATTCTGGGTGCTCTACCATCACCAGCAATCGTTTAGTAGAAAACATTGTAGATTCAAAGCTTTGCTTATTAAATGATGGTAGAGTAACTAGAATCCCTGATATTTCTACTCATAAACCCAGTGCCATTGATTTAGCTCTGATATCTCCAGGGTTAGCAATTAATTGCACCTGGAATGTTGAAGAAGATTGTCTCGGAAGTGATCATTTTCCTATTACATTGTCATTTGAGGACCTTGCGACATCAGATCTACCACATATAGAAGATAAAATTCCTCAATTTATATACAAACTGGCTAACTGGAGTACTTTTCAATCATTTCTGCAAGCTATTGATATTGAAGCGATTGCAGAGGATGATGTTGATAAATTCTATTCAAATTTTGTGGCAAAGCTCATGCTTGCAGCTGAGTTTTCCATACCCAAACGCAAAACCAGCAAGAATGGAAAGCGATCAGGCAATAGATGGTGGACTAAAACATGTGAAGAAGCAGTAAACTATAAAAAGGAACAGTACAAAACATGGTTAAAAGATCAATCAGAAGAAAACTTTATTCGTATGAAATGTGCTAAATGTCATTGTAAAAAAGTAATTGCCCAGGCCAAAAAACAAGTATTGGACAGAATTCTGTACAAATGAAGTATCAGAATCCAAGGACTTACATAAAGTTTGGAAGAAAGTTACTGAAATGAAGAATGGATTTCAACTCCCATCATATCAATCAAGTTTGAATATAATAGATTTCCAAGTACAGTTGAAAAAGCAGAAGCCTTTGTCACAATGCTTTCAAAAAATAGTTCATCCTTAAAGCTTCAGTCGGACTTCAAAAGTAATGACTCATCAGAAAAGCTAAACAAATCAGAAAATCCATCATCATATAATGCTGATTATTTGAATGCTCCCTTTCAATATGACGAATTTATTGAAACGTTAGATTCGTTTTCACATAACAAGACAGCAGTTGGTCCGATGGTATATCTTATCAAATGTTGACCCATATGCCTTTAAAATGGAAAAGGCTACTTTTTTCATTTTTCCAAAATTGTTGGATAAATGGCACTCTTCCTAATATCTGGAGGCAGTCGATAGTAGTTCCAATTCTTAAGAAAGGTAAGATGCGGTCATCAGTAGATAGTTATAGACCGATTGCTCTTACTTCCCAAGTGCGTAAAGTAATGGAAAAAAATATACATAAGCGTCTGTTTCATTATTGTGAAAAGAATGATGTTATCCCAATCAATCAGGTTGCGCTGGCTTTCGAAAGGGAAGATGTACTTCTGATCACTTAGTTAATTTAACCCATCAAATTAAAAAAAAATTTCCAGAAGAAAAAGCGTATTAGCCACATTCTTTGACGTGAAGAAAGCTTACGATAGAGTCTGTCATGAACAATTGTTGCATAAATTGAAGCACATTGGTATCAATGGAATGTTATATAAATATCTTATAAATTTTTTATCTGGTAGATCAATTTGTACCAAACTGGGTCCAGTCTACTCATCCTTTAAGTCTATTGATTTAGGTATTCCGCAGGGATCAGTGCTTGCCCTGATTTTGTTCTCTAATCTTGTACATGATCTTCCTAGTTGTTTGTCAACTGATACACAAGTTGTTCAGTATGCTGATGACATTGCTATATGGATAAATACTTCCGTTCGGAAAAACACCACAAAAAGAGTTATCAATCATGTTGAAAAAATATATCAAGACGAGCTTAATAAATTCT
>CM054153.1:11064135-11076635 GCA_028751875.1 Rapana venosa
GGAGTAGAGTCAAAACAAACAAGTCTCAAACAGTTGAAGGGACAGACAAACAGAGTGTCTCTCTGTTTGTCTGTCCCTTCAACTGTTTGAGACTGTTTGAGATGGACATATATAAAAACAGACAGACAGGCAGAGAGGCATGCGGGGTTTTTTTCCCTTCAGCTGTTTAATGCCTGCAACTGGAGCTAGTTAATGTCGTCATTGACGTCACTGAAGAGCTTCATTGGCTTCCAATCGATGTCAGCATCCCACACAAAGTGGCCTGGTCTGTTGGAGGTGTCCCTGATCGAATTCACTGCACATAGCTGTGTCGTTCATTTGTTTGTCTCTCTGTCTCTCCTTGTTTATCTCTCTGTCTCTTCTCTCTCTCTCTCTCTCTCTCCTCTCTCTCTCTCTCTGTCTCTCTCTCTTTCACACACACACACACACACACACACACACACACACACACACACACACACACACACACACACACACACACACACACCAGACGACGAGGACTCAGACATCATCACCAGAATCACAGTCACGACCACTGAACACTTCAGGAGCCTTAACCCCTCACACACAGCCTGGCGTGGTGGCGTAATGCCCGTGTGACAGACAGACACCGCCTCCTCCTGATGGCCGCTGTCCTCCCTTGTTGGTAGCGGAGGTGCTGGCTTGGAAAGGGAGGAGAAAGACAACACCTCGTGTTGCTCTTTCCTCTGGATCTTCTCTGGAGATGAGATGGTCAAGTGGTTAGAGCTCCTAGCATGTGATCTTATGGATTTTTGTGGCGTCTCTATCTATCTATCTGTCCCGTAGTCTGACGACCTTGGGGGCACCCTCACAGACTCAACAACCAGTTCCCTCCATTCCTCTCTCTGTTCTGCCTTTCTCAGGGTTTTGTTGAGTTCTAGGCCTGTCCATTTTGTGGCGTACCGACTCGAATCCTCTCTTGTCGAAGTTTGTCTGTTTTCTGCCTTCTTGGTGCGTTCTTTTTTTTTTTTTTTTTTTTTCTTTTTTTGGGGGGGGGGTGTGTACAGAAAGACGTGGAATATAACGAATTCTTTCCCACTCCAAAGCTGTATGTGCTGGGCCTGATGTGTCAAGCGCTTAATGGCAGTGTAACGCGTTTTCGCTCATATGACAGACAATGGTAGTTGCTGCCTGAGCGTTCGACGAAGAAGAAGAAGGAGAAGAAGAACAACAACAAGAACAAGAAGAATCCTCTCTGAGATGTATATAATGTGAGGGGTTTTTTTCACAAAGAGTTGATAAAGTTTTGACTCCATGCCCCCTTTAATTAAATCCTTCCGAGGAGTAAACGCAGGCTTTATATCTTGCGCACACGTCAAAAAGCTATTCAGCTTTTACAGTAGTAGAGGCAAACTATGACTGATGGTGTGGAGGATACCAACATACTCAGCATGCAGTCTGCAAAGCGGAGAGGGACGGAGTCCACCAGATTTAACCCACCCAGAACACATTGTCTGAAAGTTTTCATGCACTCTGCCAGCGATGCAACAAGAAGTTAACGCAGCAGCAAAATCAAGTTCAAGTCCAAAGAATGAAAACCTTGATCTAGTGTCAAAAAAGTTAACACGCAAACTTTTCCAAATCAAACTTGGGTCTGTCAATAATCACTTTTCTTATATAAAAGAAACGTTTATTGTTCTGGACTTCTCTTCAATTTTCGAAGTGTTTCTGCTCTTTTTGCAGCTCTTGTATGGATGTGTAAAAAAGCACGTCAGCCCTAAGTCACGATGAATCAGCCTTCAGTGTCACATTTTTGCACTGATTCGTTTTTGTTCGTAAAAGCCACAAAAGGTGGTGTGACTGGACAGTCTTTATCGTTAACGCCCTGAAGAAGTTTTATTTTAGAGTGTTTGTACTGACTTTTTCAACAGCATGTCTGAGAAATTGAACCTGACAGAGACGATACCTCCCCAGGTCTTAGTTTGCATGCTAGGAATGTGCGTGTTCTCCATAACACCAGCTGATGCCAGCCGACTCCTTTACAAAAGACAGGTTGTGTTTTTGTGTGGGGGGGGTTTTAGATGGGGGGTTTTCCTCCACTAGAGCTCTGAGGTTCACTAATGGTTAGATTTTACGCATGCGACCGTTTTTACCCAGCATTAAGGTAGCCGAATTCCGACTTCGGAGATTTATGCTGGGTATGTTCATGTTTCAGTAATCCATTGCACACTGACATAAAATACGGGATCTTTAGCTTGCATATTTGATCTTCTGCGTGTGTATTTTCACGAAGGGAATTATAGCACTGGCAGACGTGTACTTGAAGTTGACCTGGAAGATCGTTAAAAAAAATCCCCACCCTTCATTCACCAGATGCCACTGAGATTCAAACCCACGACTTCATGGACCCACGGGGTTGAAGCCAAACGGCCTTAACCACTCGGCCATAGCATCCAGTGCTGACAGGTTTCATGTATATGCAAGATTTTGGGGGGGTGAGCTTGCAGCTGGACTTCGGTTTATAATTATCTGGAGGACATTCAGGGGAGTAGAGTCAAAACAAACAAGTCTCAAACAGTTGAAGGGACAGACAAACAGAGAGACAGATGGACATCTATAAAAACAGACAGACAGGCAGAGAGGCATGCGGGTTTTTTTTTCCTTCAGCTGTTTAATGCCTGCAACTGGAGCTAGTTAATGTCGTCATTGACGTCACTGAAGAGCTTCATTGGCTTCCAATCGATGTCAGCATCCCACGCAAAGTGGCCTGGTCTGTTGGAGGTGTCCCTGATCGAATTCACTGCACATATCTGTGTCGTTCATTTGTTTGTCTCTCTGTCTCTCCTTGTTTATCTCTCTGTCTCTCTGTCTGTCTGTCTGTCTCTCTCTCTCTTCTCTCTCTCTCTCTCTCTCTCTCTCTCTCTCTCTCTCTCTCTCTCTCTCTCTCTCTCTCTCGGTTTATGGAAGATGGGAATGAAAGCTGCGAAAGGGAAGAGACTGTTACACTGGCAGATGTAATGGAAAGGTTGCAGCAAATGACGGAGAAGGCTGAAGATGTCCACTTCATGCTACGTGACATGAGACAGTGCACTGCTAGGACCACTGCTGTGTTGAAGGGAAATGTTTACAAAGATATTTCTTGATTAATGTGTTGTACACTTCCGGACTGACTTAACAACATGAAGAAACTGTGGTCCAATGAATGACATTATATGTATATAGAACAATGATATGGAATCCATGTCATGAAGACTGTTGGGGCTGTCATTAATTAATTATGCTTTTCGTTGATTCTGTGTTTTGTGCCCAGTCCCCATCGCACTGTCCCATTGTGAATGGGCGGTGATGCTTATCACAATAAACTGTTGTCAAAATGTTGTCATTGTCCTCTCTCTCTCTCTCTCTCTCTCTCTCTCTCTCTCTCTCTCTCTCTCTCCTCTCTTCTCTTCTCTTCTCTTCTCTTCTCTTCTCTTCTCTTCTCTTCTCTTCTCTTCCTCTTCGCTTCTTCGCTTCTCTTCTCTTCTCTTAATTTCCTTGTTCTTTATTGTTTCCTTGCTCTTTCCTCTTAATTCCCTCTTCTCTTCCCTCCTCTCTCTCTCTCCTCTCTCTCTCTCTCTCTCTCTTCTCTCTCTCCTCATCTCTCTCTCTCCCTCTCCTCTCTCTCCTCTCTCTCTCTCTTCTCTCTCTCTTCACACACACACACACACACACACACACACCACACACACACACACACACACACACACACACACACACACCAGACGATGAGGACTCAGACATAATCACCAGAATCACAGTCACGACCACTGAACACTTCAGGGACCTTAACCCCTCACACACAGCCTGGCGTGGTGGCGTCATGCCCGTGTGAGAGACAGACACCGCCTCCTGATGGCCGCTGTCCTCCCTTGTTGGTAGCGGAGGTGCTGGCTTGAGGAGAGAAGACAGACTCTCCTTTGCCTTTTCAGATATGTTGCCTTTCCTTGCACTAGAACTGTGGGTGGCAAAATATAGAGAAGAGAAGAAGATCATACTTATCGTCTGTTAAGAGCCACAACCATACATCTCCATTTTGAAAATATATGGATGTGGCTCTCAATATTCAATATTCCACATGTTTTAAAAAGTATAGACGGGTATCATGTTTTGTGTTTAAACGGAGGAGAAAGTTGTGTTTTCACTGTAAAGCACTCCCTCAGGAGTCAGTGGGGTATTGCACTCGGTTTTTCCATGGATCCGATAAAAAAAAATTCTCTTTTCTTGTTCATTGGCTAGAGCTCTGAAGTTAATTTATTTTTATTTTATTTATTTTTATTCTTTTATATCGAGGATAATGGAATAAGCACTCATGTGTTTTTTTACATCTAGTCCCCGTGTGTATGCGGTTTTGTAAATTTTGTCATCCGTTCCCACCGGCACACAATGGCCTACTTTTACGAGTCCTTCGGATGAGACTATAAACCGAGGTCCCGTGTGCGAACGCACGCAGAACATCTTGCGCACACGTTAAACCCCGTTCCGCTTTTCGGAAGAGTAGGCCATTGTGTGCCGGTGGGAACGGATGACAAAATTGACAAAACTGCATACACACGGGGACTGGATGAAAAAAGCAGATGAGTGCTTATTCCATTATCCTCGAAATAAAAGATAATAACAAAAAATAATAATAACAATACGAAATAACGTGTGCGCAAGATGTTCTGCGTGCATTCGCACACGGGGCCTCGGTTTATAGTCTCATCCGAAGGACTTTTGGGGAGAGTGGAGTCTGCACTGATGTTAACTCCAGGGGAAAATGTCCCTCTGAACGGGATTCGAACCCGGGTCGTCAGATTGCGATCGCAGTGTTCTAACCACTAGGCAATCCCGTTCAGCAATGGTGAGACTTTTGCATATGAAACTGTTTTTTCCCTCTATTAAGGTATTCTGACTTTGGGGATCATGCCTACACACAACACCAGTGTGAATCCGTGTCTCGTTTTTTTTATATATTTCTTCGTCATCCGTCCCTGCCTGTAAGAATGGCCTGCTATACTCTTCCCAAAGGCGGAGCAGGTTTTAACGTGTGCGCAAGATGCTCTGTTTGCGTTCACACACGGCACCTGAGCTTATAGTCTCATCTAAAAGACTTTCGGAGGAGGAGTGGAGACAGTACTGATGTTAACTCCAGGGGGAAACATCCCCTTGAACGGGCGTCTCGGTGGTGGCTCGAACCTGGGCTCGAACCCGGACCGTCACATCGCGAGTGCCATTCTCTAACCACTCAGCTGTTTCATCCCCCCGTGTTGTGAATAAACTAAACCTAGTTTGAGTCTGTCCCTCTCTTGATCTTGTTACACGTGTGTCTTCAAAGTTTAGACTCAGATTGCGTGTTAATAAGTAGAGGTCAGACATCGGTGGAACTCCCGAGTATAAGATCTTTTGGTCCAAACAGTGGCAGTGCAGATGCTTGTTACGAATAAACGAGATGCGGCGATTGCAGAGTTGGGGCACACGTGGCAGGGTGCGCACTCGTGTGGAACTAGTGGCTCCGCTAGGTGATAGAATAAAGGTGAGAGCGTTCAATCCCTTCACGGTAAAAACTTCCATGGCAGGTGAGGGAGTCATGTTGCCCATGTTAAAGGGAACACTGAACATGACTAAGCTTGCTATTGGAAACTGAAGGAACCCCCCCCCCCTCCTCCACAACACAGTAACACACACACGCTCGCACGCACGCACGCACACACACACGCTCGCACGCACACACACACACTAACAAACACACTTAAGTGAACAGACGTAAAATTGAAGACACACACATACTCTCTCTCTCTCTCTCTCTCTCTCTCTCTCTCTCACTCTCTCTCTCTCTCTCTCTCTCTCTCTCTCTCTCTCTCTCTCTCTCTCTCTGGCTCTCTCTCTCTGGCTCTCTCTCTCTCTCTCTCTCTCTCTGGCTCTCTCTCTCTGGCTCTCTCTCTCTCTGGCTCTCTCTCTCTGTGGCCTCTCTCTCTCTCTTTCTGGCTCGCTCTCTCTCTCTCTCTCTCTCTCTCTCTCTCTCTCTCTCTCTCTCTCTCTCTCTCTCTCTCTCTCTCTCTCTCTCTCTCTCTCTCTCTCTCTCTCTCTCTCTCTGGCTCTGGCTCTGGCTCTCTCTCCCCGCCTCCCCCTCCCTCTCCCTCACTTACCCACCACACAAACCTGGATCGTCGATATTTTTAACCATCAGCAATAGAATTATACATAAAAGACATATAGACGTCATGATGCCCACAGTGTGGGCACATACAAAAGACATATAGACGTCATGATCCCCACAGTGTGGGCAGATACAAAAGACATATAGACGTAGTTCACATGGTTAAGTCATATGTAAAAGACATATAGACGTAGTTCACATGGTTTAGTCATATGTAAAAGACATATAGACGTAGTTCACATGGTTTAGTCATATACAAAAGACATATAGACATCAGTTCACATGGTTTAGTCATATACAAAAGACATATAGACATCAGTTCACATGGTTTAGTCATATATAAAAGACATATAGACGTAGTTCACATGTTTTAGTCATATACAAAAGACATATAGACATCAGTTCGCATGGTTTAGTCATATATAAAAGGCATATAGACATTAGTTCCCATGGTTTAGTCCTAGATAAAAGATATATAAACGAAGTTCACATGGCTTAGTCATATATAAAAGACATATAGACATCAGTTCACATGTTTTAGTCATAGATAAAAGATATATAGACATCAGTTCACATGTTGTAGTCATATACAAAAGACATATAGACGTAGTTCACATGGTTTAGTCATATACAAAAGACATATAGATGTAGTTCACATGGTTTAGTCATATACAAAAGACATATAGACGTAGTTCACATGATTTAGTCATATACAAAAGACATATAGACGTAGTTCACATAGTTTAGTCATATACAAAAGACATATAGACGTAGTTCACATGTTGTAGTCATATACAAAAGACATATAGACGTAGTTCACATGGTTTAGTCATATACAAAAGACATATAGACGTAGTTCACATGGTTTAGTCATATATAAAAGACGGATAGACATCAGCTCACATGGCTTAGTCATATATAAAAGACATATAGACGTAGTTCACATGTTGTAGTCATATACAAAAGACATATAGACGTAGTTCACATGTTGTAGTCATATACAAAAGACATATAGACGTAGTTCACATGGTTTCATCATCATCATCATCAGACCCGTGACCTTGGCGGTCGTGGGGGAGACATGAAAGACGATGCCGTGGTAAGCCTCCTCCATCCATCTCGGTCCTCGGCTCTGCGCAGTAGTGCCGAGTCATTCATCCTGGTCCATTCTCTGATGTTGTCCATCCATGACTTGTTCTGTCTTCCCCTCATTCTGCCACCTTCGAGTGTTCCCTGCAGTACTGTTTGGGGCAGAGTGTTGTGGCGGGTGACGTGGCCGAACCATGTCAGCTTTTTCTTCTTGACGATGGTGAGAAGAGGTTCCTGTGGACCTGCCAGCCGTGTTATTTGACTCTTGACAAATTCATTGGTCTTTCGTTCTCTCCAGGATATGCCCAGTAGTTTTCTATGGCATTTTGTTTCGAATGACTGGATTCGCTTTGCTGTTTCAGCAGTCAATGTCCAGGTTTCACTTCCGTACAGCAGGATCGACTGAATTAGGGCTTTGTAGAGCTTTAGTTTGATTGGGAAACTGATCTCTTTACTTTTCCATATGGTGGTGAGTTTTGTCATGGAAGATGTTGCCATGGCTATTCTGACTTTGATTTCTGTCGTCGATCGCCCGTCCTTTTGTGAGTGTAGCGCCGAGGTATTTAAAAGCGTCTACCTCCCCCAGTTGTTGGCCGTTCATGTAAATTTTAGCGGTGGCATTGCTCGTGCTGTTCACAAGTACTTTACTTTTCTCCGAGCTCACCTCCATCCCATATGCTCCAGCTCTGTTCTCAAGTCTGGTCGTAAGATCTTGCAGCTCTGTGTTACTTCCGCCCATGAGGTCAATGTCATCGGCAAACCGTAAGTTGTTGAGGGGTCTGCCGCCAATGGAGATGGTAGGGTGGAAGTCATGGAGGGTCTCTCTCATGATGTTTTCCAAGAACAGATTGAACAGGATGGAGATAACAGGCATCCTTGTCGGACCCCAACTGTGGTTTTGAAGTAGTCTCCGACCTGATTTTTTCAGAAGGACTGCACTGCTTGCCGTGTTGTATAGTGCTTGAATGGTTTGCACTAGTCTTCTTCAATGCCAAACATTCTGAGGACCTGCCACAGGCCTTCGTGCCATACTCTGTCAAAAGCCTTCTTGAAGTCGATAAAGTTGTGGAACAGGTCTCTCTGATGTTGAAGATGTTTTTCCATCATGATGTGGCAGTTAAAAATCTGTTCGATTGTGCTCCTGCCTGCCCTGAACCCAGCTTGTTCCTCCGCAAGGTGTTCTTCTGCCTCCTTCTTGAGTTGATTCAAAATAACTTTGAGCATGATCTTGCTGGCGTGGCTGATGAGGCTGATTGTTCTATAGTTTTGGCATTGGCGTAAATTCCCCTTCTTGGGCATGGTTTAGTCATATGCAAAAGACATATAGACGTAGTTCACATGGTTTAGTCATATACAAAAGACATATAGACGTAGTTCACATGGTTTAGTCATATACAAAAGACATATAGACGTAGTTCACATGGTTTAGTCATATACAAAAGACATATAGACGTAGTTCACATGGTTTAGTCATATACAAAAGACATATAGACGTAGTTCACATGGTTTAGTCATATACAAAAGACATATAGACGTAGTTCACATGGTTTAGTCATATACAAAAGACATATAGACGTAGTTCACATGGTTTAGTCATATACAAAAGACATATAGACGTAGTTCACATGGTTTAGTCATATATAAAAGACATATAGACGTAGTTCACACGGTTTCTTCTTCTTCTTCTTCAAGTGTCCGGTCTGGTCCTGCAGACATCGACGATCATGGCTCTCCATTCTTCCCTGTTCTCGGTCCCTCTCATGAGCTCATTGTTGGTGCCCTCTTTATTCGTTGCGAATTTGTTTAAGCTGTCTGTGAATTTTGTGCGTTGTCTTCCTCTGCTCTTGTTTCCACAGATTTTGCCACTCCATAACAGTTTCTCTAGTCGTCAGCCCTGATTATATGGCCGAAAAATTTGAGCTGTCTTTCTCTGATGGTGTTGAGAAGGGATCTCTTGTACCCAGCCATTTCCATTACTTCTGCATTAGTTTTTCTTTTTGTCCATGAGATTTTCATGATTCTCCTGATGAACCACATTTCTCTGCTTCTAGTCGCTGTTCTGTGTCCTTGGCTAGGGTCCAGCACTCACATCCGTACAGAAGAATGGACCATACGTAGGCTCTCAAAACATGGATCTTTATCTTGAGGCTTATCTTACTGTTGGTAAAAATGCATTTCATGTTGTTAAAAGTTGCCTTAGATTGACCGATTCTCTTCTTGATTTCTGTGTCACACTTGCCGTCCGGGGTGATAGTACAGCCAAGGTATTTAAAGGTGTTTACTTGTCTGATTCTCTCTCCTTTACAGGCTATGTTGCATTGTGGTACAACAGCTTTTTTCGAGATCACCATGCATTCTGTCTTCTTTGCATTGAGCTGTAATCCTTTCTTTTCGCTTTCGTCTGCTACTGTTGTTAAAATCTTTTGCAGTTTTTCTTCAGAGTCGGCGATAAGGACTGTCATCTGCATATCTCAGGTTGTTGATGTTGTGGCCACCTACACTAATTCCCTCATGATTCTCAATATTTCGTAGAATTATTTCACTATATACATTAAATAAATCAGGCGAGAACACGCAGCCCTGCCTCACACCCCTGCAGATTGGTCTATATTGACTGATGTCATTGTCGACTCTAATGGCTGCCTCCTGTTCCCAATATGTGTTTCTGAGGACTCGAAGATCTTTCCCGTCGATGTATAGCCCTGCCAGAATATCACACAAGTCGGAGTGTCGTACTTTGTCGAACGCTTTTGAGTAGTCAATGAAGCAGAGGTACAGGTCTTTCTGGACCTCGATGGATCTTTCCATGAGAGTTTTCAATGCGAAGATTGCATTTCTGGTGCCTTTGTCTGCCATGAATCCAAATACCGTTTCTGATATTTCTGGGAGTATTTTATTTCTCATTCTCTTCATGAGTATTCGTAAAAGAACTTTGGTGAGGTGACTCATCAGGCTGATTGTACGATGTTGGTCACATTCAGCTGTACCCAGTTTCTTAGGGATCGCAATGTAGATGGACTTCTTCATATCTGTCGGAATCTCTCCTGTGTCATATATATTGTTTAGTAGTTTTGTGACTGCCTTAATTCCCACTTTATCCAGGGCTGTTATCAATTCAGATGGGATATCATCAGGTCCTGGTGCCTTACCACTTTTCATCTTGCTGAGTGCATGTCTCACTTCGTCTTCCATGATTATGTGGCCATCTTCGTTGCTGATATGAGGAGGTGGACCTCTGTCGTCGTGGTATAACTCTTCGATGTATTCTGACCACCTGTTAAGAATATCTTCTTTTTCCATGAGTATATCTCCATCTCTCGACTTTATACAACCTGTTTTTGCAGATGATTTCTTCCCTGTCACATCTTTTATTTTTTCATGCATAAGTTTGTTATCAAAATTTAGTCATATATAAAAGACGGATAGACATCACCTCACATGGTTTAGTCATATATAAAAGACGTATAGACATCAGCTCACATCATCATCATCATCATCATCATCATCATCATAATGTATGGAACTTATATAGCGCTGAATCTTGTAAAGCAACAAATCAAAGCGCTCAGATGACTTTTTTTATATCGAGGATAATGGAATAAGCACTCATGGGCTTTTTTACATCCTGTCCCCGTATGTATGCGGTTTTGTAAATTTTGTCATCTGTTCCCACCGGCACACAATGGCCTACACCTTCGAAAAGCGGAACAGGATTTAACGTGTGCTCAAGATGTTCTGCATGCGTTCGCACACGGGGCCTCGTTTTATAGTCTCATCCGAAGGACATAAGCTCACATGGTTTAGTCATATATAAAAGACGTATAGACATAGTTCATAGGGTTCACCTAAAGCCAGAATAGGGGAGGCAGACCAGAGAAAATTGCCTACAACTAGCCCTGACTGCTTGTGTTAAAGTCTTCTGTTTCATGTTCTGTCTGAACACTTTGCACCCAACTACCCTTACCCCTACCTCTGATCTCATACCACTCCCTTTTATAACATACACACCCTACACACTCACACACACACACACACACACACACACACACACAAACACACACACACGCACATCTTCTGCCACGGGTTATTCTGTCTAAAAGGTACGAGGGAAGGGCAGCAACTGAGGAATTAAGGTGGGGGGGCGGGGGTTGGACTGTAGGAAACATGACCAAATGAGTGAAGAAACTGTCTAGTGATTGAGCGAATGAAAAAGTGAAGGATATCATGTTCGTTAGGGGGCTGTGACCAAAGCGGGAACGAGTCATTGAGCTAACGAGCGGGTCAATGCATGACAGGCGTGTTAGCTGTAGCGCAACGATGCGTGTCACCTGGAACCAGTCGTACCGATGCATCTCTCTCTCTCTCCCCCCCCCCTCTCTCTCTCTCTCTCTCTCTCTCTCTCTCTCTCTCTCTCTCTCTGTCTGTCTGTCTGTCTGTCTCTCTCTCTCTCTCTCTCTCTCTCTCTCTCTCTCTCTCTCTCTCTCACTCTGTATCACTATCTGTCTCTCTCTCCCTTTGTTTCTATTGTGTGAGAGTATAAGTATTGGATTATTATTATTAATATGTATTCCTACGGGCGGGGACTGGATGTAAAAAAGCACACGAGTGCTTATTCATTATCCTGGAAATAAAAGAATTTGTCATTGTCTCTCTCTCTCTCTCTCTCTCTCTCTCTCTCTCTCTCTCTCTCTCTCTCTCTCTCTCTCTCTCTCTCTATCTATCTATCTATCTATCTATCTATCTATCTCTATCTCTATCTCTATCTCACACATATATAGTATAATATCACTAAATGTGAATAGACTTTGAACTTGCAATAACACATACAAACATACGCTGTCTCTCTCTCTCTCCCCGTCTCTCTCTCTGTCTCTCTCTCTCTCCCTCCCCCCCCCCCCCCCCCCCCCCTCTCTCTCTCTCTCTCTCCCTCTCTTTCTCTTTCTCTGTGGTGGAGAGTTTTAAAATGTATGTATAAAAGATGCCCTAATTATTTTTTTTATTTTTTCAGTGGTTTGCTTTTGTTATTAGATAAATTTTGTGTTTTCCTTACTCTCTTTTTTTTATTGAAAAACTTATTTATCTAAAAGACTTTTGGGGCAATTTTTTTCTCTTTATTTTTTTTTCGGGGGGGGGGGGGGTAGATGGGGGGGGGGGGGGGGAAGAATCTGGAACCAAGGTGATTTCTTATTATGGTCCCCAGTCCTGTTTTATGCTTTTCCCGAAAACAGTCCAGGCCATTTCGCTCGGGGATCGAAACAAAATATAAAAAAGACAT
>CM054153.1:11086635-11091635 GCA_028751875.1 Rapana venosa
AGGAATATATAGGATAAACGTTTGATGGCTAAACTCATGTTGCACCTAACATTTGTGATTATGGAAGGAATATCAAGGATAAACATTGATGACTCAATAGGTTTCTTGCCTACATAACAACAGTAATATAATAATAATAATAATAATTGGAACTTTTATAGCGCTATATCTTGCAAAGACAAATGAAAGCGCATGCATTCAACCTAATCTTACACAGTCATGCAGTCAATGGTAAATAATCAATAGTTTAAACAAACAGATATTTACAACCATGGTGCGCTGCAGACAAAATCTATGAAATAAAATTTCAATAGTCAAATGTTTTTCAAAAGCACACACACACTCACACAGGTCGTATAATTTAGCAGGGTGATATGACATGGGTTAGTGAAGGTGGGATAGTTCTGATATGAAACAAGAGGGGGGAAATCTTAGGATTGAAATAAGCATGTCTTGAGGCTGGATTTAAAAGTGTCATAACTAGGTTTCTGGCGAAGAGAGAGAGGGAGCTCATTCCAGGTCGATGGACCCGAAATAGAGAAAGAGCGGCGGCAAAGTAAAATTCATCGCAGTTTCCGCCAGTCGAGATTCCTACCCGCCTGCACGACATACCTCAAACATGTTAGCATTGCTGTAAAAGTTGTTGCTTAAAATAACAAACTTTAACACTTCGTCTGCCGTCCTGTGCTGAAAATGTTCGCTGGGAGCTAACTAACACCCTGGCAAATCATGGTCGTAAAAATGTCACTGAAAACCAAGAGCGCCTATCGAAAAGCTGTGCCATCAGCTGTTTTGTAGGTGAAGACTAAAGGAGCAGTGTGGTGTGAAGCCATCGCTATAACTGGAAGCGAAATCGTAAACTTCATACTGAGAACAGCGATGGAAGAAGGAAGAGGTTAATACCACGGGAAGCAGGACAGGGTTTGGTCTTTAGCAGATGAACAGTATCAGAACTAGATCATTCATGTCTGATTTTTTTCCTTTTATTTTTGATCAGCCTGAAGCAGTCGGTCACTACTTTCTCCTTTTTCACCCAAATTACTTTCCGGGGAATGGAGGCCAGTGCCGATGTTTAAAAGAAAAAACTAAAACTGGAAAGTGGCAGGACAGTTCAGGGCGGGAAGGTTCTGGGTTCGATTCCCGCGGGGTCTTCCCAGGTTTGACAGGAATATCGAACTGAATGTCAAGGCTTTCGGGGAGACTTTAAACCAGCCGGCTGTGTGTGCTTACGAACTTGTGCACGTCAAAAGAACCCACGACAGTTGAAAATTGAAAAGAGCAGGGAGCTACTTCCCCACTGTCCTGACAAAACTGGCAGGTTCAGTCCTCAACTGTATCCCCAAGTCAGAATGCGGCTACCTTCAGGGTGGGGGGTGGGGGGGGTGGGGGGATGGTCGCATACGCAAAAATCTCACCATCGGTGAACCTCGGAGCTCTAGCCGAAGAACGAAAACAAAGCAAAAAAAAACAAAACAAAAGGCCAAACGAAAGAAGAAAAATCCCCTTGGATACATCAGTGGATGGATACTCGAACAGTCACATCACGAGCACTAAACTCTAACCACAAGGCTACCAAGACCCCAGACCCCGCCCTTTAGAATTTGATAAAGCCATCAAGAAACGGGATTTACGTAGACTCGGCGGGGTTTTTTTTAGGCTACTAAACTTATTTCGACAGTTGAGTAGCAGATGTTTTGTGGATCTAACCCCGTACCAATGGGATGCAATGACCTTCAAGCAGTTGAATGTGGAAGTGGTAGAGGTGATCTCAGTCTACATCGCTATGAGCAGTCTCGATCCCCTCTTTCTTCTTGTCCTACAACATTTCTTTTACAAATACTTAGGTTTGAGTGAGCCTGACAAAACTTGTCGGTTTTTTAGAGTACCATTTCTCCTACCACTTGAGGTACTCCGGCACGAGGGCCAGAGGTAGGTAGACCCAGGCGACGCTGGAGTGATTCCGTGGCAGAAACACTGAAAGTCCATGGATTGTCTGTCCCTCCTCCAAGCTACCCGTCTTGCAGCAGACAGACATTTATATCTCCCCGCGACGCCACAGAGTACAAGCGGATGGAAAAAGTAAAGTAAAATATTTCTCCTACCAGAGATCATTCAAGTGCTGTTGAATTTAGACTTACATATTAATTGACGGATCAGAAGTACTTAAAATGTCTTCGTCTGTGACCCTCTTGGCAATTCGAATAACGATCCTGTAGTGTCTCTGCGTCGTCTTTCGAAGAACGATGTCAGTAAATACAAGAAGTGCCACAACAAAAAACCAACAATAGTCGCTGCATTGTATGAAGCAAAAAGAAACAGAAAGGCGGCTTGTTTGTCGGAAATATGGATTCTGGCCTTGACTACAGTGTGGATATGCAGTGTGTAGTCTCCGAGGGCTTTGTTAAACTAGCACGCTAAAAACAATAAACACCTTGTTCACAGTGTCCTTTATTTTTTGTAGGGGTGGTTTTCAATATAGACTGACACTGTTTTGTTTTCTTTTAAGATTTGTCGGGAACGGGTTTGGAAGCAGCTTCAAAGAATGCAATCTCGGAAACTGTTCCTGAATCACAGGCATCACTAAACTTCACAAAGGAATGTGAGTAGAGAGGGAGGAGGGATAGACAAGTGAAGAAGTATGTATATGAATAAACAAATAAATAGATAAATAAAACGGAGACAGTCATAATGATGCAGACAGACAGACAGACAAACAGATAGATCCTGATGCAACATTGTACGTGTGTTGTCTCCCTTCTCTCTTCCTCCATGTTCACCTATCTCTTGTCGATTCTTTCCCCTTCGTTTGATTTTTCTTTCGATCCAGTTTGTGTAAGTTTTGTTATTCGGATGGAGGTTTTTTTGTTTTTCGAATTTCTTAACAATTTACCCAGATTTTTCTCATCGTTGAGTTTTTGTTTCTTGATTTTTTTTCCTCTCTCATTTCCTCGCACTGGACAATTTATTGATTTCTTTCACCTGTTTTTTTTTTAATTCTATTTTCATGTATTTCTTTTTCTTTTTACGTCATAGACATTTCACTGGGCTGGTTTTTTTGTTTTGGTGTTTAGATCCTCATTTTATCTTCTTTCTTTGTAAGTACCATTCGAGTTTTCCGAATTTTTTATCTTGTTTTTTAGCCTACAAATCATACACAGACTTGAAGAAAGATTTGTAAAAACTTTTTCTTGTCTTTTTGTTTTAACTTTTCTCTCCCTGCTTTTTACTTCCTGGGTTTAATCGATTTCTTCTTCTTCTTCAAACGCTCAGACGGCAACTATTGTCTGTTCTTATATGAGCGAAAATGCGTCACGCTGCCGTTAAGCGCCTGACAAGTCAGACCCAGCGCATCCGACTTTGGCTTAAGAGAGAATTGTTATTTTTAAGTCTTTCTGTGAAAACAAGGCAGGAGAATGGACCAAGAAGGCAGAAAATAGACAAGGAGGAGGTGACAGGAAGAAAAGGAACAAGGCAGATTTGATTAAAGGGAAAATGCAAATATTGATTACAAAAGTAAACGGTTGAGTAAACGCCTATTCGCTTTAACTAAAAGAAAAATACCAACATTGATTGTAAAGTAAAAAGTTTAGTAAGTAAGTCTACCATTTGTATGTCAGAACATTTATTCTTAGTTTCCTGGTAAATAAACAGGATATTGCATACTTCTGTGAAGTATAGGGGGTCAGAGTTCAAAACGTTACAGTTCAGACCAGTCAGGAGAAAATGGGACAAGGAGAAATGACCTGGGGAAAAAACCGCTTTTTTTCTTCCTTCCTTATTTGAGAATAGTGTAATTATTCACTGTAAATTTTCACGCAATGTTCAGAGTATATTACTTCCAGTACTTCAAAAGAGTTTGGAACTCAGTCATTTTCCGTCTCAGGGATTTTTTTTTTAATGTAAAATGTTGTTGGGGATTTTTCTTTCTTCCTCGGCTACAGTTCCGAGGTTCATCAGTGGTGATAGTTTTTTCGTATCCGACCGTTTTTGCCTACCATTTAGGTAGCCGCATTCCAACTTTGGGTATATATTTGGTATGATCTTCAGCCGGTAGTTCAAAAATAGAGAACAGGGTTGGAAAACAGTGATTTGACTTCTTCCTCGACTCCTTAAAGAGTCATTGTGACACTACACTGAATGCCTCAGGCAGTGTGTCGCCGGTAGGTTGAAAATAGGCGGAGCCCATTCCTTTCCAGGTAGCAGGATGCATGCTAGGTATGTGTATTATATCTATCACACTGGCCATATCTCGAGCCAGTAGGTTATCTCGCCCCTTGAAAGTGCAGTTAACGCTCATCATAAAACACGTTTCTGTTTTCAGATGAAAATATTATTCATGTTTTAACAGATGCGTACATATTTTCTGTCAAAACATTTTGATGCTTAGATCATAGATTTTAATAGGCATATACAATGGGATTCAAAGATCAGAAAAAATATGCAGAGCTTGAAACATACATGTAGTTTGTGATGAATATCGTTTGATTTTTTTATGCGAAAGGTGTCCCGTAACCTATGTGGTCGTGGGGACGTGAGGCATCAGAGACCTCAACTTTTCTAGGAGCCAGCGTATTGAGGGCGGCACCCATTTCCTCTCCCTCGCTGCTTTACCTACCATGACCCTAAAGAGGGCAGGTACCCATTTACAGCTGGGTGAACGGGGGGGCTGTACTGAAGCGAAGGCGCGCAAACAGTCACCCATCCAAGTGGTAACCACACTCGATGCTGCTTAACCTTAGCTGGGGGAAAGCGAGTGCTCTGATCACTGAGCTGTCCCGTCCCGTATTGTATGCAAGTTTGTCTGAAAAGCTACCTTCAGGGCTAAGCAGATCAGTATTCCTTTCATGTTGAGTGTCATCTGATACCTGCATATTACCTGCTTAGTGTTGCCGAAGTTCTCAAGTCTTACTGAGTAGTTTAAGGCTGACTTTTTTTTTTAAAAGATTAAGTCGCAAAAGTAACATTTCATTATAATAATAATAATAAATGGATTTGTATAG
>CM054153.1:11096635-11106635 GCA_028751875.1 Rapana venosa
AAACAGACAGGCAGACAGATAGACAGGCAGACAAACACTCATGTAGACGCTGGGCAGAGAGAGGGAGAGAGAGAGGGGAGAGAGAGAGAGAGGGAAGAGAGAGGGGGGAGAAAGAGGATGGGAAGAGAGAGAGAGGGAAAGAGAGAGAGGGAGAGAGACAAACAGACAGACAGACAGATATACAAAACAGAGAGAGGGGGGAAGGTGGTGAAGGTGGCAGGCAGGTCTTTAGAGAATGCAGAAAACTCGGGGACTGTGTCAAGACAGGAAGCGCTGCTAATGTATGAGGTGATATTAGCTTTACCTGACTTTCTCTTTTTGCCAAGAATTATGCAGCCGGCGGGGAGGGTGGCGGGGTGGGGGGGTGGACGTTGTCAACGTATATAACATTACTCCTTGTTCATTTTCTTCTTCTTTTCTTTTTCTGCTTCTTCTTTTCTTTTTCCTGCTTCTTCTTCTTCTTCTTCTTCTTCTTCTTCTTCTTCTTCTTCTTTTTTTTCTTTCTGCTTCTTCTTCTTCTTCTCTTCTTTTTCTTTTTCTGCTTCTTCTCTCTTCTTCTTCTCTTCTCTTCTTCTTCTCTTCTTCTCTCTTCTTCTTCTTCTTCCTTCGAGGTGTTCATCTTTTCCTCCTCCCTCCACCTCCTTTTTTTTCATTTCTGTTCTTCTTCTGCTCTTCCCCACTCTCCTATTTTTTTCCTTCTCCTCCTCCTCCTCCTCCCCTCATTTGTTCTCTTCCTCCCCTCTCATAGTCCAGATATTCTCCTTCTTCTCCTCCTTGTCCTTCTTGTCATTCCTCCTCCCTCTACTTCCCCTTCTTCTCCGGCATCTTCATTTCCGCTGTTGTTTTTAGAAGAGGATGTAGTTGAAGAGGTCAGCTCTAGGTAGCTTCGAGTTTGTTTTTGAATGCTGTTATTTTCTACCCCCCCCCCCCCCCCCCCCCCTCCAATCCACCTGCTTCCCAAAATTTTCTTTCCGAAGCCTAATACTGTTGCCTCGTGTCCGTTTTAACCACGCTGACCATTCTGTACTTCTCTTTCTCCGTGTGTGTGTGATTGTGTGTGTGTGGTTTGTGTGTTGTGTAGCGTGTGTTTTGTGTGTCTGTGTGTTTTTGTGTGTTGTTTCGTTTGTTTGATTGTTGTGTGTTTGTCGTTGTCCTCTGTCCTCTCTGTTTCTCCTCCCATTCGTTCCGTCTCTCTTGTCTGTTGTCCTCTCTCTCCTCTCTCGTGCTCTTCCCTTGTGTTGTCCACTCTTCTCTCTGTTTCTTTTCTGTTTCTTCTCCCTCCTCTCTCTCTTCTCTCTCTCCTCTTTCTCTCTCCCTTTTCTTCCTCTCCTTTCTCTGTCTTTTAACTTCTCCTGCTTCTTCTTCTCTCTTCTCTCTCTCTCTCCTCTCTTCTCTCTCTCTCTTCTTCTCTGCTCTCTCTTCTCTTTCTCTCTCTCTCTTGTGTGTCTCTCCTTTTCTCCCTCCTCTCTGTTCTTCTTTTCCTTCCTCTCTCTCTGTCTTATCTCTCCTCCTCTCTCTCTCGTCTCCTCTTCTCCCTTCCTCTGCTGTCCCTCTCTTTTCTCTCTCTCTCCTTTTCTATCTGTCTCTCTCCCGTCTCTTTTCTCTCTGTCTCTCTTTTTCTTGTCTTCTCTCTCTCCTCTCTGCCTCTCCCCTCTCTCTGTCTTCTTTCCCTCTGTTTCTCTCTCTCTACCCTCCCTTCTCTCTCTCTCTTCTTTTCTTTTGTCCTCTCTCTGTCTCTTCTTCTTTCCTCTCTTTTTCTGCTCTTCTCTTCTCTCTTCTTGTCTCTCCCTCTTTTCTGTCTCTCTCCTCCCTTCTCTCTCTCTCTCTCTCTCCTCCCTCTCTCTCCCCTCTCCTTCTGTCTTTCCTCTCTGTCTCTCTCTCTCTCCCTCCTCTCTCTCCTCTCTCTCCTCTCTCTCTCTTCTCTCTCTCTCTCTCTCTCTCCTTCTTCTCTCCTCTCTCTCTCTCTCTCTCTCTCTCTCTCTCTCTCTCTCTCTCTCTCTCTCTCTCTCCCTCTCTCTCCCTCTCTGTATCTTCCCCTTTTCTGCCTCTCCCTTTTCTGTCTAATTAACGTCTGTCTGTCTGTCTGTCTGTCTGTCCTCTCTCTCTCTCTCTCTCTCTCTCTCTCTGACTCCCTCTCTCTTTCTCTCTCTTTGTGTCTTCTCTTTCTCCCTCTCTCTCTCTCTCTCTCCTCCCTCCTCTCTGTCTCACTTTCCCTCCTCTCTCTCTTTTCTCTCTCCCTCCTCTCTCTCTCTGTCTCTCTCTCTCTCTCTCCTCCTCCTCTCTCTCCCTCTCTATGTCTCTATCTCTACCCTTTTCTATCTATCTGTCTATCTCTCTCCCTCCCTCCTTTCTCTCTCTCTCTCTCTCTCTCTCTCTCTCTCTCTCTCTCTCTCTCACCACACACTCTCTCTGCCTCTCCCCTCTCTCTTTCTGTCTTTCCCTCTGTTTCTCTCTCTCCCTCCTCCCCCCCCCCCCCTCTCTCTCTCTCTATCTCTATATCTCTCTCTCTCTCTCCCCCCCCCCTCTCTCTCTCTCTCTCTCCTCCTCCCTCCCTCTCTCTCTCTCTCTCTCTCTCTCTCTCTCTCTCCTCTCTCCTCTCTCTCCTCCTCTCTCTCTCATTGTAATCTGTCTCAAATCTGAGGCACGGTGTTGCCCAGTAACCCACACGGGAAAGAAAAGGAAAAGAAAACGCGAAAGTTGAAAACAGGCTGTAAACATGGAATGTTTTGTACCTCCGTTTTTAACTTTACAAGGCCAGTGCTGTTGTTTGTTTGTTTGTTGTTGTGGTGGTTTTTTTACTTCGTTGTCTGTGTACGAAACATGCGATATGTAATGCTCTGATAGCGGGAGCATATTTCTTTTCCTTTTCTCTTCTGCTGTGTTACATGTTGGCATCGCTGCAGACTGGACATGAAGATAGAAGATATATGGCACATAGAAACCAGTTCAGCAACGACAGCTGTTTGATGAAAGCATTTTCTCACTTGCTGTTATTATCATTAATGTTCTTGTTGTATTTTTATTACTGTGATTATTGTGTTTGTTATTATTAAGTGTATAACCTATTTGTGTGTGTGTGTACATTTGAATTTGTTTTTAAAAAAAACAACCTTGTGAAACATTGTTGGTTGCATGTGTAGGAGTGGGTTGAATGGAAACGCTTTGATTTGTTTTTGCAAGATATAGCGCTATATAAATCCCTTTATCATTACTATTATTATTATTATTATTATTAATGTTATTATTGATATTATTATCATCATTATTATTATTGTTATTATTGATGATGATAATAATAATAATAATATTATTATTATTATTATTATTATTATTATCAAAGACGACGGACACAAACGATTTTAGCAATAGCAGCAGACTGAAGGAACATTGTCATCTATTATTTCATCATTGGCATCGTGACATACTTGATATGGAGATAACGTACACAAACAGCCGAGTGACGGAATATTGCCATCTACTACTTCATATTGGCATTATAATATACTTGACGTGGAGATAACATACACAAACAGCCGAGTGACGGAATATTGTCATCTGCTATTTCATCATTGCCATCGTGACATACTTGACATGGAGATAGCATACACAAATAGCAGAGTAAAAGGGCAGAACACCAGTCGTCGCTGCTTATTAGTCTTCAAGAGGGGAAAAAAACTTCGACAGCCTGATATTCTTCCGCTTCCTGCAAAGCATCTTTACATCATTTTCTAAATGACCTCCAAAATACACAGCGAAATCTGCCATGGTTTGATCGACAGATTCATCTGCTTAATGGAAAATTCCTTCCTTTGCTTGTCCTCCGTTGGATGAAAGGAGATAGCGATTTTACCCATTAATTATCCGTACACCCACACACACACACACACACACACACACACACACACACACACACACACCACACACACACACACAACATGAATCAAGAAAGTTCATCACACACCCCCACACACACACACACACGAATCAAAATATTTCAAGAAACACACACACACACACACACACGCACACACACACATACACACACACGAATCAAAATATTTCAAGAAACACACACACACACACACACACACACACACACACACACACACACACACACACACACACACACACACACACGAATCAAAATATTTCAAGAAACACACACACACACACACACACACACACACACACACACACACACACACACACACACACATACACACACACTGTATTGTCATTAAGCCATACTCCTATTTTCAGACTCCTCTGATATAAGGATAGCTTCAAGTTATATGAACTGGAAAGTTAGTATTTTTGCTGTTTGATGTTTGGGGGTTGTTTTTTGTTGTTGTTATTTTTGGGTGTTTTTTTTTTTGTTCCCCGAATTCTTGTTTATGCTTTTTTTCATAATAGTTGTTTATTGCGATTGATTAGTTATGTGCATACCCCTCTCCCCTACACACACACACGCACGTGCGCGCACGCAGACACACGCGCACGCACGCACACACACACATACACACACTTTCCCATCTGATATCACTATTTAGTGGAAGGACGTTAAACTGAAGAACTACTACTACAACTACTATACACACACACACACACACACACACACACACACACACACACACACACACACACACACACACACACACACACACACCTAATAAACTATGACGAAGATAAAAGTCCATTGACTCAGCAAATCCTCCATTGCTCAAAACGACAGGGCCAAGCCGACTGGTTTGTTTCTGGCATAGTTTGCTTTTCTGTATCTTTTCTTTCATTTTTTCTTCTTTCTTTCTTCTTCTCTTTTTCCCTGTTCATTTTTCTCTGCCATTCGCATCTTTCTACTTTTCTGGACGTGCTTATTTGCTGGGGGTTGAAAAGAGAAGGGAGGGCGAGTTTTCACGACAGCGTGCGCGCGTGTGTGCGTGCGTGCGCGCGTGTGTGCGTGCGTGCGTGCGTGCGTGCGTGTGTGTGTGTGTGTGTGTGTATATATGATATACATATATATTTGTGTGTGTATTATATATATATTTTTTGGTGTGTGTATAATATATATATTTGTGTGTATAATATATAAAACATATATTTGTATATATATATATATTTGTGTATATATATATATATATGCGTGTGTATGTGTGTGTGGGTGTGTGCTGGCGCGCCTGCAAACCTTTGCGTATATGTGCGCGCGCGCGAGGGTATGGATCAAATATTTTCTTTCGTAAAGTTCAGTCTTTCTCAACTGTCTGATATGCCGATGCTTCATCACTTCAACCATCGATGCCACATATCACACAGCCCCTGACAGTGGGTATTAAACAAAAATAAATCCGCTTCACCGCTGAATCCCTTTCCCATGCACGCCCTGACAGGCATGTCTGATTGCGTCCATCCTGATGGATGTGTTTTGGTGTTTACGGCCCAAACAGCTGTGTGTGTTATGTATTGAACAATAACTGGATATCATAGATCATAATTCACCCTGTACACACACGCGCGCGCGCGTGCTTGCACAGGCGCGCTCACTAAACGTTCACCGCACTTCACACACACACACACACACACACATACATACACACACATTCACACACACACTAAATTCACACACATCACACACACACTCATACACACTCACAGACATACAACACACACATACATAAAACACACCACACACACACACAATGCACACATATACACACATGCAACACACACACATATATACATATATATATATAGATAGAGAGAGAGAGAGAGATAGGTTATATCCCTCCTCCCTCCCTTTCCCTCTCTTTGTAGCTACCCTCCCTCTCTCTTCCCTCCATCCCACCCACCCCTCTCTCTTTCTTCCCCCCCCCCCCCCCTACCCCCGCCCCCGTCCCTTTCTTTCTGTCTCTGTTATAATCAGATTTTTGTTCTAGATGCCCGAGCCATGTACCCTTCATTGTTGCAGACCAACACTTCAGAAAAGTTTTTCTTCTCGGGTTTGATAGCAGGGTAAATCAACAGTGCAGTGTACTCTGTCCTGATCTTAGCAGTAGGATTTCTTTGTGCTGTGCTCTCTTTGGATCTTTGCCAAGAAAGAAGAAGGGGGAAGACAGAGAGAGAGAGAGAGGTGTAAATATTTTTTTCTGTGAAATCGCTCACAGGCAGTGTCTGAATTGAGTTAGTCGTGAAGTTCAAAGCAATAGTCCTTGTTTGGAGTGTTGTACTTTCTTTGGACTTCTTTTTTGTTGGTTTTTTTTGTGTTAATAAAACAAACTTGCTTTGTCTCTGAAACACCGAGACTAGAGTCGATCAGACAGAAACAAATTGGTGGAACAAAACAATACAGAGAGAGAGAAAGAGACGAAGAGAGAGAGAGAGAGAGAGAGAGAGAGAGAGAGAGAGAGAGAGAGAGAGAGAGAAGAGATCTAAAGACAGACGAAACAAACAAAAAGGGAATGAAAATCCAGACAGACATAGAGAGACAGACAGACAGACAGACAGACAGACTGACTGACTGACTGACTTGACTGACTGACTGACAGACAGAGAGACAGAACTCTGAACTCTGAAATGATTTCTTGTACAATTCAAAGGGAAGAAAAGAAAAATATGAAGAAGGGAGAGAGAGAGAGAAGAGAGAGACAGACAGACAGACAGAAGAGAGACGAGACAGACAGACAGAGAGAGAAGACAAGAGAGCAAAAAAATGCAGGGGAGAAACACATCCACAATAAAAGGGAAAATGGCTAAAGAAGAAGAACCACAAAAAATAGAATAGCCCCCACCCCCCACACACACACACAACACACACACACACACACACACACCACACACACACCACACACACACACACACACACACACACACACACACACACACACACACATCCCACACTTTACCTACAACGGCAAACCACACAAGAGAAAGAACAGGTGGATGGATACCTCTGCTGCCGCCTGTCTCGGCGTAATTGCGTTTCTGTGTTCCTGGATGAGAAGACTGCTTGCAGTGCGTCCAACAAAGGCTTTCTTCTGATTCTGCGGTAAAGGCAACCGTACTCTGGCTTCAGAGGCGATTTTTGTTTGAGTGAAGAGGGCCTTTTTCCTGTAAGCTTGCCATTAACGAAGACTATACTAGATAGTATTGAAAAACAAAAGGGATTTTTTTTCTGTATAGACCTCTAATTTGCGTTCATGAGTAATTATATATTATTTGGCTACGGTCGATCTTTTGTTCAAGACTGTTCTGTCTGTCTGGCTCTCTGTATCTGTCTGTTTCTGTATGTCTGTCTGTGTGTCTATCTGTCTGTCTCTCTCTCTCTCTCTCCTCTCTCTCTCTCTCTCTCTCTCTCTCTCTCTCTCTCTCTCTCCTCCCCTCCCTCCCTCTCTCTCTCTCTCTCTCTCTCTCTCCTCCCTCTCTCTCTCTCTCTCTTTCTTTTTCTCTCTCTCCATCCCTCCTTTTATAGGGGTTACTGAAGGGAGAGGGAGGGCGGGGGAGCATTGCCCAGTGTGTCAGACTCTGCCTTGCAGTGTTGTGTAGGTATATGTTGAAATGGGATTAAGGCATCAGACTGTTGGGGATAAAGAGAGAGACGGGTGTGTGTGTGTGTGTGTGTGTGTGTGTGTGTGTGTGTGTGTGTGTGTGTGTGTGTGTGTGTGTGTGTGTGTGTATGTATGTATGTAGTAACTGTGTGAGTGTGCTTGTGTGTGTGCCTCTATGTCTGAGAAGAGAGAGAGAGAGAGAGAGAGAGAGAAGAGAGAGAGAGAGAGAGAGAGAGAGAGAGAGAGAGAGAGAGAGAGAGAGCGTGTGTGAGAGATAACAGACAGAGACAGACAGACAACAGCGAGAGATTCCCGCGAACAATACATCGTAAAGTCTAGATGTCTCTTGCAAATAAAGATTAATAGCCTTCTATTCAACTCACTGATGTTGTTTAAAGCCCGGCTGACTAACAAAGGTGTATCCAGGCTGAGAACCAGTTAACTCAGTGTGGACTTGTAACGGTAAGGGTGTTCCCATAACCTATGTGGTCGTAGGGGAGCGAGGCGTCAGAGACCTCAGCTTCTCTAGGTTCCGGCATGTTGAAGGCGGCGCCCACCTCCTCTCCCTCGCTGCTTTACCTTCCCTGATCCTAAAGAAGGCAGGTGCCCATTTACAGCTGGGGGAACTGGGGGACTGTACTGAAGCCAAGGCGCGCAAACGGTCACCCATGTGTGGAGTTGACAGTATCATGAAAACAGTCTTGGCTCTGGCATCTTTAGATTGGATGCCCACATTGTTGTTGGTGTCTTCAACGTAGCTATTATTGGACAAGCAAGCCCCTGTTTATTCAATCCTAACAGAATGAAGCTAACGGTAGTCCCTCTTTACCACATACCCCCCACCCCCCTTCTTTTTTTTCCTGTTTTCTTGCAATCCAGCTTCTTGTATTCCATCTCCCTCCCTCCCCCTCCTCCATCTCTCTCTCTCTCTCACTATCTCTCTCTCTCTCTCTCTCTCCTCTCTCTTCTCTCTCTCTCTCTCTCTCTCCTCTCTTAAATCATGTTGTTGTTGTTGTAGAATGTTTTTTCTCCTTGTTTTATTGACAGTCCCTAATCAGGGCAAGGGCCGGATTTTTTTTTTTTTTAAGTATGCATATGCTTATTCTGTTATCCTTGAAAAATATTTATTCAGTCATTCTCTCTATCTATCTCTCGTATTCTCTCTCTGTATCTCTGTCTCTGTCGCTGTCTTCTCTCTCTCTCTCTCTCTCTCTCTCTCTCTCTCTCTCCTCTCTCTCTCTCTCCTCTCTCTCTCTCTCTCTCTCTCTCGTCTAATATCACTAAAAGTGAACAGACTTTAAACTTACGACAACATCAACAAAAGATAACTGAGGAAAAAAATTCGTACTTGTGTATACATTTTTTAATCCTGAAGTCACCTCGCAATTTCCATCACATAATGTTAGTGATTTGTTTTTTACCTACTGGGTATTGGGGCACGTTTCTAAATAGGTCAGTGGCAAAAGATTTATATAAATCCAGAATTACATTGTTCTCTTTAGTTCACAGTTATTATGTGAAGAAGTATAAATCAGCCACACACAAAAGAAACGAAACGAAACTAGTGCTGAAGAGAAAAATAGTGCAGAAAACTTTTGCTTTTTTTGGTCGTAGATTTCCCATTACTTACGTGATAAAATGGACCTGCATTTATCTTTGCTTAAAGCATGGTGTCAGTGAAAATACCCAGGCTTTTCTTTTTTACTCGTGTATGTGTGTGCGTGCGTGCGCGTGTCTGTGTGTGTGTTTGTGTGTGCGTGCCTGTGTGTGCTTGGGTGCGTGCCTATCTGTCTGTCTGTCTGTCTGTGTCTGTGCTCTACCCAATCTATCTTACAGTTCTCTTGATCCTGAAAAATGGGATGGTATATTCTTTGGTGACAGTAAGTTGGTCGTGTGTTTTTATCCAGTGTCGTCTATGTGCAGACTGGTTGTGAAGTTGTCTGAATGGGACATTAGTGGTTGTGGGGTGTTCAAATGGGACATTAGTGGTTGCAGGGTTGTTCAAATGGGACATTAGTGGTTGTGGGGTTGTTCAAATGGGACATTAGTGGTTGTGGAGTTGTCTAAATGGAACATTAGTGTTTGTGGAGTTGTCTAAATGGGACATTAGTGGTTGTGGAGTTGTCTAAATGGGACATTAGTGGTTGTAAAGTTGTCTAAATGGGATATTAGTGGTTGTAAAGTTGTCTAAATGGGATATTAGTAGTTGTGGAGTTGTCTAAATAGGACAGTGGTTGTAAAGTTGTTTAAATGGGATATTAATGGTTGTGGAGTTGTTCAAATGAAACATTAGTGGTTGTGGGGTTGTCTAAATGGAACATTAGTGGTTGTGGGGTTGTCTAAATGGGACATTACTAGTCGTCCGGTTGTCTAAATGGGATATTACTGGTTTTAAAGTTGTCTAAATGGGACAACAGTGGTTGTGAAGTCTAAATGGGACAGCAGTGGTTGTGGAGTGATAT
>CM054153.1:11114135-11119135 GCA_028751875.1 Rapana venosa
CTGACAAAAGCATGTGGACAGTGTGTGCTGCAAAGTGAGAGAGTGGGTAGACAAGAGCTTGACCGACAAGAAAGCAGGTTTAAATCTGCTTACAGATATTCCATGTACTATGTGTTGTGAGTTGTTCGAGTTGTTTTTTCGGTTGGGGTGGGGGTTTTGTGCAATTTAAGTCCTTGAAAGTGTGTGTGTGTGTGTGTGTGTGTGTGTGTGTGTGTGTGTGTGTGTGTGTCAAAGTCAAAGTCAAAGTCAAAGTCAAATGATTTATTTGTTAGGCCACGGACCCATACAAATGGAGTTCACATCCGCATAACATGCACATACAATTACACAGTTCCACATTCAAGTGCATCTTTCCTGATTAAATATGCTTTGTAGACGTAATTACAGAGTTTCGAAATAATGTCTTTGTTTCCGCAAGAAAGCAGTAGCACAAATTTGAACATTGAGGGTTTTCTGTAGTATTTGGGGGGAATAAGTTGTGAACGTAAATCAGTATACTTTGGACACACCAACAAAAAGTGCAGTTCTGTTTCAGGAGTTTCTGCACAAAAAGGGCAATAAGCATTGTTCACATTCACACTGTACATACTATAACTCAGAAAATGTGAGCGCAAAGGCAGTGTGCCAATTCTAAATCTTGTAAATATTTTACGCACGTTAAGACATGTCACAACTCGAAAGTATGGACGTAAGGTCAAGGAATCAGCGTATGTAGAGTACACTGCGTAAAAGTCATGTGATTCGAGGGCAGAATGCCAGTCTTGTGAACACGAGTCAATTAAACGCTGTTTAAACTGTGCGATAAACATCCTGACATCTCCTACAGACTGCTTCCCATACAATGCCATAACCAAACATATACAACATATTCCGAACTTTGCATGCCCATGTAGTATAATTCTGACTTTGCAGAAGCAGAAGCATTGAGTACGCTTTTTTAGGATATCTCGAATCATCCATACCAACAATGCGCAGCCAAAACTTTATACACTTGGCAAAAATATTGACCTTAAGCGGAAAACGGCCCAACTCTCCATAAACTAAATGTCTTGGAGTTCTCTGACTAACACACATGTAGCGTTTCATGGCTGATAGATGCACCCTTTCAATAATGTCATGGTTATTTACTATGCCCCATATTTCTGCGCCGTAAGTCAATATTGGCTGGATCTGAGTGTCAAACAACTTAAAAAATATGTCTGGTGAATGTTCTCCAATTGACCAAAGTAACCTTAGTATAGCTGTGACCCCTTTTCGAGCACGATCAGACAAGTCTTTTAGTGTGGACTGGAATGAAAGCCGTGTAGTGAGAATAATGCCCAGATATTTGTACATGTTTACTGTTTCTAACACACCATCCCGTACCTCCATTTTTCGTTCTCAGCCAAAAAGCCACCATTTCTAAAGACAACTACGTTCGATTTTTCGAGGTTAACAACCAAATCTAAACGTTTAGCAGTGTTGTGTAATACATTGATCTGAGTCTGTAGTCCAATAACGCTGTCTGACAAAAGAACAACATCGTCTGCGAATAGCAAGATAAGTACCTGAGTCAAATCAGGTGACAACTGAATGCCATGCCTGCCATTTTCATTAATGTCTTTGGTCAGTTCATTGATTAATAAAGAAAACAAAACTGGAGAACACACTTCTCCCTGTTTCAAACCACGTGGACATAAAAACGTATCTGTCAGCTTAGCACCAGCTCGAATGCGGACTTTCACAACATCATACATGCTTTTTAGTGCATTCAGAAATTTTCCTCTTATTCCGTTTACATGCAAAACTTTCCACAGTTTCTCCCTACTAACAGTGTCGAAGGCTTTTCTGAAGTCTATAAAAGCAGCATAAAGTTTTCTATGTCTTAACAGTTGCTTCTAAACACAAGCCATAAGAGTAAACACATGATCAGTGGTACAATGTTTTTCCCTAAATCCTGCTTGTTCCTCGCCTAAAACCTCATTTTCCTTAATCCACTCAGAAAGCCGTTTATTCAAGATAAAGCTGTACAGTTTACTACAAATGTTTAGTAGAGAAATCCCACGATAGTTATCTGGCTGATTCAGGTCACCCTTTTTGTGTAAAGGCTGTAAGATGGCTGTGTGTGTGTGTGTGTGTGTGCGTGTGTCTTTGTGTGTGTGTGTGTTATATGAAGAATGATGTGTGTCTTGTAAATAGACAGAGAACCAATTTTTTAAGCTCTTTTCGCTAACCAACTAACAGCAAACAGATAACAAATACCTCGAAACAGTGCTAAGCAGTCTGTTTATGCCTTTGTGTACTAAAGGAAAGTAAGCTAAAATGTTTATAATTCCAAGCTTTCTCGCTCGCTCGCTCGCTCTCTTCTCTCTCTCTCTCTCTCTCTCTCTCTCTCTCTCTCTCTCTCTCTCTCTCTCTCTCTCTCTCTCTCTCTCTCTCTCTCTCTCTCTCTCTCTTTCTCTCGTATTATGGCCTAAGGCCGAGATACATTAAATTTCTGAGTTCTGAGTCCTGAGTTCTCTCTCTCTCTCTCTCTCTCTCTCTCTCTCTCTCTCTCTCTCTCTCTCTCTCTCTCTCTCTCTCTCTCTCACACACACACACACACACACACACACACACACACACACACAGCACATTCTCTCAGCTACTATAACAGCTACGAGGGACGGGATAACCTAGTGGTTAGAACATTGCGCTCGCAATCTGACGACCGAGTTCGATTCCCGTTCAAGGGGATATTTTCCCTTGGAGTTAACATCAGTGCCGACTACACTGTCCCCAAAAGTCCTTCGATGAGACTATAAACCGAGGCCTCGTGTGCGAATGCACGCAGAAAATCTTGCGCACACGTTAAATGCTGTTTTTTTAAGAGTAGGCCATTGTGTGCCGGTGGGAACGCATGACAAAATTGACAAAACCGCATATACACAGGGACTGCATGTAAAAAAGCACACAAGTACTTATTCCGTTATCATCGATATAAAAGAATAAAATAAATAAATAAAAATAAAATAACAGCTTAATTCTTCCGGAAGACACGAGACAAACATGAAGGAGATAAGTTTATTCACACACACAAAAACAATGTATAGTCTCACCAGAACAGATTTTCTTTTTACTGTCACTGACTTCACTTAACTAGTGTTCGGTCATTCATGATAAGTTAGTTTATTCTCATCCGAAAGACTAGCATCCAGATCACCACCATGGTCATAGGGATGGGAGGGGGCGGTTTTGACAGGAATCGAACGAACCCTCGGCCTCTCTCTTTCTACATTTGTGTGTGTGTGTGTGTGTGTGTGTGTGTGTGTGTGTGTGTGTGTGTGTGTGTGTGTGTGTGTGTGTGTGTGTGTGTGTGTGTGTGTGTGTGTGTAAATAAGTAAGTCTTCCATTTTAACGTCTTTCCACTTTAAGTGATACCAGACGACCCTAAAATAGGATACTGAATATGTGTGTGTGTGAGAGAGAGATCTACTCTGTGTGTGTGTTCGTGTGCGTGTGTGTGGGCGTCCCTGCACGCATGCGCGCTCGTGTGTGTAATAAATAGTAATAACAAAGGAAATAGTATTCTTAACATGAACAGGTCAAGAACAGAATGTTTTTTAATTGAAATTCAAAAATAACTACAAGAACTACAATAAAAGGGAGGCACCGTGGTCGAGTGGTTTAGGCGGTCAACTCGTGATCCAGAGGTCGCGGGTTCGATCCCCGCTCGGCTCGGTGTTGTGTCCTTGGGAAAGACACTTTACTCCTATTTTCCTCACTCCACCCAGGTGTACAAGTGGGTACCAGCTCTGCTGGGGAAGTATCTGGCGACAGACTAGCGTCCTGTCACAGGGGTGGTGAAAAACCATCAGTTCGCTTAACGCTACAGAAACCGGGATAAGCTCCGGTTCTATGGGCCTTCTGGCTCGAAAGAATATACTTTTTACTACAATAAATGCCCTATAAGACTTAACAATAAACCCTCAGCAATGTCAATTGTTAACTTAACATTGTTCAAAATTTCTTCAAAGGAATTCTCAGAAAAGGCAGGGAGATGAGGTTTTAACTTCATAAATCTTCTGCTTTTAAGAGGAATTCGTGTTTCCTTTTGCTGGATTCCTTCACATAAAGGATTGTTTTCTAATGAGTGGGCTGATCGGGCTGCAAAGAAAGGTGCACGTAATGAAAAGGGGTCTATAGTACTGCATGTCCCTCTATCCATTGCAGAGGGTTATCAGTTGTTAGAAGAAGCTTCCTTAAACAAATTCATAGGAAAGCATCGGCAAATCAAGCGGCTTTTACATTCAACTCTGAGTGGGAATAGTGTAGTTGAATACATTGATCTCTTAGAGATTCATACAAATGCTGTAAAAGAAAGACAACTCGAGGCTTTTTTTTTCAGGATAAGATTAAATTCATTCATGACAAAATTCAGCAAGGATGCTAAATGCTTATGTGGTGAATATATTTCAAATAGCCATATCATACTTGAACGTGTGTGTGTGTGGGGGGGGGGGGGGGTGCGCGCGCGCGCGTGTGTGTGTGTGTGTGTGTGTGGGTGTGGGTGTGTGTGTGCGCGCGCGCGTGTGTGTGTGTGTATATGTGTGTGTGCGTGAGTGCGCGCGCTTGCTTCTAGACCACTTATCCATCCCTCATTCTTTGTTATTTTTTAAACATTTTTTTGTTGTAGTTGTGTTCCTCAGTTAGAGCTGCCACACTCACCAACGCTGAGATTATGCGTGCACGACCGTTTGTCCATGACCAAGGTAGCCGCACTCCGTCTCCGGAGAAAACATTTTTGTGATAAAGTCAAGATTATCATAGATGCGAAACAACAACAGCTGCTGCATAGCCAGTACTGTTTCCGTAGGAAAATAGCGATTGTCATTGGCGCCATCTGTCTAGCATCCATCCTTCCTTCCCTCTCTCTCCCCCTCCCCCTTCTCCATTCGGTTCCTTCCTAGAGAAGACCCTGCCCGGTGTCAGAGACACAGACAATCAGATAGATAGATAGATAGATAGATAGAGAGAGATAG
>CM054153.1:11126635-11129135 GCA_028751875.1 Rapana venosa
ATTTGGGTGTTATCGTGACGGGCTGTGCAGCTTCAGTTCCAGTTCCTCTGTAAGAGCTGGACATCATCTCCAGGGTCAGAAAGCTGCAGTGTGTGTCATTGCCTTTCCCATTTCCCCTCCTGTTTTGATGGAATTTGCCTCTTTGCTGACCCCAGCGTGTGTACATGTATAGCTAGTTACCTTCTGTTTCAGCCCATATATATATATATATATATATATATATGTGTGTGTGTGTTGTGTGTGTGTGTGTGGTGTGTGTGTGTGTGTGTGTGTGTGTGTGTGTGTGTGTGTGTGTGTGTATACACCTACTGTGGTCAGATGTTATTTATTCTTTTTTTTTATTCTTTCTTTTATTTCCAGGATAGTGTAATAAACACTCTTTTACCCCTTGACCCCGTGGGCATGCAGTTTTGTGAATTTTGTCACCCATTCACACCGGCACACAGTGGCCTACTCTTTCGAAATATGGAACAGGTTTTAACGTGTGCCCGAGATGTTCTGTGTGCATGCGCACACAGTCCTCGGTTTATCGCCTCATATGACAGATATTCATGGGAGTGGAGTCAGGACTTACGTTAACTCCACAAGAAAAATCCCCTTGATCGGGTATCTCGGTGATGGCTCGAACCCGGGCCATCAAATCACGAGCTCAACGGGCAACGCAGTAACCACCAGGCTATCCCGTCCCCAAATTACATCACTGCTGCACCTAGTCATCGATCAAAAACATACTGTGCTGGGATTGTCTGCTAGACTTTGTGATACCATCTATACCATCAACCTTAACTGGTTTACCCACCCGTCAAAGATGAGTTGGGTTTAATCCATGCGCGAGATGTTTTCATACACGAGTCTCGGTTTGTAGTCGTATCTTAAGTATTTGCGCGGAGAGTCCGAACACCTGTTAATTCCTCAAGCAAACAGATGGTTCAGACAATACCATAAGTCCTCGTGTCTGAACTCTTTCCAACAGCTCTGTTCCACTCTGGAAATCCATAAATTGTTCAGAAAATACTGGCAATGTTACCTGTACTGGTTTATTCTTACCACACGCTGTTTTCAACACGTTCTTCTGTTTATGGACATTTTACGACTTTTTTTTGAAACATTGACACGCTGTTTTAAACACGTTGTTCAATTTATAGACTTTTGACAACTTTCGTTCTCTCAAAACGCTGTTTTTAAGTTCTTCAATTTATAGACTTTTTACAACTTCTTTTTCTAAACAGAGAGTGACATTCCATTTACTTTAAAGACCTTTTGAAACATTGGATTTTAAACACAGTGTGACACTTTCTGTAGTTTACAAACCTTTTAAAGCATTGGTTTTCAACACTAGGTGACAGGTCCTTTAGTCTATACAACCTTTTGAAACATTCGCAGCGCGAAGGCTGTTCAGTTTTTAGACCCATTTAAACACTGTTTCTAAACACAGAGTAACACGCCCTTAGTTTCCAGGTTATAACGGACCATTTGAAACGTTCGTTCCCCCGTGGGGATGCCGGGGGCCTGTCAGTATAAACAGCATCCCCACATTCTGGAAATTCTGCGCTAGAAATTTCCTCTTTTCTATCACTCTCTTTGTTTCTACCTTGTTCCTTTCCTTCCTGTCACCTCCCTCGCGTCTATTTTCTGCCTTCTCTACCCATTCTTTTGTTCTTTTTTCTCCCAGATAGACTTAAAAGATAACAATTCTCTATTATGCCGAAGTCGGATGCGCTGGGCCTGACTTGTCAGGCGCTTAACGGCAAGCGTGATGCCATTTTCGCTCTTTATAACAGACAATAGTTGCTGTCTGAACTTTCGACGAAGAAGAAGAAGAAACGTTGGCTCCCGCACGCTGTGTAACGCACGCTACATTTAGGTTACAGACCTGACTTGTCTTCAGAAGAGAGGTACCGCCATCTCGTTGGTTTCCAGTGCCATTACTGTAAAGTTGCAGTCGCAACATGACTTAGAGTCTGCCTCGTCTGCTTCTGAAGTGTTTTAATTGCAGCCTCTTACCTCAATGATCCAATCATGTTTTGCAATTAGGTGTGCGTAGGTGGGTAGGTGGTTGGGGGTTGTGTGTGTAGGGAGGGTGTGTTTGTGTGTGTTTTTGTGTGTGTGTGTGTGTGTTGTGTGTAGGGGGAGGGGGTGTGTGTGTGTGCGCGCGTGCGTGCGTGCGTGTATATGAGTGTGTATGATTGCGTAGTGTAGTGTATTGTGTGTGAGTGTGTGTGTGTGTATATAGTGTAGTGTAGTGTGTTTGTGTGTGTGTGTGTGTGTGTGTGTGTGGTGCGTGCGTGCGTGTGTGTGTTGTGTGTGTGTGTGGCATGGTGATACATATTGATGTTGACGGTTAGAGCTGCTCCGATATAACTATGTTAGTGTTAATTTGTCGTTGTTCTGGTCATTATCCTTGTTTCTGTTCTCCTTAATGCTTTAGTTGTTGCTTTTTTTCTTCTTTTCTTCTCACTTCTCCTCGTCCTCTTTCTCTGCTTCGGCCCTAACCCTTCTT
>CM054153.1:11139135-11261957 GCA_028751875.1 Rapana venosa
CAAATTCAAACAACATCGAACGAAAACAACATCAAAGACAACACTGTCACCATCTCTGCCACTACCACCAGCAACAAGCAATAAACAACTTCAGACAACAATATCAACAATAACAACAACAACGACAACACTACAACTACTACCACCACTAACAACAGCAGCATCCACGACAACAACAGCAACAACAACTTCAAACAACAACATCAAAAACAACACGATCATCATCTCCACTGCCACCAGTACCACCAGCACCACCAACAAAAGTAACAACAACATCAACAACACGATTGTTACCATTCATCAACGTTAACACCACCAAAACAACAACAACAAACAACGCCAACAGCCATAGCAAATAAATTAAAAGCTCTGAAACAAGGCTGAGGGGGGAGTTCATAAAATGGGAGTTATTCTTCAGACTCAAATCCTGTGTGTGTGAGAGATGATGTTGATCTCTCCCTCTGTGTGTATTTGTTGTAGCATGTGTGTGTGTGTGTGTGTGTGTGTGTGTGTGTGTGTGTGTGTGTGTGTGTGTGTGTGTGTGTGTGTGTGTGTGTGTGTGTGTGTGTGTGTTGTGCGCGCGCGCGTGCGCGTGCGTGTGTTTGTGTGTCGGTGTGTTGTGTGTGCGTGCGTGCGTATGTATGTGCGTTTGTGTGTGTATGTGTTTCTCTCTCTCTCTCTCTCTCTCTCTCTCTCTCTCTCTCTCTCTCTCTCTCTCTCTCTCTCTCTCTCTCTCTCTCTCTGAAGATTGGGAGACAGATAAGCCCAAGGGGAGATTACCGTAGACCACAGCTTGAAGGAACGGGGACCGGATGTAAAAAAGCACATGCGTGCTTGTTCCAATATCATCGAAATCAAAGAATAGATAAGATAAATAAAAAGACTTGTCTTTTTCTGTAGAGCCTTTCTTGTTTTGTCCTATTTTGTATCGACATCGATTGGTTTTTCTTCGTCGTCGTCGAACGCTCAGTAACTATTGTCTATCATATCAGCGAAAATGTTTTACTGGATAAAGAGGGACGAGAACAGACCCAGAAGGCAAAAGATAGACAGACACTAAAGAGGAGACAGCAAGAAAAGGAGCAAGGCAGAAACAAAGAGAAGGATAGAATAAGGGGGAAATCCTGGCACAGAATTTCCTGAAGGCGGAGATGCTGTTTATACCGACAGGCCCCCGGCATCCCCACGGGGGAATGTGGCCATGTGTTGTCTGCCTTGTCTTATTTATCCGTGTCATCCGTACCACCGGCCATAGCTAACTGACCCACTCTTCTAAGGAAGATCGATGGGGGCTTTTTAGCGTGTTGCACAAGAAAGTCGTGCGTGCGTCAAGTCCCAGCGCCTTGGTGTACAGTTTCGTCTGAATGACTTCGGAAAAATGGAGTGGGAACCAATATTATGTACAGGAGAAAATTCAGTTTTCGGTGGTTAGAATAAAATGCATGGTTTTCTTTCTTTAAAGTCCAAATAACTTTGCCTTCGTTTCTGTATGGTTAGTATAAAGAATAACTTCCCTAGTGAAAAGATGGGCTTTTTTTAATGAGAATGTCTGTGTAGAAAGAAGAAGAGAGAGGAGGGAGAGAGAGAGAGAGAGAGAGAGAGAGAGAGAGAGAGAGAGAGAGAGAGAGAGAAGAGAGAGAGAGAATGACAATATTTTATTATAATAAGCTGTTAAAGCCCATTTACAAGGGGATAGTGGGAAGGGAAGTGGGCACAAAACACGTATTTTCAGAAATACAGAGGTATCATTTCTACAGCCCAAATGGTCGACATGGCATGGATTCCACGACATGGTGAAGTGTTTTACATTACGATTCAGATGAATTGGTGCCTAACACTTTCGCCCGTTGCAAATGGGGAAAAGGGGGGGAAGGGTAACAACCACCACGAACATCGTTTTAAACACCGAGTCTGTGACAGGGCTTCCGTGTCCCTACATTCCGTCTGATCCGGTAACTCGTGTTCTTTGAAAAACCTAACTTACAATATGCCTAACCGTCCTGTTTTGCTCTCTCTCACACACACACACATATGCATGCACACACGCACACACGCGCGAACGCACACATACACGCACGAACACACACACACGCACGCACAAACACACGCACGCACACACACGCACGCACATACACAACACACACATACACACACGCACGCACAAGAGGGTGCGCATGCACACACACACTCACACACGCACATATACAGGCAACCACAGTCACTTCTAACCCAGAAAAAATCTGATAGCATCCATCATATCATGTAAAACATCCAGTCCAGCACTAATTCTGTCTTGGATTCTGTCACGATCGGCAGGTGTCCACAGCTGCAGCTTGGAATAAATGTCTTTTTCCTCCTGAGTCAGTTGCCTGGTGTTCTTTTTTGCAAACCAAAAGTAATCAGCAGGGTTGTAAGTGTCATCTGTCCAGATAAACTGAAAAATCATATCTTCACTTTCACAAATGATAGTGTCAGGTATTTCATCAGAGGTATACACATGAAGAAAGTCGTTGTTTCTAGAAACGTCCCTGAGATTTCTCTGCAGGGATCTGTTTCTCAGCCCACCCACATAGTTCTTTATAGTATCTCCACTGTAGCCTGCATCCCGAATCTGATCTAGATATTCGTCACAGTCCTCCCCCTCCATCCAAATTTCAGGTACAGGCACCTCAACCAGGTCAATTCCACCTTGTTGTTCAGCCACTGTGTCAGCTTCCAACACTGACAGCACCTGACGCACGGCGATAATCATGTGTGGGAAGCAGCGATTGCGAAGGCATGTGGTTTGGAGAGGTGGGGTGTTGGATAACAAACTGGGTGATGGGGGCCTTGTTGGCCTTAGAGAGAGAAGGGCGAAATTTCGAATGGGAACAAGCATTGGACCTGTTAGCTTCCTTGTATGAGAGAGAGAGAGAGAGAGAGAGAGAGAGAGAGAGAGAGAGAGAGAGTGAGAGAGAGAGAGAGAGGAGAGAGGAGAGAGAGAGGAGAGAGAGAGAGAGAGAGAGATTGAACATAGTTTATAGCCATAAAGTTTGGCAACCCATTATGCATGCCTTACAAAGAACGAATTTGACAGGCCACGATTTTTTACATGGTTACCACAACTGAAGGTTTCTTTGTCATCCAGAGAGAGAGAAACTTGAGAGAGAGAAAGAGAGAGGGAGAGAGAGAGAATGAGGGAGAGAGATTTTATTTATTTGTTTATTCTTTCATTTCGAGGATAATGGAATAAGCCCTCATGTGTTTTTTTACGTTCAGTTCCCGTGTGTGTATGCAGTTTTGTTAATTTTGTCATCCTTTCCCACCGGTACACAATGGCCTACTCCTCCGAAAAGCGGAACGGGTTTTAACGTGTGCGCAAGATGTTATGCGCGCGTTCGCACACGGGACCGCGGTTTATAGTCTCATCCGAAGGACTTTTAGGGGGAGTGGAGTCGCCACTGATGTTAACTCCAGAGAAAAAAATCCTCTTGAACGAGATTCGAGCCCGGGTCAGTAGATCACGAGCGTATTACTCTAGCCACCAGGCTATCCCGTCCCCAGAGAGAGAGAGAGAGAGAGAGAGAGAGAGAGAGAGAGAGGCATGGTAACATTCTATTTCGAGGATAATAGATTAGCACTCTTGTGCTTTATATATATATACCAGTCCCCGCCCATATCTCACGATAAAGGACCGCACTCTGGGAAGATGTACTCCTGAAAAGTCCACTGGTCCGTACATGTCCCTAAGGGGTTGCCGACCAAGCCGATGATTCATCAGGAAAATGCGCGGCAAAGTACAGCTGTGCCAAACAAGTACAGAACAAACCCATCATCGGTGGGGAAACTAACATAGAAATATAAAGCTGATGCTATTAGAATTACTGCGTGCGAGGAGTAAACACGAGTCTGACCGCGTTAGAAAAGCTGGCTAAATATATCTTGCTGGGACATACTTTTTCACCTAATGTCATTACAGGCGGGATAACATTTTTTTTTACAAATTTACTTCCTCTTCGGCTGTTTCATTTCGTGAAGCACATACTGTGGGGAGAGAGAGAGAGAGAGAGAGAGAGAGAGAGAGAGACAGACAGAGGAGAAGAAGACAGACAGACAGACAGACAGACAGACAGACAGACAGACAGACAGACAGACAGACAGATAGATAGATAGATAGACAGACAGACAGACAGACAGACAGATTTTGTTCCTCGGCTAAACCTCCGAGGTTCACCAATAGTGAGATTTTGCGTGCGCGACCGTTTAATCATCATTAGGGTAGCCGCACTCCGTTTTCAGGCGTAATATTTAAACACGACACCAGTGTACATGCAAGTTCTTGTACGTTTTGCCATCGGTTCCCACCGACACAAATGGCCTACTCTTCCAAAAGACAGGTGTTATTGTGTGTGTGTGTGTGGTGTGTGTGCGTTGGTTGTGTCACGGGTCTGGGTGTGTTGTTATTCATCGATATGTGTGGGTGGTGTGGCACTGGGCGTTTAACGACTCTTTAAGCGAAAAAATCCCCCTCAAACGGGCGTCTCGGTGTTAGCTGGAACCTAGACCGTCAGACCACGAGCACGAAGGTCTAACCACGCAGGCTATCCCGTGCCGCACACAGGGGAACTAACTAACTCAAGGTTCTGACTCCCAGGTGTCATAGACAATCCAGAGTTCAGCGTGGTCTGGTCTGGCATTACAGACGGCTGATTGTGGCCCGGTGATCGACAATAATGTGTTAACCCCATAGCAGCGAGGACATAGTCTCAGAATCGTTTGCGCCGCAGTCAGAAACGGGTGTCTTGGTTCCTGCTTGTGTTTAGAGACACAAAAGTATTGTCCAGTCTCGAGGGAGTTAGGATAAGGCTGTCAAAGGATGTAGGAAAGTGGTGGTGGCTGTTGTTGTTGTTGTTGCTGCTGCTGCTGCTGCTGCTGCTGCTGCTGCTGCTGCTGCTGCTGCTGCTGATTGGAGACTTTATAGGAAAAACTATGAGAATATTGAAACGAACGTGTCACTTCTCTCATTTTACTTTTCCACCTTTGCAAAGTGCCTTATCTTGCTGTGCGTGTTTCCTGAGAGTTTGGTTTTTTGTTTGTTGGTTGGTTTGTTGGTGATGGTTTTTGTTTTCTTTGGGGGGGTTAGGGGGGGTAAAGATTTTTTTGTTCAGTTTCTCAAGTGATCTGTTGTAGCAACCAGTAAATTACATATACTATTATGCAAGAAATGAACCTAATAGACTCTTCACCAATTCCGAGCGTGTGTGCGTGCGTGCGTGCGTGTGTGTGGTGTCTGTGTCTGTGTCTGTGTGTAAGTCTGTGTAGGGGGATACCCTGTGTGTGTCTGCGTATGTGGATGGGTAGGCTGGGGTTTCATACACCTGTGTGTGTATGTACGTGTGTGTGTGTGTGTGTGTCTGTCTGTCTGTCTTTCTGTCTATCTGCCTGCCAGCCTGTCTGTGTCTGTGTCTGTTTGTCTCAGTGTGTTTGTTCGAGGATGTTGTGGAGGAGGGTTTGAAAAGACAAAAACATGTCCACACACACACACACACACACACACACACACACACACACACACACACACACACACACACACACACACACACGCACACACACACACACACACACAAATATATAATAATAAAAGTTTGACTTTCACACACACACACACACACACACACACACACACACACACACACACACACACACACAACGCATGTTAAATCAAGTACCAGGACTGTGTATGCATAGCCACATGACGGATGAACAGATGGAGGACAAGCAGACAGACAGACAGGCGGCAAAACAAAATAAAACATATATATATATATATAAGAGAGAGATGAGATGAGAGGAGAGAGAGAGAAAGAGAGAGAGGAGAGAGAGAGAGAGAGGAGAGAGAGAGAGAAACAGACAGCCAAATGCCAGGTAGATGAGTAAGAGAGACCAGACAGCCAAACAGACCAGGGTAGATGAGTAAACAGTTGAAAAGACGGCGCCCTTCTCCAGATGCAATCACCGTCTAATGGAACCCCCAAAAGACGTCCCTGATGAAAGAATAACAGAAAGAGGGAGAGAAGACAAGAGGAGACACCGACTTTGACGTCATCAAAAGATATCCATGACAACCCTGGGAACAGTCGCATTCATCTTTGCTGTCACGCAGACGTCCCCCCTCTCCATCCCCTCCCTCTACCCCCCCCCCCCCCTCCCTCAACTCCCCAACATCACTACCACTACCTCCCTCCGTCTCTCTCGTGTTTTCTTTCTTAACATGATTAAAGTTTAAAAACTTCAAGGTCAGGTTATACCTAAGATTTGATTAGTTTCGTTGCACGTACTTCTAAGCGCATCTTGCCCTTTTGAGTTTGTGTAGTTTCTGAAAAGGTTAAAACTTTGTTTTCGTTGTGTAACGCAGCATTTGAAAGCCTGCCATTGATCTTGAGATTTTTTGTGCTGTTGTTGTCGGTCGGTTGGTTGGTTCTCTTGGTTGTTTGTTGTCTGTGTGTGTGTGTGTGTGTGTGTGTGTGTGTGTGGTGTGTGGGGTTTGGGCGTGGTGGGCGCGTGCGCGAGTGTGTGTGTTTTGAAACTTTACTGGAAGTGGGTTCGTTGTATTTGTTATTTATGTGTAACCCATTAAGGCAGAGATTGTGATCCACATCTGAAGGATGTTTTTTTGTGCTCGTGCTGTGTTGTCTCTCTCTCTCTCTCTCTCTCTCTCTCTCTCTCTCTATCTCTTCTCTCTCTCTCTCTCTCTCTCTCTCTCTCTCTCTCTCTCTCTAGCTAAGATAATGAGCTATGGCACGCATATGCACACTTCTTGTCAGAAAAATCATTCCAATGATTATTTTATGAGCACTAGAAATGTTTATTCCTCTCTCTCTCTCTCTCTCTCTCTCTCTCTCTCTCTCTCTCTCTCTCTCTCTCCTCAAAACCATAAACGCGCGCGCGCACACACACACGCGCGCACGTACGCACGCACACACACACAGAGCTCTGGTCACAGTGTCAACTTTCAGGTCAGTGTGATCACTGTGGAACATGGCCAGCCCGTGTGCAGTGAACACCAAACCAGTTGCTGCCCCTTGCAAACAAAGACACGTTGTACTATTTTGGGAAACGTGCGTTATGCAAGAGCCACTGTTTCTTGGAGAAATGACACAGGTTTTATACAAGGATTTTAAAATAATATTTCAAGACTTTGTAAATTTGCTTTGTTTTGTTTTAAATGTATACCCCTGATGTGTTTGTCCAGATTTCTTTGCTTGAAGTATTTCAGGGGCGAGAAGATCACTGCATTTTGACTTTGCCCGTGTGTTTTAAGATCTGCAATGACAGGCAAGGCAATCAGCTGTGCACTGCAATCATGTTTTGCATATTTGCTTGGCCATCCTTCATTCTTCTCCTGCTCTTCCTTCTCCTCCTCCTTCGTTTTCTTCTTGTTCTTTCTTCTTCCTTCTTCCTTCTTCTTTTCCATCCTCTTCTTTCTCTTTCTTCTTTTCCGTCTTCTTCTACTACTTCTTCTTCTTCATTTTCTTCCTCTTTCTTTCTTTCTTCTTATTCTTCATCTCCGTTCGCAAGTCATGCTAACTTGCATGGCCTTTTTTTTATAGTTAATGCGTGGTGCCTGCTTTTCTCCTGCACTTGTAACTCTGCAGGAGGTCTGCCCTTGGCTTCAGCCGACACATCCGACTTCAGGGCAGCTCATTAGAATGATAGGGTTTTTTTCAAATTTACTTGATAGAAGACAGGAGAATGGGCTGGATAGATAGAAAATAAGAGAGAGAGGAGGAGAGAGAGAGAGAGAGAGAGAGAGAGAGGAGAGGAGAGAGCTCGACTCTGAACATTTTATTTGTACTTCGGCCTTGGGCCACAATACAAGGAGAGAGAGGCCGAGGGGGTATATTGAGGAATGAAAAGGCAGAAACACATGGAGTAATAGAAAAAAGGAAATTTCTAGCACATAAACCCTTCCTGCCACGAAAGTTACACCATAGACAAGAACACTCTGACCCCAGTGATTGAGACCTCAAGTCACATGACAGTAGCTTCACTCGTGCAAATGACTGTATGGGCAGCCGCAGTGAACAACAACAGCGACAAAAACTGTCCTCCACACAGCCTTCCAGTCACTACCATGAAAACAAAAACCTCACCCTAGAAATCAGGCAGATTGATTGCCAAAAAGCAAGAACAGTAAAAGACACCAACCCTTGTCAATCTGTCTGTCTGCCTCACTTGTCTGTCAGATTAATAGATGGCTCCTTCCTCAGTCTGTCTCAGAAGACGTATGACTGTCACGAAGTGTTTGGAGAAATAATGGTCCGTCTTCATTTTTTGATGCAGTTTGTTGAACTCAATGCAGAGGAATAAAGATATTATGATAGACAGACAGACAGACAAACAGATATGCAGACAGGCAGATATGCAGACAGACAGGTAGGCAGGCATGCAAGCAGGCAAGCAGAGAGACAGAACATCGTGTCTTGATTTGGCATACAGTCGATCAACTGTGTGGGTATGGGACGACACACAGTGTGAAATGTGTCAGCACATGTCGACTGGCTGTGGAGCTCCGTTCATCTTGGATACAACGAATTATTGAGGAATACATTTTCTACATCATCTCTTTCTCTTTTTTTTTTTTACTGCCACGGCTTGGCATTAAAAGTAATGGTTGTGGGTGGGTTGGGAGGGGGGAGGATAAAATCTTATCTCTGTTTCTCTGTCTTTGTGTGTGTGTCTCTCTCTCTCTCTCTCTCTCTCTCTCTCTCTCTTCTGTATGTGTGTGTGTCTGTCTCTCTTTGTCTCTCTCTATCTCTCTCTCTCTCTCTCTCTCTCTCTCTCTCTCTCTGTTCCTGGATTAATTGCTATCACTGGATCTTTTATCCATCCTTTGACCTCAATTATGACACAAAAAAGAAAGCGAGAAAGAAAGAAAGAGCGAAGGAAGAAAATAAATCGTGCAATCTGCTTAATTCATGGCCTCATTTCCTCTTTCATTCTCTTGGAAGATTTTTTGTCCTCTCTCTCTGTCTCTCTCTCTCTCTCTCTCTCTCTCTCTCTGGGTTTTTTGTTTTTCGCTTTGTGGAAACGAGATAGTCTTAATGTCGTCTGTGATCTCATTGAAATTGACTTCTGTGCCCAGGCCAAAAGCTGGGTCAGTTATTGATGTCAGCTAATTGCCAAGGCCCTACACTATTTTAATGTTGTTCTGTTGTCAAATGCTATATTGAGATTGCCTTCAACCATGACAACCTCTTAACATAACAACCTGCACTCTCCTGGAAAAGAGGGGAAAAAATCCTCCGAAGTCGGAATATGGCTGTCTGTATGGCGAGGTACTCAAAAACAGTCCTACACGCAAACTTCTGGTTCAATGTGCAATTTCAATCTCGAAGTGATTCCTAGGTGGGATGATGAGTGAGTCAGAGTGCACATTCTGGGTGACCCCCAGAGTGTTAAGCTGGGGAACGCACAACAACAACCTGACTCCTCCCTGAACTCCTAGAAGAGTCATTGGAACACTGCACGGATTTTTTTTTTCTGGCAGCGTGTTTTAGGCGAATTGAACCTGGGGGAGTCCGTCTCTCTCTCTCAAAGGATGCATGCTGGGTATGCTTTCTCTGGTTTGAAAGGTGGATTGGGGTTGTTCATATTGTGCGAGATGTTCTGCATGCGTTGACATTTGAAACTTTGAAACGCCCAAAGGACTTTTAGGGGAGTGGATCAGTAAACATTCTTTCATGCATACACCTCGGTAAAGAAAAAGAAAAGGTAAAGCTATCCCATAACCTCTGTGGTGGTAGGGGAGTGAGGCGTCAGAGACCTCACTTCTCTAGGGCCAGCATATTGAGGGCGGCACCCATCTCCTCTCCCTCGCTGCTTTACCTTCCCTGACCCTAAAGAGGCATGTACCCATTTACAGCTGGGTGAACTGGGGGACTGTACTGAAGCCAAGGCGCGCAAACGGTTACCCATCCAAGGGGTGACCACGCTCGATGCTGCTGGGGGAAAGCGAGTGCTCTGACCACTGAGCTATTCCGTCCCTATACCTCGGTGGAGACTCGAATCCGTGACCTTAGCTACAAATACATCACGATTTCGACATTTTAACCTCTATGCTATTTCCTTCTTCTAAGGAATGTCACAACCTTTGTGTGGTCTGGGATGTCTGTGGTAGCTTTGATGATTGCTGTCCTGATCTCTGTCAGTAAGGGGGTTTTTGGGGGTTCGTTTTCCTCCTGTTGTTTTGGTGTTATTTAAAGGCCTTATCGGTGGTTGTCATTTTTGGTAGTAGGTGTGTTTTGTTTTAACTTTCTGACACAATGAATAGAATGATTTTTTCATGGTTACGTGTGTGTTACGTGTGTGTGTGTGTTGTGTGTGTGTGTGTGTGTGTGTGTGTGTGTGTGTGTTTTGTCTGTCAGCAGTCGGGTTCATCTTCCAATGTTGGAGGAATAAAGAATGTTGTTTTTCTGAAAAAGTTCTGGAGTTTTGATGTGTCTGCAATTTTTATTTTGTTTGGGCTTTTTTTTTCTTATTCTTATTTTCCAAAACACTAAAAACTACGCGCGTCTCACATCCATTACGTTAATTACGTGGTAGGCTGTTTTTTGCTTTGTCTTGTCTTGTGTCTGTGCTGTCTTTGGTCCTGTAACTTTGAAGTCTTAAAACTTACACAGTAATTGTAGCGTCTCTTTCTGTAGCGTTAACCTTTTTCACTTCGTTCATTTCTTGGAGGATGTAAACCTTGCCTTTGGCATTTCCTTCTTAGTGGTCATGTGTGTGCTTATATTTTTCACTGAGTTTTACACCCGTAGCCACACACACACACGCATGCACACTTACTCACTCACTCACACGCGCGCGTGCGCGCGCACACACACACACACACACACACACACACACACACACTTCGGATGAGACTATAAACCGCGGTCGTGCGAACGCACGCAGAACATCTTGCGCACACGTTAAAACCTACTCCGGTTTTCGTAAGAGTAGGCCATTGTGTGCCGGTGAGAACGAATGACAAAATTTACAAAGCCGCACACACACAGGGACTGGACGTTTAAAAAATAGCACTATTATCCTCAAATTAAAAGATTTTTTTTTAATTAAATACTCTCTCTCTCTCTCTCTCTCTCTCTCTCTCTCTCTTTCTTTCTCTCTCTCTCTCTCTCTCTCTCTCTCTCTCTCTCTCTCAGTATTGGTTTTTATTTTCACTGGTTGACCTCTCTATCAACACTATCTCCATTACCCAAAACTGCCTCCAAGATCAAAGCGGCAAACCAAACGGCAACGGCTGTCTAGGATATCGTGGTTTCCTTTCGGAGCAGTTCAGGCCAGAGCTGTTCAAAGAAACTTGTCGGTTGATTGTAGAACTCGGGAGTTCTAGTCAGACACAAGGGAAAACCAGTACTGGTTTCATGCGTTTGAACACATACACACAGTCACAAGCTAGCAAACAAGCAAGCAAGAAAACGTGCGCGTGCACGGGCATGCGCACACACACACACACACACACACACACACACACACACATGAATTTGTGTGTATGTATGTATGTATATATAGAGAGAGGGGGGAGGGAGGTAGGGAGAGAGAGATGTATGTATGTATATATGTGTATGTATGTATGTATGTATGTATGTATGTATATATGTATGTATGTATGTATGTGTATGTAGTTTCAGCAGCATGTACATGCTGGTGCATCCAGCTCTTTCCAGGACAGTGATGTTTGGGACCTTGTCCTGTCAGGTGATGTTCAGGATGCGTCAGAGGCAACGCATGTGAAAAGCATTGAGCTTTCGCTCTTGTCGGGCACGCAAAGTCCAGGACTCGCTGCCATACAGGAGGGTGTTCATGACGCAGGCTCTGTAGATCTGGATCTTTGTGTGCTCAGTCAGCTTGCTGTTGTTCCAGGCTCTCTTTGTCAGTCTGGTCATGGCGGTAGCTGCTTTGCCAATGCACCTGTTAAGTGCGAGGGTGTCTGAGATAGCTGAGCCCAGGTACACGAAGACACGACGACACCCAGTTCAAGGTCATTGATACTTATGGCTGGGAGAGAGTCAACATCCTGTCCCATGACTTGCGTTTTCTTCAAGGTAATGGACAGCCCAAAGTGTTGGCAGGCATTGCTGAAGCGAGTCATGAGCTGCTGCAGATAAACGTCCCACAGGCAGACCGCAGCTGCGATTCAAAGACGTGTGTGAGCAAGAGGGACTGAAAAGCCCTGAACATCGACCAGAACAAACTGGGAAGCAACAGCCCTCGAACGGTCAGCCTGGAAACAGACTGTGCAGAAAGGTCTCTCCAAGTTCGAAGAGACACTTGCTCAGCAGCACGAGGTAAAGAAAGCGAGAAGAAAGGCTGCAGTCCAGGCAGACAGACCAGCCTCAGACTTCATCTGTGCCCTCTGCCATAGGGACTGTCTGTCATTCCCGTGTGGGACTGGCCAGCCACACCCGACGCTGTACCAGAATTAAACACCTAGAGCCCAACATCACAGTCTTCCGAGACTGACGGCTGCCGTGTGTGTGTGTGTGTGTGTGTGGTTAATGTTTTAGTCACTTTTCATACTTAGCTCGCAAGATTGAGAGTCAGGAGTTTGGCAGACGGGAAGCCAATACTTGTTTTTGTAATGAACACTTTTTTTTTAAATATTTATATTCGCATCATGTCGGTTTGGGAGCTATAGCCAGGCTTATATGTGTAAGAAACACCTTCGTTCATTTTTTTTCATACGTTTCATATCGGATTCAGATTTGCTAGGAAACCGATACCCATTTTTGTGATATTTTATTTCACTTTTCCATACATAACCTGTCGGATTGAGAGTCACAGTCAGCCCAAGGGAAATGCAGTACGCTGTGTGTAGGTCGTTCACCCAACTGTTCCTGGCCTGACCTCTCCTGATCAGTTCACAGCAGAATCCCCAAGAGAGAATGAAGACAGAGGGGAAAAAACAGCCAAGAGATGGAGTACACCATCACATGTGGGGAAAGGGTTAAACGAACATTCAGTATGATCGCTAAAGGCAGTGATACACGGAGGATCGGTCAGCCAACTCTGGTTAGTACGATCACTAAAGGCAGTGACACACGTAAGATCAGTCAGCCAACTCTGGTTATTCAGTATGATCACTAAAGGCAGTGACAGTCGAGGAGTCGTAAGCCAGCTCTGGTTATTTAGTACGATCACTAAAGGCAGTGCTAGTGACACACGTAAGATCAGTCAGCCAACTCTGGTTATTTAGTACGATCACTAAAGGCAGTGTCACACGGAGAATCACTCTGCCAACTCTGGCTATTCAGTACGATCACTAAAGGCAGTGACACACGAAGGATCGGACAAAAACCACTGGTTCTTCAGTACGATCACTAAAGGCAGTGACACACGAAGGATCGGACAAAAACCACTGGTTCTTCAGTACGATCGCTAAAGGCAGTGATACACGGAGAATCGGTCAGCCAGCTCTGGTTTACAACACCAGCGAAGTGAACGTGGAAGAAAACCCTTTCAGTAACAACATTTACCATGGAGAAGAATGGCCAAGTAGTTACAGCATCCACTTTGCAGTGACTGAGGCTGTGGGTTTGAGGCTTCCACTGAAGTCTCTGTTTGAGGAGTTTTCTCTTCAAGTCAACGTTGGGGTGGGGTTTATTTTGGGGTGGGGTGGGTTTTTTCCGAATGCTCAGACAGCAACTATTGTTGTGATGTTGGTTTTCCCATTCTTTCTCTTGCAAGTCCTTTGAATGAGACTGAACAGAAGTCCCGTGTGCAAATGCACGCTCATCTTACTCATTACATCCCATCTTTCGTAAGAATGCGCCAGCTAGAGCTGGTGGCATGGGGAACACGAAGGCATCCAGCATGAGACTGAAAGTACACCCTGAATGAGAAGTGTGCTTTTCATTCACTTCGCCACTTCGGTAGCCATTCTCCGACTTCATTTCTCTATTAAAGGATAGTGCAGGCTGTGCAAACTAAGAGTTTGTCATGGCTGAAGACAATCTCAACATAACATTTTTACCACATAACATGTTGATGTAGGCCTCGGCATTTAGCTTATGCATATAACTGATGACATGAAAGTAAACAGCAGGAACATCGACGGTCTGAGGGTTGGAGATCAGGAAGTTGAAGAGGTGGAGAACTTCACCTATCTTGGAGCAAACGTCACCAAAGACGGAGGAGGAACAGCAGACGTCAAGAAGAGAGTAGCACTGGCCAGTGCGCAGATGAAACGATTATCCAACATCTGGCAAATGGGAGACATCGGCAGAAAAACCAAAGCATCTCTTTTCAAGAGCCTTGTTTTGTCAGTTCTTCTCTACGGATGTGAGACCTGGAAATTAATGAAAGGAGAAGAAGAGAAACTAGACATTTTCCAAACCAAATGTCTGAGGAGGATCTTCAAGATCCGATGGCAAGAACACATTTCCAACAAGACAGTCTTGGAAATAGCAGGAGCAGAAAAAATTAGCCAGGAGATTAGAAGACGGAGATGGAACTGGATCGGACATGTCCTAAGAAAGGACAGGAGTGACGACTGTGCTGTTGCCCTCGGATGGACACCTGAAAGGAGAAGGAAAAAGGGACGCCCAAAAACAACATGGCGACGAATGGTAGAAGTAGGGCGGAACGGCGCAGGCTGGAGCACGTGGAACGCCGCACGACGCACAGCTGCAGACCGGAACCAGTGGAGGAATGATGTTCAAGCCTTGTGTGCCTCCTGGCACAGAGAGAATTAAGGTTAAGGTAAGGTATAACTGAGGAAGCTTTTGGCCTGAGCTATATTTCAGTGTGTTGCCCCATTGACTTCTCTGGGTAAATGGAAAGAAGGAATCAACGATTGCACCGTAGATAGGTGAAGTCTATGGCTGTATGGTATCCCTGGACTGAACGATTCCTGTCAACATCAGCGCTGATTCTGGTAAACAAAGCAGTCACAACGTCTGCCCATGTGGGTAAACAAACCAGTCACAACGTCTGCTAATGTGGGTAAAAAAAAACAACCCAGTCACAACGTCTGCTAATGTGGGTAAACAAACCAGTCACAACGTCTGCTAATGTGGGTAAACAAACCAGTCACAACGTCTGCTAATGTGGGTAAACAAACCAGTCACAACGTCTGCTCATGTGGGTAAACAAACCAGTCACAACGTCTGCTAATGTGGGTAAACAAAGCAGTCACAACGTCTGCTAATGTGGGTAAACAGGCTTTGATTTGTAGCTTTACAAGATTCAGCGCTATATAAATTCCATACATTATTATTATTATTAAACAAAGCAGTCACAACGTCTGCTACTGTGTGTAAACAAAGCAGTCACAACGTCTGCTGATGTGGGTAAACAAACCAGTCACAACGTCTGCTAATGTGGGTAAACAGGCTTTGATTTGTAGCTTTACAAGATTCAGCGCTATATAAATTCCATACATTATTATTATTATTAAACAAAGCAGTCACAACGTCTGCTACTGTGTGTAAACAAAGCAGTCACAACGTCTGCTGATGTGGGTAAACAAACCAGTCACAACGTCTGCTAATGTGGGTAAACAAACCAGTCACAACGTCTGCCTTGTGGGTAAACAAACCAGTCACAACGTCTGCTAATGTGGGTAAACAAACCAGTCACAACGTCTGCTAATGTGGGTAAACAAACCAGTCACAACGTCTGCTAATGTGGGTAAACAAACCAGTCACAACGTCTGCTAATGTGGGTAAACAAACCAGTCACAACGTCTGCTAATGTGGGTAAACAAACCAGTCACAACGTCTACTGATGTGGGTAAACAAAGCAGTCACAACGTCTGCTAATGTGGGTAAACAAACCAGTCACAGCAACATTAGTGCTGGTAAACAAAGCAATCACAACATCATCATCATCATCATCATCATCATCTGCTGCTGCTGCTGCTGCTGCTGCTGCTGCTGCTGCTGCTGCTGCTGCTTAGTGGTGCACAAAAACAATCCCATCAATAATAACCACTGTCTCGCATAGCCCCCAAGACAAATTAGACAGTACGTGTGACTGCACTCCGGAGATTCCCTGGCTGGTGTTCTTTGTGCATGGGATCAGCTCAGGCGGCATCCTTTCTGCCTTCCTTTTATTTTTTCGTTGGTTTTCTTCAGTTCTTTTCTTCGTTCTTTCCCGGGTTTTTTCCTGCCTTCATTCATTCTTTCTATTGTTTCTTTTTTTCTTTTCTTCATTTCTTTTCTTTCCGTTTTTCCTGCCTTCATTCATTCTGTCTATTGTTTGGTTTTTTTCTTCATTTCTTTTCTTTCCGTTTTTTTCCTGCCTTCATTCATTCTGTCTATTGTTTCTTTTTTCTTCTTTTTCTGTTATTTTTTTCTCTCATTTCTTCCCTCCTACCTTCTCTCCGTTCTTTCTGCCTGCCTTTTTTCCCATTCATTCCTTTCTTCTTGCATATTTTATTTATTTCTTCTCTCCTTCTTTCCGTTTTTCCCTCTTGCCTGGCTTCATCCCTTCATTCCATTCTTCCTTCCTTTTTTCCTCAATCTGTTCATTTCTTCTCTCCTTCCTGCCCTCGCAAATCATTTTCATCCTTCCTTCCTTCCTTCCTCCCTCCCTCCCTTCCTTCCTACTTTCCTTCCTTCCTGCATACCTTCTTTCTTTCCTTCCTTCCTTCCTTCCTTGTTTTCTCTCTTCGTTCCTTCGTTTTTCCCTTAACTGCCATATGATAGAAATAATCTAAACACTGCTCTAAGTACTTGTTCTCCAGATTCCTCTATTCATGTCGGTTGGTCACCAAAGCCTGGACCTCTACTGATGGTTTCCTTGTCCATTCTGCAATGCTAGTCTCTGGGGGGGGGGGGGGGGGGGGGGGGGGAAGGGGGATTCTGACCACCCATTCCTCTTCATTTCCCAACAAGCATCCCTGAACACTTACCCTACGACACTGCAGGGCTTCTTTAGCTGGTGACCCCGCAGCAGCCTAACATTAGTGACTCCCTATTTACTTCTCCCAGTCTCTCGCATAGTCTCTGTCTGTCTGTCCTCCCCCCCCCCCCCCCCCCTCCCCCCCCCCCTCCCCCCCCCCCCCCCCCCCCGCCCCCCCCTCCCACCTACAGACACGTCTGCACAGAAACCCTATATTTATCAATATCTCACTGAACTTCACTCTAAACAGTGTGTGACTGAAGTTTTGTCATCAAACCGACATTTTCTTCAACGTGCTTTCAACTTCCACAATTTTTTTAGGTTATCGTTTTCTTGTTTTTCTGCTTTTGTTTTTTCGAAAGAAAATGAGAATGGAGAAGACGGTAAAGTTTAATTAAAACAAGATTTAGACATATTAGCGAGAGAAAGAGGCAGGCAGACAGACAAGCTGACAGGCAGACTAAGCTCTGAGCTAATCATGAGAGGAAAGAGCATTGTTTTGTTGGTCATTTTGTGTGTGGGCGTGCGCACACACACACAGACACAGACACACCCGCACGCACGCACGCACTCACCGCGCACGCGCACACACACACGCACGCGTGCACTCACACACGCGCACGCACGCACACACACACACACACACACACACACACGGAGGGAGGGAGGGAGAGAGAGAGAATTGTCATGTCTGTGTGATGTTTAGTCCAGCTAGTGCGTTTGATTCTAGTTTTGGGGTTTGTTGTTGTTTTCGTTGTGTTTTTCCAGTAATTCCAACATAATTATAGTTTGATACACAGTCCAACGTCATTGTTTCTTTTTTGGGTCGGAAATGCCGACATACGACACTCGATCCCGCTAAAATGTTGAATTCTTTCTCTAGCAGAATATAATTACATTTTCTGTTGAAACTTCTTGGAACTGTATAAGTAAAATAGCAAGAGGAAGAAAAAGTTAGTATCAAGGTCGTTGTGTGTGTGTCTGTCTGTCTGTCTGTCTGCCTGTGGGGTTGGTAATGGGGGTGGTGGTAGTAGTCCTTTTGTTGGGGGTTTTTTGTTGTTGTTTTATTTGGGTTTTGTTGTGTTGTGTTGTTTTGTTTGTTGGGATTGGGGGGATTATTTGTTTGTTTATTTTGTTTTGTTGTCGTTTTGGATTTTTTTTTTAAATCTTGCCTTGCTTTCTTCTTTTGATGAAGTGCTTGCTCCCCCCCCCCCCCCTCTCTCTCTCTCTCTCTCACTCATCTCTCTCTCTCTCTCTCTCTCTCTCTCTCTCTCTCTCTCTCTCTCTCTCTCTCTCGGAGGAGGAGGAGGAGGAGGAGGAGGACGGGATAGCCTAGTGGTTAGAACATTGCACTTGCAATCTGACGACCCGGGTTCGATTCCCGTTCAAGGGGATATTTTCCCCTGGAGTTAACATCAGTGCCGACTCCACTCTCCCCAAAAGTCCTTCGGATGAGACTATAAACCGAGGCCCCGTGTGCGAACGCACGCAGAACATCTTGCGCACACGTTAAATCCTGTTCCGCTTTTCGTAAGAGTAGGCCATTGTGTGCCGGTGGGGACAGATGACAAAATTCACAAAACTGCATACAGTCGGGGACTGGAAGTAAAAAAGCACATGAGTGCTTATTCCATTATCCTCGATATAAAAGAATAAAATAAAAATAATAAAATCTCTCTCTCTCTCTCTCTCTCTCTCTCTCTCTCTCTCTCTCTCTCTCTCTCTCTCTCTCTCTCTCTCTCTCTCTCAATCACACAAGTGTATACACCCGTGAGATTATCCTCACAGAAATGCCTTGTCTCCTCTCTTTTCACATTAATCATCTGTGTCTCTGTATACGTGAGCCATGCGTGCAAGTCTTCATTTCCTGCTTTCTTTCATGCCCTGCAGGGTGTGTGGGTGTATGTGTATGTGTGTGTGTGTCCCCACAAGAGAACTCTACAGCAATAGGAAGCTTCATTGAACTCCAGATATGCCAGCAACAGAGGGTCATCAGAAAGAGCTCCAGAAACTCCTTTGGGCTACACTCCCGCGTTAGATTTTGTCACTTTTTCCTTTCTGCTTTCCTATATTACTCTTGCACTCATACCGCACGTACTAAGGCATCCACAGAAATGAAAACTAATTTTTTTGAAACACAAGCCTCTGACTCGTGGTTTTTGCACAAATCTGGTAGGGTCTGTTTTATTTTTCAGCAAACACTGTACCCCCTTCTCAGTCCTTTGTCCTAACGCATAATTATTTTGTTTTATCGTAATATTCACAGTGGTGCCAGAAACCTTGTTCATCCATTGCCGTAAATTGTACGTGATTACTGTGCGCTTTCTGTGTTGCCGTGAAATGGGAGCTGATAATGGAGACACGAAAACGCTTTGGGGAGAAAGGTTATACCTAAAATGGACGTTTGTAGGCTAGTAGAATTGCTCTTTTTTCCTCCAAGAGGTATCTTCATTGCTTCAGTATCCTTCCCAACGTTTTGTTCAAATTGGGAAAATAAACTGATTTGTGTTTTCAAGATACACTGAAAACCAACAAACACATCTCTCCTTTTTTGTTTCTTTGTTTGTCTGTTGTTTTTTGTTGTTGTTTTTGGAGTTGTTTTTTGGGGGGTTGTTGGTGGTGGTGGTTTTTAAGGGGGTTGTTTTTTGTTTTGTTTTGTTTTTGGTGTGTGCTCGAAAAGGACATTGAGTTCTCACTAAGGATAGGTCTACTCTGAATTTTTTTTCTACGTAGGCGTCACTACATGAGTGAAATCATATGCTACACGACAGAGTCAAGTCATTAACACTGAGATCAGTACTTTATCAGCCAATTAAGAGCAGGGTGGAACCAGCCAGAGATGAGCACTGGATATTGCATTTTTCTACAACCCATAACTTACTTAGGCCCAATACTCCCCCTGGAGCATAGGCCGCCGACAACAGTCCGCCAGAGTCCTCTGTCCTGGGCTATTCTCTCCAGCTGTCTCCAGGTATATCCCATCTGCCTGGTTTCTGCCTCAAGGTCACGTCGCCAGGTGTTTCTTGGCCTTCCTCTTTTTCGTTTACCCTGGGGGTTCCATGATAGTGCCTGCCTTGTGATGTTGCTGGCTGGCTTTCTCAGGGTGTGCCCGATCCATTCCCATCTCCTGCGCCTGATTTCATTCTCGGCTGGCAGCTGGTTGGTACGTTGCCACAGGTCTGCGTTGCTGATGGTGTCGGGCCAGTGGATCTGGAGGATTCGTCTCAGGTAGCTGTTGATGAAGGTCTGCACTTTCTTGATGGTGGTCTTTGTTGTCCTCCATGTCTCCGCTCCATACAGTAGGACTGACTTGACGTTGGAGTTGAACAGCCTGATCTTTGTGCGGGTCGACACCACCTTGGAGCTCCTGATGTTCTTCAGCTGCAAGTACGCTGCCTTCGTCTTGCCAATTCTTGCTCTGACGTCTGCGTCTGTGCCGCCCTGCATGTTAATGATGCTACCCAGGTACGTGAATGTCTCCACTTCTTCCAGCTCCTTCCCATTTAGTGTGACTGGGTCCTCACTCACTGTGTTGATCTTGAGAATCTTGGTTTTGCCTTCATGGATCTTGGGACCAACTTGTAATGAGGTGGCTGCTAGTTCTGTAGTCTTGCCCTGCATCTGTTGGCGGCTGTGGGAAAGCAGGGCCAGGCAACCCATAAAACTTAACATTAAGTTTGCACCACCACCACCACCACCACCACCACCAATGTGTCCTCTGCGTGCATGCACTGATATGGGCAAAACCAACCAATTGGCAGATCAGATCTATACATAGCTTGCACTGGCAGGTCTGCATCTGATTTGACTGCTGACTCCTTTTAACGACATCAGTCTTCCTCTGTGCAAGCGAAACAGGGGCCCTAAGGGCAGACCTGCAAAGAGGGACTCGGGGCCGGGCATTTGAAAATGAGAATGATGTGGTGAGAGATTTTACTCTTGTTCTACAGAGACCCAGGAGGCACCGTGGTCGAGTGGTTTAGGCGGTCAACTCGTGATCCAGAGGTCGCGGGTTCGATCCCCGCTCGGCTCGGTGTTGTGTCCTTGGGAAAGACACTTTACTCCTATTTTCCTCACTCCACCCAGGTGTACAAGTGGGTACCAGCTCTGCTGGGGAAGTATCTGGCGACAGACTAGCGTCCTGTCACAGGGGTGGTGAAAAACCATCAGTTCGCTTAACGCTACAGAAACCGGGATAAGCTCCGGCTCTATGGGCCTTCTGGCTCGAAAGAACATACTTCTACAGAGACCCGGCCTGAACTGAAGAAGTCGTCGCAACATTGAAGGAACCGGTTGGTACTTTAATAACCTGCTGACTACCACCAGAAAACGTGAGCAAGGGCTGGGTGGTATGGTCACATCACCAGAACGTGGGGTCTTGCAGAGGCAAAATCTTGTCATCTTACAGTGTACTGTGAATAAAAGGGGACGGGCAGAAGAAGATGCGGGGAGTCAACATTAGGGAATGGACAGGCTCGTCGGTTGTCAATGTCCCAGTGAGCAGCAGAAAAAAAAGAAAGGCACAACAACCTAAAAACTGTCAAGGCTTTGTGGTCCCCTTTCCGAAACGCTAACTGCAAATGGGTAGGGTAGGCCTACCTCTTGCTGCTCTGCTATTTTCTAAAAACAAAAAGGTAAAATAAATAAATAAATAAATGGTTAAATAAAGGAAACGTGAGCGTATAGCTCCTATTTAAAACAGCTACACTGGCTTTCCCCGTGGGGGGGGGGGGGGGGGGGGCTGTCAGTATAAATAGCATCTCCACCTTCTGGAAATTCTGTGCTAGGAATTCCCTCTTTTCTATCCCTCTCATTGTTTCTGCCTTGTTCTTTTTCTTCTTATCACCACCTTCTCGTCTTTTTTTTCTGCCTTCTCGGTCCATTCTCGTGCCTTTTTTTTCCAGAAAGTCTTAAACGATAACAGTTCTCTCCCTTGCCGAAGTCGGATGTGCTGGGCCTGACATGTCAGGCGCTTAACGGCAGCGGAACGCATTTTCGCTCATATGACAGACAATATTAGTTGCTGTCTGAGCGTTCGACGAAGAAGAAGAAGAAATTCCGTTTCCAGTTCAAATATGCCATTCTCGCATATCGTTATGTTCACTTACTACTTCCATAATATCTGTTGGATTCACTGTGTTCATACACAGGTTTTTGGCCTCTTCGTTCTTCCCCTGTTAAAACTCCCCCGGCTGCATGCTGAAAACAATAGGTGAACGGGCGTTTGGTTTCACAACACAGCCAGCAGTGTGGAATTCATTACCATCCAGCTTGTGTAAGACAACTCTGGCTGTTTTTATAGTCAAGTCACATTTATTTCAACGGTCCTTCCCTCAGATTTCTCTTTTTAGAGGCTTCTGTGCGAATATGTAAGGTCTTTGTAAAATATTTCATTTCTTTGTATGAATGTGTGTGTGTGCGCGCGCGCGCGCGCGCGTGTGTGTGTGCGTGCGTGCGTGTGTGTGGGTGTGCGTGCGTGGGTGGGTGTGTGGGTGTGTAAAGATACGAACAGTCACTCTGGATTTCGAAAATTCACTTCACTTTGGATTATGTGTTTGTACTTAAATGCTTAAAAAAAATTTCAGTTTTAAAAACAGAAACTGTATTGCGCGTTTGTTGACTGTAAAAAGGCTTTTCATTCTGTGTGGAGACAATCTTGATGGTTTAAACTCATAAAAGAACAATTGATTGCAAAGTTCTTCGACTTATCATGAACATGTTTAGCAATTTTAAAGTCTTGTTTGTTTACAAATAACAGCATGTCAGATTATTTTGCTTGCCATAATGATTTGTCATGGTGAAATTTTTTCCCTGTTCTATTTACTTCATAATTAAATGATCTTAGGAATTTTTTAATGACAGTAGGTTTTTTCACTGCAAATTTTATTTCGCTCAGATATTAACAAAATAACAGACCATGTCAAACTTTTTGTCTTCTTATATTATGCTGATGATACTAGGTCACGGGTGCAAACGCACGTAGGACATCTTGTGCACACTTTAAACCTGTTCCACCTTTCAGAAGAGTAGGCCATTGTGTGCCAGTGGGAACAGATGACAAAATTTATAAAACTTCTTGCACACGGGGACTGGATTTTTTTTCTTTTCTTTTTTTAATTACATGATTGCTTATACTTTTATCCTCGAAATAAAAGAGTTTAAACTAAAACCAAAACCTGACGGTCTTCTTAATGACTGTAGCAGGTGCAAACACACACACACACACACACACACACACACACACACACAAACGCATGCGTCCGCGCACGCACGCACGCACGGATAGGTACATTTATGCTACCCTCTACTGACGTGGTAAGGTCTAGTCATTGGTTTATTGGTTAAAGGGGAACAACTTCATCCTTTTTTTTAAAAGAAATATTATGCGGTTGTTTCCCTTAGTTAGCATTTTTGAAGGGTTTTCGTCTTCGAGAGCCGTAACGCGCTATCAAGACTTGACACTGGAATACAAAATCAATTTCTCCTGCAAATATGTCTAACTGATAGAAGAGAAATGTAAATTAATGAAGTGGAGTAAAATTATGATGGATATGGTAACTGGACCTCATTGCTTTAGTATTGTGTGGTGCAAATACTTGATGCCCAAATTTTACTTCGGATTGTGTATAATGATAATAGGCAATATTCCATCTTAATGGAAAGCGCCAACTTTCTTTTTGCTGCTAAGTGCTGAGCCTCTTTGCTTGCATAGGATGTTTGTGACACAGACTCCGTGGACAGTCGTCGTGGTTTATGGGTTAGCCTAGTTTATAGTGTTAGTCCATACCATTCTTCTCAATATCTACAATGCAGACCCGTTTTGATAGCCTGAAAAGCATTGCTGAGAGTTTGGTCAGTCTGTCTTTTGATTCCAGAATACATACAGAGATTATAGAGCTCCAGCCAATGAACAAAAAAAAGGTAGATAATAAAAAATAATTTTTTAAATCGTAGTATTATCATCAGCATTATAATCATAATTATTGTCATTATCATTATTTTTGGAAAATCCTATAGGCCTACCATTTTGTACTGATATTTTGCTTTAGGCTAATGCTGATGTATGCGCCAGGCAAGAGCAGATAATAATAGCACTTTGATCTGAACAGATAGGAAGTAGGACCCCTAGTTTCTGGTGCGTTCACAAGAGGGCGCTTTCTGTGTCACATGATCTAGGTCTAGGCCATAGCCTATTCCGTCCTTTTCCACCAACGCCATCTTTAGTAGAATTTGCGGTCAAGGAAAGCTGCACAGTTTTAAACGTTTTACGAATTTATCTAGGCGTGTTACATTACACAAGTATCAACATGGGCGGAAGAGAAGAACCTGGGTACGTAATTTCCACATTGTATTTACTCATCTTGAACACAAAATTTGTATATGGGAATTTTAAAAACCGGCTAAACCGTTCTCCATGTGAGTGAAAGAATCATGGCCGACAAAGGCGGCACGAGGCTAGGCGGCCTAGCCGAACTTTTCCTGGTATCATAGAGTATTGTAGAAGCCGCAATGTTTTACACATTTTGAATTGTGTATCTTTTGCGTACCTTAAATAAAACTTGGTGGTTTCCTTTCCAGCGAGGAATTTTGTTGCAAGTCTTTTTTTCTCTGAGAGAGTGGACATATCAATTTAAACCAATGATAATAACTAATGAGCCATTCATTCGATCGATTAGTATACACATGTATGTATGTTCCTGTTTAGTATTTAGATATTTCCCGGCTGCGATTTGGCCGAGAATGTGAGACCGAGTCGATTTGATATTTGACTCAATGATTGAGGTTTCACTGCACATTGGCATCAGAAACTCGCACACGTGCGCCTCTTTTATTCATGAACAAAGACGGTATGTTTTCCAAAATCGCCACCCGTTTTCGTTAAAATCTGTGTTTGTTGAACACTAGTATTCTATAAGCAAATACTACTTGTCCCAGTCTTTATTTTAAAAAAGAAATTTTAAACAGGGGGGGGGGGGTGCCAACCCTTATATATGATGCTGTGACAAAAGAGGGACCCAGAACAAGCCAAAAAAGCTCAATTAAAAAAAAAAAAATGCAGAAACAGTTTTGTGGGTTGAAAGAGTAATGATTGTTCTTCAGAATTTCATATGTGAGAAAACTGAGACTTTCAGTCATGAGTCAGGCTGATAACAATGTTCATCAATGTCTGACAGTTGTTATGCTGGACATGTAAAGTACTGAATTTTTACTATCAATATGCAACTGAGCATTCATGTATTCTTGGGGTTAGAATATAAACTAAGTTTGTGATATGCATTGAATTTTTTTTTTATAATTTATTAGTACTTTAATTTACTTCAACAAGCATGTCCTGTGTATGTTACCTGTCAAACATGCTGAAAAAGGACAAATAGCTCAAACAATTTCTCAGATGATCATATCATATTTTCTTTATTGTGTTCAGCATAAATACACATGAAAAAGATTGAAAGAAAGTTAACTAACTGCAAGAATGAACTTTCATCTTACAGTTGTTACACAGTACAGTGGACATATTTCAGGTTCAAATCTTAAGATTTCAGCAAGCAACAAAATTACCAGATAAGTACAGCCCTGAAATAGTCTTTAACTTTGAAAAGAAGGTTAAAGGTAATAAAATTAATATCTTTTGCTGGTCTAACTTTGCACTGGTAATGTCTAATGATTTTTGACAGATCCATCTGATGGACATGCTAAAAGTCAGGACAGCCCAAAATAATAGTGCATCTGGAAATTATACTGAACTAGTTTTATTTCCTTTTAAAAACTATGTTGCTTAAAACTGTATAAAAAGCAAACCGCAGAAGCTGGTACAAAGTTTATTTATAAGCAGATTTTCAGACTAATTTGACAGTTATGATTCTGATAAGTGGACATCTGGTGTTCATTTGCCTTTTCTTCTTTCTCACAGCATGGCTGTACAGGAAGACCAGCCTTTTTTTGAAATGCATAATAGCAACTTTCATATAAGTGCAAATTGGAAACTAAACTTTTTCACTTTTTAAAAATTGAGTAGTCCACCGTTATGAATGGACATGCATGTCCAGCATAACAACTGTCAGACATTGGTGAGCATGCGTTATCAGCCTGATATCTCATGACTGAAAGCCTCAGTTATCTTCTCACATGAAATTCTGAAGAGCAATCATTACTCTTTCAACCCACAAGACTTTCTGCACACACACAAAAATTTAAAAAATGAGCTTTTTTCGCTTTTTCGGGGTCCACCTTTTGTCGGCCTCATATATATATGGGTCACTCTTCTGAAACCTGTACAGTTTTGTTACATGGTTAGGGAAAAATCAATATCTGCATTAGATATTGTTTTCAGTTGTTTTTAAGAGATTTATGATTGCTTGATCAGGTAAAATAAAAAGTAAAATGACAACTCTCTGAGAAAAAAAAGAAGTTAGGCTTTATCCAGAGTTGAAAACGTCCGCGTGTAACAGACGACGCCATAAGAAATAAATATTTCTATTTTATATGCAGAAAATGATTCCAAATACATTATCACTGATTTTGTTGATGACAGAGAAGGATGCCTTTCATTTTCAGATTTACATATTATCTTTGGAATTGATCAGTTATAAGATTTTGAAAATGTGACTTGGACACGAGTCAAAAGCAAATCAAAACATTAAATCTATAACCATATCATGAAATTTGTCAGGTTCAAAGTTTAATGCAGTTTAATATTAAATCAGTGTGATGTATAAAAGCTGAGTAAGGAAGATATTGAAGTTGCATGCTTTATTACAGACATAACATTTAATACATAACGTCCCGCGTGTAACACAAGACACCGCACACCAGAAAAATGAAACAATGCAAACATACTTGAAGTTAATACATTTTATTTGTTACCAATTGAACACAGGAGTATTCCAAGCAACCCTTTGGCATAATGGCAGTCAATTTCAATCAAAATAGTAGTGCTGCCTGGCAGTTATGTCAGGGTTTCCAACTGGACGGGTGTCTTCCATGGGAACCCAGGCTATGTCATCCGTTGGAGGCCAGATGTAGTAGGTTCTCTTGGACTTCAGAAACTTCAGCTCAACCTCCTTCATCTCCTTGTCTGAGCTGAGCACCTGGGGAAAAAAACACAAAGAATTATACGCCTACCTAGGAGATACATTTTACATACTATCTCAGAGAACATGGGTAAAATATCTGAATTCTCTGCTGCACAAACCTGTGATAATAATAAAAAAATCAGTGAACAGAAATCCACGTTGGTATACTGCAATCCTGGAAAGTATTGCTGAAAAATTAAACAAAAACAAAACCTTCATTATCATTGAGTTTTTAAGATGTTAGGCACGTAACCACAACACCTTCATAGTGGTTGACCTGTTATGCCTAGTAAAATAATTAACTTCAACGATATGCTCCTACCAAAAAGCAGTGTAACAAACAAAATATAACTCATATTGATTCTATTACAAACCTGTAATTATTTATTGATTCTACAATAAACTTCCAAATGTATTAAAAATTCTAAGCAATTGTCTATTTCTGGCGTCCGATCGTAATTCTACAACCATTCTCTTGGTGTCGGTTACACCCAAGTCAATCCATATGTTTTTGAAGTAGTAGTAGGATTTTTCGGGTGAATCGTTTAAATCAAAACCACTTATCAATCAAAACATTCAATACATAAACGTTTTCAATTTATAAGTGCAACAGAAATGTAAATATTAAGAAAATACGAAAAGGACAATCGGTCTAATCGTCCGAGGTAATGCAACAACTTTCACACTTTGTGTCGCAGTTACGCCCCAGTCATTAAAAATGCATTCCCAAGTTATTAAAACCTAAGCATTTTTCGTTCTTCACTTTAAACACAAACATTAATCGATCACAACACTTCAAAATATAAACACTTTCAAGTGACAAATCGCGATAAATATTTAACAATATGGACAAATCGCATCAATGACGACTGGTCTGATTTTCAGATGACTGGGCACCCCTGGGTGTTTTCCCAGTATTCCGTGAAAAAAAACCCATAATTTGCTATTTCTACTCGTACGCCATTTACAATTCATATTAACGATTAAAAAGTACTTGCAATACTCACCAGTTTCAATGTGGCTCGATATTCTGCAGAAAATCCCGGTCTGTTGAACATTCCGTCCGAGTGTAACTCAGAAATAGAATCGCGACACTGTACACATTTCAACATGGGAGAACCAATCAATGCATGGTCTCGTCCAAAAATAGAGAGAAAATGACGTCATACATGGAATACCCTTGTATTCTTCCGCTACAGAGCACCAGTGATCGGTTTTGAGCGAAAAAAATCCTTTTGATTTTTCTGGGCGTAACGCATTTTTTGCGACACCTCTGACGTCATTTTTCTGGAAACGAGTGTATTATAAAAACTTGCCGACTTGCAAGTCTGATCAACATCCATAACTCATAAAAATAACTTTTATTTTGAGATGAGATGGAAAGTAGGTCACTCATGCTAAGATTAGACTTGAAGTTTCGTTGCACACAGCAGGTCATGAATGCGACACCATCAGTTACGCGCGGACGCTTTTTTTTTTTAATTAAAAAAGTTGTGTGTTAGAATCCAAAGTAAGGTATATAATGCAATATAATGGTTTGCATTTTCAATCATCTTTAAGTTCCAGTGCAGTTGTTCAGGCTAATTGGTGACTGAAGTCAGAATTTGTGGAAATGCAAACTGCTTCAATGGTGATGTAACAAAATGGAGATCGTGAGCAATGGATTTTTTAACAAACAAATCAGTTTTAGGATATAATGGCTTGTTGTAGCACTTTGTGTTTGATTGTGTTGATAGTTGTACCACTTTTGATTAAACATGCAAAGTTACACACCCCAAAATTAATTAGAACTATTATCTTTTATTGAATGTGACACCCCTCTTCTGCACAGGTTTCAAAAGAGTGACCTATATATGTGTGTGTGTATATATAATATACACTGAAGGCTGCCTCAGTGTGGCTGCCATGTGCATCTTTTCAATGTATGTTGGGGGGTACTTTTTAACCCTAGTAGCGCTGAATATGCAGCAACAAGCCTCACTTCTATTGGCTGAATTAACATTGGCTAGCATTGTTTTGGAGGAGGGTGGGCTCAAACAACCCTTGATATTGATATATAAAACTGAATTAAATGTGTTAAGCTGTATATCACTGGAAAGAACAGATAATATGCTTTTAAGTGAGTGTAATTTTATAATAATGTGTAGTGATTATGATTATGTAAAAAAATCCACAAAAAAAAAATTGTGTGCGCACTACTGATCACTGTTCCATCGTCAGGGCCCCAGATCGATTTTAACACGATAAGCAAAGTTCTTGCGGTGCATAAATGTCATGATTAGGTAAACACTATTTCTTGACATTAGTTTTCAAAAAATAAGGAGTTTGTATCGCTTTAACGGTCACCAAATACTCGGAAAAGTTCAGCGAAAGGATTGACGCCATCGTGACCGTCATGGCGGAATGTGCGAAGTGGTGGCTTTCTATGACGAAAATACAAAGATCGCTTGATTTCATGTGATGCAAAGTATTCAGCAGCATAGCGATTTGACTCAACAGCAGTTATTTCGAAGCCTCGTTGCGTCAAAATAAAGTAAAACAATCTGTGACGTCGAAATCGCCGAGTAGCGAAGAAGTCCATCCAGCAAAAACTAGCACCGCTCGATTCAGTCCGATCGCGATCGATTTTAACCAAGTTTTTCAAAAATATTCCACAATCCTTACCTCATCATCTCTCTTAATGTTTATTTCAACCAAATCCAGCCTCTAAAACTCCTCCTCGCTGTCAATATTGTAAAAAAGCTCGAAAAACGCTTGAAGAAATTCTAGTGCAAACACTGGCCGCCATTTTTGTTGAAGACGATCTTGGCTGGTCCGAAAAAAATTAAAAATACACTCTTAACCCTTTGCTGGGCACAGCAAAATCATTTGTTCACTTCCTGCTGGGCAAGCAAAATGGAGGTGGATGGCCTCTGAGTGGGTGGGTGTATTTAACATGCAATAACTCCACAATGGCTTAATGGATTGTAATGAAATAAAAACAGCAAAATGCAGAAATGAATAAAGAAACTGCTATTTGCTATTGTGTGTTGTTGTTATTTTTTTTAAAAAGAATTATAATGCATAAACACACAAGGTCATTGATCGGTTTGTATGTGTCACAGTTAGTGTTGCAATAGCTTTGGAATGCATGCATGGATTTTGATAAAATAAAAAGTAAAACATTCAGAAACAATTACAGAAGAAAAGTTTTCAACCTACTGTTGTGTTTTTAGTTTTTTTTATGAATGATGCACGAAAACATGAAACATTCCGACGGTCGCCATTTTGTTTGCCGACGATCGCGATGCATGTTAACTTTACAGTTCGAGCCGCTACCATAACAAAAGTCCCAAATAGCAATCAATTCACAAAATATATCAAGTTGTGAACCATTGCCAAACTCGAAATCCGTGATAATTTCCCCAATTCTATGAGCAGAATTCAAAACGCGCATCGGCCGAGTTAGATTTGACGATCGATTTACGTCTTGAACTTCGTTGTTGTCAAAGCCGGTCTTTCTCGCTTCAATCAACAAAGTCAGAAGCGCACACACTACTCAGATCGCTTACATCGATATTTGAGCCTGGATACACATCTCACAGCGTCATATTTTCGGCATGAAAGCCATAAAAACGATCGTACATGTCAGATTCGAAGATAGCGTCCATCTTGGGAAAAATTGCGATTTTTTTCTTCCAAAACTTGCCACAAACACATTCCAACCGCCGCCATTTGCAATGTACATGCGGAAGTCACGTGGGCAGTCTCGTTGCTTTTATTTTGACGAGATTTGAAGCGAGATTGGCGGGAATTTCGAATGTATGAACGCACTGAAGTGACGGTCACGACGCCGGCCGTTTTTGGCCGTTGTGCCCAAGGATAGGTTCGGACGTTTTGGGACGCTATGCCCAGCAAAGGGTTAACCAATCAGATTCTTCGTTGCTTGTGTGTGTCAAACAACCTTCACCCCTTTCTGCGGGCCTACAACAGCCTTAACATTCATTGGCTGACCTTTGAAAGCGAAAGTAAGCTTTCAACTATGACCACCCACGTCATCCCGGAATATTCCGGGATCCGCCACACAGCCTAGACCTGCCTTTACCGGAATATTCCAGGAACCGCGCTACTAGGGTTAAGTTTAGAAATATATATATAACTGACCAGTGTGGTGGGAGTGTTGTGCGAAAAGCATAATTGATTAAAGTTAATGTTTTGGTTGTTTCAGAAAAATCTTTGTGGGAGGACTGAGTTGGGACACGGATCAAGGTGAGTTTATTTTAAGATTTGGTTGAGGGGAGAAATATTTTAAAGTGTTGGGTGTTTTAAGAAACATGATAAAAAGATGGCTAGTTGATTATAATGTGAAACTGTTTTGAGTTGTGCATGTGACTGAGTCTTTTTATTTTTTTAATGTTAATGTGTTGATCTTGGAGATAATAAAGAAAAAGTACAGTATGCATCATCGGGGCATGTTTCCATGGTCGGAAAGGAGAAATGTTTCTCCCTCCTTGTTCCTGGGATAGAGCTCCGAGGGTCCCCAATGGTGATATTTTATGTATGCAACCATTTTTTTCCTACCATGAAGGTAGCTGCATTCCTTCGTCCAGGATGTATACTGGGTATCTTCATGTTTCTGTAATTCACCAGGCACCACCAAGATTCAAATCCATTACTTCATGGACCCATGGGATTAAGTCCATCATAACCACCATCAACTGTGTGCTGTAATCCATGAACATTGTCCTTTGTTTCAGATTCCCTGCAAGGTTACTTCGGACAGTTTGGGGAGATCACAGACTGCATCGTGATGATGAACCCCCAGACTGGCAAATCCAGAGGCTTTGGCTTTGTATCCTTCAAGGACCCCTCTACAGTTCAAGTCATTCTGTCCTCCAAGAACCACGTCATAGATGGCAGAACTGTACGTGATGCCCTTGGCTCTAGTTTTCTCTCCTGTTATTTTGGGGGTGGTTGATTGGTCTAACTGGTGCTAACATTTGATTGATTTTTAGGGGAGTGGGTGAGAGGGTAGTTCTCTCCTGTTTTGTTGGAAGTGGTTGATTAGTCTTACTTGTGCTAATATTTGATTTGGGAGATGAATAGGAGGGTAGCATATCCAGTGTAACTGACCAGTTTTTGTTTCTAAATTTTAAAGGGCTATGCTTTTTTTTTTTGCTTTTTTTTTTCAAATTGTTCGGGTATTTATCTTGTTTGTAAGAGTAGATATTGTGTTCTAGTGGGGTAATTTGTTCTTGTAGTTCGATATGCAGGAGTCTCACCCTCAAAGGTTGTTTTCAAAACAGCTCCATCCCTTGTCCTGGGCTTCCAGTTTACCTGTACACATTCTCGAAAGGGAATTAATGCTGACCTTTACCTTTTTGTGCTGTAGCATAGAAAATGTAGTCCAAAGTAGCACATATTTAGGACAAGGCAAGGGTTGTTTGACAAAGGCAGAATGAAATCTCAGGGTGATGGGTAAAGTTGCATGTATTGGTTATGCTTCATTCTGATGTTAAATCAATCTTCCCCTTTTTTTCAGGTTGACGCCAAAGCTTGCAATGCCAGAGGAACTACTCCAAAGGTATGTGCAGGCAGAAACTCCTGACAAGTTGGTATCATAATTTCAGAGGAATCCCAAATTCTCTTCAAACTAAGCATTGTCTTTTATATGAAATCAGTGATTTTTAGTTTCCAGTGGCTTTTAAATAAGCATTTGTGTTGGTTCTCTTTTAAACTTATTTTGAAGTTGGAATGTATCCTGCAAATTATTCATGATAAGTCTCAACTATTTCTGGTGTTATTACTTTTTTTTAAAGGTTTCGATGCTTCCATCATTGTTCATTGAAACATATTATTTAACAATGTTGGTGATGTTTCAGACACAGAACAAGTTTGGTGGAGGAATGACGGGGCGAACAAACAAAATCTTCATTGGCGGTCTGCCAAACAACGTGGGAGATGACACCATCCGTGAATGTTTCTCCCGCTTTGGAAATGTAAGGCAATGTTGTGGAGCCATAGAAAGCTGCATTTTGGGACTCTTTGTATTTTGCTGACTGCTTTTCTTAAACTGGTAAATGATAATGAGAGAATATCTACACTTTAACATCTGAAGTACTGTTGTTTCATGCTGCTCAAAGGATGACTAGCAATATTGTGATTAGGAAAGTGATTTAAGAAGACCTTGAGCAAAAAGGGATTTGAAAATATACATGTCGGGGATCTTGAACTTCTGTTTTGGGTCATCAACAAAAATCTGAATTTGTTTGCGTGGCCAGTGACCTTCGTAACAAGTGATTTCTACTGATGTTCATCAATATGGTGCTATCGACAAGATGGCATCAGTATTTTTGTTTGTGTTTTTTTAATGCATAAAGTACATTTTCATTTGTTGTGTGTTTAGTATTGCAGTGTTCTTATACAGAATTTATACAAACACCACTCCTGTAATTGTGTTTTATGACAATTTAAAAAAAAAATTTTAATTTAATTTTAAATATACCTACTCCATTTGCATGAACAGGAAGTTGATAGTGTCAATTGTCTATATGAAACTAAAAGAGAATTTTAAATGCCTTTAATCGTGCCACACCACCCATGCTAATTTTTTTCTTCAGTTTTCTGCAATAAGTGATTGTGATGCTTCTGTTCTGTGTGCAGATAACAGATGTGGTGATCATGTATGACCATGAGAAGGGAAGATCTAGAGGTACATCAAGTGTTATTGATGCTAAATATCTTTATATGTCATAAAAGTAACTAAAGTACATTTATCGTGTCATAAAGTACATTGTAATTTCCCTTTTTTTCTAAAATGTATAATATCCAAGGAAAAAAGTCAGTGTAACAATTAAATTAGTTGCATCAAAATACACAGTGACAGCCCAGGCAGGGCTACAAGTAAAATAAATTGAAGCTAAACACAAAGGGGGGGGGGGGGGGGTTAGAACCTGACTGTTCTGATAAATGCTGATAAAACAATAGAGAACCACAGGCTTTGGGCATTGGGGTTTTCACATCTTTGGCAGATGATTAAACACATAATAGGGACTGGACAGATGATTGGTCTTCATCTATCACTGTGGATTTATTTATACATCAAGTCCACTTGAACCTTTATTAGAAAAACTGTACAGAAGTCTTTTGATCATTGTGAACAACAATTTAGGTTATATGATCTTACTATTAATGTAATGAAGTATATAAAACATTTTTATATATTTTGCAATTGACCCTTGCACAGTTTGTGAATTGATTGTAAAGTTTCACTTCCATCGAAAAACTTAAAATTATGTTCAATGTAAACTTGATCTTTTGGGGTTATATGGTTTATAATTCATATTACTAAGTCTGTGCCAAAGGAAAATTGCAAGATTATGAGTACTTTACCCCCGTGTGGTTTAACTCAAAAGGGGGTCTGTTTTTTAGTGTTCACTTTCGTCTTATGATTCTTCATGGGGAAGTGTGGTGACAGAGCAGTAGAAGTACTGTTTTGTCTTGCTATCACTGGCTACAATCTAACCACTCACCTCCCATATGGAGAACATAGATAATCTGAGGTGTCACAAACTTTCATGAAGTACACAGAGAAGCTGTTCTGATTTCATGAGAAGGACCCAAAAACTTTGGCAGTCCAAAGTATGGTGTCACTGGAAAGTTTCAGAATATAATAATAGTCATATGTTGATTTTAGTAGTTATGGTTACATTTTTAGCAAGATATTGCTCACAATCTTGTGTTACACTCAAGTCTTTGTGAGGTATATCACTCTCAGGCGTCTGGTCCCAGTTTAGTTCCGTTTTAAAGTCAAGAAATTTCACCTTCATGTCAGTATGGAGGTGGGTTGGTGTTTTTTGTTTTGGGGTGTGGGTTTTCTTTGTCAAGTGCTTTTATTGGAAAGCACTGATAGAACCTTGTTAGAAAAACTTTCTTGTTCCCCAAAATAACATAAGATTTTAGTTCCTTTCTTAATTTATATAGGTACAAGTATTGATATTACAATGGGAGGGGGGGGGGGGGGTAATTTGGTCATTGACTTGGCATATTTTAATTTGAAACATTACTATTGGAATACATACTTACCAAAGAAGATATATATTTTATTGCTTACCTACATGGAAAGTGTTATCATTAAGTATATTTATCCCAATAAATTCTCATTAAGTTGTATTACTTATGATTATGATTGGCTGCTGCTTGATGTTACATAATTGCGTTATGTGCTGCTATATTAATTTACCATACCATGGTATGCTGTACATAATGCACTACACTACCTTCCTGCTTGATCAAGTTTTGTGTTATTGTTAGTGATGTTTTTAACATTTTATTCATTGATGTGAAGACTGGACATGAATACCGGTGAAATTCTCTTTCCAAAAATGCTGGACTCCTGTATTTTTGGTATTGTAAAATTTGGTTTTAAAACGATGGCCATAGCTAACTAAAGATTTGCATTACATATGTGGCTATTTCCGAGATGTTGGACATGATTGTATATTAATCTGCGTTTATTAGAATATACATTGGAAACGAGCATGAGTATTTAGTGATCTTGGATAGCTGATATTCATTGACCAAAACAAAACAAAAAAAGCTGACTTAAGATCTCATCAATTGTGAGATAATGCAGGGTTCCTACACTTCCTTAAAATCATTTAAGAATGACACGGATTTTTTTAAGGCCTCGAACCCCAAGGTGTCAAACATAGAGAAGCCTTTTAACTCACTCCCTATGATCCACTGTGATCCCAGTGGTCTTGTGTAGAATACTTGCCTACAAACCACTGTAATTGAGGGGGGGGGGGGATAGCTTTCATACAAAAATCCAACTGCTGGCTTATAACTTTGACCTTCCACCTATGTATGAAAAATAAACTATAAAAATTCATGTACTTCTGTTATCTGTTTAGTTTGTTTTTTTCCTTGGGAGTTTTTTGTTTTTGGTGGGGTTTTTTACTGATCACATAATGGCCCGTATACAGAAACATGCATAGTAGGGAGTGAGTTAAAGGAATAGTTAAGTGTGATAGGTTTGTCGTTGACTTTTTCCCTGGTGGGTCTGTAGCCTATGAAGTTACTTGATAATTAGGATGATGACAAAATGACGGTCTTTTTTAATTTTATTTTATTTTTTAATCCCAACCCAGGATTTACACAGTAGTTTTCCGTCCCCTCCCAGACACAAAAAATATAATACAAGTTAAAGTACGTTGTCTTATGAAGTCATTGCCGAGTTTTGTTCTTGTAAAATTTCAAACACCATCAAAATGAATTACAGTTTACACCTACCCGATTTTGGGCCCAAAGTAATAAAAGAATGAAATCTAGGGGTAATTTGTGTTCCGAGAATCCAAATGCAAGAGGGCTAATTACAAGCTCTTAAAGCAGTAGCAGTTTAAATGGTGTTTCTGTGGAGCCCGCTGTTTACTTTTCACAGGAAAAATCTGGTAAGTCCGGTAAAAAATATATATATATAAAATAAAGATTATTAGAAATAAAACGATGTATCTTCTAAAGTCTGTAAGAAGCCTGTGTTAATTCTCATACCTGCCAGCCATTTCTCTTTCCTGGAATTTTTCTGGCTGCAATCCCTCTTTTTAAGGAAATTATCCAGTTTACACAAACAAAACAGCAAAAAAGAGGCCACGTAGAGTATGACGGCAACGCACATATAGATGCTATTTATTCGATTACTTATCGATGGTAATGCCAAATTAATACAAAAATTATTTGTAGATGTGTATATAGCTGTACATAAAGATGCCATGTCCTTCGGATGAGACTATAAACTGAGGCCCCGTGTTCAAACGCATGCAGAACATCTTGCGCACACATTAAATCCTGTTCCGCTTTTCGGAAGAGTAGGCCATTGTGTGCCGGTGGAAACATATGACAAAAATTTGCAAAACCGCATACACACGGGGACTGGATGTAAAGAAAAGCACACAAGTGCTTATTCCATTATCCTTGATATAAAAGAATAAATAAATAAATAAGCTCCAAGATGTTGGGGGGGGGGCACAAAACTGATAGTTGTGCCTTTGGGTTTTTGTTCTCAAACATGAGGAGGGTTTTCCGTACATAATTGGTCAGTCTCGACAGGGCAAAAGCTGGGGGAGTGGGGCGGAATGCATGTAAATACTCTCGACTAAATAAGCAAGTGCCCAAGGGAGGCGATGGCTGACTGCACATGCAAGACAGTCAAGTAAGACTTTAATCAAGTGCCCCATCTGGGTGGATTTGTGCCTGCTGAAGCTGTAGCCAATTAGGCCCAAACGGTTGTATCTACCGATTTTATACTTGAAGGAAAGCTGACACAATTAATGATGACTTTTCCCACCTATGGCCATCACGTTTCAAATTGTGGCACATTATTCACGAGTCATAAAGATGAATAGTTTGCTCCTTTAACCATTAAATGTTCAGTTGTGGGGGGCCATGCTCATACTCATGCAAACACTTTTCTTTTTTATAAGTGGGGCAAGTCCCTCTCCCAATATCCATTTTGACATTCTCAAAGGTTAGCAGCTATTTATTCTATTACTTATCGATAGTAATGAAAATTAATAATACAAAAATTATTTAAGTTGTAGATGTGTATATAGCTGTACATAAGTAAAGCTGTAGTGAACAAAATTATAATTCATAGTGATACAGTGGTAGTGGTTCCCATGCTGAGACATGGTCAGTCGGTCTGCTACAGTCAGTTTGTGGTTTGGGTCAGTCACTATTTTTGCGTGGACAGTTGATGTTGGGGTTAAAACTAAGTGTACCTTTGGCCCTGCAGTTGACAAAATTGAACCAAACCACTACACACGCCACTTATAATGCCAGGTCTGAGTGAAAGGAAGAGGGGGTGAAAACATTTGAACCTGGGCTGAATCGACAAATATTCTTGAATGATAAAGGTTTAACTGTGGTGTTGTTTGTGCAGATAAAAGTTGGTGATCAGCTGATTCAAGTTGTGTTTTGTACTGTGTTGTAGCCTTCTTGTTGGTGTATATGAAGTGTCTTTGTGTGTCTGTTGTGTGGGCTGTACTTGAGAAGTGTGCTTGCCATAAGACGGGTTTTTCCTCTAAAGCATGCAAAAAAAAGGGGGGGGGGGGGTTATTTGATAAAGAGACTAGCTTTATAACCATGGTTGGTTTGATTTATTAGCACAGAGGAGATGCAAATTGGTGTCCTACAAGTGGATTTAAGGGAAATGGGACTGTTAGCAATGCCACTGTAGTAGGTTTTATAAAGTGTTCTGCCCCTCTGGGTGTCACCTCATCTGCAAAGTACACCTACCAAAAAGTTGTTTCTGTTTGCCACCTGCCTTCATGTTGCTTGTAATGCATAACAGTAGACAGCATAGGTTCTGACATGGGGAAAATTTTCATGTGGAAAATAGTACGATGTCTGCAAATGTTAACTTAGAACTGCCCCCCTTGAGCTCACTTTTTCAAGTGCTTTTCCTGTTGTGTGACAGAAATTACTTTCCTCTAGGACACTATTATGGCCAGTGGATGCTCGAGATATTTTTTTCAAAGCATCAAATAGGTGAGGTTGAAGACGCACGTCTGCCAGGTGCAAGTGTCATCATTTCATTAGGAAGAAGACTCACAAATCTAAAAGCTGGGGCATAGAATAGGTGCTTGTGAAAATTATCTGTTGAAATAAGTTTCAGGGAAATATGTTCACTTCAGGGCTTTGTTTATTACCTTTGGGTTTTGGTGAAGTCTTAGCTGTTCTTCAGGAAAAGAATCACAGAAGGGGAAGTTAACGTCAATATATATATATATATTTTTTTAGTTTTGGGGGCTTTTGAAAAATACAAAAAAATGGGGAGGATGGTATACCATCTGTTATACAGCTTGTAGCAGAATTCTGAGAAATAGGGAAAGTGATAACCATGAGCAGATGTTATGGTGTGGTATTACGCCTTGCATGTGGTTAAAAATATTGTAGGAATTGGTTTTAATTAACAGTTTCAAGGGGAAAACATTTTGCCGACCATTGTAATTATATTTTCACTGTAATCTACATTCTTATCAGTTTTGCTGATGTAGATCATTTTTGTTTTTCTGCAAATGCATGTGATTCTTCACAAAGGGTTTTTTTGTTTGTTTTTTATTAAGGGTTTTTTAAATTTCAAAAGCAAATTCTTATGCTATGTTGGGCTGCTTCTTGGTAGGACAGGGTATTTGTCAAGTGCTTTGTGTGTTTTATTTGCAGAGTTCCAGCATGTGGTGTTGAAGTACTGAACATAATGTTTGTACTGTTCCAATGATGAATTTTTGATTGCCTTGTCTGTGTGAATTATACTTATGTTTTATGCATTCTTATTGGCTGTAGGGTTTGGTTTTTTGACTTTCGACAATGAGGACAGCGTAGAGCAGGCGTGCGGAGAACATTATGTGGACGTCAATGGAAAACAGGTTACTTTTTTACACCTCTGCGTTTGATGCCTCTTCTCACATGGGGCTTGTTTTTACACCACAAAATTCCAACAAGGAAGCACCACAAGGGGAATGATAGCATCAAATATCGCGAAGCAGCACCGTCAGTCTCCTGTTCAGAATGATGATAATCTTTTCTTGCATACTGTGGCAATTTTGCTTACTAAAATTATTGGTGAAGTATTTGTCTCAAATTACAAATATCATACTTATGATATATGGAAAAACTAATTACATGAAAAATATTACTTTACTACTATTAGTTAAAGATACTTTAAACTAATTTGAAAAATAAGTGGAATTTTTTCTTTTGTTTTTGTTTACCTGAAAAATATTGTAATTACTTGGAAAAATAAGTGGATGGTTTTATTATTTTGGTTTGCCCAATCACTACTATTTGGGTAGTTTGCAAAATTACTTAGCTTCTTCTTTTGGTTTTTAGGCATACTTTAAATTATGAAGATTGGATAAACTACCTTACCTGATAATTATGTGCTGGTAAAGTTTTGATTTTTAATTGGTTTAAGGAGAAAGCTGCATTAAGTATACATTTAAGTATAAGAACATCCCCTTTGTGGCTTTATGGCTCTCCTGAAGGATGTCCCATGACTGCTTTTGTTTGTTACTGTTTCGTTAGCAAGCATACAGTAATACACCCACACCACACAACACTAAACCCTGACCAAGCTAATTTCTTAGTATTTCAGTAGTATTCTCTGTAATTATCTTTACTTCCAAAAGGGTTATATTAGTGGCATATACTTTTTTTAAAATTATTTTTAGCATGCTTGATCATTACAAGCAGATATCTATATTATGGGTTGCTGTTGTGTTTGCCTCAATCTTGTAGTATTGTTAACTGTTGCGTACATAATTCTTATGGCTTACTTTCAATTAAAAATTTATGGTAATTGGTTACAATTAAGAGGTAAATGGGGGTAAGGTTACAAGTAATACTGAATTTTGGTTTAGATATTTAGAATACTTAGTATTCTTTGTACTAGTGGTTGCCTAGTACAGAATTGACATCAGCTTGGTCGCGGTTTGTAAGAAACAATCATCGGTATGCTTCTATCCAGACCCGAGGCTTCAACAAGTTTCCTGTTTTTGGATAGAAGAATATTGAATGAGTGTAGTCAACATCTCATCTCATCCAGTGTGTGTTTGTCATCTATATTGTCTCTCTGTGTGTCTTTCTGTTTTGTAACAAAACCAACACACACACATATGGGGAGGAAGGGGCAGGGCTGGTGGTTGTGATGTTAGAATGTGTTGTGATGCCTCTTTCTCATACTGGACATTTTCTCTTTATTGCTAGTGCTGAAAACTCCACTCTGCCATGTCATAAACACTGCTAGTTTTGTAAAGTAATTTACAGCATATTCACAGTAAAATTTTGTATGAAATTGTTTTTACAACATTTTAAAGGAAAGTTAAAAGGTATGCTTCTAGCAAGCTAATAATTCTGGTTGACGTGCATTGTGGAGGTTTCATGTCTACTGTAAAGTTACATTTTCTATGAGCATGGTTATTTTAGTTTTCATCAGTTTATGGGTTTGTTTTTTTCAAAGGGGGGTGAAGGGTAGATATACGGTGTATGGAAGAGGCTTCATTTTTATGAGAATGCACCATGTCCAAGTTCATTTATTTCATTGCAGATTTTAATCACTTGCTGAACAGATCCAATGTGAACTGACTGTTCAAAAAGATAAAATAAAATTTTAATAAACCGACTTCATCATAGTGGACAAGCAGCATTTTACATTGCAAGGACATGCAGAATGTGGAGCCACAGATTGCTAAGCTGTAGTATATACATTGGTATCTCATAAGATGTGCTGTTTCTTGAAAAATGAACTTGGGCTGGTGGTTAGAACAATATCTAAGCATTTGATATGTGTGTGGATGCGTATTCCTGTATATCTGTTTAAATTTGATTTTCCGAACGAGTGATACTAGTGTCCACCATAGCGCTTTTAGGTAGTATTGGTAATTGTATGTTTAGAGTAATGATTAATGATTTATATGACTTATTGTTATTTTAAGTGACTGTTAATGGGTAATTTTTTAAGTTTGACAATTTTAGTTACAGACCTAGATTTGGTCTGATCATAGTAAATACAAAGCATTTACCTTTAATAACACTAAATCAGTTAATAATTTAGGTCTTTTATGGAATCTTAATTACATATGTTCACCAGATTTTCTACCTCCCTTTTTCCCCCTTTATTTAAAGATCAGTTGTCTTTTACATCAAAAGATCCTATAAATGATTGAATATAGAAGTTCTAACATGAATCATTCAAACAGGAAAACAAAACACTGGTGAACATATGCAATAATAGAGCATTGTGCCTTAAGCCCTGAGAATAGGAATGTAATGAAGAGGACATGTGTGCAGGTTGAGTGCAAAAAAGCAGAGCCCCGTGGAACAGGTGGTCGTGGTGGTGGTACTGCTGGCCGTGGAGGTGGTCGTGGGGGCAGCAACTCTGGTGGCTATGGCGGAGGCCCTCAGGGCTGGGGTCAGGGAGGCCCTCAGGGTAACTGGAACCAGGGCTGGGGCAACCAGGACAGTGGCTACAACCAGCAGGGCTGGAACCAGAACCAGGGCTGGGGCAACCAGGGAGGATACAATGGATGGCAAGGTGAGCACCCAACCACCCTCACACCACTTCTCTTCTTCTGATGATAACGCTGTAAAACTAAATCTGTAGTACTTGTAGTGTGCTGTTTGGGGGGCCAACTTCACGGAGAGTTACTTCATGATGTCTTGCTCTCATACACTGATCATAGATCAGGCAGATAGAACAGGCAGTGTAGTTTTCCACAGATTCTAGGTAGTATTTGAAAGTTATGAAGTCTTTAAATCTGTGCTGAAATAGTAGATAGAGTTTTGGGGTTTCTTTAATTCACGTCTTCTGCTAACACACTGGGGTCTGAGACACTAACAAGTTAGTGATTCTTCCATCTGGATATCTGAATCACCTAGTCAGGAGGAATGGTTTGTTGTTTTTTTTTACTGCTAGTCGCTTTTAGCCATTTACTAGATCTGGGTGAAATGCAAGGATAGTGTTAGCAAATGATTGTTACATTTCTTTTTTTTTTAATAATATATGGAATTTATGTAGCACTGAATCTTGTAAAAAAAAAAAAAAAACAACAACCAATTTTATATGTAAAAAAATTAAACAATTGTGTGAGTGATGTTAGCATGTATTCTGTATGGAAATGCAGCAGTACTAAAACACAGAACATGCTGTGTGGGTATTTAAAAAAGAAACACATTAATGACCCACAACATCAGACATTTAAGTCCATATTGTGTTTGAAAAAACCTCGTTGCCCCAAAACGGCAGGTCCAAAATTTCAAAAATCAGGCTTAAAATCTTAGATTGTTATATTCAGGTGAACAAGTCCCATATCTCTGGCTATCTTCAAGTCCAAATTCTTCTCCTTCACAATTTTTTTTATTGACTCGTTAGAATCGTCTCCCTATGCGCTGTTGATGGTAGGAGGTCCATGCCATGCCACCAGGGTTTTCCAGTATTCTGTCTCTGATGAGTATTGTGAACTCCTGTAGCCCTCCCAGACCACTGACCTTGGTGATGTTGACAATGCATATTGGCAGATTTGTTTCTGTTTACATTACCCAACATATCTCCTTTGCGATTATCGATATCACTTAAAATCTAATGAACAAACATTGAATTATTTTGCCAGCTTCTTAAAGTAGTTTATGACATTACCATGCACTCGGTACATTTCAGCCTACCTCGCTAAATCAAATAGTATGAGTTTTAAGACTTAATGTAGAAATATATTTTCACACACAATCGATTGTACTTGCTTTTGCATGTAGAAGCTGTTGCTTTCAAATTTTGTTTTCATGCAGTTCGATTATAGGGCTGACTTCTACCACTTTTCCTTCAGTAACTTTTCACATTTTCTAAGGTAGTACATAAAGAACATCAGAATGTGACAAGTGTGAATAAATCCACCCACCAGCTAATCTAGAGGCATAGGGGTTAAGGAATGTAACTTCTCTGTGCTGATTACACCTTGTCTGCGTTAGGTCGGTAGCAAGTGAACTATATCTGTTGAAAGAAGGGGGCCTCGTGGAAAGTATCACCCAGCTCTACGGCAGATGGGTGGAAGAGGGGTAGGGGGACTTCCACAGCCATGTGTGCAGTCAGAGTGCAGGGGGTCCCCTTTATCACTAGAAACCCTATACTGGCTACAGTAACTGGTATCACCCTGTCTTAGCAATGTTTATGTAGCAGGCCTACCAGCCTCCCCCTTCTTTTTCATGGACAGCCTTCCCCCACCCTCTCTCTCTCTCACACACACACACACAAACACAAATTATGCTCTCACACACATTCTCTCTCTTCCTCCCCCCTCTCTGTCTTTTACACACACACACACACACCACACACATTCTCTCTTCCCCCCTCTCTCAGTCTCTGTCACTCGCACACACACTCTGTTGGACAGACTGCATGATTTGTGTCAATTCATATACGCCATTTTTTTTCTTTTTCTTTTTTTCGGGGGAGGGGGTGGAGGAATGCTTTTTTTTCCCCTCATCTCTTTCACTGTTCCTCTCTTTGTCAGATAGTCGTGTTGATCTGTTTTAATCTGTCAAGTGTCTTTTTCCCACCCTACCCACTTCTCATTTTCTGTGTTTCTTTAAGTCGGCATCCAGGATACTTCCCTAGTATATCTCTCTCTCTCTCTCTCTCTCTCTCTCTCTCTCTCTCTCTCTCTCTCTCTCTCTCTCCCCCTCTCTCTCACGCAGCTACACACACAAATACAAACTAAAGACGGCAAGGTTTTTTTAAAAAACTCTCTTCAAACGCATGCTGCAAAGGAACCAAAGCCATATTTGGATCCTCCAAATAATGATTATAAGAAAACATCAAGAACAAGAAAGATTGATTGGCTTTGCGAATACTATTTTTGGCCTGTTCAAATGGGTAGGCAGGTCTGTATGTGGTGTGGTATGGTGTGGGAAAATTGGATCTGAGCAGACGATGGGTTATTATGCACCTAAAGGAGGATCCTTTATAGGTATCGGACAATTAAGGGGGACCACTGCGTCACTTTTTGCAAATGTTCATTTCTCAGGAACTAGTAAAGATATCATCATGAAATTTGGTACACCTACTAAGTGCATTAATATGGCTATCTGTGCCAAGTTTGAAGATGTCAAACAGATATGATAATATGATCATTTTTTTCAACAACAAAAAAAAACGGGTCGCTGTTTAGCCCCTCTGCTGCTTTCAAGATATGCATTACATAATGGTGTTTATAATTTTTCTAGTTTGATTTGATGTCACTTCGTGCAATGACCACAAGATATTTTAGTTCATAAAGTATTATTTTCCATCTCCAAAAATGGGGAAATTTTTTAATATCACTTGGTATTGAAAAACTATAACAGCTACAGAGCTGAAACTGTACTGTTGCACTCGGCACATGTCTCTACACCAGCATGCTAAATTTCATGGGATTATATTCATTAGGTCAGAAGTTACAGAGGGGCCAACCCAGCCAAAAAATCCACTTTTGAGAAAAACACCTGTAAAGATTTAGTTAATAATTATGAAAAAAAATATGCATGGTAAAATAACAATAGGCCAACAATACTGAGTGATTAGAGACAGTTTTTGTCAAATTTTTCAGGAGGCTCCTGGGGCATATCCCCCCTTTCCCTGCCTATGCCTGCCTGGCTGTTTGCCTTCCGCATACCTTAGTTTCTTTTTTTTTCCCCCTCTTCTCTTTGGCCCTGGTAGATTATTTTGTAGTGGCTGTTATCACTCTGAGAATGCCTGATTTCTCTACAAACACTTCTGCATTGCTCCCTGCCACAAAATCAAGCACAGTGTTGCAGGAAAAGCACCTCGCCTCCAGACAGACTAAATGCTGATCAATCTTCATCTCAGCTTGGAATGTAGATCTATACAATATTTGTAATAATGTGTGTGAAAATGCAAAACAATAAACTGAGAATGGAAAATAAAATAAAGTGAGATAAAAATATTTTTAAAAAGAAATGGGGGAAAAAAGAGGCAAAGAGAGAAGAAAAATGGATGTGGAAAGAGATGATGGAACAGGACTTCAGAAGACAATTTTATAAAGAATTCAGTCTTTGGCCTCTTTCTGCAGCCAATTAAAGAATGTATGCTGATGGGACTTGTGATATCAAAACATCAGAAATGTGGTGTGTTTTTTATGCAATATTTGTGTGTGAGCGGACATGCGACATCTCATTGTCTGCATGTATTTATAAAGATTATTACACTACTTACTAGGTATTCAAGCAAGAAAACAAAATTATTGTATACCAATAGGAAAAAACCATTCATAGACATGTAAAGTATGCACACACAGAATACACACACATTCTATTGCCACATATGACAAACTTTGTGACAATGGTTTTTCTTTTCTAACAGCACACACTGTGTGTCCAGTTCAGTAAAAATTCATTGCAGAATTATCATTAAGCTTATAACTGCTTCTGAAAACACAGACAACTGAATAAAAAATAAAACGGTGAAGGAGGGGGGTAGTCAAAGAGCAAACTGCTAAACAGAAATAAAGGCACTACTGTATGTTTGCGAAGTTCCAACAACACATGACTTGATTTTGGGGGGGGGGGGGTGAGCTATATTCCCAAAACAATTGTAAATTGATGGAAAATGTAACTATTCACGTTTGTCTACCTTCAGCTTGGAGTTTTTAACATTTTATGTTGTCACCAAACTTTTCTAAGGTTGACACATCAATGATGATATTCTGCGATCGTTTGAAAAGTTGCGGCTCACGGTCTTTATCAGAACTAAAATCAGTGCCAGCCACTGATACACGTTTTATGGAGAAAAATTCCCAATTATCATCAGAGAAGTAAGCAAGTGGCTATCAACGACATCGCGTGTTGATGTGCACGGCATGGCAAAAGTCAGTCACCACCATTTTCTATTCTTTCTGCTGATGGCACTGATAGTCCAACACTTGTTTTTGGCATTTTTGAGACTTTCAGTAAAAGACTTTGGCTATTTAAAAAAAAAAATATAAAAAACTAGTCTGACTGGTGCATCGATTGAACTCGGAAAGAAAACATCCGCCATCTTGGATAAAAGTCACTTGACCCTTAGAACAAATCAACTATTTTTTTACAGCCACTTCAACTCGACCATATGCCATCAGTAAATGCCTCTCGGGTTCCTTCAGATTCGCTCTCCGTGTTTCTGTGAGTGAAGTTATCCATTGAAAGAAAAGTTGTCAGGAAGTAGGTCAGTAAATGACCTTCACATTGATAGCATGGAGGGGGGGGGGGGGTGAGTAGGTTGGCAAGCGCGACTATCTCAAAACTGATGCAATTTTCATGTTTTTTGGCACATTCGCTCAAATTTCTCACACACCCACGTCAGAAAATGATTTTGTTAGGTATGATATCGATCAAAACAAACAATATGAGTAACAGAAATGTGAAGTTGACACATTACTTGACCAAATACAACCATAATCTCAAAAGTCATTTTTTTTTTTACAAAATGAGGTGAAATGCCGTGGTCCCCCTTAAGATATAAGTAATGTATCCAGTCAAAATGCAAGACGGGTACGTAGCCACAAAAAGAAAAAAGGAATTGTTTCCTGTTGTGATAGGAATGCCCTTTGACCTGTCTTTAGGAATGCATGTGGTGCCCACTGGAATACCAGGTAATTGCGACAGTGTGAGGCCAACATCTTGCACACAGATTGGACCCAATGTGACCACTGTTGATGGAGTTGCTCTCAAAGCAGATCATTTTTCTGTTGTTCGACCTGCAGGTGTGTGTCGGATTCTGTTCCAGTTTTTGTTCACAAACTTCTGCTGCTTGTTTGCATGTTCCAGTTCCTCGGCATGGGACATTCAGAGGTTGCTGTGTTCTCTGATTGTTTTGTTGGGGCTTATTGAGTTTGAAATGGTTCCCATGTTACTGTTTCTGCAGTGGTTCAAAGCATGCTGGATTACGGTGCATTATGAGAAGTGAACTACATCTGGTCATGGCACATTTCAAATTTGAAGTGTCAACTTAAAAATAGCACTCATAGTGTTGCATGAGGTTGTCAAAGCATAAAGTCTTACCCTGTCAGGAAGCCTAAAATGTCAGCAGAAATAATACTGTCGAAGGAAATGGGTTGGTATGCAAAACTACTAATTGATCAATCAATCTAGTGAAGCCTGTTGACAACATGGTGTTAGTCCAAACGAATGATCGATATTTAGAAATGGTTGCCAGTAGCTGGATATATTATCATTGTTGTTGATTCTACAGTGCGCCCTTGCGGGAGGATTTTACTTTAAAACGCCACGCCGCGCCCCCCCCCCCCTCTCTCTCTCTCTCTCTTCTCTCTCTCTCTCTCTCTCTCTCTCTCTCTCTCTCATACCCACCTCTTTCTCCTCTCTCCCCTCCACTCCCACTCTCTGACTCTCCTTTCCCCCTCTGTCATAAGTGCTAACTACAGATTAACTGCAACACTTATGGTGAATATTTTATCCTTTCTGCATAGTATCTGCCTGTTTGCTTTGTGTCTCTTGAAAAAATGAAAACTAAGAGTACTGTAAGCAAATACCACTTGTCCCCTTTTTCCTTTTAGGGGGCCCTTGGGTCCCTATTTTGAAATCCTAGAATCGACACTGTAGGAATTTGCGCTGTCTCTCTCTCAGAAATCTTTCTTAGTGTACCATCTATGTGAGAAAAAACCACTTTGATATTGGCGTTTACCTGTAGTCTCATTTAGATCCCAAGTCTGTGGAAATACAAATTTGACTTTGACCCCTCTCTCTCTCTTTCTCTCTCCTGTGTCACAAGTGCTTTACTACAGATTAACATTTAAGGTGAATATTTAATCCTTTTTGCCTATGTATCTGCTTGTTTGCTTTGTTTCTCTTCATTGAAAAAATAGCAGATGCTGAGGGTACTGTAAGCAAATACTTGTCCCCTTTTTATTGGGGGGGGGGGGGGGGCTTTTTTTTTTTTCCATTTAGGGGGCCCTTAGGCCCCTATTTTTGAAATCCTAGAATCAACACTGTATCATTACTAAAAAATATATTTTACAGGGTTCATAGAGTCCTGGGCGTTGACTAGTCCAGGGGTGTTTGGGGTTTTTTGGGGGGGGAGGGATCCTAATCAAAGGTGTGGAAAGTCCTAGGAATTTTTTTTAAAAAACATTTTGCAAGTTACAGAGCCAAGTAACCATAACACAACTCAAAAAAATATTAAGTGAAAAGATCATCTCTTTCATTTTGCATAAGAGGGGCCCCTTCCCCGCTTGGCTAGAGCTCCAAGGTTCATCAATGGCGAGATTTTTTTTTTTTTATGTGACCACAGTTTTTGCCAGCCAGCCATTAAGTTAGCTGCATTCTTGCTTAAGTTGGCTTGAATCTGCTCTCTGCCAAATATGGAAATATTATATACTTCCTTTGCTTTAACAGTGGAGGCACTTTTCAGCAAAGAAAATGCTCAAAATGGGCAAATGCCTTATCAGTATAAGTCAATAGACTGAAGAGTACTAACCTAAGTTAGAACTGGTTTTTAACTGGATCTGAATGTGGAACGCAATGTGTTCCGTGAAGCCATGTGGGATTTAAGAAATATTCAGTAAAATAGAGATCAACGGCGAAAATTCATCAGGGCCAATTTTGTAGACAGAAACATAAGAACACAGTGTTGAATTCTAGGGTGCACCCTTGCGGGATTCCCGCATCTTTTTAAAAACTGCTGCAAAAGGATGTCTGCAGTGCACCCTAACAGACTCAAAACAAAACCAAAAAATCCTGGAAAATGCGTAATTGAACAGCGCGCCATCGCAACTGCTGTTGGTATATCTCTAAAATTAAGCCCTGCTTCCACTGAAGTTTTCCATCGATGCATCTTGATTGGTTAAGCACGTCTCTTTTGACCAATCACAGAAACTTTAATTCATCCTTGTTCAACATTATCACAGTTCCTGGGGCGGCAAGGTTTTCTGATAAGCGTGATCCATTGTGGCAGTAAAGGTGGCCCATCCAACTCCAGAGCCTGGTAGATTTGGTTTGACAAGTAGCCCTGGCTTGATAAGTTATCACAGCTGTGTATCAAACATGGAAAGAACACTGCCTTCACATAAAGGAGGATGCGCTTATTACAGAACAGCACTCAAAAACACTGGCAATTGCCAGGAGGCTGTACAATGAAAGACTTCCATCAGTTAGGCGACTCTCTCTCTCTCTCTCTCTCTGTACTATGGGGGGACTTTCTCTTCTCATCTCGATCTATCTCTCCAACTCTGAAAATACAAATTTCACTTTAAACCTATCTTGTTCTACCCAAATTTGACTTTGAACCTCTCTCGTTCTACCCCCTCTCTCCCCCCCCTCTTTCCCTGTCACAAAAGCTTACTACGGATTAACTGCAGCACTTGAAGTGAATATTTAATCCTTTCTGCCTACATTTCAGCCTGTTTGTTTTGTTTGTCTTCCTTGAAAAATAGAAACTAAATAGTACAGAGGGTACTACAAATGCCCCCCTTTTTTTTCTTCATTTTAGGGGGCCCTTGGACCCCTTTTTTAAAAATCCTAGAATCAACACCAAGAACCTCAAACATGCATGAAATGAGCCAGTGATACTGGTATGACAACTGGAGCTTTTTCCTATATAAGACCATTAATGAGATCATAAATGGGAGGCACACGGTTGTTCCACATGTGTGTCAACAAATATAAAGTGGGAGTTGAATGCAAGTAGGCATTAATTTCTGAATGTGTTGAATTGTACTGTTTATTTGTTCAACTGGTACACGCAGATATAAAGAGCTGTGTTTTAAACATGTTGCCTCCCTTTTGAATCAAAATTGTGCCAAAAAAGGTCTGTGCCCAAAAACAAAAAGAAATTTGGGGGTGGGATTAACCCTAGTAGCGCTGAATATGCAGCAACAAGCCTCACTTCTATTGGCTGAATTAACATTGGCTAGCATTGTTTTGGAGGAGGGTGGGCTCAAACAACCCTTGATATTGATATATAAAACTGAATTAAATGTGTTAAGCTATATATCACTGGAAAGAACAGATAATATGCTTTTAAATGAGTGGAATTTTATAATAATGTGTAGTGATTATGATTATGTAAAAAAAATTCAAAAAAAAAATCATGTGCGCACTACTGATCACTGTTCCGTCGTCAGGGCCCCAGATCGATTTTAACCCTAGTAGCGCTGAATATGCAGCAACAAGCCTCACTTCTATTGGCTGAATTAACATTGGCTAGCATTGTTTTGGAGGAGGGTGGGCTCAAACAACCCTTGATATTGATATATAAAACTGAATTAAATGTGTTAAGCTATATATCACTGGAAAGAACAGATAATGTGCTTTCAAATGAGTGTAATTTTATAATAATGTGTAGTGATTATGATTATGTAAAAAAAAATCCCCTAAAAAAAAAATCGTGTGCGCACTACTGATCACTGTTCCATTGTCAGGGCCCCAGATCGATTTTAACACGATAAGCAAAGTTCTTGCGGTGCATAAATGTCATGATTAGGTAAACACTATTTCTTGACATTAGTTTTAAAAAATAAGGAGTTTGTATCGCTTTAACGGTCACCAAATACTCGGAAAAGTTCAGCGAAAGGATCAACGCCATCGTGACCGTCATGGCGGAATGTTCGAAGTGGTGGCTTTCTATGACGAAAATACAAAGATCGTTTGATTTCATGTGATGCAAAGTATTCAGCGGCATAGCGATTTGACTCAACAACAGTTATATCGAAGCCTCGTTGCGTCAAAATAAAGTAAAACAATCTGTGACGTCGAAATCGCCGAGTAGCGAAGAAGTCCATCCAGCAAAAACTAGCACCGTTCGATTCAGTCCGATCGCGATCGATTTTAACCAAGTTTTTCAAAAATATTCCACAATCCTTACCTCATCATCTCTCTTATTGTTTATTTCAACCAAATCCAGCCTCTAAAACTCCTCCTCGCTGTCAATATTGTAAAAAAGCTCGAAAAACGCTTGAAGAAATTCTAGTGCAAACACTGGCCACCATTTTTGTTGAAGACGATCTCGGCTGGTCCGAAAAAAAATAAAAATACACTCTTAACCAATCAGATTCTTCGTTGCTTGTGTGTGTCAAACGACCTTCACCCCTTTCTGCGGGCCTACAACGGCCTTAACATTCATTGGCTGACCTTTGAAAGCGAAAGTAAGCTTTCAACTATGACCACCCACGTCATCCCGGAATATTCCGGGATCCGCCACACAGCCTAGACCCGCGGTTCCAGGAATATTCCGGGAACCGCGCTACTAGGGTTAACACGATAAGCAAAGTTCTTGCGGTGCATAAATGTCATGATTAGGTAAACACTATTTCTTGACATTAGTTGTCAAAAAATAAGGAGTTTGTATCGCTTTAACGGTCACCAAATACTCGGAAAAGTTCAGCGAAAGGATCGACGCCATCGTGACCATCATGGCGGAATGTGCGAAGTGGTGGCTTTCTATGACGAAAATACAAAGATCGCTTGATTTCATGTGATGCAAAGTATTCAGCAGCATAGCGATTTGACTCAACAACAGTTATTTCGAAGCCTCGTTGCGTCAAAATAAAGTAAAACAATCTGTGATGTCGAAATCGCCGAGTAGCGAAGAAGTCCATCCAGCAAAACTAGCACCGCTCAATTCAGTCTGATCGCGATCGATTTTTACCAAGTTTTTCAAAAATATTCCACAATCCTTACCTCATCATCTCTCTCATTGTTTATTTCAACCAAATCCAGCCTCTAAAACTCCTCCTCGCTGTCAATATTGTAAAAAAAGCTCGAAAAACGCTTGAAGAAATTCTAGTGCAAACACTGGCCGCCATTTTTGTTGAAGACGATCTCGGCTGGTCCGAAAAAAATAAAAATACACTCTTAACCAATCAGATTCTTCGTTGCTTGTGTGTGTCAAACAACCTTCACCCCTTCCTGCGGGCCTACAACGGCCTTAACATTCATTGGCTGACCTTTGAAAGCGAAAGTAAGCTTTCAACTATGACCACCCACGTCATCCCGGAATATTCCGGGATCCGCCACACAGCCTAGACCCGCCTTTACCGGAATATTCCGGGAACCGCGCTACTAGGGTTAAAATCCTGTAAATACAACTCCAAAGATAAAACAAATTATGAACTTGGCTCTTTCTGTCTTTCCTGTTTGGCATCCTAATGTACTGTATCAGACAATTGCTGTCAACCCATGCATTACTCTTTGTTAGCTTTAAAGAATTGGAACAAAACCTTACACTTGAAGGCCATCATGACCTTGACAGGGTTCATGGAACACGTATCCAGAGGTCAAAGTCATGCATGGCCAAACAGACCGATGCATGGACCATGATGACAATTTTCTGATGTATACTTGCCCAAACACTAATTTGGGGAAACTATTTTTGGTTGTCAGTAACATCATTGAAGACATAAGATGCAAGGTGCAGTGTGTTCTGTGTGAATTATAGACAGAAGGGAGAAGTAGACGGCAGAGAACTAAAGCAGTGAGTCTTTCAGGTCCCGGTGGTCCACAAGGCATGGGAGGTCCTCAAGGCATGGGAGGTCCCCCAGGCATGGGAGGACCACAAGGAATGGGAGGAGGCCCTCAGGGAATGGGAGGTCCACAAGGAATGGGAGGAGGCCCACAAGGAGGCCCACAAAACATGGGAGGCCCACAGGGCGGCCCTCAGGGCATGGGTGGCTACGGAGGTTACGGACAGTATGGACAGCAAGGTGTGTACTGTACTGACTGAGATGATGATCAGGCCCAAAGTCCCATGTCCTCTTTTTGTCTTCTGATTTTCTGGAGAATCTGTCAAGTCACTTTCCAAAAGTCCCCTCTTCCCATGCCTGCCTTTCACCAGGAAATGGTGTAGTTTGAGTGTAACTGTCCCAGGTTTTTTCAGTGGTATAGTTTTGAGTGTTGCTGTCTATTTTTAAGAAAGAAAATCATTTTGTTCCAAAAGCTGTGCTAGGAATCCATGTTGAGGGCATTTTTGTTTGTTGTTACCCTCCCTTTTTTTTTTTGTTCTTTTTTTTTTGTAAATTGTGAGTAGATGTGACTATTTTTAAAACGTTAGCAGTGGCAAAGAATCAGTGTAGTGTAGCATGGCTAGAACATGGTTCAAAAGCTGCAGATCTTTTATGCCTAATTGTCTTAATTGGCAAATGTATACGTACTTAAGATGTTGGGTTATTTCTTTCTTTTTTTTAAAAATAAAATCTGATAAGGTTAAATCAGAAACCTGTTAAATGATCCCCACTCCAAAAAAAATGACACCATCTAAATTTTAAAAAGTATGGAAGTGACTTGGTGGGAACATGAAGCTACAACAAGACGTAGTGGACAGGGGAATAGATGGTCAACTCAGTCACTCGTCGTTACACTCCCAAAAAAAGAGGCAATCTTCAGCTTGTAAGAACTACAGAACAATCGGTTTCATCAGCTTTGCCAACAAAGTATGCTGAAGGACAGACTGGCATCTGGTGTAGATGAGACACACAGAACATATTTATACAGCATCAATAAAACACCTGTCATCTCTTCATGACTTCAGGAAGACCTTTGACAACATTGTGGTATGATGCACTGCGGACAACAGTGAAAAGGCATGCCTTTGGTCAGACACGTGTTCACTCCTCCCAACAGCTTTTCTTCGAGGTCTGCAGAGCAGTTCTTGTGCAAGGGTCTGTGAGAATAATTCCAAGGCTGCATTCTATCGTCACAAATTACCAGCGTCTTTTTGTATTGCAGAGAGAATGATAGCCTTAACACCACAGGTCTTTCAATGGCAGATTATATTAATGGGTTTGCAGGGAAGAAAGAAGTAACGGTCCTGGATTTAAATGGTAAACCAGCTGAAAGGAGTCGAAATGCTACAGGAGGAGAATTCTTGGCATCTCTGTGCCACTGGTAAAGCAACACCTCATTCATCAAACAGGCCACAAACCACTGTTAACCCTGGTAGCACTGAATTTACAGAAGCAGGCTCAGTGCTGCAGGCTGAATTAACATTGGCCTGTGTTGTTTTGAAGCAGGGTAGGATCAAACAACCCTTGATATGCAAAACTGAACTATGTAAAGTTATAAATCGCTGGAAAGCTTAGATTTTATAACAGCATGTACTGTTTACAATCAATGAATTTAAAAATCGTGTGCACTGCTGATCACCGTCACGCATCGGGGCTCCAGATTGATAAGTCCAGCAAAACAATCATTGCAATGAACACATTCCATGCGAAGTGGTGGCCTTTTATGACAGAAATGTGATGATCATTTGATTTCATTGGAATGCACAGTACACGGCAGCATATTGATTTGTTGCATCAAAATAAAGTTTTAAAAATCTATGCCATTGAAATTGCAAAGTAACGAAGAAGTGCATCCAGGAAAAGTAGTGCTGCTTGGTTTGGTCAGATCTTGATCATTTCTACCAAGTTTTCTCTTGTCAAATTATTGCACAATCTTTTACCTCATCATCTCAGTCATTGTTTAGTTCAGCTTAATTCAACCTCTCGAACTCTTCCTCACTGTCAATATCATCAAAAGCTCGTGAAACAACTTCAAGAAATTTTGGCACAAACACCAACCACCACTTTTCTTGAGGACATTGAAACTAGTCAAAAAATGTTTTTAAATACCCTTTAAACCAATCAAAATCCTCATTGCTTGTGTATGCTGAATTACCTTCAACCCTTTCTGCAGCCCTACAATGGCCCTAACATTTATTGGGTTGTCTGGGAAGTTCTGGGAACCATGCTACTAGGATGAAATCTTGCAAGGCACAAGAGACGAAGATGGATTGACAACACTGAATGGACATATACATGAGCAAGAACAAGGCATGACCACAAGTAAAGATGGTGTTTGTACAATGCCCTCATGACTACTCCAAATATTGAGGGACAAGTGTACCATAAGAAAATGACTACGTTGACAAACATTTAGGGGCACATTTAGTATGCCTATACCAAGGGCTTTGGCCAGTCCCAAGAACAGTTACTGAAATGATATATCGACTAATGGAAACTGGTTTCCTGGCATACTGCATTGAACAGGGCTTGCTGGATGGATCATATACGCAGGCTGAAGTTAGACGGCACACAGTTTGGTGAATGTATGCCGAGTGGTGATGGGTCCTTGGGCAGAAAGAGATGTGAAGAGTATGATGCCTGTTGCAGGTGGTCAGGGAGGACAGCAGAGTATGAACTACGGAGGAGGATATGGCCAATACCAGCAGCAAGGTGAGTCTGTCCACCCCTTGTATACCTCTTCTTGCAATTGCTCAACAGTGGAGTGGAAAACTTGCCAAAAAAAGAAATCACAAGCTTGTAACCATTTTTTCCCCAAAATTTATAATTGTTTTGCTGGTAGATGTGAAGAATGAATTTGTCATGTGGGTATTTGACTGTAGTGAAAAATCTCTGCATTCATTTGAAAATATATGCAATGGTCATGGCAGTAGAACATTCGTTTCATGCGAAGTAGTGTCTTTCTATGACGAAAATGCAACAATTGCTTGATTTCGTGTAATGCCAAGTACTTGGCAGCATTTCAAAAGTTTTTCACACCCAAAAAAATTGCAATTCTTTCATTGATTGTCATTGTTGACTTCAACCAATTTGAGCTTCTCAAACTACACCTCACTGTCAAAATTGTCATAAAGCTTGTAGAACACATGAAAACATTCTGGCGCAGGCTGGGCACCATTTTCTTGAAGATGATTGGAACTGGTCCAGAAAATTAAAAAGGTAACTTTAAACCAATTAAAATCCATGTAGCTCTAGTGTGCTGAGTGAGCTTCAACACTTCTTGCAGTCCTACAATGACCACAACTGTACTTGTTGCCCAAGTTTTCTCCTCCAGCCCAGGTGTGCATGTAAACACAAGTATGTTGAGTGTTAACTTCTGAGCTGAGATTTCAGTGTTACGGTTGTGTTAATAAACTACGAGAGCCGAGTCAAAAATGAAGTAAATAACAAAAGGGGGGCTACACATTTTGTAGAAACCATTGCCCCCAGAAAAGCAATAGAAACAGTTTCTATGCGGTATTAAATATAGGTGAAACTTAATTACCACTGAGAAAGTAATTTTTTTTTTTTTTTAAAGACCATGCTTTGCATGCCGTTTCAAACCACTGGCAGCTTCATACACGTGTAGTTTTCCTTATTAAACTCGGGATTCAGTGGCGTAATTATCTCTGCCTTCACCATTTAGCCTAGATACATTTATCTATGATTGCAATAACTGTAGGCATTTACATATAAATTTCCAAGATTTTGGGATTAAAGAAAACCATCTTTCCACTACAGTTGTGTAATATTGGCATCGTATTCGGCTGAATCCTCAGATTCATTGCTGTTGTGTTTATAATCCACTGAAACCTGCTGAGTGGCTTCTTTAACTAGATGTTAGCATTTCTCAAATTGATTGATAGGCAATAGGTGAATGAAAACTGCACAGAACAGAAAGTGCCAAGGCAGCATGTGACCAAGCCATTTGAGAACAAGTTTAAGCTAGACTAATTCTCAGAAATAACCTGTTACCAGTATACTAATGAATGGGGTGATGAGATGGGACAGTGTTTACTCGTAAATGGGGTAGAAAGAGGCAAGGTCCATAGGGTAACCTTTGAAGGGGAAAGTGAGCCCTCATTATGATCACTTGCATTATTCTGGGATGCTAGGGTTAAATGTGTGAATGCAGATGCAGGAAGCGAGTAATGGAACAATCTTGTGAAAAGCAGGTATGCTGTAGGGTTGGTTGATGAAATGCACCTGTCAAGAATACAAGAGGTTGCGAGTTCAGTTCCATTTGATCCAGATTTTTTCACCATCCAATAGAGGGTATGAACAGTTGTGGTGTTAGCTCACAAAGACTATAAACCGATGTGCAGCACATAGTACGTTGCCCTTTAATGAACCTTGACAAAAGTTGTCCCCTGGTCAAATTCTATAGAAAGCTACTTTCATAAGAAAACAATTGGGCGTCAGGCACTGCTCTTATGGGAAGTGACACCCAAAGTTCACAAAGAAATCTGTGACTGAAAGATGATACATAGCTGAATGCCTGTATGAATACTGGTGCAGTCCTGTGAATAGCAGGTTCAGTACATGGCTTCCTGTAATATGTCAGTAATAATAATGGGGCTCTCTTTTGGGTGTTGCAGGTGGTGGCGGATATGGAGACAGTCAGCAGAGTGGAGGAGGGTATGGGGGCCAGCAGGGTGGCTACGGCAGTCAGCAGGGAGGGTATGGGGGCAACCAGCCCAACAGCCAGGGGACCAATCAGGGCATGGGCGGTGGGTACCAGCAGCGACAGGCTCCAGGGAATACTGGTGGTGGTGGCGGTGGCCGCGGCAGTGGCTCACAGAACTACCACCCTTACAGCCGATAAACTGTCATCTCCATGTTGTGCATCATCGTCATGTGGTGAATTTTATCAGTATCATGAAAGACGGTTCATTGACTGTGTCTTCATTGCTCATTTACTTTGGGTTCTTTAAAAAAAAAAAGAAAAAAAAAGTTGAGAGGGATGGAAATTAATAGGTTTTGGACCAGTTTCCACCAGAATGGGGGGGGGGGGGGAATTTTGTTAGCCTGGTGGACAGGAAATGTTTTGTTCTCTGGGATTGTTGCAATTTAGTTGACCATGGCGGGTGGGAGGGGTCAGGATTGAGAGGACTGCATGGGACATCATCCCCCCCAAGAAACACATTGAAGGCAGCTTGGTTTCCTGTGCACGAGTTAGTCATTTGTCCTCAATGTTGTGAATAATATCAATGTCATTCATATACCATCAGAAAAGGGAATGGGTGTTGTCTTTGGTTGATAATAAACATTAAAATATGGGCCAAAAATTGTGTACTGGTGTAAAGCATGCATGTTCCTTCGAAACTGAAAGCATGTGCAGACGTGTGCATCTTCCATATTTGTTTGGAAATCTTTCTTAGAAGACAACAGGTATGGCTGGTGGCATGGCCTTCACCATCCCCCATCCTCTGGGTTAGTTCTTTATATACTTCTTTTTCAAAAGTCCTCGGGGTGACAACTGCTCACTCTTTCTCAGCCAATCAGAACAGCTCCTACTTAGTGAGAAGTCTGTTCCGATTGGCTGAGAAAGAGAGAGTTGTAGTCAATGTGGGCTTTCAAAAAAGTATATAAAGAACTAACCCAGAGGGTGGTGGCGGGGGATGGTGGAGGCCAACTTTCTTCTCTGGATTGTTGCAATTTAGTTGACACAGTTCTACGAACTTACTTCGGTGGGGGAAAGATTATTGCATATACCATCAATGGCACAACTTTACCACATTCACACTTTATTCAGGTCAGTAGGGCTACCCAAGGTCCAGAACAGACACGAATACATTTACATTGCACCCTAGTGGGATTCCCGCAATGTGGGTCATGCGCCCTAACGGAACGGACGCCCGCCCCCCCCCCCCCCCCCCCCCCCCCCAAAAAAAAAAAAAATCCTTTGGCAGCACAACTGCTATTATCTCTAAAACTTTTTTTTTTTTTTTAAATCCTTGACAGCACAACTGCTATTATCTCTAAAACTATTTCCATTGATGGTTCTGATTGGCTAAGCGCCTTACTTTAGACCAATCACAGGAACGGTAGCCTAGTTTGTCCTTGTCAGTTCCTACAGTGATCATTATGTTGGTAGGCAAGATTTTCTGATTCACGCTTACAAGCCATCTTCATAATAAAGCAGACTCGCCCTGCTCTGTTGTCTGCTTCGTTTACATTGTCTTCCAAGAGGACATGTCCTCCAGAAATGACGTGATTTGGGACAGAAATTGTTGAGGAGATAGCAGACGCTGCGGCCCAGCAGGTTTGGAGCTGGGAGGTCTGACGAGACAAGTAGCCCTGGCTTGAAAACAGTGATCATGGCATGCAGTGGGCTGTGTATCAAACATGGAAAGAACTATGCTTTCACTGAAAGAGATTGCGCTAATTACAGAACACGCTAATTACAGAATGGCACTTGAAGCATCAGGCAAAAACACTGCCCATCACCAGGAGGCTGTACAAGATGAAACCCTTCAGAAAGACTTCCATCAGTTAGGCAACTCTCTCTCCCTCTCAATGTACTCTGGGGGGGGGGGGGCTTCCACATTGGCTTTAAATATTATGTCATCTAATCTCAGAATGTTGGCTTTAAATATTATGTCATCTAATCTCAGAATGTGGAAATACACATTTGACACTCTCTCTGTCCTGTGTACGATCTTGGGGGGTTGAGAATGGAAACAAGACTTTGATATTGGCTTTAACTTATAGATAACACAAATTTTCTCTCTCTCTCTCTCTCTCTCTCCCCCTCCCTCTCTCAATGGGGGGGATACTTTGACATTGCCGTTAGCTTATCTAGCCCTATCTGAATGTGGAAATAGGAATTTGCTCTCTCTCTCTCTGTGTACCATCTAGGTGAGAAAAAAACACTTTATTGGCTTTTACCTCTAGTCTCATTAGATCTATCTTCCCAACTCCGTGGAAACACAAATTTGACTTTGAGGCACACACCCTCTCTCTCTCTCCTGTGTCACGAGTGCTTACTACAGATTAACTGCACATTTAAAATGAAGATTAAATCCTTTCTGCTGACTATCTGCTTATTTGCTTTGTTTCTCTTCACTGAAAAAATAGCAGATACTGAAAAAAATAGCAGATACTGAGAGTACTGTAAGTAAATACTACTGGGGGGGGGGGGGTGCCCCCTTTTTTTCATTTTAGGGGGTCCTTGGACCCCTATTTTTGAAATCCTAGAATGAACACTGCATCTATTTTACAGACATCGCCTTTATCTACCTACCTTCAGGGAACGTTACAAAACTGAAAACACTACAGCAACTAATTTGAAAATTCTTGCACCTTTCAATCCCTGTGATCTTTTTTCCAAAACCTCCACCACAATGAATTATATATAATACTATACCAGCAAGCAATTCTTAATTATTAATGCTGAGCTAGTTGCACCTTCAAAAAAAAACAATTTTGGTGATTCTCAGTGTTGACAAGTCACCTTTGCTGGTCAGCAGCAGCAGCCACAAAGTCATCTGTGGTGGTAATCAGCAGCAGCCACGAAGTCATCTATGCTAACAAAAAAAGGCAGCCCAGACATATCAATGGTATTTTTCACATAACAACCCTGTCAATATTCACATACAATAAGTTTTTGGTGCATCTACAATTAGTGGAAAGCTGCCAAGGTTCAATGGTGAGATTTTGGGTATACAACTTTTCTGCCGCAAAGAAGGTAGCCACATTCCATTGTTCTTCGGGGATGTGTGCTGGGTATGTTCACGTTTCTGTAACCCACCAAACTGAATTACAAGATCTTTATAATGTGCATACCTGATCTTCTGCATGGGTATAATATATGAAATGAATTCAGGCACTGGCAGGTCTACACTTGGCAGTTGACCTGCGAGATGGTAAAAATCCCCACCTTTAATTCACCAGACGTGCCGAGATTGGGACCTACAACTTCATGGACCCATGGGATTGAAGTTGAATGGTCCTAACCACTCGGCTTTTAGTGTTTGCTGAATGTGTAAAATGAAAACATTTACAGTGAAAATGTCAACGAATATACTGCAAGCAGCATATAAAACTAGAATGTAATATTACAATAGGGGGCAAACTGGTCATGGTGATAAAAAAAAATTATGCTATCATTATCAATGCATGATTGAAAAGAACTCTAACAAAGCTACACACATATGTCATGTTGTTTTTAATTAAACCCACCCCCCAAAAATATTACTAGTCATAATCATACACTGAAAACATCACAGAGAGATCAGATAAAAAGTAAAATTTCTTCCATGGACTTGTTCCCCCATAGGGCTGCCAGGGGCCTGTCTGTATAAATAGCATTCCCCTCTGAAAATTGTGCTAGGAATTCCATTTTTTTGTTTCTGCATGTCACCTATTGTCTATTTTCAGCCTTCTTGGTCCATTCTGATTTTTTTCCAGGAAGACTAAAAAGATAATGATGAGAGAGAATAATGCATGCTCAATTAGCAGTAGGAAAACAAAAATTCCCTATTCAGTACCCAGAGACTATACATGTGATAATATCACTTTGTAGTTACTGACAGGAACAACTGAAATCTGATTCCAAAAGAAAAAAGAATGATTCTCTCCCAAGGTGAAGTCGGATGTGCTGGGCCTAACCTGTCAGGTGCATGACAGCAGCGTTATTACATTTTTGCTCATATGACAGACAACAATAGTTTCTAAGTGAGCATTCCACGAAGAAGAAATGTGACACTGCATGCAAAAATCATGGACAAGTCTGTAGTTTCACACTGTGTGCCGCTAAAGCTGCGATCACTGATCACCTGGAGACTCAAATGTGTGTATCTCAAAAAATAATAAAGATGATTGAAATCTGTTTGTTGTGTCTTGTTAAGAATGATCTCTTAGATTACACTTCACAATTTCTACATTTTGACCCTTATCTATGACATGTAGCATCACAATTGGCTAAACGCTGAATACACAACTCGTGTAATCAGCTTAAGAATGATTCAAAGTTCTATTCACTCACATTCGCAGCCTGCATTTTTCCCCATGCTGTCCTCTATGAAGAGAGGACAGCACCCCCACAGTTTGAGAGTTCAATGCCCATCATCCCCTAAAACTTGTACTTTATGTTTCTCTCATGAGCTGTGTGACGCACTCTCCATATAGGCCTACCTCAGTGGTTACACCACGCCCATGGACAGAGGACCAAATTTTAGGCTACCCTTGGCAAACGAACAATGGTTGTGATGGCACATTTCACAAGAAGAAATTTCAAAATGGCCAATTCAGTGGTAGTAGCCTACACCTGTGGAAGTATCAGTATCTGGTTTGAACAGGCTCATAGGACTGAATCACACTGCTGGATTAGCACCCCGCCCCCCAAAAAGTAAATAATATGAATTTGTTTATTAAATTTTCTTAATGCTTTTTCTTTGTTCCTTGGCTAGTAAAGCTCTGCGGTTCACCAATAGTGACATTTCGCATATGCGACCATTCTTGCCTATCATTAAGGTAGCCACAACTTCAGGGATGATGTTTAAACACAACAGCAGTGTGCATGCATTTTTTTTTATAATTTTGTCCTCCCTCTCTCTCTCTCTCTCTCTCTCTCTCTATATATATATATATATATATATATATATCCCAGTGTCAACCAGGCCCAAGAGGTAGGCCTACAGACACCTGCAGTGTTGGTCAGGTAATTTGAGCAACACTCTCAAACTTGTATCCGTAAAGTGGGTGAAGCTGGACTGTGAGGTCCCAGTCTTGCCACTCGCCAACACCACATCACTCTGGGTAGGAGCCGGCCAGAGTACGAAAAATCCCCCATGACTCATGGGATTTAAACCCGCAACCTTCCAGTCCGAAATCCAGAGTGCTACACTATGGTGGCCGGTTATGATAGCGACATTTAACAATCGCAAATTTTATCACCTGTAGGCTACTTGCTGCCCTATCAAAGTTGCTTTTTTCTACAGAATGTTGCAGAGGACAACTCTCTTGTTACCGGGGATTGTTTTAAGTGTGCTAGATGCATGTTGCGACTTGGAAATAGTACAATGAAAAAGATATTTCTGTAATGTAGGCTTAAGTTCCAAAGTCACTAATGGAATGATTAGTCTGCTGTTCATATCTAAAAACAGATACGCAAAATAAATTTAATGACTATAACACTCAAATAGATACGCAAAAGAAATGTAATGAAGATAACACTCAAGTAGGCCTATGTCAAAGTACAAAACCAAAACAAAAAAGCAAGGAATAAAACTGCATTATTATTGCAGATGATCTTAGAGAAAGGGGCATAAATAAGGTGGAAGCTCAAAACAGAGATGGAGAAGGCTCATCAATGTCAAACCTCCCTTAGGAGAAACATGACAAAAAAGGAAGAAGAAGAAGATTGCTATGAAAAAGAACTGAACTTTTCATAATCATTACTGAGATAAACTATTAGCTATTAATTTGAGCGAATTACACATTGTGCTGAAAAAACTACTAGGCAGATCAAGCAGCCTTGACTCACGAAGTCCATAATGACAGACGGGGTGACTCATAAAATCTCAGAATATCTTTGCAATGATTTTCAAACTTCACTCAGTAAAACAAAGAATAGGTTTCTGCAATCGGCAACAGTTTCAGAGTTGTTCAGAAAATATCTATACCTGCCACTAGCATCAAAATCCTGAGTTACAAAACAAAAACAAAAAAAACAAAAAAATTTGTCAAAGCAACAATGTGTAGTAGGTACGGAAAAATATTAACCTCTTTTCTCGTTTTGGATATATTAGCGTTTTGGCAAAGTAACCCTTTTGATCTACAGATGTGGCCCAAAAGCTGTCTAGCATGAGAGAGCATAAGTCTGTTTGTGTCAAAAGAGTGTTTTACAAATATAATGCTAAGCAGTAAGAAGTTTTCAAACTTTACACAGAAAGAGAAAAAGTATGATTATTTCTACATTATGTCAAAGATTTAAAGCACTTGGCTGCAAATTATGTTTGCCCCTTGGATTCAAACCCAAACGAAAAAGGCTTACTCTTTTTTTTAATTAAAAAAAAAGTGTTTTTTTTTAAAATAACCCTTTTGACTTTATCAGAGCCTACGGTACCAGAATATGTAACAATTTACATAACATTTTACCATGTTAGAGATCAAGCACAAAGTCAATCCTTCAGGCTGGGAAGGCTTTAAAGCTGAAAGGGACAATGACAGAGACGATGAAGTAGGAACTGTGCTATTCTTTAATGGGAAACTGGATAGGTGATGGAGATCCAACTAAATTATTATTATTATCATTATTATTAATATTATTATATTTCAAGGATAATGGAATAAGCACCCATGTGCTTTTTTACAACTAGTCCCTGTGTGTATGCAGTTTTGTAAATGTTGTCGTCCATTCCCACTAGCACACAACGGCCTACTCTTCTGAAATGTGGAATGGGTTTTAGCCTAACGTGTGCGCACGATGTTCTGTTCTTCAAGATGGTGCCGCATCAGCATTCCTGGATGCATTACTTGATAATTGCAACAGCACAGTGTTGCTTTATTTTTGATGCAACAAGACTAGGAAATAACTGTTGTCGAGACAGATCGATAAGCCATGATCATGTTTTCATTCTAGAAAGCCACCACTCAGCACAAAATGAGTTTCCGCTGCCATGACAATTGCAATGGGGCTGATTTTTCAGATGGACTTTTTTTGAGTACTTGACAGTGACTCCTTTTTTTGTTTTTTGTTTTTTCCAAAACTTAAGTCTAGAGATAGACTTGCCTTTCCTTTGACACCTTTGCACCTCAAAAACACTTATTATGGCTCAATATTGCACCGTCAGATCACGAGCTCAACACTCTAACCGCTAGGCTATCCTACCCCATGTAATAAGGTATAATATGTTTGTTTTGACAAGAAAACACCTACCTCTCGTTTTTGCCGACTGCAGTGTGGAGTATGATGCCTGAGGCTCTCCAGCCACTGTCCTCTTGAAATGTTGAAGCTCACAGAGTAACCTTGCCCCTTTTGCCAAAGCCCACAAAGTTCTACAATACCAAACAAAAACCAAACAAAAACCAAACACAACTAAACAAATCAGTATGTGGAAAAAATAACCCAAAAAAAGTTTGTGCGTTCATTACAGGTAAAATAAAATAAGATAACAGAATGATAATTTCTTGCTGTTTACTGTGGAACTATGTCTCCCCAGCTACACATTCAGGCCATATGGAGGCCATATTGTGGGCACATGAGTGCATGCAAGCATGTACAAATGAACGAGCAACTCCCACCCACACCACATAACAGCAGAGAGAATCTGGCTTTTTGTGCCGTTATAATAAAATCCAAGGTATATCAGTGAGGACCGCTCAAACGGAAATGAGCCTTTGGCTTTATTCAGAACATTACCTCCCCCTGACTCAGTGCAAGTGGTGTTATTTGGTCAAGACAATGTAAATTATCTCCCTTAGCTGCCACAGGAAACCAGCGCTGAATGAGCCTTTATTCTGAAAACCATCCCCCTTTATGCAGTGGCAAATCCTTATAGTCTACACTCTGCAAATTATATCATAAAATCAAAAAGTTTAACCCAAAATATCTGTCTTCTGGCCCTAAACAACCTCTTTGGACTTAAAAAATTCCTACAAGTTTGGAAACTAATACTTAGTTTTGGTTGGATGCATAATTCATCATCATCATCAACCATTACACCCAGTGGTGTGTAGGGCAGCAACAAAGCGCTCCCACTCCTGCCTATCCTGGGCTAACCTAGTCACTGATCCCCAAGAGTACTGCATGGCCGTCATCTCACTTTCTACAGTCCTCCTCCACGTTGCTTTTGGTCTTCCTTTCTTTCTCCTTCCTTCTGGGGTCCAGTGCAATGCTGTTCTTGTGATTGACTGTGGGTCTCTTCGGAGGATGTGCCCAATCCACTTCCACCATGATCTGGTGATGATGGTTCCCATGTCTTCCTGCCTGCATCTCCGTAGTAAGTCTTCATTGGAGATCTTCTCTGGCCAAAAGATCCGGAGAATTCTTCGGAGGCATACAGTGTGAAAGGATCGAAGTTTGGTAAGATCCGCTTCCGTCATCCTCCAGCACTCAGAAGGGTACAGGAGCGTAGATACAACACAGCTCTGGTATAGCTTCAGCTTGGTGTTGGTGCTGTACTGAGTTGATCTCCAGATATTGTTCATCTCCCTAACACACTCCTGGCCTTGCCCAGTCTGTTGTGGATGTCTTCTTTTGTGCCGCCCTCTGGTTTGATGCTGCTGCCAAGGTATGTGAACTTGTCTGTCTGGCGCAGGTCAGTTCCATTCACTTTCACAGGGGCTGGTGTGTTCACATTGAGCGACATTGTCTCTGTTTTCTTGGTGCTAATACCAAGCCCCACTTGCTGTCCGAATGTTTGGAGTCTGCTGGTCTTCTCCTGGATATGTTGGTGTGTGTGTGACAGCAGGGCCAGGTCATCCGCAAAGTCAAGGTCGTCTAGTGTTGAGAACAGGAGTCAAGGTCGTCTAGTGTTGAGAACAGGAGGATGCATAATTAGTGCAGACAAATTAATCCTGTAGCCCTCCACACACAAACACATCATTCTATTAACACTGAACATGCAGGTCAAACTATAGCTATGCCCAGCAACAGGTCGATTTTGTTGTTGTTTGCTTTGGGGTTTTTTTTGTCTTAAGTCTCTCTTCACAAAGAAAAAAACAAAAGAGATATATACTTTTCATTATTCTCATGACAGTGACGTTACATATGTGGAGTATGGCCCTGTCCTGTTCATTTCCCCCACTGGTCTTGAAATGATGAAGCATAGCTGAGTAGCCTCCCCTATCTTGCTCCAAACCTTAGCCAAGCAAACCTGTAGAAAAAAACAACACAAAACAAAATAATATATACATTTTTAAATGAAAAACTACTGTGGTACTTCTCATCCAGGAATTCTACCAAGCTGGGAAGACAGGGACTAACAGTGCAAGACAGTATCTTCCCAGCTATATTAGAGATGTTATACAATGTGTGCATGCATGCACACACACATGCACACATTGGGTAAATGACCAGATATAATCAAGTATGAACAAGTTTTAGCTTGTTGATTGAAGTGTTGCTCAAAGTAACCTATTGTGTTGCACACGTCTGTGAAATCTTTTTCTTAGAAATAAATGTAATCTGTAAACCTCCTTCTTTGCAGTCATTGCCAGCCAACCTTAAGGGCCTGGCTTCACATGCTGTTAAATAAAGACAGGGCCAAACCAGTGAGGACTGCTCTTACCAAGGAATTCATGACTCTTTATTCTAAACATTTCCTTCCAATGAAAGTACTGCAGTAAAACTGGATCTCAACCCTACAAATTATTACCTTAACTGCCACAGTAAACCTTTTTCCTAAATATATTAATTTTTCTCCCAAATACATGTGGTATATGGTCTACCCATTGCTCATTATCTCCTTTAGCTGCCACTGTAGACATAAGTGATAAGAGCTCATTTTAAGGTGTAAACCTAGAACCATCTGAAAGAAACAATGGATTACTGAAACAGTAGAAAACGCTTCAAGGTACTAACTATACACTCAGTATCACAAGAGAAAGACCATGCTAAAGTGTACACACAGAAGCTCACATTTGATTGTTGGACATTCCTGCATTTTTCAAGTTTCCTTTGGCTTTCACCACAAATGGCTGAAGGAATTTCTACTGCAGCCTCGTCAGCCAAGATCTATACTGTATTCTGCAGTGTCCACCACTATTGGCAGATGGGAAGAACAAAAAATTCCTGCTTTCAATAGTCATGGGGAAATAATCTTAAAAATCAGTCTTGGAAATGTCCTATCCAGTAACAGTTCTTACCTTGGCTTTAGTGCTCGATCATGTACAGTTTAGCTGGTGCCACAGAGCTATCTAATTTACTCAATCCATGGAGCCATCAAAATTTGGGACTGTACCATAAACAAACTACCACCTCACAATACCCATTGTAATGACAGTTTGTAAGAATCTGAATAGGCCTGTTGTGTGTCTTTTTGAACCTCGCACTGGAGATGGACCATTCAAATGTTTGTCCAACCTATTAGTTGTGAAAAGGATGAACAGTTACAAAAAATGTTTCACGGGCGTACAAAGCAAAAAGGTCGCCCAGTGGACTGAGGCGTCAATCATATTCACAAGGCACACACTCTTGCAAGCACAAGTAAACTAAGCAGTGTGTGTCTGGAAAAGCAAGAGAGTTTGGGATCCGTTTTTACCCTTACGTAGGCTACAGTTCATAGTTCATAGTAGCAGACTGTCAACTAAGTCAAGCAAGCACCATTCTGTAAAGGATACTTGCTATTTTTATACTTTATTAGGCCTAATATCTATATTTAAAGTACGGGTCGTGTACAAATAACATCCGCCCTGTCTACAGAAAATGACATAAAGGATTATTCTTTTTCTATATCATATAGGCCTACATGTATACACAAAACACTGCTGACGCTGTGTAAATTTGATGTTTGAAAGATAGCCCTAAGCTTCCATTACAATACTACTTAATTACCCATTTTAGAGATCTTCATAAATTATAATGCTTTTATTGTCTCTGGGTAATGGGTGACCCAAGGTTATGTTTCTGATCGTTCTGTATTTAACTGCAACAAAATAAGGATCACAATCGTTCTGGATTTAACTGCAACAAAATAAGGATCACCTGTGTTAATATATGACATTTATCTGAGGATGCATGTGTCCCCCGCCCCACCCCCCTCCCCCCCACTTTTTTTTCCTCCGATAGTCTAGGTCTAAATTAGTCCTATACTAAAATGTTCATTTCTGTATGTACACATCAGTAACAGTAAATGGCAAGGTTTTTCAGTAACATCATCATGAATTCACTTTTTACTTGGACTGCACAGTCCAACACTAAAGGCTACTGTAGGCCTATGTCTGAGCTCATTGCAACTGATTCCAAATTTAAAAGGGTGCATTATTCTTACTTTTACAGTAATTGCTCATATTTTACATGACCTGCACATGGTACTACATAGTGGCCACTCCATGGACTTAAATGGCCGGGAGGGAGGGGGATTGACAGTACCAAATAATTCAGTCTGGTTTTTCCTGCCTCCAAATTCTCTGGCACCACCCTTCATCAGCTTGACCAGCACAAAGAGACAAAATTCGTTCTACAAAGCTACTGGCTAAACCAATTTTTCTTTCTCAGTTTATATGTGTGTCTGTTTTGTCTTGTCCCTCAGACAGGTTTTAATGGAAGTCCAGCCATATTGGATGAAGCAATGTAGGCCTAAACAAAACAACATTGGGCTGGATGGAAGTCCAGAACTTTGAAGAATAATAAGCCCACCAGCTATACATGAGTCACTAACAAACTAAACAACATAGGCTAACTAGACAAACAATGCTTAAATGGCAAATTAGTACATACCTTAAAACATAGCCTATACAGCTGTGCAAAGTGTCAATCCCTGCATGAATTCCAAGTCAGCTGATCCAGGATACCACAGTCTTGGTTTGTTGTAGGATGTCTTGGTTTGCCATTCAGTGAACAGACACTGGTCACTGAAACACCCGGCTCATTAAACTTCAACTGGAATTGTCCAAGAAAAAAACTAAAGATGTAGGCCTACTCCCTCATCTCCTTTGGCAATTTCAGCCAACTATCGGCCTTTTCGTTGTTAGGTGTACCCTAAAACATCGGACTCTTCCTTTTCTTCCCAGCATTCATTTGCACTTCGTCCTTGACCTTGACTTCAAAACTGTTCAGAGTTAGGCCTAGCTGGGCTCTTGTAGGTGCATACTTGTGGATATGGAGAAAAAAATTACAACAGCTCCCTCTAAAAAAACATTCTGGATGGAAGAGGTGGTTCGATGAGGCGTTTTCGGACGAGGAGAAAATGATTGGATGGGGGTTAAGGGGCTCCTTTCTTAGATCTCTAAGAGCCCTATATTTTTGGGCGGCATAATTTCAATATGGATTCTGAGTTCACATACCTTTCTTCCCCTTTAAAGACATCTTTCTCAGTACACAGCTGCAGGAGGCATTCTACTATGTGTGTGTGTGTTGTCTTGCTTGTTTCTCATTTTGTCTTTATAATTGATGGTTAAAAACAGAAATCTGTAGAATCTAGTACCTCACTAATATTGCTTTGTGAACATTAAAGACCTATTAGCTATGTTGAGTGCATGCTTAGGGTAAAGAATAAATACTTTTTACAATTTTTTTTAAAGAATACTGCCTATGAAACTAAAGGAAAAAGAGGCAGTAAATGAGGACAGGGATAGTTGGAAATCATGAAGCTCAAATTTCGAACTTTAAAATAATTTCTTCCCTCTTTGTTGATTTTTTTAAGGGTGCAGTGAGGGTCTTGGAGGGGCTGGATTAGTGTATTCTGTACATCTAGTTATATCTGTTGGCTTCAGAAGTATTTAGGCCTACCATGATTACTCATATGTACTTTGCTTACAGATTCATGGTCTGAAAACAATGTTCTTTCAGTTGACTTCAGCTTCATTTATTATTTTCATGTACAAGCATCACTGTGTACATGTGTGTTTGCGTGTCCATGAGTGTGTGTGTAGATTATTTCATTCTAAACACTACCCCACATCTGCAGATGATCTAAGAAGACACCCACATATCAATGAGGCCTATACACAGGATATATAAATCTTTGCAAGGAGAAGAAAAGTTCTAAGGATGGAAGAGGGAAAGCAAAGGATTGGTAACCAGGAGGAGAGGAGGAATGGGAGGTTGAAAACTATCCAATTCAATACTATCTCAGCTGAAGTAGAAGACTTCCATTCTCTGTGTTTGAAAAGTGACTGCAATTATTGTAGCTTCTGGTGAAGGTACAGTTGTAGGCATTACTTTTGATCACTGCCTTTCTGATATTAACTCACTGTTAATCTGCTAAGGGGTGGGGGGTTGCTGTTGAACTTTTTGTTGTTGGTTAATCTGCTGTTGCTTTGACCGTTACTGAACACACGAGTGCATGCTGGACATGTCCACATCATAGTTACCATCCCTCCTAGTCTGCCTACACTCTTACAGATGGATCACTGGTCTTGTGGTAATGTACCCACTTAGTAAGTACTGAGTTGCAGGCTTTTTTTCAATTGATCCCCAGCTAGAGCTCTGAAGTTAACTAATGATGAAATTTGGCATATACGACTGTTTCTATTTATTTATTTATTCTTTTATATCGCGGATAATGGAATAAGCAGTCATGTGCTTTTTTACATCCAGTCCTGTGTGTATGCGGTTTTGTAAATTTTGTCATCTGCTACCCACCAATAAGGGATGGTGTATAAACACAACACCTATGTGCATGCTTTCTCTTCTTTTTTTTTTTTTAAATCTCCGGGAAAAAAATCTTGAAAAAGTGTCTTGGTGGTGGCTCAAATTCAGGCCATCAGATTACAAGCTCAACATTCTCACTACTAGACTATCCTAAACCGATATTTTTTGGATAAAAACAAATCCAGCCAACGATTCACTTTGATCTAGTTTTGTTGACATTCTTAAGGTCTGACTTTTAAAAAAAATCAGGCAAGCATAATATCTCTTCAATTTTGTTTTTGTAGCCCCTTGACAACAATGTGCATGCATGGGGACACCAGTATAAGAACACCAGAAATCCACAAATTATATTTTTGTTTTAGTTTCTTACAGCAAAGGATTTTCATCATTAGTGGAATAACTACATACCAAGGAATGAACTAGACTTGCAACAGTAACTTTTTTTATTTCTAAAAGAAAGGAAATTGTAACTTTTTCAATATTTTCTTATATTTACACACACACACACCAAGAAATGAACTAGAATTGCAACAGTAACTTTTCCATTTTTTAAAAAAGGAAATCATAGCGTTTTTTCAATATTTTCTCATATTTATTTACACACACGCGCGTGCGCACACACATACACACGGAAATACACAAAGCAACACAAAGATTATACTCTGGCTGGTAACCATTTTCAGAATGCTGCAATATTATTTCTAGAAGTTCAGGAGAAATGCTGCTCATGCATCACATCAAAATCCAAAAATAAACACACACCTCAACTCTAATGTTGTGGTTACAGTTCTGTTTAATAAGAAAATAAAATCACATATCAAACAGTGCAAATCTTAACACCGAATCTGTGCATGAAATACAAAAGAAAACAACAGCAACATACTTCCATTATTAAAGAAAAAAAAAATTTGCATGCAAGAAAAAGATAATTAAAAAAATGATCAAAATGCAAGAATAACGATGGAAGTTTTTATCTTCACCAACACTAGATATTTGCATTCATTGTAAACTGCCATAGCAAAAACATCAGCAACAAAAATGGATCACATGCAAACATAAAAACAGAAATTGTGTGTTCACAAACACTGGTCATTCTGATTAACTGTAAATCCCCAAAGCAAAAACGTAAACGACAAAAATGGATCACATGCAACCACAGATAAAGGAGTTTCGTGTTCACCAACACCGGTCATTCTGATTAACTATAAATCTCAATAGTAACAATATTATCTCTTTCATTTCATTTTTGGCACTATATATACCAGTTTCATTCAAGTAATTCTTAATAGTAACAATATCACTTCTTTCATTTCATTTTTGGCACTATATATACCAGTTTCATTAAAGTAATCCTTGATTTCCAGAAACTGGTTTGGGCTTATTATTTTCCCTTCATTCCCATGGCCCAGAATACTGGGTTGCAGCTGGTCGGCATAAACAGTACCACCCCCCTCCCCCTGACATCCTGACTACTCCCCTATGGGAGACCCTGGTCCTTTGCCATAATTATTGTCTGTTGTCAATGGCCCAGGTAGTGTATGTGAAGAGAAGGCCTCCTGGTCTCCTGGAGAGCCATGGGGAAGTCATGAAGACCTAAGTGGCTTCATGGCACCTTGATGGCCACGGAGAAGTCATGATGATGCACGTGTCTGTGTGGCACACTGATACCCTGCAGGGTATGTGCTCAAATAATTATGTTGTGTGGCTGTGCTAAGAAAGTACAGGCGTTACTTTTTTTATGAACAGTTTGTACATAAGGGTGGTACGTGTGAATTTTTGTTGATAAAATTGTTTGTGTTAACCTGTTCTAACACCAACACTATATCCAAACTGAAACCAAAAAAAAGAAAAGAAAAATCACTGCACTTATTTACTGACACAACAGTGTATGATACCTGGGTTTAGTCATGTTAGATTTAAGTGTCACTTCACTTTGAATTAAGTGCCTTTTTGTCAGGAGTCGACTGTTCTAGAAACTCGAGAATGAAGGGGAAACAAGCTTTTCTGGAACATGGAAAGGAAGAAAAATAACCATGAACAGAAATGTGCAAATGAAAGAGTTAACAAGAGCAAATAACATGAAAATAACAGTTCTATATTCACCAACAAAAGTCTATTATATGTATCTCTGAATAACATAAGCATAAACTACTTTTAAGAGCATACAATTGATGCAAGATGGAAATAAGCACAAAATTAAAAAAACCCAAAACAAATCATAAACAACTAGTTCTTTACATCAAACATGCCATCATTATGATTTCATCTACAAATTTATCACAGGAGCTTTTGGGCTACAATGTGGTTTTGTATGGCCGAATATTTTTTTTTATTTTTTCTTTAAAACAAACAAACAAAACATATTAACCTGATACCCACTTTTCTGATTTTATGGATGTGATGATTATGCAACTGGTGGACAGGATTGTATGATTATTTTTAAGTTATGATTTGTGGCAATAAGACTTCTTTCGCTTCATTGGTTTTGTGATATTAAGATCAATGGTCGCACGTTAATTTGTTAGAATTATGAACCTCATTCACTTTCTCATTTTTAAGTTCTGTTTTTTTATGTTACTGTGTTAAATGCATAATACTACTTGTAACAGATATGTTAATATTAATGTCTTCAAGTTATGATTATTGTCCATTTTCTTGTTTTGTAACTGGTGCTATCATACCCGTAGTAATATTTTTTAATATAAAGAGATAAACATATCTTAAAGATTTTCATCGATGCTTAATTAATTCATTCATCAGAAAAAATACAACAACAAAATAAAACATTTTTAAAAAAACCAGTGTGAAAACCCATTCAGATGTGAAGCAACAAATATGGCACTTTGAAAGTGAGCCGGACAAAAATCACCAAAACACAACAACAACACAACAAAACCCAGCACTACCTGACCTCCAGCGGTTCACAGCATTCTGCTTTAAAAATTAAAAAAACCCACGTCATCCATTTATATGTAGAACACTTTTTATCAAATTCAAAACCCATGCTTTAGCCCAATAGGAAGTTAGCTTACACAATGTTCTGATGGTCCCGAACTCAACAGTTTTCAGCCAAAAGCTGACATAAGTTATTGGGTTTCCTACTCGGTCATTTAAGGGCATTCAGACAGAGACACGACCGGAGTTCTAGTGAGTCAAGACAACTGACAGAAATACTGACAACTGACTCATACCATTGGTCCTTTTTTGCTATTTGTGATCAAAATGTCAACAAAAATCAGTGCTATATAAATTCCATACATTATCATTACTAAAAATCTCCCTTTGATGAAAGCCTATATTTTATACTTTCAAATCCAGTCTCAAAACTTCATGATTTAATCTGATACCTTTACACTAAGCCCAACATCTTTAAAGCTTTGAGAAAAAAAGATTGAGGGGTCTATAAGTATTCATCATTACTATTATCATCATCATCATCAATAGTGGTAGTAATATTACAATTATCATTTCTAATTTTGTTAGTGTCTCACTATCATTTCATTATTTCAAAATCACCATCACCACAGTCATCATCAGAGTCAAGCCAATGATTACAGCTGTCAATTTCCCCCACTGTCAGCTCCTCTCAGCTGCTATCCATTCCATCCCAGCTGGTGCTAATTATAGCAGAAACTGGCCACACTTGGATTAAAAGGAAGGGGCATGCTTATTTCAGCACTGGGCCCTGGATTGTTGACCGAGTTATGCTGGATTTGTGAGCTGTGTGATAACTCCCAGGTGGAAGTCCCTTCAAAAGGATAGCCCAGCACAGATTTGAACCCTACATCCTTAACTGCCATCAGATCACAAACTTGACATTTTGACCACATAGCCATTTCCCCACCAAGGTGATCAGACTCCCTAGGAGACACAAACCCCAGACCAGCAAATATGCTACACTTATCACAGCCACCCTGCACTCTCCACCAGTCTATACTGCACACGTTTTGAGCTTTTACACACACAGCATGAAACTAGACATACACAACCCTTCCTCACTATTTACAAAACAAAAACAAAAATCAAGAAGGTGGCAGGATGGTTTTGGCGTTCACCTGCCTGACAAGCAAACTGTGAGGTTCTGGGTTTGATTCCCAGCCTTAACCTTTCCTTTATAAATTTGATGGAAAAATCAAAGTGAATGTCAAGTCTTTCAGGGAAGACTCAAAACCAGTTGTGCCCATGTGCTTACTACAGACTTGTGCCCATCACAAGAACCCATGATACTTGAAAATCAGCAAGAGCTGGGTGTGTTTCCCGACGGGTCCTGGCAAAACTGGTAAGCTCTTTTCCCAACCGTATCCCCAAAGTCAGGATAGGCTACCTTAATGGTGGAGAGCAAAACAGTCACGTAAAATGCAAAAATCTCACCATTGGTGAAACATGGAGCTGTAGTCAAAGAACTAAAGAAAGAAAGATTGAAAAGTTTAAGATCTTCCGCAGACGGGGGAAAATATACATGATGTTTGCAGTTGGCAACCAAAAGCAATAGAGTGTTGTCTTGCATTTGAGTTATAGTCCCTAAATCGGAAATCACCGCTACGATTTTGATATAACCTAACCAACAACAACCATGGGACAATAGAATAATTTAGTTCTCATATCCTTAAGGGTACACCTTTCGACATTGGAATAGTACAAGTATATGCACCAACAGCTGATAAAGATGACACAGAAATTGAGGAGTTTTATGAAAATATCGAAAAGGCAATGAAGCAACTGAAGTCTCAAGATATCAGAATAATAATGGGTGACCTCAATTCAAAGGTAGGAAAAGGGAAAGATGAAATCACAGTTGGCCCATTTGGAATAGGAGTGAGAAACGAAAGAGGAGAGCGGCTCACGGAATGGTGCAAGGAACAAAAGCTGGCTGTCATGAACACATGGTTTTTGAAAACCATCCAAGAAGATGCTGGACGTGGAAAAGCCCTGGCGACAGAACCAGGAATCAAATAGATTACATCCTGATTCAAGAACGCTTCCGTAACTCTATAACATCTTGTAAGTCAATGCCAGGTGCAGACTGTGGAAGTGATCATGTCCCAGTTATCGGGACAATGCGACTAAAATTGAAAAAGTTGTCAAAAGCAAAAAGAACACCAAAACTGCAAATGAACATGCTACAAACTGACGAAGAAATCAAAGAAAAATACAAGATCAAAGTTGGAAGCAAATTCGATGGCCTAGATCAACTCACCACTACAGAGGAAAAATGGCAGATGATTAAAGATAGCATCAGTGAGGCAGCAAAAGAATATATACCAGTCATAAATAGAAAGGAACATAAGAAGTGGATGAGCTCCAAGATTTGAAACCTAATGGAAAACAGGAGAAAGGCAAAAGTACATGAAAAGAAATATAAAGAACTCGACAAACTGGTTAAGAAAAAGTGTAATGAAGCCAAGGAAGAATGGATAAATATGCAGTGCAAGGAAATTGAAACAAATGCAAATTTTGATAGCAAACTTATGCATGAAAAAATAAAAGATGTGACAGGAAGAAATCATCTGCAAAACAGTTTTAAAAGTCGAGAGATAGAGAAATACTCATGGAAAAAGAAGATATTCTTAACAGGTGGTCAGCATACATCGAAGAGTTATACCACGACGACAGAGGTCCACCTCCTCATATCAGCAACGAAGATGGCCACATAATCATGGAAGACGAAGTGAGACATGCACTCAGCAAGATGAAAAGTGGTAAGGCGCCAGGACCTAATGATATCCCATCTGAATTGATAACAGCCCTGGATGAAGTGGGAATTAAGGCAGTCACAAAACTACTAAACAATATATATGACACAGGAGAGATTCCGACAGATATGAAGAAGTCCATCTACATTGCGATCCCTAAGGAAACTGGGCACAGCTGAATGTGACAAACATCGTACAATCAGCCTGATAAGTCACCTCACCAAAGTTCTTTTACGAATACTCATGAAGAGAATGAGAAATAAAATACTCCCAGAAATATCAGAAACGCAATTTGGATTCATGGCAGACAAAGGCACCAGAAATGCAATCTTCACATTGAAAACTCTCATGGAAAGATCCATTGAGGTCCAGAAAGACCTGTACCTCTGCTTCATTGACTACTCAAAAGCGTTCGACAAAGTACGACACTCCGACTTGTTTGATATTCTGGCAGGGCTATACATCGACGGGAAAGATCTTTGAGTCCTCAGAAACACATATTGGGAACAGGAGGCAGCCATTAGAGTCGACAATGACATCAGTCAATATAGACCAATCTGCAGGGGTGTGAGGCAGGGCTGCGTGTTCTCACCTGATTTATTTAATGTATATAGTGAAATGATTCTAAAAAATATTGAGAATCATGAGGGAATTAGTGTAGGTGGCCACAACATCAACAACCTGAGATATGCAGATGACACAGTCCTTATCGCCCACTCTGAAGAAAAACTGCAAAAGATTTTAACAACAGTAACAGATGAAAGCGAAAAGAAAGGATTACAGCTCAATGCAAAGAAGACAGAATGCATGGTGATCTCAAAAAAAGCTGTTATCCCACAATGCAACATAGCCTGTAAAGGAGAGAGAATCAGACAAGTAAACACCTTTAAATACCTTGGTTGTACTATCACCCCGGACGGCAAGTGTGACACAGAAATCAAGAAGAGAATCAGTCAATCTAAGGCAACTTTTAATAACATGAAATGCATTTTTACCAACAGTAAGGTAAGCCTCAAGACAAAGATCCATGTTTTGAGAGCCTACGTATGGTCCATTCTTCTATACAGATGTGAATGCTGGACCCTAGCCAAGGACACAGAACAGCGACTAGAAGCAGTGGGAGATGTGGTTCATCCGAAGAATCATGAAAGTCTCATGGACAAAAAGAAAAACAAATGCAGAAGTAATGGAAATGGCTGGATACAAGATCCCTTCTCAACACCATCAGAGAAAGACAGCTCAAATTTTTCGGCCATATAATCAGGGCTGATGGACTAGAGAAACTGTTATGGAGTGGCAAAATCTGTGGAAACAAGAGCAGAGGAAGACAACGCACAAAATTCACAGACAGTTTAAACAAATTCGCAACGAATAAAAAGGGCACCAACAATGAGCTCATGAGAGGGACCCAGAACAGGGAAGAATGGAGAGCCATGATCGTCAATGTCTGCAGGACCAGACCGGACACTTGAAGAAGAAGAATCCTGCTGTAAAACCTTATTGAAGGATTTAAAAGTGTGTTGCCAAAATCATCATAATTACCGAGATTTAAGACAAGCACATTTCTTACAATTTATTTGTTCTTATCTTTATTGTTCTTTTCAAAAATAATAATGATAATGATGGTCATGGTGGTGGTGTGGTGGGTGGCGGGGTGATGATGATGACAACAGTGTTTACAACCATCATGATGATGATGATAATTACTGATAACTTTGAGATTCCTATTGTTGAAATACTTTCAACAGGAAACAAATTTTAAGCCATTTTCATTTTCTGTGTCCGAAGAGCTTCTGATCAGAATCTGAAATGTTTTTGCCAATTATGATACAAAATGCCCCAAAGGCAGGATGCAGCCGCCTTAATGATGGGGAACAATAGGGACACACATGCAGAATTTTCACCATTGGTGAACCCAGGAGCTCTAGCCAAGGAACAGGGAAAACATTAACAGCTTCACTGCCATTATTAACTATATGTAGCAAAGATTATGGCATGATGATTACGTATGGAAAAAAGACAATATTAAAAATAAACACTGTTGTTGCTCTTGTTGCTATTATAACTGAAATGTGGAATGCTGACAAGACCTGATTACATGTGTTCTTACTATATGCACACAACCAGGCACATTTACATGCAGGCAGATACGTGACAGCATACTGAAATGTTCATCAAACTACACAGAGATCATTCTGGGTGCTTGTAAAAATAATAATAATAATAATAATAAATGGAATTTATATAGCGCTGTATCTTGCACAGACAAATCAAAGTGCATGCAGGCAGATACAATCTTTTCACAAACTAAGTCTTCACCTTCACCTGTCCTGTAATGTTATAGACCGTTGAGGCACAACTGAAGATTTTGCAACAAATAGTATACACAGAGATAATCCCATGTCCACATATTGCATAGAGAGATCATGATCTGTGTCCACATACTATGGAAAGAAACAAGAGAAAAGAACAGAAGATCTTCAGAGAAGACACCCATCCCCCTAGCAAGTGTTTCAGCCTTTCACTTGCGACACTGCATGTGGGCCAGGCCACATCCGCACCATGAGCTCTGCATGCCTTTCTGCTGTTTTCTTTGTCATCTTGCAAAACTGGGATTTGAACCCATGACTCAAGATTTGGGGTGCATACTGCACACAACTGATTATATGCATTCACATACTGCATAAAAGGTAAAGGTAAAGGAGTCCCATAACCTATAAGGTCATAGGGGAGCGAGGCGTCAGAGACCTCACTTCTCTAGGGCCAGCATATTGAGGGTGGCGCCCATCTCCTCTCCCTCGCTGCTTTACCTTCCCTGACCCTAAAGAGGGCAGGTACCCATTTACAGCTGGGGGAACTGTACTGAAGCCAAGGCGTGCAAATGGTCACCCATCCAACTGGTAACCACGCTCGACGCTGCTTAACTTGGCTGGGGGAAAGCGAGTGCTCCGACCACTGAGCTATCCCGTCCCCTGCATACCATCGATTATTTGTGTTCACGTACAGAGGCAGGTAGTGTAGTCATACTGGTAGATAGTTGTGTGTTTGCATACATGTAGATGATCATATATATATATATTTACATACTGCAAACAGGCAGATGATTATACATATGCATAAATGAATAAACAAATGTAGGATTTATATAGCAGATAAAAATTCCTACCCCTGTAACTATGACCACACAGTACTTGCAGCACATAGTTATGCTGAGCTACAACACACTAGCAGAAAATGATCCTGTGTGCACATGAGACCTCGGTTTATCGTCTTATCCAAAAGACTAGCACCCAGACCACCACTCACGGTCTAGTGGATGGGGGAAAAGTTTTTCGAGCACAAATATGGATCGAACCAGCACACACTTGAAACCCGGACTTTTCGCTTTCTAGGCAGGCGCGTTAGCTCTAGACCACCGATCCACCAGCCAAAGTGTTGACAGCAGATGTTCATAGCTTGCTGTGTGCCAGAGGTTTCTTGTTGAAGGCGATGCCTTCACGGGGATGGATGGTCATCACTGCCCCGTTACACTGTTCGTCTTCCACCAGCTGCATGAAGCCTTTCACCACTTGGGACACACTGCACATGCACGTACAAGCAGGTTTGTGTGAAAAAGTAAGAATGGTTGTGTGTGTTTGTGTGGGGTGGGGTGTGGTGTGGTGTGGTGTGGTGTGGTGTGGTGTGGTGTGTAATTGTCGTTAAGGGAAGACAAGATGCACTGAATAAAATACTAATAACAAAAATAGTAGTTTAGCTAAACTTAACATTTTGAAACAATATAAAAAGAATTGATGCCATCTTTCATAGATATATATATGGCCAGGGACATGCGTGTTTATTTCATTATCCTCAAAATAAAAGAAAATACCCCCCCCCCCTCCCCCCCGCGTGTTAACGTGGCAAACGTGCAACAACAACAACAACAACAACAACAAGCCATGTCTACTTACTCATTGATTCCAATCATGTCCACCATCTTCTGCATGTCGTCTTCATATAGTGGTGCACTAGACTTTAAGATGTCTGTGTCGGTAAAGACAGGGCATAGGCAGGCAAACCGCAGGCCCATCTTCTTCAGATATCGATTATACTGTGTCAGACATATAGCACAAATATGATGGGGGGAAAAATGTAGCAAATGCATGCACACATGCATGTATGCATATATATCCATGCACACCCACAATCATACCTGTATCTTAGGTCACTTATCTGCTCACACACATAAACAACACACACACAACACACACAGTCTTGTGCACACCCCCCCCCCCCCTTCTCCCTCCACCAATTCATGCAACCTGCACACACTGCATTAACAGTCATGCAAATGGCATTTCAAAGAATTACTGCCATACAACTCTTCTTCTTCAGTGCTGCATGGAGCTGGGTGGTTTAACTCAATGGAGTCGCAGTGAAATGGATCCCACCATTTTGTGGTGATGCATGATTTTGGCTATATTTGAAAAATTCAGCAGACTTACCCAACATAATAATGACATACACATTATACATCATTGAGAAGTTTATTATGTCTACTTTTGAGATTGTTCACAGTTTTTCAATAGATAACTGCATTTACTTTTTACAATTTTTACAAATATGTCACTGAATGCTGAAAAATAAAAAGTTTTGAAAATTAGGGCTGCTTATCTTACATGGCTTGAACTGTTCATCAACTAGTCCCCTTCAAACAATGTGATGATTTTTCACTAAAGTAAAGTTCCCTGAAGTTGGCTGAATCCATCTGATGTCACCTTTTGCACAACTTTTTTTTTTTAAAGAATCATAACACTGGAGAGCCTGAAATCCAAAAGATATCACTTGTTGACATGTCAAACAAAATTAGCCATCAGACACAAACTAGGCAAGCTTATGGTCAAGGAAAGCAACTGTGTTTAGAAAAATGATTGACCTACAGGCCAGAGTACTTTCCCTTGAGTTGAACATCATCTAGTGTATTTTAAAAAATTCGTAATTCTGCCGAATCTTAAGCTTCGGCACGTCCCAGTGAAGGAGAGGAGTGCCTAAGCTTAAGATTCGGCACAACCTCATTGAGTTAAGTTGTGCCTGGTCTTCTCCTGCGTTTGTGACTATGCAGGAGGTCTTGCCTCAGCAGAATCATAACATTCCGACTTCAGAGCAGCTCATGACCAGTCTAGCCGGTGACCCCTCTGGGTGGAGGATGCAGAGAAACTAGTTTTGTCATCACGCTGGTCGTCCACGCTTGTGCTGCGTTCGCCACAGCTGAAGGCTGTGCTTACCCTGTCCTTGTTAAAGGAAGACCCACATTAATGTGGCATGGAGTGCAACTATGGTGTATGTTCCCGACCCAAGAGACTGAGACATCTTCACAGAGCTACCATGCCTGAAATAATCATCTATCTACAAACTCTCTCTCAAGTAAAAGTAACATTTAAGCACTTTTTAAGGACTTTCAAGGCCTTGAAATGGGGACCCCCCAAAAATTAAGGACTTTTAAAGACCCTACAAACCCTGCTTATAACCAAAGTTACCCCCTGTGGGGATGCCAGGGGCCTGTCAGTGTATACAGCATCCCTACCTTCTGGAAATTCTGTGCTACTTATCCCTCTCTTTGTTTCTGCCTTCTTCTTATCACCTCTTCCTTTTCTGTTTTCAGAAAGACTTAAAAGATAACAATCCTCTCCCATGCCGATGTCAGTGGGAATGGATGACACGATTTACAAAACTGCACAATTATACCCGGGGACTAGATGTAAAAAAAGGAGAGCTTTTTCCATTATCCTAGAAATAAAAGAATTTTTTAAAGATTAATAAAAAGATGAAGATGTGCTGGGTCTGACTTGTCAGGCCCTTCAAACAAAACATGTTCACAAATATGACAGACAACATCTGTTGCTGTCTGAGTGTTGGACAATGAAGAAAAGGATAACACAAAAAGTGAGGAGTGGCTGTACTAACCGACCAGCACTGGGTAAACCCAGACACAGCAAACTTGGAGGCAGTGTAGGATGGAACCATGTAGGCTTTGGGTGTCAAACCTGCCATCAATTACATGATACTTGTTATCTCCACTTATCTTTGTTTGTGTGTGTGTGTGGAGTGGGGGGATGTTTGTGTGTGTGTGGGTGTTTGGGTGCCATGCCTGCAATCTATTAGATGTCAGTTACTACCTAAATTTTTTCAAGTGTGTGTGATGTGTGTGTGCGCGCGTGCATGCACATGCATGTGTTTGTGTGTGTGTGTTTGGGTGTGATGTCTGTGTGTGTGTGTGTGTGTGTGGGGGGGGGGGGGGGTATGTGTGTGTGTGTGTGTGTGTGTGTGTGTGTGTGTGTGTGTGTGTGTGTGTGTGTGTGTGGTGTGTGTGGTGTGTGTGTGTGGTGTGTGTGTGGTGTGTGTGTGTGTGTGTGTGTGTGGTGTGTGTGTGTGTGTGTGTGTGTGTGTGTGTGTGTGTGTGTGTGTGTGTGTGTGTGTGTGTGTGGTGTGTGTGTGTAAGTAAGTCTTCAATTTTAACGTCTTTCCACTTAAAGTGATACCAGACGATCCTTAAATAGGAGACTGAATATGTGAGATAGAGAAAGAGAAAAAAGAGAAAGAGAGAGAGTGTGTGTGTGTGTGTGTGTGTGTGTGTGTGTGTGTGTGTGTGTGTGTGTGTGTGTGTGTGTGGTGGTGTGTGGTGTGTGTGTGTGTGGTATGTCTGTGTGTGTATGTGCATCTGTGTGTGTGTGTGTGTGGTGTGGTGAGTGTGTGTGCGTGTGAGTATGTGTGTGTGTGTGTGCGAATTCAATTAAAAATGTTTTTTTAAAAGGATAATGAATAAGCACTTATGTGCTGTTTTATATCAGACTCCATGTGCATATGGTTTTATAAATGTTACCATCTGTTCCAACTGTACACAATGGCCTGAACTTCTGTGTGTGTGTGTATTTATTTATTTATTCTTTTATATCGAGGATAATGGAATAAGCACTCATGTGCTTTTATAGATCCAGTCCCCGTGTGTATGCGGTTTTGTAAATTTTGTCATCTGTTTCCACCGGCACACAATGGCCTACTCTTCCGAAAAGCGGAACAGGATTTAACGTGTGCGCAAGATGTTCTGCATTCGTTCGAACATGGGGCCTCGGTTTATAGTCTCATCCGAAGGATATGTGTGTGTGTGTGTGTGTGTGTGTGTGAGTGTGTGTGTGTGTGTGTGTGTGTGTGTGTGTGTGTGTGTGTGTGTGTGTGTGTGTGTGTCTGTCTGTCTGTCTGTCTGTCTGTCTGTGAACAGGCATGTCCATGATGCCGACATTTAACTATGTATTTTTACCTCATGCATTTTACCTAAACTGGACATGTTTATGCTTGCTGTGCATCTAATATCTGGTATCAGTGGTATGTCGTATATGTGCCCATCATACCACACAGTTCTCATTAAGAAATCACTTTCTTGGGATAATAAAAAATAATAAAACTGACAAACCTGCTGTGGAAGATATGTTGATAATGATACCTCCTCTTCCACCCTTCTCCTTGCTCATCACATCGATCGCCATATTGGTTCCTGTAATGACACCTTTCTGAAACAAATGAATGATTTCATTAAACGGAAAATATATCCCAGAAAAATATTGCCCCTTCCTAAAAAAAAAATAACCCCCCAAAAGAGACTATTTCGTAAAACAGAAATGATTTCAGAAAAATGCCATCCCTTTCCAAAACAAATGGTTGCATATTACAGAAATTCTCTTTTTTTCTTGTTCCTTGGCTAGAGCACTGGGGTTCACCATTGGCGAAAATTTTGCATATGCAACTGTTTTCACTCACTTTGGTAGCCACATTCTGACTTCAGGGATGATGTCTAAACACAACACCAGCGTGTATATATCTTAATTTTTTTTCATCTGGTCTTACCGGCATGCATCAACCTACTCTTCCGAAGGCATTATGGGTTTTCATTGTGTGTGCAAGATATTTTGCGTGCATTCGCACACGTGGCCTTGGTTTATAGTCTCATTTTAAGGACTTTTGGGAGAGTGGAGTCCTTATTGATGTTAACTCCAGGGGGAAAATCCTCATGAAAGAGTGTCTAAATGGTGGCTTGAACACATGTTTAATCCATCAAACTGCAAGCGCAATGCTCTGACCACAATGCTATCCCGCGCCCCTCACCCCCACGTAATCTTTAAAAAAAAGAAAATTATTGTCCAACCGTCACATAGTCATTCACACCAGCAATCAACTCATCCATGGAGTCTTTGCTATGGTCAACACAGTTCACCAATGAACAAGTGCACCAAATCACCAAACCCACAAACAGATCTGTTGACATCAGTTGAGAGAAAAAAAAACAACTCAACAATTTCGTTTGCATGGTCATGTTACAAAATCCAATGGCCATGCTTAAATAGTTCTTCTGGCAACTGTTCAGGAAGGGAGACAAAAAGATACACAGCAAAAAAGGTGGACAGACAGTACCGCAGGATGCACAAAACAAATCACTTCTCATCCAGCTGTGCACTTGCCGTCTCACAGCAATCCCCAGATATGATGAGCAAGAAAAGAATGCACATCATGGGTGACACTCAGGGTGTTACGTTGCCCTACATACCAGAAAAATTAATTTGACATGGCATGGTTTGGCAAGCAGCCAGAAAGTAATATATCCTTTTTCACATAAGAAGTTAGAATGTCACAGAAAACGTTAACATGATAAAACAACTGAATTATAAATACCACATTAATGTCAATGACACGTGAAGGGTTGTATTCATTGACGATGCCTGCATTGTTGACCATGATATCCAGATGTCCAAACTTGTTAAGCAGTGTAGTGAAAAGATCTGAAAGAAAAACCAATTACAATTATAATGATATTGAAGACTGATTACTGTAGATCTCACTTTTCTTTGAACACACAGACATGCAAAGAAGCATGCACGCGCAAACACACATACACATGCATGTTACATACACACACACACTCCCACACAAACACATCCACCTAAACACAGAGAGACACACACTCAAACACACACACACACGTACACACACCACACACTGACTATCCTGCACACGCATGAAAACCTGTTCTAAATCCGAAAGAATAGTCTGTTTGTGCTGGTGGGAACAGATGACAAAACTTTAAAAAATCCCATGCAAATATAAAGCATGCAAGTGCTTATATCATTATCCTTGAAATGAAAGAATTAATCAAATAAAAATGATAATATAGTGTATGCACATACACACACACACACACACAGTCACACACACATCACACACAAATTTCTTTTTCGCACACACATGCTTACATCATGAATTTAGCAATAATAATGTATTACAATTACCTAATATATATTACAATGTTTTGACATTTATTGAGTTAAGCAACAAAAAATAAATGTATGCACAAAAAGGTAATATAATTGCGTGCTCACTCGCGTGCACGCGCAAGCAGACGCACGCACACACCTATTTTTTCACACACGTTTAGCTTACACACACACTTTTTTTCTTCTTTTTTTTATACATGCTTAGCCTACAAACAACACAACCACATATTTGCTTGAATTGTTGAAATGAAATACCTATCTTAATAATAAAGTAATACAAAATAAATTCAACGCTTAAGAAATTCGTACGCATCATTTCGCTGTCAGAGGTGACATCACATTTCACAAACATAGCCCTGTCTTGTCCATATTGCAGTTGAAATGCTGAAGCAGTTGCCTCCCCTGTCTGTTTCTGCACATCTGCCACACACACCTGCAAAGAGAAAGAAAGAAAAATAAATGAAAGAAAAATAAATGAAAGAAAGAATAAATGAACATATATGAAAGAATGGACATATGTGTGTGTGTGTGTGTGTGTGTGTGTGTGTGTGTGTGTGTGTATAATATATATATCTCCTTCCTCTCCTGCTGCTTGTATCATTTCTGTCACCACTCCTGATGGCCCCGTGGCTTTTCTCTTTTTCATAGTTGGAATTGCTCTTCTGATTTCATCTTCAGTCACTTCTTGTACAGGTCCTTCAACTTTCTCTACTTCCTCGATTGCGTGAGGATTCTCAATATTTAGCAGATCATGAAAGTAATCCTTCCATCTCTGCAGAATATTTTGATTCTCAGTCAGGATATTTCCAGACGCTTTTTACAAATTTTGCTACACTTATGTCTTTCCGTTCTTTCCTCATCTGCCGTGCAATTCAAAACATCTTATGCTGACCTTCAGTTGTATCAAGTCCAACACACCATTCGTTCCACACTTTTTCTTTAGCTTGGGCTACAGCTTTTGTGGCTTCTTTTGATTTCCTCCTGTATATCTCTCTGTCCTCAAACATCTTTGTTTGCTGCCACTTCCTAAATGCTTTCTTCTCCTCTTGGATTGCTACTTTCACTGCATCACACCCCCACCATGTTTCTCTCTGTCGATGTCTTCTTCATTTGGTCTCGCCACGTTTCTTTTGCTGCTTCCATGAGGATTTCTTTCAATTGGTTCCAGTCTATATATACCTTAAATATGGAAATTCATATAACACAATTAAACTTTTTCCTCCCTATATAAGTCAAATATATATATATATATATATTTATATAATAGATAGATAGATATAGATAGATTATATAGAGAGATAGATAGAAAGAAGAGAGGATATAGAGAGGGATATGGGATGAGAGTGGTTTTCCTAGGATAGATTGTCAATTATATATGATATAAAATTATAAAAAAAATATATAGATAGTATATAATATAAAGAGGACAATGGGGAAAAAAAAAATCCTGAAAGGGAAAATGCAAGACATAGAAACTGAGAAAGGAAACAAATGAAGAGTGAGAAATAAAAAAAAAAGGAGGAATGATAAAGTAAAGTGCTCAAATAGGGACTGAAGAGAGAAAGAAAGGAAACAGATTAATAAATGTGAGACACTTTCTTTCGTTGCATGATAACCAGTAAGTGAATAACATTAACAATGATACTGAAAATGCTAGCAAGTAGCAAGGTCTGAGGCATATGCCATTATGCAATACTGACAGGGCTGTACTCATAATCATATGCTCCGCTTGTACTCATAATCATATGTTCCACTTTTCATAAGAGTAGGCCATTGTGTGCTGGTGGGAACAGATGACAGAATTCACAAATCCGCATACACACGGGGACTGGGTGTAAAAAAGCACATAAGTGCTTATTCCATTATCCTTGATATTAAAGGAAAAAAAAAGCTTCTTTTTATGATCTATAACTCTCTTCCACAATCAGACAGAATGAGGAAAAGCTCAGTGGTTAGAATAAGAGCATTGGATTTCAGACCTTTTCTTTTTTTTTTTTTTTTTATACTTCAGATCTGTTGACAAGTGAAGTCCTTCGGGTGAGACTATTTATAAACAAGGTCCCATGTGCAAACACATGCAGAACATCTTGCTACACATTATAAAAAAAACAATTGTTTAACTTCTGGGAAAAGTAGACCATCATTTCATGCCTGTTGGCAGTAGGAACCGATGACAACACTTAAATAAAACACACACACAAAAACATGCACACAGGTGTAGTGTTTAGACATCATCCCCAAAGTTGGAATATGGCTACCTAAATTAAGGGGGGGGGGGGGGGGGGCAGTCATATAATTGTGTGTGTGTGTAAGTGTGTGTGTGTGTGTGTGTGTGTGTGTGTGTGTGTGTGTTATACTATGCCAAAATCTCACCATTGGTGAGCCTCAGAGCTCTAGCTGAGGAACAAAAAACAAACAAAACAAATCTGTTGTTAATCAATGAGCACCGATTGGAATCCTTAAAATTTTTCTGCGGCAATCAAATTTGATTCCCATGTGGACTGCTCTGGCAGTGCTCAACTATTGTTGTCTGTCATATGAGCGAAAATGCGTTCACGCAGCTTTGCGTTGCCATGGTTAGGCCTAAGTGCCAAGCCAGGCCCTGCCCATTCGATTTAGGCATGGGAAGAGAATTGTTAGACTAAGTCTTTCTGGGGAAAAAAGGCAGGAGAATGGACCAAGAAGCAGAAAAAGAAAAGAAGGAGGTGACAGAAAGAAAAGGAACAAGGCAGCAAGAAACTAGAAAGAGAGCCCTGAATAGAAAACTGAAAAGTGGGAATTCCTAGCACAATTTTTTTTTTCCAATTCCCCCCCCCCCCCCCCCCCCCCTTCTGCAATCATACCTTTGCTCCTTGCTTCAACAAAGCCTCTGAAAAAGCTTTGCCCAAACCCTGCGCTGCCCCAGTAATAAGCGCCACTTTCCCTGACAGAGACATCTTGGTGCTGTTGCTGAACTGAAAATGAAACAAATCCGAAAGTTGACTGAACGAGCAAAGTCCACGAATAGCACTTGGTCTGAATCGGTTAGTTTTAGCCTAGCTTACCATTCTTAAATTGTTCAATCCATTTGCGAACAGTGGCGCACAAAGAGAACAGTAGGCTATAGGCCTACTACTATAATACTACACAGCTCGGATTAAAAGATACGCACAGCTTGGGTTGCTAATCTTGCAAGACAGAAAACCTGAGTGTACTGATTCACGATCTGTTTGTAGCATCGGGTGATACGAAAGCAAAAACACTTGTAAGTTCATCAACAGGGTCCTAGGGTGACCTGGCTGGAGTTTGGAGTGATGTGGATGGTGATAGCGTGGGAATGGGGGTAGAGTGGATTATTGTGTGAGATTAGATCATAATTATTGTCGTATTGATCAGTGCAACGGTAATGTGTCTACAGTGGAGAAACTGTGATTTTTGTTTCTTGTAAATTGTTGTATGATATTTCTTTTCTGTGCCAGCTTCAATAACTTCATCATAACTTTCAGTATGTTGATCATACTTGATGTGAAAAACTTCTTGTCTTGAAAATGCCAGCTTCTCTGGTTCTCACAATCCACTTCGTGTGTGTGTTGTGTGTGTGTGTGTGTGGTGTGTGGTGCGCGCGCGCGCGTGCGTGTGTGTGTGTGGAGAGAGAGAGAGAGAGAGGGGGAGAGAGAGACTGTGTGTGTGACTGTGTGTGATGGACTAATTGAGTAATCCCCTTGGTTTGTGTATCATGAGTGTGTTACTCTATCGTCTATGTGTGTGTGTGTGTGTGTGTGACAGCTTGACTCAGTCAGTCAGTGACAGTTAAAAAGTGTTATATCTCCATGTCAATTGTCATGCATGCATGTGTTCCTTTTTCTCATGTAGAGTATTTATTATATTTGATGAGTAGTTTTATCAATGACACAGATGATAAATCATTGATCAATACTGAAAATGTCTGAATTTTGTTTGTTTGGGCTTTTTTTTTCCTTTTTGGTTCCTTGGCCAAAAGGAAAACTTCTAGTTCACCAATGGTTAGATTTTGCATTATCTGATTATGTGATCATTTTTCCCTACGTGGCACCACTAAAGCGAACATCTAGCATTCCGACTTGGGGGATGATGTCTAAGTTAACTATTAAAGACTTAGCATGACACAAGTATGCATGCGTTTTTAAAAAATGTTATCTGTTCCTACCAACATGCAATGGCCTACTCTTCCAAAAGGTGGAATGGGTTTTATAATGTACCCAAGATGTGCTATATGCATTTGGCTATTTGCACACAGGACCTCTGCTACTTTACACTATTATTATAGTCTCATCTGAAGTACTTTTGGAGGGGTGGAGTCAGTACTGATGTTAACTCCACGGGAAAAAAATCCCCTGAAACAGATACCTTGGTGGTCCGTCAGATCATGACATGAGCACAGTGCTCTAACCACTAGCTGACTAGACTATCCTGCCCCCAGCAGGTGAATTTAAATCAGCATTAACTTACTATCAAAGTAGTATTATCATTATCTATTCCACAAAATAATATTATAAACGAAAAAAAAAAATTTGGAACACTTTTCGTAAAGTACAAGTAGACATTATTCCAAAAAGTACTTTACAATTAATTTCATATTGATTATCACAATTCTTTTTTTTTCCCCTTAACTTTTAGGTCATACAACCAGGCCTGAGACAGGGAATCTACTACCACTACTACTGGACTACTACAGTACTTGTAAGAGAGACTGAAACTTTTTTTTTTTAAACGCTCACACACGAGTCACTGCTGCAGTAAACCCCCATCATGCCACAGGACCGCAAAGATTCGTCAGCAGCAGATACAGTAAGTGTCTTACAATATAAATATATTAGATTTAGTTTCCTCTTACTCTTTGACGTGTCCTTGCATCCGAATATTTGAAAGATGTATGCATTGTGTGTGTGTGCGCATGTGCATGTGTGAAAGCCACGTATGTGTGTGTGTTTGCTAAAGGGGGTGGGGGGGGGGGGGGGGGGGGGGGTAAAAATTGAAATTAAAATATATTTCAAAGCAGTTTATTAGAAGAAAAATGTCCTAAAACATAGAAACAAGTGTTAAAACAATGACAGGGTTAAAACCATGAATCAGTACAAGTAATGGGTAAAGTATGGAAGGTTATAAGTGTCTGATATTTCCCCCCTTTTTTTTTTTTAAATTCAGGCAGGGAGCATGTTTGAGTTAGGTTTTTCTGGTTTTGGAGCATATTTTCATTTTGGGCTTGTTTTGTAAGTGTGGGTGTGGGGGGTGGGAATCTCTGTTAAAATATAACAACTGACACGGGTTGTTTACTTTCGGTGATTCTCAGACAAAGAACACATTAGCAGAGCTCCTGCCTGGTCCAGACCCCACCCCTCCCCCCAAGACCCCCACCCCCACCAACAAGAATGGCAGCAGCAGCGGCAACAACAACCACCCCGCCACCACCAACACCGCCAACACCATGACCAACAACAACAACGGCGGAAACAGCAACTGCCGGAGCAGCATGAGGGTGCAGAACCCGTTTGAGGATGCCCACCCCCACCCCTCCCCTTTGATGATGCAGTCCATGCAGATGAGGCCAGGCATGGGTCCAGGGCCCCACATGGCCCCGGGTCATCACGGCCATCCAGGACCCACGGGGCCTCATCCGCATGGTCCACATGGTCCCCATGGTCCCCAGTGTGGGGGGATGCACCCAGGTATGATGCACGCTGGCCCGGGAGGCAAGATGTACCCGCCTAACCAGCCCATGATTTTCAACCCGTCCAACCCCAATGCTCCGCCCCATCTACCCCTGTGGGGTCTGCCATAAAGAGGTGAGAGAAATGTGGGAGTGGGAGAGGATGTTTCTGTGTGGTTGAGAGGTTCGTTTATTGTTCTTTCTCATCCAAATGACTTTTGGGAGAGTGGAGTCAGCTCCTATGTTAACACTAGGAGTGGTGGGGGGAACCTCTAGGAGGAAGGCCCTCCCAAAAGTATACACCTCTGCGGAGACTCAAAGTAAACCAGTGCCATCAGATTGAGCACAATGCTGTGACCACTGAGCTGGCTGTTCCACTCTTTTTTTAATTCACATTCCTGTAAATGTAGAGAGAAGTTTGAGAGAGAAAAAAGTCCGCCGGAGGGGGAGGGGTGGGGGGAGGATTGGAGAAGTAAATGCAGTACATCGGCTTCATGCATACATCTTTTTTTGGGTGGATAGGTGTGTGGGTTTTATTTGTGTAGATCTGCATCCTCTTCTCAATTTCTCAAGTTATACACGGAAACATTGAAAGTGTGTGAAACGTCAAAAGTGTGTCGAGTAACTTATCATGTATCTTATTTTATTTCTCGTATCTGTTTTGTGCCACACTTATACATGGCCCATAAACTTACTTCTTCTTGAATGGCTGTTTCCCAGTTCTACACTTGAGGTGTGTGCTGTGTGCAGGTACATGAAAATGACCAGGCCATTCTGTGTGAGAGTGGCTGCAACTTCTGGTTCCACCGGCTGTGTGTGGGGCTGACAGAGGATGCTTTCCACATGCTCAAGTCTGAAGTGTACGCCGAGTGGGTCTGTGATCGCTGCTTCGGCACCAAAAACATCGCTCTGGTAAAATTCAAACCTTAGGACAGTGTATCACACCCCCCCTGTACCATAAGACATCAGCGTATCATTCTACATGGTGAAGGTTGAATGGCTCTGAGGATCTGTGAACAAGCTTGAGGATGAGTGAAGAGAGTGATGTTGGACTGCATGTGCTGGCATTGTCTCAGGGACACCCTGAATTAAGACTGGTAGTGTGTGAACATGTGATGATACCAACATTTATGGTGTATAAAAGATTTCTGTCAGCAAACCTGATGAGGACAGAATTCAATGTTTCAGACAGAGCAAGAGAAGAACTCGAAACTCTTCATTAGCTTTCATGATTATTGCAGCGTTGTGACAAGTAGTTGATATTTGACATTCAGGACAGGAAAATTACCTAGTACATACCCTATGCACTGCCACTTTTATCATTTTTAGCCATGTTCATTTATACATCTCAAAGACCTAAAGTGTCATTATTTTAGTGAAAAGAGAGCGTTTCTGATTCAGTTATATCACTTACAAACTGCCTCCTTCATATGTCAACTATGAATGATCTTTTAACAGAAACTTTTTATACTCTTTCACAACTTTCATGTAATATATACTTTGTTACTTCAGATTATTCATGATGGGTTTGCTCTTGGTGTTAATGTGGTGCTGTATTGTGCAAGAACAAAATTTTGTACATAATATGTGCTGTCCATGCATTTTCAGTAAAGAAATAGCAAGTAGATGGACACTCTATTGTAGCTGAGTGTGGAAATCCATTGTATTCAACTAGCAAAAATGGAACAGAAAAGTACTGTTTCATGTGGTTTTGTACTATTATAGCAATTTCATACTCTTATGACTTAAAAGCTCTGAATGGGTGATATGCCAATATGCAAACAGTGTGAAAATGTTACTAATGGAAGTCTGTAAATACAATATCTGTTGCCTTGTTAAGAGGTTTCTAAAAGGCTTTTGATACAGAGCTGATGCTTTTTTAACCTTGACAACATAAATAAGTGGTGAGGCACTTATGGTAACTTTCATCTTACACAAAGAACTGTTATTCAAGCTATTAGTATAGCTTGCCATGAAATGCTCAACTTGCAGTCAGGTAAATTAAAACAGGAGAGCACATGGAAATATCATTAGCGGAGATGGTGAAAAATCTGTTCACTGTTAAATATCAGACTTTGACAGAGTGAGGGTGAGAATGAGAAAAGAGACTAAAGTAGGGGCGAGACTGAGAAAATTATATTTTACAGCAAAATGTCACCATCATATCAATGAACAATTTGTGCTCAACGGGAGCTATGGTGATAAGAGTTTTTCATACACTTTAGAGAGGAATTATCATCCCTTTCTCTCCTTTGAGGGCCTTAGGAGACTTACACAACTTGTACAGGAATGGTTATTAATTGTAATATTCTCTTAAAACTGATTGTTGAGTGTGTCAAGTGAAGAAAGCTAAAAAAAGGCAGCATTTTATTTGTTCTAAAGAGGTGGTAAAATGTATTTTTAATCACAGGATGAAATTTTTGTTGTTGTTGTCCTTGGTAGATTATGGATATATTATCAATAGCATGTTGTCATGAAACAGAAATTGTCTGATTGAGTGTGTGGTTGTGTGTATTATGGACAGCATTGCTCATCATAACTTCTTGAAATTTGCCAATTTTGTTAAATGTCAGTGATTTGAAGGTGGTTTTCCAAAAGGTTTTGGCCTGAACACTTTTATTCTTTAAAAATCTATGTTGTAGTAAGGGTAACAGTGAATGGATATGTATATCAACATATGATATTGTCGATGTGCAAGTTAGAATTGAGGATCGGTGGAGACTTTTTTTTGGGGGGGAAATGCCATGTGAAAGAGTGAATGAAATGAAGTGAAAATGTGATGGATTGTGCATATACAGCTTGACATGCACTTTGAGTGAGCGAATGAGTGAATGACTTATACATGGAAGTGAAAATGCGATGGATTGTGCATATACAGCTTGACATGCACTTTAAGTGAGCGAATGAATGAATGGCTTATACATAGAGTGCGCAGAAATCTCCACACTTTTACTAGATGTGTGATGGCATGTTTTGGATTATCTCTTCTTTGAATAATCTATGCTTAAAGCTTTTATTATGTTCATTTTATGCTTTGACTTTGAGTGATATGTGCTGAATTCTTCTATCCTGTATTTTGATCTTTATGATGACATATATATAAAAAAAGAAATATTTCTAATACAAGTTTGTGTACTGTGTGTTTTTACAAATGTCAAATAACAGACTGACAAGCACTGGATCAACCAACAACATAAAGAGAAAACATCAGTTGTGAATGTGTTTCTGTGACTGTAAGGAACTAGTATCGACTCATAACAAGACGAAATTAGTTATGAATATAATTATATAAAACATGAAACTGGTGGTGATGTACTGACTTGCCTTCTCTCTATAAAGTTCAACTCCTAGAGAAGTTACTGGGTACTGCATCAAATTTTCCAGGCAGTGTTTAAGGGGCAAATTGAACCCAGCAAAACACACACCACTCCAGTTCATGTGTTTATTGCACATGTTTTTAAAATACAATATTAATCATGTTTTTTTTTTTTTTGTTCCTTGGCTAGAGCTCTATGGTTCACCAATGGTGAGATTTTTGCGTATGCAACTGTCCCGTCCCGTCCCCCCCCCCCCACGCCCTATAATCATAATGTTCAAATAAAGATACAATAACATTCAGTACAATCGTAACTGTAACATTTGAAGAAAATCAAAGGAAAGATGAGGAGAGGTGATTAGAATTCTCACCTGCAGTTACTGACATGCTCCTCATTTCTGCCAGCTAGTGGGTGGGGTGGGTGGGCTTATTGCAAACTTGTTGCTCCTCCACTGCACCACATTACACATGACTTCGGGTAAATCTGTAATCTCATGAAACAAGTGTCAGGTTGACATGTCTAGATAAGGGTGGTTTTTTTTAATGTATCAGAAATACATACCAACAGTCTTGTGGTCATTCACATGACCTCTCTATCCCGGCTGAAAAGATTCAGCAATGGGAGTTGGCAGGTGATAAAGAACGATAAAAAGACAATGTTGCTAACTTTTATCTCACAAAAACTACTTTCATTCATGGAAGCCAGGGAGGTCAAGTGTTTCCAATAAAATGAAGTCAACATGATTTTTGGAGAAGAAAGTAACCGATTCTTATACTACGGAAAATAGGGCCTAGCAAGAATTTATATACATCTTGTTATAAAATACACAACAACAGAAAACAAGAAAGATTTCTAAGATCAGGAGTACATTGCAAAAGAGAAAGGACTGTATTTTTCAGATTTTCTTTTTTCTTAAATAATGTTGTCCGTGAGTTCTTAGAAACTGTGGAATTCAAAAGTATGTGATGATGTAGATGTTGACAGTAACTGTCTTATTTCCAAAAGCTTCAATTGTGCATTATGTCTACAAACTCAACGCTGTGAGTAAAATTTAAAAAATTTTCACACCCTTTCGATGATAGATTTTTAATACACCTCTCCATTTTCTCATTTATTTTCTCCCTCATGCTCTCTCCCATTCTCTCATATACACACACATGTATGCATTCGCATTTCAGCTAAATTCTTTGTAATACTGATTTAATTCTTAAAATTTTTTTTGGCTGTTTATTTTGGTTATTAAAATTTATTTACGCTTCTAATATATTTCTCCCTGTCCAATTTTGCAGGAATTGAAAACTAATGTTCAAAGTGTTCTAGAATCTAGAATTTTTTTCACCCTTCATTTTTCTGTTGCAGATATCACATTCTGGTTGGTGTTATTTTGTTTTGCCCCCCTCCCCTCCGACAACCTAACTAGAAGAAACCCAAAAAGGCTGTAAAGAGAAAGGAAGGTAAACAAAGAACAATGTGTTACCATAATATGCATACTAAAAATATTCATTCTCATTCAAATTCACAAAAGAACAAAATCATCACTCTGTAAGAGCTCTCAAGTAAAAACTTTATTGTTATATAATTCAGTGTAAGTTCTTCCCTGCTAAACACACACACACGTGCAATTACACCTGAACATGCACCGACTTGTACAACAAAAACAGGCAAATGCAATTCAATGCAAACGACAGGGAGGGGGAGGGGGGGAGGTAACAGTCAGATTATGGTGAATGTATAGTATTTTGCATCAGTCATACCTGAGAATTTTTTTCTACAAAATCTCACAATTTATTAACGATTTAAAAATGTGATTTCGTGTAACATTTTCTCCCATGTATTTGAGGAAGAAATCAGACATTTCTGGTCTTCTCCATAACATAATTAGATTTTATCTTTAAAAAATCTTTTCATGTTTGAAAAACAGCTCTTGAAGAGAAAAAAAAAAGTCTTCTTTTTTTTAAAATCTTGATTACTGTTGGTCATGTGTTAATAGCCCCAAAATTTTAAATGTCTGTTCAATCAACTTCACAAACAATATACTTAAAACAAAAGTATGTATATGTATCCCATGAATCAATTCTGTCTGAAAAGTCTGTTCAATCAACTTCACTAACAATGTATACAAAAGTATGTACATATATCTCATAGATCAATTCTGCTTTCAGCCACAGCCCTCAATAGTGTTTTCTCTCAGTTTTAGACTTCATTTTAATTTTTTATGTGACTGAAAACCTGTTATTAAATCTGAAATAGCTTGGCACCTGACAGCAGCGAAAATATGTCGTGTATACTATTTGCTTATGTCCCATGAAAAAAATATACAAAGTATAAAATCTTATCCTGCAGAATACAGATTACAGGATAAATTACATTCAAATAATTTAACATGTTGTAAAAGAATATGGTGCTTCTGACAAGAAAATTGACAAGTACCTGAGAAAACAGTACAAAAGTTGACAGCAAACTTAAAAAACAAAACAATACAAAGCATAACAAAACCTCACCACCACCACCAATAACAAAATAAGAAACACATAAGGTTTTCATGACTAGTCACTCAAACAAATCACAAACATTATTTTAGAGGAACCTGAGTTAAGATTTCACAGATAATTCCAAAGAAAACGGGTAAATGAATAAAAAGCGATTACAAAATATAAGATTACAAACTGTTGTGGATATTGATAGAACACACACAAACGCACGCAATTGTAATTGCCCTTCATGGGATGATTAAACTGTACTTGACTTGACTTGACCCAGACACACCCACTATTTCACTGCTTTTTTCATACACATAGTATACCAAATGGAGAAATTCTAAATTGTGATACCTTAGAACACAACAATAAACAGCACCTGTAGAATGTGCCTAGAAATGCAGTCTTAACCAGACAGAAGGTGGTAATTCTATTAAGTATAATTATCATGTTTCATCTCTTCTCTGGCATCCATTGTAATGTTTTCTGGCTACATGCCAAAGCACTTATGAGGCCGAACACTGGTGACACAACTTAAAAAATCAAGATTCTATGACCTCCACAGCCCACAAGTTGGTCAACCACATTTTCAATGAATCCTCAATCATCTATGGTGACTTTGACACACAAAACTCCCATAAGGAAAGCCTTGAATTGCAAGAGGGCAGCTAGACACAGAACACACTATGCGCAGTCTTGCCCGCTACATGAGGTGCACTCGAATGAGGATCGGCCTAAACTGATCCATACCGTGGCCAAGAAGCTCTATGGAGACTGGGAGGACTTTGCAGCTCAGTTTGCCTTTGTCTTGATGAGTTGAAAAAAACAATGAAATTTAAGCGAACAAACAAACAAAATGATGATAGATTCTCCCTTAACTCCTTGAGGAGTTTTGTTGGGTACTGCACTGGATGTTTCAGGCCATGTTTTCATTCACAGGGCAAGTTTGGAACCTAGCGGGACCTATCCTCTCCAGGTTTGCTGTTAGATACAGTCCACCCATCCATGTCATCCTTGCTGAAGGAAACTGGTGGATTCCTTTCATTCATGAAAGGAATGGGATTTTATCGTGTGCGCACTATGTTCTGTATGCATTTGCACATGGGACCTCAGTTTATAGTCTCATCCGAAGGACTTTCAAGGGAGTGGAATTAGTATCAATGTTATTGTTAACTCCAGAGGGAAAAAAAATCCCTTGAATTTGCAAAGAGTTGAACCTGCACGCCTGTATTAACATCAGATTATGAGTACAGTGCTAACCACTGGCATGCAAAAGGAGAAGAAAAGGTACATGGAAGAAAAAGAAGAAAAGGTACATGAAGTAAAGAAGAAAAGGTACATGAAGTAATCAATAAGATAGCAAATAAGAGAGATAAAATATGGATTTAAAAGCTATGAAGAGAATACAAGAAACCAGGTAGCAATGGAAAAAGACCAAAGACAGAAAATGTATTATATAGCATAGCACTTTTCCAAAAGGTGTGTGCTTCTGCAGAAAACAGCCTTCAGCATCACTATCTAGACAAAACAGGCTACAAGCTAATCACCAACTTTTGTTAAGTGCTATGATGCAGCTTCATATGTCTCTCCAAATGATACTTTACAGCCTTGTTACATATTTTACAAACCAAAGTCTTCTCACTGCTATGCACCCGTTCATGTTCTTTCAAATAACTCTGAAACTGATAACCTTTGTTGCACACCTTACACACGAAAGGTTTCTCACAGTCTGAGTGTTTTAACTTCTGATGCATCTTTAAGCTATTCTCATTATGGTAGGCTAACCCACACTGGTCACAAACAAACTTTTTCTCATTGAAGTGGGCCTCTCTGTAACTCGGAGGCTGTCGGAGCGTTTAAACGATTTCTGACACACATCACAGGTGTGGGGTTTGACACTGGAATGGGTCACCTTATGCTTCAGACAACCTGAGTATGAGCGGAATCCTTTTTCACATATCTCACACTTGAACACTCTATCAGTGTTATGGATTTGTTGGTGTTTCTGTAAACTGCGCTCTGTGGCAAAAGCCTTGTTACAGATGTTACATACTGAAAGTTTGACCTCAGCATGAGCTTCTTTATGCCTGTTTAACTGGTCAGAGAAATAAAAGGCTTTACCACATACATCACACACACACTGGGGCTTAGCATGAGTCTTGATGTGTTTAGACAAGCTGTTGGCGGTGACGTAACTTTTTCCACACTTGTCACACTTGAAAGGTCGCTTGTTGATGTGCAGCAACTTGTGACACTTCAAGGATCCCGCATGCTTGAATGTACACCCACACTCTTCACATGAGAAAGGCCTTTCATCAGAATGGATCTTCTTGTGTGCTTCCAGAACGTTTTTGGCACTAAAACTCTTCTTGCACACATCACACACGAAGGGCCTGCGATTCAAGTGAATGGTGCGGTAGTGGTTGCGGAGGCCGATGCGACTGGTAAATCTCTTCTGACATTTATCGCAGGGAAAGGGTTTGATACCTGTGTGTTTGTGTTCATGCCTTTCCAGCTGGGTGCGGGAGTTAAAGCCTTGCTGACACTTGCTGCAGTTGAAAGGTTTGGTGTCACTGTGTGTCACCTCGTGGGCCTGCAGAGAAAAGCGATTGGCCAGAACTTTGCCACAGATGTGACACATGCAGCCTTTCTCTGTCTCCGATGTTTTGGTTAAAGACTGGTTCCCTAACTTTGAGTTTTTTCTTGGCCTCAAAGATTTTCTCGAACGTTCCTGATGAGCATGTTCCTTCTTGTGAAAACTCAAAGACATGGCATATTTGAAAGTCTTGTCACATTTATCACAGGCAAAGCATTTTTCTTCAGTAGGTCCACATGCATGCTTTTTCAGTAACTCACTGGTCTCAAAAATGCTCTTGCATACATTGCACACATATGACTGATCTGTTTGTACACACGAGTGCTTCTTCAATAAAACATCACTCTCAAAACTCTTCTTACACACATTGCACGTATAAAGTGTAAGGCCTTTGGACACACATAAGTGCTTTCTCAATGCATTCCTAGTCTCAAAAGTCTTCTTACACACACTGCACAGGTATGGACGTACATCAGCATGTACTAGTTCGTAATGACTGTTCAGGCTATCACTGCTACGAAACCTTTTCAAACATCGCTGGCAGGAGAAAGCTTTGACGCCTGAGTGTAAGTTCTGATGGCGCTGTAGTTTGCTTGCAGAGGTAAAGCTTTTGTTACACTCCTTACATACAAGGCGTCTCTTGTTGCGGTGCATAGATCTGTGAGCAACCAGGGCCCTCCAGCTGGTTAGCACTTCATCACAGGTCAGACATTTCCAGGCGTCGTCATGAGACCGCACAGACTTTTCCCGCACTTTCTGCTTCTCTTTCTGCAGACTGTCTGCAGGACCACCATGCTCAGCAAAGATGTGCTTCCTCAAACTCCCTCTCAACGCTTTTCCACACTGACCACATGAAAAAGAACGAGCTGCTGTAAATTCCTCCTCTCCTGAAGAGGACTTGCTTTGGGCGCCATCCTCTGATGATCCTTTGCTTGGTTTTGCCTTAGCGCGTCTCTTAGAACGAGATGAAGACACTGATGCCTTGTTTCTACCTCTTTGTTTCTGTGCTGTGATTGTTTTGGTGGAAGATCCAGAAGTTTCAGAGGACAATGGAGTTAGGTTACAAATAACAAACTGAGGAGTGTTTACTATGTTGGCATTGGTGTTGATGATTCCCACAGTCTGCGGAGATGACAAAGACATCACCAAAGGTGCCGATGACAGAGACTGTGACGTCACAACACTGTTACCATGGGTCTGAATTTTGGGTGAGCTAACGTCAGTAATGGAACTCAATGGCACGGCAATCTTTCCTAGAGACATCAGTTGCATGTAAGGTACACCTGCTGTTGACGGTGAACCCAAAGCACACATGGATGAAGCAGCCATCATGTCCTCATACGTCCTCGCCCCAGACGCCAGACCTTGGTCCTTGGATATTTTGGTGATATGTGGTTTCGCAGCAATTTTACGGACACGCATTCTGGCACAGCTGTTGAGCGAAGCAGCACGTACGCTTCTTGTTGGCTGAGTACGTATGTTGTTGAGCACTGCTGCTCTGTGAGGAAGACTATGGTTAGCAAGTGTTGTAGTTACTGTGTTCACTACAGCTGTGGGCAAAGTGTTGAGAGATGGAGCAGGTGAGTTGCTAACATGCATTGCAGTTATGTTGCTGATAGGAGTTACACTGCTGACAGGTGTCACAGCCATGTTGCTGACAGGGGTCACATTGCTGACAGGTGTTACATTTATGCTGCTGATAGAAGTTACATTTATGCTGCTGATAGGAGTTACATTTATACTGCTGACAGGTGTTACATTTATGCTGCTGATAGGAGTTACCTGCTGAAGTGTGCACAGCCATGATCTAACGGTGTGGCACCAACACTGCTAACAACTGACGGCACTGCATTCCTGACAGGCGTTACATTTCTTGAGACGACTGTAACACCAGCGTTAGCAGCAAGTGAAGGTGCAGCGGGTGACGGAAAACCCACACCACTTGAACAAGCAGATGGTGACAACAGGTTTCCACCACCCCCACCAGACGCAGACGGCAGACACAGCCAAGGAGAAGAATTACTGACCATAAACTGAGGAGCCTGCTGAAGAGATGAAGCATTCTTCTGTGATGTGGAACTCTGAAAATGCAAACTGCCACCACTGACAGGCATCGGCACTGCAGAAGAAGAGACGCTGTTCGTGTTCCTGATGTCCGTTTTAAAATATGCTGGGGATGTTGTTGTTGTCAACGCAGGAAGCATGGGCAAGTTGCAGGCAGGTGGCCGACTGACTGACACCAATCCTTTCTCACACCCGCTCTAAACTGTTCCCGAATGCAGACAAAGACTTGACGACCGAGTATCAGCATGTGTGACTACCCTGTCTGACGAAGAGAAGGGGACTTCGCATGGGAAAGATTTTCCGCTTTCTCGTGCCCTTCTTTCTTCTTTTTTCATGTCAAGATTTTCAAGTTCTTTCGCGTTTTCATTCTGGAGCATGTCCAAGATGACCCAGTCTTGTTCCCCTCCACTGTGAGAGGCTCGCAGCTTTTCCGTAGTCTGGAAATACACATTGCAGTTGGACAGCTCCTCGTCAGAATTGTTTTCAGAGCTTTGTGAACTGTTCTCTTCACATTTTACAGGTGCGGAAGACTCTTCAGCCTGTGGAGGCTTTAAGAGACAAGCTGAGCTAACACCCTGTTGCAGGTTGCCGGGCAGTGACAGAGCTGCCTCGGTGCCAGAATGTGAACAATCCTGGGCACCTTCCTCCTGCGGGAACAGAGATGGTAGTTCCTCTACTCCTTCCTGTCAACACAGAAATTGCACAGTTTAGCTTTTGACAGTCACTGGAGATTTCTCTGTATGCTTCCCTTCCCTTGGTTCTCCCTTCTCTTGGTTCTCCCTTCCCTTGGTTCTCCCTTCCCTTCTCATCCTTTCTTTCCCCCCTCCCCCCCCCCCCCCCCCCTTTCCTATTTCCTCTACTCTTGCCCTTCCTCTCTAGCAGTTTCCCCTTTTCTGGATTTTCTGTTCACCTATTTTCTCTCTCTCTAACCTCTCCTTTTCCTAGTTTGACATGTCTTCCCTCCCCCTGGATTCCCTTTCCCTCCTTTTTCCAGAGTCCTCTGATCCTAGCTTTCACATCTTCCTTTTCTCCAACAGTCCAAGTGTTTATTCTCTTAGTTTCCCTTGCAACCAGTTTCCTCTACTCATGGGTCCTCCTCCTGCATTCAGTTTCCAATTCTCTTACTTGTCCCTCTCCTATTTTCTCCTACTCCCCTTCCAGTTTATACTACACCCCGTTTTCCTCATCTCCTAGTTTCCCTTACTTTATTTTCTTCTGAACCAGTTTTTCCTTATCCACAGTTAATGCTGGCACTCACCCACCCCCCTTTTATTCTATTTATTCCTTCTTTTTCCTCAACTTTCAGTGTCACCATCTCTGCCACCCTACATTGAAAACAGATACATGTGCTACAAGTGCTTCTGATGACAGGATGTTCTTTTCTACTTCCAGAGACTTTATTACCACAACCACAGGAACAACATCAACCATAGGAACAATCATAAGCTGTCTACAAATTTGATGCACCTGACCTCTTTTCTGCCAGTCCCTACTCAGTTCTTATGTGTACTGTAAACCCTCCTCAAAACAATTTCAGAAATTGCAATCAAGTAAAGAACCCTCCCTCCCAGAAGTAACCATTCATGCTCTTAAGAAAACCCACAAACAGCTAACCTACCCCACCCCTTTAAAAAAAAAAAGAAGTAAACTTAAGATGTGGTATGGCTACATCGATGATCACCAGTACATCCATCATCCCATGTTTGCAAAATCACCTTGTAAAGCACAATGCCAGAACATAGAATGACATGAAGACTGAGGAGGAGGAGAAAGGAAGACATCAAAAACAACATCAATGGGCGAGCTTCATATCTACATGCAGACTCTCATAACACTAACATGAATCATGAAAAGACCCCACCATCCCCACCCCCACCACAACACAACACCACAAGAACAAAAGTAATCTAAAACAAGTAAATAGAATGGAGGGGAGGAGCAGAAAAAGGAGGGTAATTCAAGTTGTTTTGTTTCACTCTTTTTCACAATACTTTATAAATATTATTTAATGTATCACCCTCTTGATAATATGATCACTTCAACAATTCTTAGTTACCCATGTGTCTAAGGATTCTGTCAACGTTTTCTTACATAATATTATAAACAAACACAAGCAACCTGTGATCTTTCATTTTTAAACATTCAGATATATATTTATAAACAAACATATGATATCAATGTAGTGTGCATTATAAATATAATGAATAAAATAAAATTATATGCTACAAAAAATAAAAAAGTAAGACTAAAACACATATAGTATGAATCAAGGAATAATGAATTAGATGATAATTTATTCATAATCTTCCTAGGACAAATTTTAGCCTAACTGCTTACCAACTCTTCATTTTACAATTACTTCCAAACAATGAAACATAATGATGAGCACTTTGATTTGTTGCTTTACAAGATTCAGCGCTATATAAATTCCATACATTATTATTATTATTTCAAGTAAAAACAAAATCTGCTCAAATAAAGGCTCACTATTCCCATGGGTAAGATATATCAAGGCATCTCACATAAGCCTACATCATACATGTGCATGACTTGATTAGTATTAGAGTACTAACAAATTTTTAATTAAAAATACTTGATACTGATCACTGGGCATGACAGACAAGAGGACAGTGATCTCTCTCTCTCTCTCTCTCTCTCTCTCTCTTACTGCATAGAGAGGGGGAAGGGGAGGAGAGAAGAGAGGAGGGGGAGGGGAGGGGGGGGAGGGGGGAGAGAGAGAGAGAGAGAGAGAGAGAGAGAGAGAGAGAGACTGACAGACACTGAGAGTGAGACAGACAGAGGCAGACCTGTAGAGTCACAGACAGACAGATGAGAGTGAGAGAAAGACCAGAATGGGAGAGACTCAGAGAGAGAGAGAGGAGAGAGAGGGGGGGGGGGGGGGATGAGCAAGAATGCTAGGCTTGTCCTTTGAAGATTTATTCTCTTGAAACTGTAGTGTAAGCCTGCAAGTAGATGATCAAATCTCATATTTGCATAATTATTAATTTTTCAGTCTCCATCCTGATCATTTACTGTTTTAGACCTACTCTGTACTGGAGTTGGTCAAAACTACTACTACTGGGGGTGGGGTTGGGGGGGGGGGGGGGGGGGCTAGTACCACCCACCCACACCCACACACAAACACACGTGCATGCACGCACGCAGGCACGCACGCGTGCGCGCACACACACACACACACCAATCTGGCTCCTTACATCCTATGACACAACAGAGCAAGTGCTGAATCAAGGGAAACTTCCTGTTTTAAATAAGGCTAATTCTGGATTAGTATTTACAGTAAACAAAATAAAATTGTAGTAATACTAGTACTTATGCTAATATTTGATTTGGTTGCAAGAATTCCCTGGCACCTACAAATCGTTATCCGTAAATAATGCATTGCATAACCTGTGCATTGCTATTGGTATTTACTGTAAGTTCAAAGCTCCTACTAACTAGTATTTCTTTTTTTAATTTAAAAATCTTTTACTTTACAATGTTACGTTGTAATGTTAATTGTTATGCCCTTTCCAATCACATGTTTTGATTTCTTTATTATTTCAATGTTTCGATTTTTGGTGGCGAACTCTCACGCATTCACTTTCCACATAGGCCTACAAGGGAGAGAGAGGTGCAATTTCGTGAATCCTTTACATTCACTTTAAAGTCAAACAAAATAAAAATGCCTTACCATTATGAAGAAGCTGGCGTGCAGTTGTGGGCAGCTGTCTTCTGGAATGGGAATCTCACATGTTGATGTCCGGAAACATGCTTGATGCTCAGTTCCTCTCGCGACCAGGCAAGTAGTAATGGGCCTAGGCCTAACGGCTAGGCTATTCGCACGGCTTCCTACCGCTGCCCGAAACAATGGTCTGTGCATATCTGCATGCCTTGTATGGACCGGCATCTCGCACTTGTACTTGTACTTGTGTGTGTGTGTGTGTGTGTGTGAGTGATGAGAGAGAGAGAGAGAGAGAGAGAGAGAGAGAGAGAGAGAGAGAGAGAGAGAGAGAGAGAGAGAGAGGTTGTTGGACAGACTAGAAACCTGGGCCAGCGAGAATCTCTCTCTCTGTCTGTCTCTCTTACATATTTCGAAGAAAACTGAGGTGGTTTTCATGTCACTGTAACTCCACCGCGTTCGACATCGTTCTTCTTTGTTAATGGACCTTACTCCTTACGGCAGTACATCCAATTCAATTCAATACTCTGTGCGCGCGCGCGCGTGTGTGTGTGTGTGCGTGCGTATGTGTGTGTGTGTGTGTGTGTGCGTGCGTGCGCGTGTGACTATAAACGGAGGTCCCCCACCCCATCCCAACCAGGTCCCAGTGTGTGAATGCACACAGAACATCTTGCGCACATGTTAAATCCTGTCCCGCCTTTTAGAAGAATAGGTCATTTGTGCCAGCGGGAACGGATGACAAAATGTACACAACCGCATGCACACGGGGACTGGATATGAAAAAGCACATGACTGATTATTCCATTTATCTTCAAAATAAAAAAAATACGGATTTAACACACGCGTTCTAAAAATGTATGATTCATAAACATCTGCAGAATAATGCTCTTGATATCATAACACAGCAAGTTTTGTTTGTGTCAAATCAGCCTTGTCTTTTGAGACAAACCATTTAAAGCGACATTTTTCTTTTTCTGTTCTTACGTAGGTCTATATTTTGCCTCAAAGAGAAGAATTTTCTTCTCAAGGTTGATGTTATTGATTCACTTGCAGATTCTTTTGCTCATCTTGGGACTTGGCGTGTCAACTTGGAAAACGAAAGGGAGATGGGGCACTGTAGACAATACCCTCAATAAACTTCTGTGAGGGTTGGTACTAGGTCAGGTCAGAGACTCCCTCTGCTACTGGTAACCATGTAACCCAGTACCACCTGCCACATGTGGGGAGTAAACCCAACCAAAAAATCCGACCTGGAGAGGGATGGGCTCCGCCAGGTTTGATTTGCCCAAGATACACCAATGACAAAGACAGCCAGAATCTCCATACCGGATCGGTCGTCGCCCGGGTTACCAAGGACCGCGCCTTCTGTTGCTCATCAGGACAGATGTCGAAAGTATGCTACTGATGTAAAACGCAGCAAAATTCGTGCCAGACACAACACCATCATTGGCACATGGAATGTACGAACACTAAGAGCTGCAGGCAAAGTGGAAGAACTGACACATGAGATGTCCAGATATCATTGGCACATCCTTGGGCTCTGCGAAGTCAGGTGGAAAAACATGGGAGAAACAACGACCCAGGAAGACCACAAATTATACTACAGTGGAAAAACAGGATAAACATGAACACGGCGTGGGGTTTTCCGTTCACAAAGACACCGTGAACACCGTCATGAGCTGTCAGCCTGTGTCCAGCAGACTTATTACCATCCGCCTGAGAGCAACCCCCTTTAACATAACTAATAGTACAGGCATACGCCCCTACATCAGACTGCACAGATGAAGCCGTAGAAGAATTTTATGACCAGCTACAAGAGGTTCTGAATCAAACACCCAAGAAAGACATCCTCGTTGTGCAAGGCGACTGGAACGCCAAGGTAGGAGAAGATGCATGGAAAGACTGGGGGGGCGTTTGTGCCACATTTTAATAACCCAAACAAATGAAAGAGGCTTGAGACTCCTGGAGTTGCCAGTAACAACCACCTCCAGCTAGTGAATACACTTGGCCCACACAAGAAATCCAGAAAAGGACATGCATAGCCCAAATGGAGAACACCACAACCAAATAGATTACATCATGGTGAAAAGACGGTTTCAGTCTAGCGTTAACCATCGCACAGACACGAAGTTTTCCAGAGCAGACATAGGGAGTGATCATGATCTTGTGATGATGACTTTCCGACTACGTCTAAAGAAAATCCACAAGCGGACAACATCAGGATCAAATTTGACCTCGAGAAGCTGAAGGGCCCAGAGGTATTAGAAATTTTTCAAGCAAGGATAGGTGGAAAGTTTGCAGCACTCACTGTGTTAGACTCAGACATAGACACACTGACGAATAGTTTCAATACAGCAGTGACTGAAACCCGCAAACGAGCTTCTTGGCAAACGCCGACCAGTCAAAAAACCATGGGTCACACCTAACATCCTACAACTATGCGACAAGCGTAGAGAGTTGAAGAAAAAGAAAAATGAAACAAAAGAAAGAGCAGAACAATATAGGGCAGTCAACAAAAGAATCAGGAAGTCCATGACGGAGGCAAAAGAGAAATGGATCGGTGAACAGTGCCAAGACATTGAAGAGAACATCAAGAAAAACAATAGCAAAAAAAGCATATCAGCTGGTGAAAGACCTGACTAGCACAAAACAGAGAAAAGGTTTAACAATCCAAGACAAAAATGGGAAGTGTCTCACTGACGACCAGGATATTCTGAAAAGATGGACAGAATACTGCTCCGACCTGTATAACTATAGAACCGCAGGAGATCCAGAAGTCCTTAATGTACCCGAAAGCAAAGACACAGACAGTCACCCTATCCTCCGAGAAGAAGTGGAAACAGCAGTCAGATCGCTGAAAAAGGGGGAAGTCAGCAGGGGCTGACAACATTCCAGCTGAGTTGGTCCAAGCTGGAGGGGAAGCCATGATCAGCGCCCTACTAAGAATCTGCAACAAGATCTGGCAGACAGGTAAATGGCCAACACCATGGACGCAGTCACTTCATCATCACTCTCCCCAAGAAGGAAATCTACAACAATGCCATAATTACCGCACAATCAGCCTCATATGTCACCCGAGCAAGGTCATGCTGCAGATAATATTGAATAGACTGAAGCCACAAGCAGAGACCATCATTGCTGAGGAACAAGCAGGTTTCAGAGCAGGGCAGCACAACAGAACAGATATTCAACCTCAGAATACTATGTGAGCGGTACCTTCAACATCAACAAGACCTATACCACGTATTTATCGATTTTAAGAAGGCATTTGACAGGGTGTGGGCATGCAGCTTTGTGGGCAACCATGAACTTGTACAGCATCAATGCAAACCTGATCAGAGTCATCAAACAGCTGTACAGCGAGGCCACCAGTGCAGTGTACTACAACAACAACATTGGAGAATGGTTTCGAACAACAGTTGGAGTAAGGCAGGGCTGTCTACTCTCACCCACTCTTTTCAACATCTTCCTTGAGAGAGTCATGGCTGATGCACTGGAACATCATGAAGGATCAGTCAGCATTGGTGGCAGAACGATCACAAACCTCCGCTTCGCAGATGACATTGATGGAATAGCAGGATCAGAAAAAGAGCTTGCCACCTAACAGAAACACTTGGATAAGGCCTCCAAAACATACGGCATGGAAATCAGTGCAGAGAAGACCAAACTGATGACTAATAACACCAACGGCATTAGCACTGATATCAGGGTTAATGACCAGAAGCTGGAAAAAGTTCAAAGCTTCAAGTACCTGGGAGCCATTGTATCCGACCAGGGATCCAAGCCAGAAGTAGTATGCAGGACTGCACAGACAATAACAGCTTGTCAAACTAACACCATCTGGAGAGATAAGAATATCTCACTTATCTCCAAGATCAGACTAATGCGCTCCCTTGTCATATCCAAAATTTCTGTTTTGCCTGTGAATCATGGACCCTGACTGCAGATTTGGAGAGAAGAGTACAGGCAGTGGAGATGAGATGCTTTCGGAGACTCCTTGGCATCTCCTACAAAGACCACATAAGCAACGAAAGCGTGCATAACAGAATCCAGCAAACCATTGGACCCTATGAGAACCTTCTAACGATCGTGAAAAAGCGTAAACTTAAGTGGTATGGGCATGTCACAAGATCCAAGGAATTACAAAGACAGTTTTGCAAGGCACTGTCCAAGGAGGAAGAAGAAGAGGCAGACCAAGGAAGAGCTGGGAGGATAACATCAGTGAATGGACAGGCCCTAGAACTCAACAAAACCCTGAGAAAGGCAGAACAGAGAGAAGAATGGAGGGAACTGGTTGCTGAGTCTTTGAGGGTGCCCCCACGGTCGTCAGACTACGGGACAGATAGATAGATAGATAGATAGAGGGTTGGTAACAAAATTTACCGTGGTGCCCCTACCGTCTTACCAGATTACGGAATAGGTGAAGGTGTGCGGGGATACTCCGAATACCACTCAACGTGCAATAGACAAGGAGTGATCATTGATAGCTTTGAACCAATTAAACCAAACACTTCCCCGATTTCTTTACCTTGGCGGCCACCAAATCCCACTATGCCTAACACCATAAGGCCTACTGCTTTGATACTGACAACTGTCGGGATGATATTCCAGCTTTACTGTAGGGCGGATTAACTCAAAACAGACTTACAGAAACTATATATATATATATATATAATATATATATATATATATATATATATATATATATATATATATATATATATATATAACATTTTCAGGTGCTTCGACACTATCAGTCTGAGCTACGACAAAAGTGTATGATCATCTTGTCCTATAATGTTACTTTACAATTTTACTTTTTGGGAGTTTTCTTTGTGGTTTTGTTTTGTGTTCAACTGTCAATTGTGAAGTTTCGGGGATTTGCTTCATGATATTATAATAGTCTTCCCCGTGGGGATGCCAGGGGCCTGTCAGTATAAATAGCATCCCCACCTTCTGGAAATTCTGTGCTAAGATTTCCCTCTTTTCTACTCTACTCCTTGTTTCTGCATTGTTCTTGTTCTTCCTATCACCTCATTTATGTTCTGCCTTTTTTGGTCCACCCTCCTGCCCCCCTCTCCACAAAGACTTCGCCTAAAAGATAACAATTACAATTCTCTCTCATGCCGAAGTCAGATGTGCTGGGCCTGACTTGTCAGGGGATTTTATTTTTATTCTTTTATTTCGCTTAACGCGGTGCAACGCGTTTTGCTTAAATAAGACAGTATCTTCTGTCTGAGCGTTTGTCGAAGAATTACACAATTTGCAATTCAAATACTTTACTATCTCACAAAATTTAATAGAGAAACTAACGTGGGCTACAAGCCATACATAAAGTGGGGGACGGGATAGCCTAGTGGTCAGAACATTGCGCTCGCAATCTGACGACCCGGGTTGATTCTCGTTCAAGAGGGATATTTTCCCCTGGAGTTAACGTTAATCAGTGCAGACTCCACTCGCCCCAAAGTCCTTTGGATGAGACTATAAACCGAGGCTCCGTATGCGAACGCACGCAGAAAACATCTTGCGCACACGTTAAATCCTGTTCCGCTTTTCGTAAGAGTAGGCCATTGTGTGCCGGTGGGAACAGATGACAGAATTTACAAAACCGCATACACACGGGGACTAGATGTAAAAAAGCACATGAGTGCTTACTCCATTATCCTCGATATAAAAAGAATAAAATAAAAAATTAAATAAAGAAATGTTGAGTTGAGAATTATGTTTAAGTCCCAGCGGAAATATATCCAATCTAGGGACTGTGGTCGCAAGTCAGACAGGTAAATGGCCCCCCCAAGAGTACAGTTGTGAAACGCGACAGAGAGGCCCGTGCAGGCACAAAAGTGCTGCACGAGCCGAACTCATTTGACATACATGCATAACGACAGTAAAGAGGCATTATAAAATCCAACAAAACAAAACACTTTTTTTTAAAAATCGCTCAGCTCTTACCAGCTTATCACCGATAATATGGCGCTTTCTTTCTTTCTTCTCCTTTTCTTTTTTGAACACCAGCTCCTGACTCTCAGCTCTTAAGAAAACATTAATAGTCCTCATACTTTTTTCTTCTTCTGTCGTCTGCGTGTTCACAAAATTGCGCATGCGCTAGGTCATCAGAATTTTGCAATTAGCATTCTTTAATAATTTTCTTCTTTTTTCCCAGTTATATCTCATAAATCAATTTTGCCAACCCCGAAAACAGCCATACAAATTTATTTATCGTATTTCAAGCTACGCAAATGGCTTTCTTAACACAGAACTATTATGTTGAGGGCGTGGTTTGTTGTTGAAGTAATTGGCAACACTCCAGCTTAATTTCCCTGTGTCAAGTTCCAGTATGAACATTTTTGTGAGTGTATATTTTCACAGGTTAAAAAACAAACAAAAAGAGAGAGAAATACAACGTGTTCTTGTTTCGGGGATTGACAACATAGAGCTCTACTAGGAGGTCTCGACAAAACTGGAAATTATTGTCAAACTAAGTTTGTGTGTTCCTACAGTGTTGACCCCAGTTTAAAAAAAAAAGCAGACAACAAAGAACTGTGGGGACTGGGTACAGTGTTTTGCTGGATATATGTGTTGTTGTTTTTTATTGCAAACCTACCAAATTTGGAAATATTCAATGAGTTTTGAGTCAGGAACTTGTCTTTCCCCAAAACAAAAAATTGTGGATGCATAAATTTGTATGTGTGGTATAAATGCAAGAGTGAAGGACAAGTGGCATAGTCTAAAGCTGGTGTGTATCCAAAAGGTCAAAGTTTGTGTTGTTGGTCCATGACACCAGGTTTGCTATTGACTACCTCTAGAGTAAACATCCAGTGATCCAGAAAGGTGAAAGGAGTATTTACATGAAAAGTAGTTTGTTTAGTTTAGTATCAGTAGCTTTTTTTGTGTGTGTCTTATTTTAATTCAGGGGGATTATTATTATTATTTTTTTGGGGGGGTGGGATGGGAAGGCAGGATATGGTAATGCATAAAATTTACACACACACTCACACAATATGTTCATGGAGTGCAGTTGGTAACAATATTGTATGTTTTCTGTTCTTTCATAAATGAGATTGTTCATAGTGTGTGTGTGTGTGTGTGTGTGTAACAAACTTGTTGGATTATATATGTGGGTTTCAGTCTCAACTTACCAAAGTGTCAACCACTACAGCACAACAGCTGGGGTGTGAGGCATATAGTGTGACATGCCTGCCATGATCACATCATCTTAGGCAAAGTGAACTTTCCTGACTCTGCCACTTTTTCTCCAGCTCTTTACCACATCCTATTTCTGAGGTGTCATTCGTGATTTTTTCTTCAAGACTTTCCAGACAGGACCCTGTCTTTGGAAGCACAGCTCTGTCCACCAAGGTCAGATTCAGTTTGAGCTTAAACTGACACCAAGAAACAAGAATTATATGAAGAAGTGACATTAGACTCTTTCTGGTGAGAAAGTGGCCAGAAACAGTATGTATGTTACTGTACAAGAAGGCATTCATTCAGTCCTTGAAACACCCACCTATAAGAACATTCTCCCATCAACCTCCCTCCCCAAAGGCTTCGGTGAGGCCCCGTGTTCGAACGTATGCAGAACATCTTGCACACACGTTAAATCCTGTTCCGCTTTACAGAAGAGTAGGCCATTGTGTGCCGGTGGAAACAGATGACAAAATTGACAAAACTGCATACACACAGGGACTGGATGTAAAAAAGCACACGAGTGCTTATTCCATTATCCTCGATATAAAAAAGAAAAAAAATAAGGCTTTGAGTTTGACAACTAGCTGCAGGTATAGAATCTGAGGTCACTATGGACCACACATCAGAAGCAGTTTTCTTTTGCTGCATGATGATTAGTAATTAATGATGAGAATCATGTTATAATTATGGAGTCAATGGAAATGCATTGACTTTGAGACTACTTGACACGGGCGTAGATTTTAAATTTACTTTTGCTTACCGTATATAGAATGCCCTCTTCATCTTCTTTTCTGTGTAGGTGGAAAGAAATTGAGTGTCCATTCCCATTAGGTCCCTGATGAAGTTTGCCCTGCTACCAATCCCTGTTTTTCTCAGGCTTGCTGAATGCCAATATGTTCTGAATGCGACAATCTGTTGAGAGATGGGTTTAAGTTTGCTACAGTGCCCTTGGCCCAGGCCAAAAGCTGTGTCAGTTATTATTGATGTCAGCTAATTGCCAAGGCCGACATTAAAATGTTGTTATGTTGTAAAATGTTGTGTTGAGATTGCCTTCAGCCATGACAAGCTCTTAACATAACAACCCGCACTCTCCTTTGTTAAAGGAGAAAAAAAATCCTCTGAAGTCGGAGTATGGCTGCCTATATGGCGAGGTGCTTGAAAAAGAGTCATACACGCAAACTTCTCATCCAGTGTGTACTCCTATCTCACAGAGATTCCCAGGTGGGATGAGTGAGGCAGAGTGTGGCATGTTCTGGGTGACCCCCAGGGTGTAAAGCTGGGGAACGCACAACAACAACAACAGCTACAGTGTCTGATCCCCACATTCAAGTTTTTCTCCTTTTTTAAGTCAATTTGCATCATTTTGTTCTATGAAAGTCAAATCACCATTACCAGCTGAAGATGATTATTTCTTTACAAGCCACCCCAACTGTACAGGCAAGTTTTTCAACATGCTCATGTAGGTGTTATTCCCTGAGAATGATCAGTAGTGGAGTGGTGGTCTTTCTAACAGCTGTTCTGAGCAATCAGAGTTCAGGAGCCAGTCTCCTTTGTCCTTAGGCACTTTTGATTTTATCTTCTGGGATTTCACCAGTATAATGATTTGTCCATTTTGACCAAGAGTAGAACGGTCCATTCTGGAATCTTCTTCACAACAGCAAGGTAAGCTTTACATTTTCCCCAAAACCTAGAACTTCTTGTTGGAGATCAGCTGACCGGAGATTTGCCGCTTCATTGAAGCCATGGGTTCTCTCTCAAACCTTCAAAACCACCTGGAAAAGGTTAATTGCCTTCAGATAGGGTTGGATTCTGATTGAATTTGATGCCACACCCACCTCCACCCAAGGCAGACTGCTGGAGGGAGCCTTCTACTGCAGCTTGCCTTTGAGGACTCAGCTGGTGAGGCTTTCTGTGTGATTGGGGGTGTGACTTTGGATGGGGTTTTCCCTATAGATGGGGCTCTGGCAATGAGATTGTTCTTGTGGGTACCAAGCTCTGCCTGTGAAAAGAGGTGTCTCTGAACGAGCTCTGTCATTATCGCATCATGCTGCCCTGGACTATGGTCATTTTGAGGGAGGAATCTGAGTGCAGAAGCAAGCAAGCATTCTTCTTCAGTCTCTTCTGTCAATGGCTAGGCATACTAAAGGCATCTCTATCCAGTCCTCGATATTGTCAGGCCAGTTCTTCAACTTTTTCCATTGCTTTCATGTTTTTACGTCTTCCTTCAACAGTTCTTTGCAGGATGATCTTGGAGAGGAGGTTGTTCCTTATTAACGTGACCGAACCACGCCAGTTTTCATCTCTTTGACAGCTGCCAGGAGAGCTTCTGGAGGTGCTATCTGTGGGACAGACTAAAAGTAAACTTGTAGCTGTGTTTGAACAGGTTAAAGATTGTGTTGTTCAAGATTAATGCATTCCTAAAGTGCCAGTGGTGTATTCATACAGGGATTGGGGACAGAATAGCCTAGTGGTGAGCTCACAATCTGACGGCCTGACTTCAAGCCACCACCAAGGCACCCATTGCAGGGGATTTTGTCCCTGGAGTTAAGTACTTGACTCCATTCACCTGAATGTCCTTTGGATGACACTATAAACTGAGGTCTTCTGTCTTTTTCTTTTTTTAAAATATTATTATTATTTTTTAATTTGTTAACATTTTTTTCCTTGTCTTTTATCCCTGAAGTCAGAATGTGGCTACCTTTATGGCAAGCCAAACGGTAGCATATCCAAAAATCTCACCACTGGTGAATTTCAGAGCTGTAGCCGAGGAGCAGCTAGCAAAAAAACCCCACCCAAAAACAAAAAGTATTGCATGTAAATGCATGCATAACATTTTGCACACGTTAAATCCGCTCCCCCTTTCAGAAAAGTAGACCACTGTGTGTTGGAAAGACCAGATGACAAAATCTAAAAAGGGTCTGCACACTGGTGTCATGTACAGACATCATGCCTGAAGTTGGAATGTGGCTACCTTCAAGTTTGGTAAAATGGCCACATATATGCAACATCTCACCAAGGAACAAAAACAAACAACAAAAAAGCCCCCCAAACAACCATCAACATAGAAATGAATTTATGCATGAGTTATCACTTTTTTTTTTACCCTATCATTTAAACATTGTTTAAAATGGGTATGGTTTTTAATGTGTGAGTGTGTATATATGGAAATAAAGTGAGATGCTTAGAGACCATTTATGGAGATTGTACCATATGAAAATATTGTACTAAATATTATGACTATGCATGCATTATTGCATGCTTGTTTCATACACAAACACACAGACACACACACACTACTACTACTACTACTGCCGCTGTGTCAACTGTAGTTGTAGTACACAAAGACATCTTGTTCAATAATGTACAGGCGGGTAATATAAAATATGCATCATGCTACCAAGACATGAATGTTGATAAACACCATTCCAACACGTCCGTTTAAGAATGAAAATTTATTCAGCTAGAAAAACTAAGAAAATCAACTTTGTTTAAAAAAAACTCAAGTTTCCAATCATAGCATTACACATAAGTTTATGGTTAAAAATTTCTCAAATCTGCTTTTCCTTCCTCCCTGTGAAATGAATAATTTATTTTTTGGACACGACACAAACAATACTGAAATGCATTTTTTTTAATGCCAGAGGATGATAAATTATAATTGGAATTAAGTGACATTCGATGATTGCACCATACAACAGCCTGATTTCACATGCTCACTATTTTTTGAAGGGGAAAAGCAATGCACACAAAAAGGTAAACCACCTTTAAAAAAATAATAGAGATGATTAAATCAGCCATTTAAAAGTAGTTATTTGTCATAGATTATTTGCATGTAATAAAAAAAATCAACAACCTAAAACAAAAAGAAAGAAAGAAATACTTTGAAGATTGAATGATATAGAATTTCCAGTACACAGTTTTGTTTGTTCTGTGACTTGTTCACAAAAATCATGTGGACTTAGTTACTTGATGTTGCTTTGGAGACAACTGTTCATGGAATGTGTCGGGGCAGGAGGGGGAAGGGGGGTGCAGAAATAAAGTTACATCAAATGAATGAAAGATAACCTGACTTTATAAAATGTACAAGCATTTCCCTGAACACTTTACTGCAGAGAGGTGTGATCACTCCCACCAAATGTCAACTCCATCATGAGTTTCTGCAACTGTACTGAACTATAGATCTGATTGAAGATACACAAAGTTCAAAGTATCTTGATACTGCTATATTTATCTAACATTGTAAAAAGCTAAATGAAAAAAAATCAAACACACACACGCACGCACACACACACACACACATCATGCATGTGTGTGCGCATGCACACACACACAGCAACTTCCTCTCTGGCCTAAAAAACTCAATGATGGTGGCTGGTGAAAATGACCTCAGCTCTCCAATAAAGAAATGTTCTGAACTGCAAAGAAGGTTATCATATGGTTGTTGTGTATATGAATCATAAAATCATTTATCATGGTACCTTCAGCCGTATTGTGTGAGAGTTGCCTCATGCGGTGTACAAGTTTGAGACTGCAGATTGGGAAATGCTGTGTATGCACCATGTGTGTAGACTGATGGCCTGTGGTATGGTGCCTGTTGTGCAAGTCATCATCATCATGATCGTTGTTGACAAAACAGATGAGGTAGATATATGAGCCAAGAACACAATTGTTTGTCTTGGGAGAAAGTTCCACCCTAGATAAGTTATGACTGATGTTTGAAGCCATTCTGAACAATCTGATTGTAAAATGTTTGTTTTAATGAATAAAAAATGTTCAGTCACTGCAAAAGATGTTTTGTTGCTTTTGAAATTGTTTTTAACCTGATTAAGTCTAATATTACGATTTACTGAAGTCATGCTCTTTTCTTTTTCTTCCTTTTTCAACATTTTTTTCCCCTCAAGGACAGTTTTGGGTTTTGTCCATGAGAATTCTGGCGAAGAAGGTAATGTAAAGGGAACCAATGCAATTTTGGTTAAAGAAAGAAATATTTGAATATTTGTGCACTCAAGTGTGTTTCTGTATATTTGAACATGTTTTTCTGCATGTGTTAACCATTTTTTATGATAGCAGCTTTCTGACAAAATTATGTAAAAAATAAAAAAATTCAGAGGAGAAATGACAAAAAGTTTACAAATTAGATATGAATTAAGCCTTACACAAACCACTCGGTACATGATATCCTTTACAATTCCATTATTCTAATGCACAACTTTAAAATTTTTTATTTTACTGAATGCAGGAGCTCTTCACAGCAATACACAACTACAGAATGCAAACACTACTTCCATAAGGTGTGATAATTTTGAAAAATAATTGGCTCTTGAGGAAAGTCAAACCAAAACTTAGGAATAACTTTTGTTCCTTTTTATGGGGTTTACAAAAATATTTTTTTAAATCCAAACATAAGCATAAGACAAAATGTACATGTGCACTTTTCTAATGCAAGTTTTTAAGCCTTTCCCAGCAAGACACACATATACCAGCATTCACACCATACCCACATATGTTTGCACACTCACATGCATACACACATTCAGGAAAACATATATTCATGCTGTACACACACACACACACACACACACACACACACACACACACTCTCTCTCTCTCTCTCTCTCATGTGTGTGCTTAATATACACTAACATGCATGCTGCTTTCTGTTTTTATAGGTTATGTATGGATTCATGTTTTGTGAGAATGAATTAAACTGGAGTTAAAAGCTGCAGAAATGATTTATTAAGAAAAAAAATGCCATACTTCATGCAAGTTTATGAACCACTTTGTAAACCATTTCCAAATCTGAATGGATTCATCCCAGAAAGTAAAGTAAATGGACGCAAACTGAAAATATTTTGGACTTGAAACATGACTGCCTCCTTCATGTGAGAATGCAACAAAAATGCAATCTTGCACATTTTTACAGTCTCAACAACCACACACTTTTTTCTCCACACTCTCTTTCCCCAGTCATTCATATTACTATCATGTTGTTTTCAGTTTTAGCAGAGCAATAACTGTCTTCACACTTTTCACAACAAACACATTACAAGTTTTGTAAGTTCTTAAATATACTGTACACAAGTTCTTAAATATTCAGTGTTAAGTGAAGTAATATATGTACATCTCATTGTACCAACACACTAATGAAACAAAGCAATCAGAAGGCTCACAATGAAAGCAACATTCATTCATTTAAAAAAACCAACAACCACTAACAGCTGAACTACTACAAACAATGGGAACCATACTGTAGCTTGGGTACATGGAAAATTGTTTTTAAAAATAAATACTGACAAACTGGACGGAGCAGAAAACAGGCAAAGGTGGTAAACACAACATATCAACTCCTTGCCTAATGCTGATGGGTTGAAACTTCAGAGAAAGGCCATTGCTTCGTTGTGAAAACAAGGTCAACAAAAATAGCTCACCTTGTAAAGGACCATCACTTCATAATACTTTTATGTGAAATGGCATCCCCATATTCAAACAAACCCAGGAAAATTGTTGAAAGTTATCACAGTAAATTTCAGACACTCCATTTCCTTTCTCGTTTATATTGTGGACAGCTTTCCAAATGTTCCCCTGTCCTTGAAGTAAGCAATCTTTTTATTGAAGTTTATCAATTTTGCTTAAAATAACAAAACCAAACAAAACCATTGAGACCAGTTCTTTAGAATAACCGAAAGAAACTAACATGCTGACTGATTCTCTCCATAAAATGATCACTGGGGTGCATATGGAAATCAAGCATCTCTTATTGACCTCTAAATAGCAATTGCAGACAGTCATTAACTTCTTCAATCAACTTCAAGTGAAAAATTATAATAATGTTTATAATGATTTTATTGTTATGATATACAGATTTTCAGTTCAATACAAGAACAACTTTTAAAGTAATATCATAGGGATCACATGGAAATCTTGCCATAGAATCTTCAAGGCTTGTTGTGACCTGTTATCTAGACATGACTACATTTTGTTCCCCAAACAGACAATCTGTCCTTAATGCCTGCTCAATCCATTCATGGGTTTGCATAGATTCATGGCACAAAAAGAAACAAACAAAACTTGAAAGTCATTCGACAATGACTGCGGACTACTAGACTTTCTTGAGGTTACCTGAGAACAGGAATGTATGGCAAGAGCAAAGGTGTGCACTTGTTTGTGTATAGTGTGAACCAACTCACACACAGAGACAAAATAATCCTCTCAGTGTATACATCATTTGAAATGAACCTCTGATGTAAATGCAGAATGAAGAAACACGAAAAATGTAATGTTTTTGTTCGGCTGGTTGGTGGTTTGTATGTGTGTGTGTATGTGTGTGGTTTTTTTGTTGTTTTTTTTCGGGGGGGGGGGGGGGGGGGGGGGGTGAAATATTTGGTATAGAGTTTTCAAATTGCTTAGAGCTCAAAATCTTTGATGAAAAAAATCCCCTTCAGAGAACAGCAGGGATAAGAGAGAAAGGAGGAAAATTGGTATTATCATAATCACAAGGGCCAGTGGTGTTAGAAATGGACAGAGAAAACTTCTGTAGATAATTGTCTTGCTCCCAAACTTATATTCAGCTTATATAGTTACCATATGCAATGTAGGACTGCCTATGTGTTCCATGGGTTAAATAAATCTAGAAGCTTTCAGCATACAGAAACTTTCATACCAGACAGGTTCTAATATTAGCCACAGACTCATGGCTGCATTTTGGCCACAGAATTCAAACCATGAGACGTACGGGCCAAAAGTGGGCAAGGTCATGTCAATCCAAAATCTGGTAAGTACAACATCCAAACCTTGGTTCTGTAAAAGATCACAGGAAAAAACCCAGGGATGGGTGGAAGAGGAATGGTGAATAGAACAGCTGATTTCAGTATGAATGAATCACAACAACAGTATTGCCTACTTCACTCACAACTCCAACCTTCTGAAACAGGCACCAGTTTCCATATTTTACAAAGCATTTTGACAAATACCTTTCTTCCCTAGGTGAAACTTTTAGTCTTCTTTTTTTATCCCTAGGTGAAACAAAATATGGTTTAAGAGCCTGTACATGTACACACCTTTGTGTTGATTGATAAATCACGGGCAACTTGTTACTTTGGCCACCAATCTCTCAAATTCATACACAACTTTGTCATGGACACTTATGACTCCCTGACATAAAAATAATATGCTAAGCTAGTATAAGAAAAAAACATAACTTGTCGTAAGCCTATGTGATATGAGGTACAAATCTGAAGAATCACTCCCCTAATTTCAAACTTGCAGTAAACCTATGTGATTTGAGATACAATTCTAAAGAATCACTTCCTTAACGTCTTTTGTGTATGGCTGAAGAGAATTTGTATGTTTGTTTTTTGGGGGGTTGAGGGTGGAGGTTCTCAAAGAAAACCAATGTATGTCAAGCAGTAATGAATATCATCTTGTTGTTGTTGTTGTGATAGTTTAAGATTCAATTTAAAAATATCATCCACGATTGGGACAGTAGATATAATGCTGATATACAAATCACAAAATGCTGTCTTGTCAACAAATATGTACCAATTTTTTTTTATCACAAAATAATTTATCACAGACCTCGCTTTCATAAAAAAAAATTCCCATCAAATTTAATTGATCTTTTGTACAAAATATAAACACCATCAACTCATATTCCGAGAACACATTTCAATATGAAAATCTTTGCTCTAGGAAAACTTTTCTTTTCTAAAAGGTGATGAAAAATACCTAGAAAAATCATATAAAAACAAAACCATCAATAATATATATGTAAACAGTTTTCAAATTCAAATGGTACAACATTGCAGAGTTGCAATAATATAAAGTAGAAGATGCCACTTAAAAAACAAAACAAAAAAACAAAAACAAAACAAACGATAGCTGCCAACCTTTGAGCATCCAAAAATTGAATTTAGTGGGAGAGGAGGGTTTGCCCTCCTCCTGAAAAAGTGGGGGTCAGGGGCAGATGCCCTAAAGTTGAAGTATTTTAAATGGTTAAAGAAGCAAACTTTTCATCTCCTGACAGGATGATTTCATCAGGAGAGAATAATGTAATGTCCTTAAAATCGAAAGGGCCATAGGTGGAAACTTAAAGAATGATCTCCTATCACCTCTCAATACAAAGTGACTGATACATAACTGCTATAGTCAGTACTTCCCTTGGACACGTTGTATGCTAAGACTGTTCCTTGTTTGTTTTGTCTGTGCATTTGTACTGGTGCAAAACAGAGTTTTGGAGTACCTGGCATAGCAACATAGCAAGACAGTTGAAATCGGAACTGCTATGCCAAAATCATAGAGATGAACAAAAGGTCTTCTCATGTGCAGTAATGTCATTTCATCTGCCAGGCAAAATGTTAAAATCAAAAGGTCACAGAAACAAAAGTGTTGCCTTGTCCATCCAAACTGTTCAATGTTCGAAAAACCCTTCTTCAGAATTTATACTTAACCTTTTTCTTTATTTTGGTGACTGGCATTGGAAACCAGCACATGCACTGATGTTCTACAATATTTATGCAGATTTTGTTTTTATTTCAAAATTGTGTAAACTGGAAAATTTTCTGATAAA
>CM054153.1:11262457-11350807 GCA_028751875.1 Rapana venosa
CAAAACAAGACAACATCCTACGATCATATCAGTCATCACTTTTTTTAAAAGTCAACACATACGACTAATACAACAAAACCCAGGTAACATACTATCGTATCATTTGCCACACCAGTCTTGGTATATATAACCAAACTCAAAACCAGGCTAGCAACAACATTCTTACCATATCATTCCATTTCTGTCACAAAAAAGCGCTGCTTTACAAAAACATGCACACTCCACACACAAAAAAAGAAGAAGAAAAAAAACCTCCAAGCATAGTACACTCTAAAAACAAATTTTTTTAAAAACCAACCCCACCTTTATACAGTGATTACTATGACTGATTTTAAACACAGCAATACCAGACTGAAACAGACATATTCTATAAGGAGAAGGGATAAAGCAGAGAGAGAAAGAGAGAGAACAGACAAAAACAGAGAGAGAGAGGAGGGGGGGGGGGGGGGGGGGGGGGGGGGAAGTTGCAGGAGGGGAATCTAAAAAAAATTTAAATCATGAATTTATCTTCAAGCTCTCATCCCCAACTTCACTTCCAGATAACCAGGAAGGAGTTAGATCACTTGTGATTTTATTTTTCATCACAATGTGGAATGGAACACCATTCTTTCAATATTCACACCCCTACACTGATCTGGCATGATGCCTTTCCCGTCTGGGAGAAACATGTACACTTGATTTCCTATTTCTTTTCTCCTGTCTGTCCTGTTTTTGTAGGAACTCAGAAGCTGTTAAAAATATGTTGAAGGTAAACTGCTTTAAAAAAAAAAAAGAAACTTTTAATACAATCATTCTTTTGTAGACACTTTCTGACAAGAAAAACTTAAGTTTTATATGCCATACCTATTTTTTTGACAATATTTTTTGTCATTGAAATATCACACAGGAAATCAAATACCATCAAGACTTTAAACAAGTGAATTATATCTTATTTCAGAATAACCTTTGAAGCAATACCTGCTATTTTCCTTCATGGTCTTGAATACCTGAAAACCTATACATACAGACCAGTCCTGTTACTATGACTTGGCATTTACCCCTAAAACATTTAATGAACAAACACAATATCACCAACGCTACTTTAAACATGCAATATGACACACAATTCATTCACAAGATCAGTTGTATGGTTGTACAACACTCGCTCGTGGTAAGTACAAAGCTATTAAAGTTGTCAAATGCACACACACACACACACACACAGCAAACTGAATTATGACTGTTATTTTCACCCATATTGATTAGTTAGCAAGCTGTATGTTAGATATACAGCCCAGCCAACCACAGAAGCCATATCAAGACAAGACGAGAGTGCTGAACACTTGGCTTGAGATCCAGAATCTGAACAGGTGCCCATCTTATAAAGCAAGTGGTGGATATAGCAGCAATCTAAGATTAAAAAAAAAAAAAATCTGAACATGGTACATTACAGAACCCATCATTACTGATTAATTAGAAGGGAAGCCCATCAGATTTCTAGTCCAGCACCAAAAGCCTTTTTCTGCTAACTTTGAAGTGCTGACAGCGGCATGATCTTTCTCAGCACTCTACATTAATTTCGCATGGATGATTTGACATCACAACTCCTTGGTGGATTGAGAAACAATCACACACAAATGTTACATCTAAGTCAGTCAGATTGGCAGACTCACATGCAAGCAGCAGCATTTTTGAGAGGGAAGATAAAATCCAAATGGATTGGATTTGCGTTTAGTTAAAAGAAATACTACTGAGCAGTATGACAACAAAACAACCGTCAAACGCTGACTACTGAATTTTCACTGTGGCTTACTGTCACATACCAAAATATGGACAAACTGGGATTATTTCATTGCATAGTGCATCCCAACAAACTTTTTTTTGACATCTGAAAGGTAAACAGTACTTTTCTTACTATAGTCTAATTCCACATTATGAATACGGATATTCTTTACAATGATCTGTATACAAATCATGTTTGGCAATTTTGTTTTGGTGTGCGTACACTGCTGTGTAGTTCTGTCTCTTTTATTTTATTTGAGGGCTTTGCCAAGTTTTTTCCCCAATGTTTTCTTTTTTGTTCTTTTCTTTATCTATTTAGTTTTCTATGGTTTCACCTGAATAATGGTTTATTTTCTCAATCTAAATTTTTTCCCCCACACAGATGAAAGACAATCCTTTACAACATAATTCACTACAGGTTTAGACAAACTCCATCTCACAAAAAAAGGGGGATAAAAACCCACAAGTTATGTTACTCAACTACATTATGATAAACAAAGCACTTAATGAATGGCAAAGTACGGAAAAGGGAACGTTATCATTTATCAAAATGACAGCAAACCCACCAACCTTGATAGCCGTGTATGACCTCTGAATATGCTGAAGTACAAATTTTAACATACCAAATATTATTGGTGTATTCTTAATCACTGCTGTAGATATTATTTACAACTGACAGCACATCATTTCTAACTGGCCTAGTAATTTCACTGTTATGCCACTGCTAATGTAAAGATTAGATTTCAAACAGTATATCAGCGATATATTATCAAAGGCTACAATTCAGAGAAATTTATCACTTACCTCAGAATCATGAGAAAGAAATTATTATGAAACTTTCCAGATTATTTTATTTTCTGAAGTATTCTCATCATTACTGTTGTCCAATGTGCACAAAATCAAGTAATTAGAACAGCATTTCATTATGCTAGACTAACACTGAAAGCTAAAAGGACATAATTAAGTGTGAAACTTGACAATGCAATGAATCTTTGAGAAACCAAACCCATATTTTTTTTATACTATGTGTTTAACCTCTTCAAAATTATGTAAAATGATTTTCACAGCCATCACAGACACACAGGACATTGCACCCATGTATGCAAGCACCCCCCTATTAACCCACCTACCCATCCATACTTAGATAAACGCACACATACATACACACTATCATACCAAACAACCCTACTTTCCATCCAAATGACAGAAAAACCCAGATATGTTACAGACATCTCAGATCTTATATAATCTAGATTAACCATCATTAAGAAAAACAACACCTCCTCTTACTGAAATCATAGAGGTTACTATTTAACATTCCTTATACAAACCTTCACCAGAGGATTAAGTCACCGTAAAAGTTTATCACGATTTAACCAAGGAATTTATTACATCATATGTCATTCAAAGAGCTGTTGAAAAATCCTAAGTAGAATGTGTGAAGACAATACAGACAAGAAAAGTGGACTTTCTAATGCCTTACAATTCCTTCCCATAATAATAATATTAATGATAAAAAGCCATCATTGAGGATAAACATAGTGCAGTGATGAATGATGATGAAGACTTCATACCGATAGTATGAAGAATAGAGACATATGGTGAGAGAGAAGACAACGATGAAGAACACATACATACAGCAGTAGAGAAGATGGCAGTATGAAGAATACAGATACACAGTGAGAGGGGAGAGGACAATGAAAAGAGAAGTCGACAGGATGAAAAGTAACATACGTACAGTGGCAGAGAAGATGACAGGATGAAGGATACATACAAACATCGGTAAAGAAGATGATGATGACGACAATAAAGAATACCTACACACAGTGGTCAACTCACCAGAGGCAGGGGCTGGGGTTTGGGTTCGGGCTTGACGATGCCGACAGTCCCTGGGGTGCAGTGCAGGAGGCGGTAGACATGCTCCACGATGCCCAGACCCCTCACCAGGTTGTCCCGCTGCAGCAGACCGCTGATGCGCTCCAGCTCCTCTTCCTCCTGAATGTCCATGGGCACACGCGTGTCCACCGGTTCTTCACTGTAGTTCCGGTCCTGAGCACAACCAGTCACCACTCCTTTCATCATTACGACAATAATGTATCAAAGACTTAGAAAAATACACACACACAAAAAACCCACAGCACAAGACACAATCTTTCAATGACAGCATTTGAGGCATCACTGAATAAGAAGCCCACCTTTGTTGTGACTGGACTCGAGTGTTGGCTCAAGGAATTGTGCTCTTCAGAGGTCCTGGTGGGGAGTGAAGCTCAACCTCTGAGGTGTCTTACAGCAAGAAACTTATAAATCAGAAGTGTCTACCTCCTTCACAAGAATGAAGTGGTATCTTTGTGGCCTACCAAAGCTGCCATTAATTTTACTGGAAATGAAACAGTGGACTCTGAACATGTTCTGCCATAGCGGATTTTCGTAACGAAGCAAAGTGCAAAAAAAAACCCACATCATTAAAAACCGATTTTACATTCATTTTTGAGCAATACTCCTTCCATCACAGAACATTCACTCACAACAAACAAAACTAACATAATACTAAAATTATACTTGGACTCCATCCCCAATCATTGATTTAAAAAAAATGGCAACCCCCTCTCACTGTTTCCTGTTATCACCACTCCTTGATCAACCAGTTCACTCTTACAAGACCTACAATAACAAATCGTGATACCTTCTACATAGCAGATACTGTATGTACAGAAACAACCAGGGGGAAAAAAAAAGCACATGACATCAAATTTAAAAAAAGACAAGACCCTCGTCATCTCACAAGCCATAATTCTAAGACTCCGCACCGGGCACAGCAGCCTAAATCGCCACATGTCCACAAAGCTGAAACTCATTCTTTCTCCCCTATGTGCCTGTAGTAAAGAAAACCAGACTGGGGAGCACATCTTTTAGAGGTGCAGCACGCTATTCAGCGACCCGAGGAAGATGGTGTGGCTGACGGAGATAACCCTACAAATCAAACTGTACAACCCACGAGAGGAGCTGGAAAGGACATGCAGCCATTATTTTTCCCAAACACATCTGAGGGTGTAAAAAAAGTGAATGAGAGGAGAAGAAGGAAAAGAAGAAGAAGATGGCCCTCACCTCATAGTGGTGGGAATGCTGGGCCAGGCGAGGCCTGAAGTGGGAGGTGGGGTTGCGGTGCCAGGAGGGCCGTTTACGTCGTGTGGTGGGGCTCTCCGGCCGCATGCCCCCCTCTCCCTCTTCCCCTTCTTCAGCATCTGCTCCATCTTCTCCTTCTTCCGCAGGATCTCTTCCCGCTGTTGTCTGCGGCACAAACCATCAATTGTAAGCGACCGTCGCTTGAAAAAAAAAACCCACGTCTATTCACTACTTGGGCCAATTTTCCATGTTTTAATGATTTTCCCCCCCAAAAAAATCCAACAGTTGAGTTTGTTGGAGTTTTTACATGAGTTTTTATGGCACAAGACCCAAGAACACAAAAATATGTTCTTTATGGTAAAAAGTTCAGAGGTAAAAGGTTATTCACGATTAAAGAAATAAATAATTTCTTACTGGTACCCGCACCCCCCCCCCCCCCCCCCCCAAAAAAAAGAAAAAGAAAGAAACATAATTAAATAATACACACTACATGAAAAAGGGAAAAAAAAAAGAAAAGAAACTCAACACCTATGATTTCTGAGTGAAAAATCGAAACAGTCTCTTTTCTCACAAACACTATATCTTCTCTTTTACACAGTAGACCCTTCCCCACCCCCACTAAAAAAAAACCCAACCAACCAAACAAAACCTCGACAGTCATCATCATCATCGTCACATTCTCCACTTTTTCACCAACCCTCCCTCCCTTCGCCCTCACCTGGCCAGTTCAGTACGCGCCCTGAACGCAGCAGTCTCCTGGAAGAGAGTTCCGCTGCTGTGGAAGTACTTGTCATACTTCTCGCAGCCCGGGACGGGGAAGATGCGGCGGAAGTTGCCCAGGTGAGTGTCCTCGTAACGCTCCAGCTGCTCCAGGTACTGCTGCTGGGCCACCTCCAGCTCCTCTCTGGCGTTGAAGGATAACAGTTTGGTTTCACGAAACGGCATCTTTTAAAAAAATTTTTTTTTTTTTTTTTTTTTTTCAGATTCTAAGTCACCATTGCAGGTTTGATGTAGTGTGAAAAAAGACTCATTTCTCTTCTGATTTAACCTCTTAACTGCCCAGTGCAAGTGCACCCTATATGCCGGGGAATAAAATTCTAATGTACCACTGCTATGTTCATATTCCTCTTACTCAGAAACTACTACATGAATATTCCTGATAGTCTGCCCAATGACAGTATATATATCGTAGATTACTTCGAGACAAGCTCAAATTAGTTAGCATGATATTTCACTGCGAAAATATATTTAAAATGTAAAAAATCGACCAAAAATACGATTTCTTTATCACCACTGTCATTCTGAGTATCCCCGATCTCAATAACGTCAAACATAAGTCTAGGCCAAATCTCATTCTTTTTTTTTTTTTAATGCACGATCACCTGAATCATACACGATCGTTTTAATCACTGTTAGGTAAATCTACAGTTTTATTTGCCACTTTTACAGCTGTGTAAAGTTATTAATGCCTTCAACAAGAAGTGTCAGCCATTTTGAACAAGAACTTCCCAAGCAGTCATGCATAAAAACACAAAATAAGAGCTAAAAAACGATTGTTTTTGCTACGGTTTTTGCAGCTGGATGTTGCCAAGCAACAGGAGAGTGATCTCCATTAATTTTGGAGTTCTTTCCCTTTAACTGTAGTCAAGGAAGCAGGCTTGTTTACTTTGGTTCGACACCCCGGAAATTTTCCGGGTTGTAAGGCGTATAGGGTGCACGTTTAGCCCCGGAAAATTCCGGGGTAAGGCAGTCTAGTGGTTAAAATGATTTCTTAGATTAGAATAGAAAGTGTACATAAACATGCATACCAAATGTATGCACATAATGCATGCACACACAGACAGATGCATACATACTGCAAATGAGTTCATAAATGCCTATACACAAGACACACAAAATACTCCGAACCACCACCATCACCACAACCCAAATTGCCTATGCACACACACACGCACACACACACTGTAAGTACATTCCACACATACATACATACTCACTTACCAACTCGTCCACACACACATATATGCCCCCACCTACTTAAGTTCGAACACACCTCCCCCCTCCCCTCAACACACACACACACATACACACACACTGTAAGTACATTGCACACACATACATACATACTCACTGACCAACTCGTCCACATCACATATATGCCCCCACCTACTTAAGTTCTCACCTCCCCCTCAACACACACACACACATACACACACACTGTAAGTACATTGCACACACATACATACATACTCACTGACCAACTCGTCCACACACACATATACGCCCCCACCTACTTAAGTTCTCACCTCCCCCTCAACACCCACACACATACACACACACTGTAAGTACATTGCACACACATACATACATACTCACTGACCAACTCGTCCCACACACGTATACACCCCCCACCTACTTAAGTTCTCACCTCCCCCTCCACACACACACACTACACACGACACACCACTGCCCCGCACTCACTTGGTTTCCTTCTTGGTGTTTTTCCCCAGCAGCCTGTCCTTGATGCGGCGTCTCTCCTCCTCCATGCAGCGGCGGCGGTCCACAGCGCCGAAGTTGATCAGGCCCAGGGTGTCCCAGATCAGCGTCCCCTTGATCTCCCGGTCCAGCTGAGCGTCCGTCGAGAAACTGGGAGAGTGGTTCACCTGGGGGGGGGAGTAGGAGAGAACAGGGAACAGCAGCAGTGACAATGATGATGATGATGATAATAATCATACTAAAGATAATGATAATGTTGATGATGATATCAATGATGATGATGATGAAAATAATGATAATAATAATGATAAGGATAAGGACACTAAAGATTATAATTATGTTGATGATGATATCAATGATGATGATGATGATGATGATGATAATAATGATGATGATGATACTACTAATGCTACTATTAGTACTACTACTACTACTACTGTTGATGATGATGATGGTGATGGTGATGGTAATGATGATAATAACAACAATAATGATAGTGTTGGTGAATGTGATAATAACGATAAGGATTATAGTAAAAAAAGTTAATTCAGATGTCTAACCTGATCGCATTAATAACAATAATCATCATCATGAATTTTTTGTAAATCTGTAATGTGATCTCTCTCTCATTCACACATGCACACACACACACACATGCACGCGCATGCACACACACACACACACACACATGCACGCGCATGCACACATACATGGTTTCATGGGAAAAAAAAAAAAAAAGCAAATACATTTCCTATTCAAGGCATCACCTGGAAACAAAAATCTCACTTTAAAATTGACTTTGACCGACAAACAAACAAAAAAAAACATTTAAGACATAGACCCCCAAAAAATGAGAGACAAAAAAAAATCAACACAATCTGCAGGTGAGAAACAAAAATAAAAAACAAACAAACACAAAAAAACCAAGGAAATTCTTAATACACAATCTTAAGGCAAAGAATACAATAACATACAACAAACCCCCAGTAATCCCCACAAGAGTAAAAAAAACAACAAAAAAACCCACCAATAAACCCCCCAAACCCTCCCCCCCATCCCCCAAACCCAGCCTAACCCCCAACCCACCTCAATGACGTAGGGCCGGAGTCGCTTGTCCAGGAGGACGTCAAAGCCGAGGATCTCAAAGCAGGCGCTGCCCTTGACGTGGTTGGGGAAACAGGTGCGGTAGTTGTGTTTGAGGACAGAGTGGGCGGAGATGAGGGTCTTGATGATGGTGTCATCAATGTCGTTCCACATCTTCTCCACGTCCACTCCTTTGTTGGCCAGAAACTTGTTGATGGTGCTGATCCGTCTGGTGAGACAGAAGAACGTGGAGTCTTCCAGGTCATTTGTATTGCATACTTAAGAAGGAAAAGGGCAGAATGGTTAAGGCGCTCACCTGCCTAACAAGTAAAACTGTGAGGTCTGCTGGGTTCGATTCCCAGTCAGGCTATTTCTTCCCAGTTTGATGAAAAGATCAAACTGAATGTCAAAGTCCTTTGGCTGGGACTATAAACTGAGGCTCAGAGTGTGAACACATGCAGAACATCTTGCGCACATGTTAAAAACATGTTTTGCCTTTCGGAAGAGTTGACCATTTCATGCCAGTTGGAAAGGATGTCTAAATATATATTTTTTTAAAATGCATGCACGCAGCTGTCGTGTTTATACACCATTCCTGAAGTCAGAATGTGGCTACCTGAAATGTGGGGGTGGGTGGTGGGTGGGTGGGAAAATGGTCACATACGCAAAAATCTCACAGTTGGTGAACCTCAGAGCTCTAGCCAAGGAACAAAGAAAAAAAGAAAATATTGCAAACCACTTTCACTCACAGCTCATATCTCTGCTTGAAATTCAGGCTGCTCTCCCAGCAGACAGCGTGTCACCATGTGTATCTGTTTTCCTATGAGAGGACTATTTTCTACAGAATTTTGCCAAGGTGAGCTCTCTTGTTGCTGTGGGTTCTTTTACGTGCACAGAAAGAGTGTTGCACACCTTGGTTTGTTGTCTCATCCAAAAGACTAGTACCCAGACCACCACTCAGGTTATAGTGGATGGGGGTGGGGGGCAGTGGGGGTGGGGGTGAGCTTGGGCTGAAACAGGGCCTGAGCTTACACTTCTCAATTTCCAGATGGGAGCATTATCTCTAGACCACCAATCTCTGTTCTGATAGATTTTTTAAAAAAATCAGAAATATTGTAGCTTAGAGTGGGGCCTCAAGTCAAATGATCTTTCAAGGATTGTATGCACATATTCTTCATTGTTCTCCTTGAGAGATGACTAACGATGAATGTGCATGTGTATTTTGAGGAGAGCCCATCCCATACTTTCTGTGAAGTGTGTACTTCTACTGACTATAAAAGTTATACAGCTTCAAATTCAACATGTTCAAAGATGCTCATCAGCTTATATTTAAGTCTCAGACGGTCATATCCTTTATCAGTGCACATTCTTTAACAATGATCACAACTCAGCACTAGATCTATGCATAATCTTTTTGGAGAATGAAAAACAGCGATTTACCAGACCATTTAGGGAGTACAAAAATAACATGGCGTATGTACCGTCAGCGAAAGAAGCAAGCTACAGAACAATGGACAGAAGATGAGTGAGTGACTCACCTTTTGCTCCCTGCCTCATCGTCCCTCACAAAGTCCTCACTGTTCTTGTTGATGGCGTAGTTGGTCAGATGCATAAAAACATTGTCCTGAAAGTCAGTGGTACTATTAGCAAGTCAAATTAATTATTATACATTTGTGGCAATTTGAAAAGTTTAAGTGTGTGTGTATGTGTGTGCACATGTGTGTGTGTGTGTGTGTGCATGTGTGTGTGAGTGCATGTGTGTGTATATGCTTGCATCTGTTCATGCTCAAGTGTGTACAAACATGTCTGCATGCTGTTTGCTATCATTTTGAGCGAATCTGTCCTTTCTCCCTTCAGCATTGAACAGGAATGAATGAAAAAGACAGACGTGTGTACTATAAGTGAGTAGAAACATTCAAGTGCATTCTTTCACTTGCTGGTCTCTGCAATCATAGTCTTTCAAATCCTATGTTATCTTTTACAAGATATCTCCCCCCCCCCCCCTCACTCTTTACTGGTGGTGGTAGTGGTGTTTTGCCAGTTTGATATTTGGAAATCTTTCACACCTGAAGACAGATCATGAAGCAAACTTACTATACCTCAATCTAACACAAATGTGAAGTGTATGCACTCATATAGGTATGTATACAGTACACACAAACATGCATGCAAGTGTACATGTTACATACCCATATTAACACATATATGCAGCCAGTATGTACACACACATCAGATACAGACACAGACACAGACACACACAGTCATACACACAACCAACTCACAGTGTTACTATGTGTGGGCTCACAGTACTTGTTAGTAGCAAACCGAGCCAGGCCGTCTTTAAAGACAAATATCCGCAATGGGTCACAGGACGTCACTAATGTGTAGATCCGAAGGTCAAACTTGAAACCATCTATCAAGTATGGCTGAAATAGAAAAAAAAGAAGAAATTATTGATCTCTCTCTCTCTCTCACACACAACGCACCACATTTGATGTACTCTTGGTAAGCTTTTGAATCTACTTTGTAATAATTGTGGGGATGTTCCTTTACCTTTCTTGCCCATGATCATTCCAATTCATCAGCAAGAACTCCAAATAACACTCACGCACACACACAGTGACTGTCAGAGACACTGACATTTATCTTGTAAGTGACCTGGAGACACACACACACACACACACATATACAGATAGACAAATACATATCTTTATAAGAGACACACACACACACACACACACAGAAACAGGTAGACAAAAACGCATCTTTATAAGAGACCTGCATACACACACGTGCACGCTCCTAGAGCAAGAAATCTTGCCTCCATTACACACCGGACCACATGCTAACTCCAAAATCCAACCAATCCTCCCTCCAGCACCTTCAGCAACAGACCTTGTTGGTGTAGACCTGGCAGATCATGTGTTCGTGGGGCTTGATGTCCTTGGGGTTGCGTGTGATCCAGATGCCCCGGCCCTGGCACCCAGACTCGGGCTTCAGAATGTACGTCTTGTTTTTCTTCTGTCGCGTGTACGCCTGGAAGTCGCCATAGCTGCCCGTGCCAAACAAAAATGCCTTAAAAAATCTGTGCTTTTATCGGCGCGTCCAGTTTTCTTTCCTCTGGTTGTTGTTAGCTACTTTTCATAAAATTGGATTAGATAAAGGATTATCGGACTCTGTCAATGCTCAAGAGAAAATAGGCATGGAAAGAAAACTATTTCATTCAAAAAACTTAAAAAATTAATAAAAAAACCAACGCATTTCTCCTGAAGTGTTCCAGGCTGTATGTGCCTTACCTTGTTGACCAAGGCAATTAAAGAAAATGGGAACTCCTGTCTGCAGAATGACGAGACATCTCCACCAAAAAGTAGTGTGTTTTACATTTGTAAAACGTTATAAAGACTATGAATGAATAAGGGAAGAAAGCAAGGTAAAGCTACCCCCTCCCCTCCCCCCCCAAAAACCCACCAAAAACCTCTGCATTAAAACATCCGATAGTGATAACAGCATCATATTCTTTTTAAATTGTACAAAGATAAATAAAGCACAATAATAAATGAATGCATAAATAAGTAATAAACAAATAAGTAGATAAAAGAAAACTTTGAAAAAACCACCACAGCAGGAAGACACTATATCTAGGAAACAATTTCTTATTTATAAAAGTAACAAATACAAAAACAATGACAATAACTACTTAAAAAACAACAACCAACCAATACAAACAATGATAATAACTACAAGAACAAATGAGTACGACAGACATTCGTTTTTTTCCCCTTGTTCCTTGGCTAGACCTCTGAGGTTCACCAATGGTGAGATTTTGCATATTCAACCATTTTTGCCCACCATGAAGGTAGCCGCATTCCAACCTTGGGGATAAGACAAACATGAACAAACAAACAAGAGCAAAAAATGGGAACTGACTCTGCAGGGAGGCACCAAGTCTTGGGGAAGATGTTGTATTCCTTCGGGAACATTTTCATCATGCGGTTCAGGTTTCTGGCCAGCAGGTCCTTACGGCAGATCTCATTCATCCCCGGGAAGTGGTTGATTTTCTGTGCACACACACACAAATATGCACACATACCACACACACACACACACACACACACACACCAGTAATGCAGCAGTACAGAATTAATAACAAAGGTATAATCAATTAAAAAAAAAAAAAATTTAAAAGAAGAACCAACATGAAAAAAGTCAAAGCTGTGACAGTGAAATGCCTTTTAAGAAAAAGCAGAATAAATGTTTTATTAAAAAGATCTATACAAAACTGAATCAAGCTGAGTTAGTTAACAACAACAAAAAGCATCAACAAAAAAAACCATATAAATAAAACTAACATTAAAAAGCAAACAGGCTTTTTCAAGTGTGGTTGTGCATCTTTCCTAAAGCCCCCACTCTCTCAATCTCTCAGACACAAACATGCATGCGCACGCACACACACACACACTTTTTTTAACGGTTTATCATTGATTAAGTTTATTTATTCTATGTCTGCATATATATTATCTTTTTTTTTCTTTAGATAGATGGCTTGATGAAAAAAAGCAAATGCACTACTTATTCAATGTACCATCTGAAAATAAAAGTTTGACTTTGACTTTGACTTGACACACATCTTGCAGAACATCTTGCGCACATGTTAAATCCTGTTCCGCTTTTCAGAAGAGAAGGCTATTGTGTGCCGGTGGGAACAGATGACAGAATTGACAAAACTGCATACACATGGGGACTATATGTAAAAAAGCACATAAGTGCTTATTCCATTATCCTCGATATAAAAGAATAAAATAAAAATAAATAAAACACACACACACTTACTCACTCACACACATACTTTATCCATGCTTACTCACACACAACAGATGACAATTTACAAAACCGCATACACACTGGGACTGGATGTAAAAAAAGCGTGTAAGTGCTTATTCCATTATCCTTGATGTAAAAGAATTTTTTTTACAATAAATAAAATAAACAACAATAAAACATATTCAAACTACCTCAAACCGGCAAACAAAGTGTACACTACCTACAAACAAAAACAAAGCAAATAACTCATCATGGTATTGACAGGCATGACATAAAATAGTGTATACTTTGATGCTACTCCAATGGGGAAGAAACTAAGGTGAGCCTTTTATACGCTATACTACATTACATGCACGTTAACAGCATAGTCCTCAACCCGAGGTGTGTGTGTGTGTGTGTGTGTGTGCATGTGTGTATGTGTTTGGTGTGGTGTAGTGTGATTTGGTATGGTGTGGTGAGGTGTGGTTTGTGTGTGTGTGTGTGTGTGTGAGCGCACGCGCGTGCATACATGCGTGCAGTGTCTGTGTGAAATATACTTAAGTCTTGAGTCTGAAATCACTATCTTTTAAAAATTATTTTGAGCAAGTACCCTGAAGTCACAGATTCAAACGTTAGTGATCCAAATACAACATCCAAAGTTGTTCAAACTAAAAGTTCTCCCAAATAGTAGCAAGCACCAGGTGAACATCTAGAAAATCACAGTGTAATGATACAGGGCATAAACTTTGTCAGAACGCTTGTGACAAGAACACTACAGTAGTGCAATTCATGGCAAAAACAAAATATAAACATTGATACAAGAAGAATTAAAAATGAAAGACCCAGTCATTAACAAACATAAACTATATGTCCAAAGATAGCAGCAAAAAACAAAAAAGATGCCCCCCCACCACCCCCTCCATCTTTGTATGAGATAAAGGGGAAAAGTTATAACTGAAAAAAAAAACAAATTCAAAAAAAGAATGAGTACTTAAAAAATTGCTTTAAAAAAAGGGTGGATCAGGTAGATGATATCAAACATGCTATTTTTCACAAAACAACAGTCCAACTGAATGTGTTGATGGGAAACTGAAAAGTCAAATACAAATTAATCATAATGCTATTCTTCAAGTACTGAACATATACTGTTAACTTATGCACACTGCCCTCTAATGTCAGGGAAAATTCTGCCGTCTGCTATTCTGTTTCTTGCCGCCAATGGTATGAGCCAGCAACTCAACCTTGCCCTCTCATCTTTGCATTAACTTAAATTAACAACTACAACTCAATCCCCCTTCCCAAATAACAAAGAAATAAACAAAAATCAAACAAATGGAAAGAAACCCACCCAACCTATGAAAAAAAACTAAATCATACAAATGTAAGCAAACATTTTAGAAAAATACATGAAAACATTACCCAAAAAAATCATGAAACAAGAGAACAGAACACACGCAAACCAAAACCAAACACCCATGCACTGATTTACCAAACCCCCCCCCAAAAAAAAAAAAAAAAAAAAAAGGTAAAATTTTTTTTATAAACACTTGATTACACTGACTATGTCCCCAATCACACAGATAATGTTAACAACTGACAGATACAAGGAATTATCTCTCAAAGCCAAGATCACACCTTGTGCATCCCCTCCATTAAAAAAAAAAGCTATGGTACATTGGCATTTGTAGGGTGGTTGTTATTCAGGGATTTTGTATATCTACACCCTCTTGTGTGGCATGATCAACACAGGAGACTATCTCCAAGTTGAAAAAAAAAGAGAGGGACAAACTGTTTTTGAGCTGGAGCATAATGTAAGGTCTGCTGTATCGTATATTATGCCCTTCCCCCTCCCAAACACACACACACACACACACACACAACCCACAGAGACACACACACCCACAGAGACAGACCCACAGACAGACCCACACACCCACAGAGACAGACCCACACACACACACAGACAGACAGACATACACACACACACGCTCTCTCTCTCACACACACACACAGAGGTGGAACATGCAACCAAAACAAACATAAATCACAACAAAAAGGTAACAAAAAACAACAAAAAAAGGACAGACTTAAGAAGTGATTATTCACCCTTCAAGCACAAACAACAGCTCTTAGAACCGCCCCCTCCCCCCCTCCCCCTCCCAATGCAGAAGACTGCTGCAATCCCCCTGTGGTCTACATAGAATGACCAGACAGCCGCCGGCCCCATTCCCACTCAACGCAACAGTAGAGCACAGGCAGCGTCAAGCCACGCCATTTACTACCAGTGCTAACACACCTCGGGGACCCAGGGCCTCCTGCCATCAAATCAATATGCCTGAGTCGATACCAACAAAAGAAACCTTAATCTTGCAGCCCCTGCCTGTCGTGTGCCTCGCCTTTGTGTTTCCTATCCCCTCACCGAGCTTTGTTCTTTCACAATCTACGCTTTCTTCACCGACATTCACGCTTGAATGAACTTGCGCATCTAAGCATGAGCTTGTGCATGCAGACATTCACGGCAAAAGCTCCCCACTTATCCATATTTATTTTTTCACCGAGTTCGATTTTCCTCCCCTTATCCCCATATTCATGAACAGCAGGTGAACGCTTGAATGAACATGCCATTGTGCACCAAAACACGTACACTTGCATACACATATTCAAACTGAAACCTAAAACCAGTGAGCCCCATATACATATATTTGTGTAAGCTTGAATGGTTAGAACTGGACATCCTTCCCATGAGTCCATGAAGTTGTAGGTTTGAATCTTGGCTGCAATGTCTGATGAAATGGCAGGACGGGAGATTTTGAGGGTTTTTTGTTTTGTTTTTTACAATGTCCCAGGTCAATGTAAATGCAGACCTGCTAGTGTCTTCGTTCCTTTCATGCGTACACATGGAGATCAAATATGAACATTGAATATCCCGCAAATTTGCATCAACATTTGGTAGGTTACAGAAACACAACTATACTTGGCATACACCCCAAACATGGAGAGGGATGGGCTTCACAAAGTTCAACTTGCCCAAGAGACATAGCCTGAAGAATCCAGTGCCCCAATAGCCCCTCAAGGAGTTCAGGAAGGGAACAGGAGAAAGAATATCTAAAATAAAGAATTTAAGAAATGAACAAACAAACACATTCCCTAGACTTTGAGAGCCATGCTGCCAATGAGAATGAAGGGGAAAACTAAGAGAAGCACTGGAGTTGATATCTAGAAAGAAATCCTTTCTGGAATACAGCTGTACACAGACTATAAGCTCCAAGCCACCTAGTAGACAATGGTGAAGTCAAGTGACACCAAGGTCAAATGAGAAAGTAAAACCACTGGACATACCGTCCCTCCTTCAAACTATTAAATAATGGACGGATGATGGCCTGAAAGCTAATGAAAGCAGGCTGTATGTTGATGCCTGCAAGTGAGTCTTCTTCAACTCTCAGACTAGCAATTTCAGGGAATGATTTTCACTGAATATCTGTAGTGTTTCATAATCCTGTGGTACAACACTATGTAAACTACAATACAATGCAATACAACATAATGGAATACCCCCACCCCAAATCAAATATAGTTGTCAAATACAGTGCTACACTACAGCAAAAGGGCACTGAATATGTACAAAATAAAGTACCTCTGGTGATTCTACTGCATCTATACGCTTGAATACTACAGGAATTTCACATCAATATTAAATCAAAATAGAAATTGTTGAAAACTTAGATAAGTAAAATTTTTTTTTTTTTTTCAAATGAAAAAAAAGAGTTCAATACACCAATAGCTTCATACTAGACAGCATACCAAAAACCACAGTAAACTGAATAAATTGCAGCAATGGCTTGTACAGCTCAATGGTTTTAATCTTACATAAGAATCCCCCAACCCCAAATCAAAGGCAACATGTCACTATCCCCAATCAAATTCTACCTGCAGTTAAGACACCTACAGTACTAATTAAGAAAGAGAGGCATACAAAATACACAATCCAAAACAAAAAAAAAAGGAAAAAATATGGCTTGTTTCATTTTCACTATAATGATTACACAAGTACATAACCAACCCAAGCACAGGGTTACCTGCAAGAAAATAATGGAGTAGCTAAACAGATATAAACAACAAAAATCCTAGTTGAAAGCTGATGAGCATGAACTCTTAAGAATGCAGGCTTGTGTTATGGCAGCATCCTGTCAATTAAATGACAGCAATGACAAAAAAACACCCTAATGAGTAATCAATGGCTAGTCAGAATATATTCAGGACAGAAGCTACAAGGAGCACATTATAATATCTACTGCATTTAGTAACAGGGGCCCATGCAACAAACAAGAATACCTGGAATCTGGAAAATATGAATGATACACGAAAATAATTAGAAATGGCTAACCGGACAAAAACAACCAAAATAAAGACAATTCATAAATCTAAGGCAAGTATTTGTTTGCGATGAAAGCAGCCAACTGCTAGAACAGTTTTGGACAAAATGCAGCAGAATGTATGAATGAGCCATGAAAAGCAGTAGGAGGTGAAAGTAAAACACAAATGAAAGTCAAAAACAAAGAGAATGAGAGAATTGAGGAAAACTAGTAGTGCAAAGTTTCTGGTAAAAATGCCCTCTGAAATCCCTTGATGAATTCCTACAGAGAGAGGAAGACAAAACACACCATAAAGAGAGGCTTCTGAATGATGAATTTCATTGCACATGCACAATCAGGTAAAAATCTGTTAACACATTAAGACATGATGTTATTTCAACAATGAAAGAACCATTATGATGCTTCAATACAAAAGATACACACGTAATTTTCAAGTGACTCAAAGTTATGTACACACAAGTCATGCGTTGACTTTATTTTTTACAAGTCATTTCACACAGATCTAAATAACTGACAAGGATTACAGAACAATTTTTTAGTGGTTATTTTTATCTCCTGTTTCATAAAACAACTACTACAATAGATACACACACAAACAAAAAAAAATTTAAAAAAAGAAAGAAAAAAGAAAACTAAATAAGAAATTTTTTTTGGTGTAAATCAGTACTTCAAACAAAAATACAGATTAACTTTGGAGTTAAGTAAAAAAAAAAAAAAAAAAAAAAATCAATCTAATGATTACTGAAGAACAGATTATGCTACTGTTTTTTCTTTTTTTAAAAATCTGTTTTTTTTAAGTTAAAAAAAACAAAACAAATGAAATTAAGATAAGATGAATAAACATGTTACCAGTTTTCTCATCTATACATGTTCAAGGTATCTCAGGCAAAAAGCAGGTCCTGCCATCCAACAACTACTCTCACATGCAGCGGGGACCAAACGATCCCCAACAATCATGCTGTTAAAAGAACATGAACAAATCTGCAAAAACAAGCCAGAAATACACGAACAGAAAACCGCAGCCACCAGAAAGACTAACAGAACAGAAAACTAAAGAGTTAATGTGGAAAACACTGACCTTTGTTCGACCCTAGAGACAAATACAACCATCACAGTGAAACAACTGGGAATGAATGCTAAATGGTTATGCTCACACCCACACAAACAATACTTTTGCTAAAAACTGACAACTTCTGTGCTGTATTTCAATATTTAAGAATGTGGTGGTGTTAAGCAACATATATTTTAAAAAACCCAAGCACACAGCAACCTATTAGAGGTAAAAAATATATGTAAAACATTCTCAAAGCTAATTTTATTATGATATAACACACACATGAACGCAACAAAAACCAGAAACCATAAGTGTTATATATAAAGTGTTATGTGAAAGCCATTTTGTTAAACAGCTTGTTAGAAAGATCAAGTAATTAGTAATAAACAGACAGACAAGACAGACAGACAAACAGACACACACACATTGCACACACACATGTGCAACACATGCGCACCACAAACATCACTAAACTAAGCCTTTTAACTTTTATCACAAACACAAACTTTTGTAATACTTCACAGTGCTGAAACAGAAATCTACTCCAGAGCTACATAATATATATTATACATATTTCATTTGAGGATTAGAATGACAAAGCACCAACCACCAATGCCAAGCACTGTAACAGTCAATTAATGAGAGATGCTTACGGTGAGAGTAGGAGACTGACCAGTATGATTAGCAAATGACATTAAAGTAATGAAATATTGTTTTTTTTAAAAATCACACACACTAACAGTCATGGACAAGAGATAAGCACAGAGTCAAACAACAAAAAGTAATAGGAATGATGGACAAAGAACAAACAGGAATGGAATGGACAAAGAAAAAAACATAGTGAAAGACTGACACTGACAAACAGAGGACAAACAATCAGAATTATAAACACGAAAATGAAATGACAGTGATGAACAAATGAACAAACAATGAGAATGGCAGAAAAGAATGAACAAAATAAATCTAGAAACAATACAATGAGACAAAGAAACACACATACAAACATTCTACACAAAAATAAACAAATCAGTCCTCAAGACGTCATTTCAAGAAGGAAATTAAAAGGAAATCTACCACCATCCACCCCCACACATATCTGAGCAAAACAATTTCCTGAGGCCTCCCCCCCCCCTCCCCCAACTCCACCTCCCCCAAACCCCAATTATGCCCTTCCAAATCTTTTCCTAGTTTAGTGAACGTGGAAATACGAAGGTTAGGGAAGGCAAACAGAGGGGGCGAGGACCCCAACACCAGTGTGACCGCTTAACTGCTATGGAGGGCAACTTGTATGGCTGCACAAATTCCTCCGTTGTTAGGTCTGTTGGTGCTTTATACCTTTACCCTCCTTTTTTTTTCTTCCTTTTTTTTTGGGTGTGACTTTGATAATTATTTTTACACACACTTACACAGACACAAATACACAGACAGATACAAATACAATATCTACATACAGACAGACAGACAAGAGAAACATGCACACACAGTCTATCTTTCTCATCCATTCTCCAATAGACACACACACACATACACACACACGTGCACACACACACATAGTCTGTCAATCTGCTTTTTTGATCTACAGATGGGTTAGTTAATTAGTCTGTTGGCAAAATAATCTGAGCAAGAACTACCACACAAGACACTTTAAAATTTTTTTTTATTGAAAAAACGTTCATTCTAAACAAAACTTTGCGGAGTATTATCCATAGTTTTCTTCACAGACTACAGACGGGGCAAAACACTAACATATAAAATCAGCAACATCACACCAACTGAACACTCAAACTGCTCACACTCACACAAATTAGCACAAAAGCTCCACTGCGCACACTTCAACAAAAACCACTTACACCTTGAAAACTGGATCATCTACATGTGTATGATCTCAATGTAGTTTTTATTAAAACAAAAAAAGGTTAATGTATTGTAAATAGCACAGGTCTTAGTTCTCATCAGAAGCATACATGAAATGTGCACAGACTGTCAACAGTTCACGCTAAAATAACAACAAAACCACATCCTTCAAGTGCACACACTACACTCAATGTCACACCCTAGCTATGTACCCACTACAAGTTCACAGCAACCTGGCATATGGACTGATGACACGTCTCAGGGTTAGTATGGACAATACAACGTGAACAGCACAACAGAGCCAACTCACCTGGTATTTTTTCATGTCCATGACGCGCTCCAAGGCGACAGAGAAGTCAGTCCAATACAGAGACCAGTCCTCATCTTCTGACACTTCCTTGAAGCCAAACTTGCGAGCCGTACGCCGAACTGTGAATAAACATTCACTCTTCGTGAGTCATGTCATCCAACAATGTAATACTTCCAATCTGTACTGATAATGTTACCTTTTTTTTTTTCAAGTTAGAAAATGTAGAAATTTAAAGTTCTTCACAGAGTAATAATTTGGGGGCTATTTTGAAAAATTGCATGTACCTGGTGCAGATTCAATCATTTTATGAATGATTTTTCATGGCCTTTTTTTTTTTTTTTTCAATGGAATGATAGCAGGTTTCAAACATAGCTTTGCTTAACACAAAAAAGTTATGAGGGGAATGACAAAGAGAATACTTCAAGACTATTCTTTTCCCAAGTGTTATTCATATTTTGTGTGTGTGTGTGTGTGTGTGTGTGTGTGTGTTCTGTTTAAGTAAAAAATTATTTTTTCACGAAACGCAGATGATTAACTCATATTTCATGCACACACACTGGCTTGAATTTAAAGGCAAATATGATTTTGTAAGTAGAGTATCAAAATTGAAATACTAAGAGCAAATGCCTCAGGAGTAAGGTAAATTACAAAATACAATTTTTAAAAAAAAAGCCTTTTTTCCTTTTTGAAAAATCTTTTGGATAAATGTTGTGCCAAGCCAAAGTCTTATGGAAGTCACAGAAACAGTTTTGAAATTCCCTCATAAATCTAACAAAGTTTCCAAGCCCTCACAGATCCATAGATCTAAAAATTCACCCTCTCATGTCAGTAGGAAAACTTGTGAAAGCAGACTGAGGCGTGAAAAGTCATTTTTTCACAAATATATCTAACTTTTTAAAATAAATCTTACAGCTATGACCCTGACAAAACCAAAATACAGGTTTAAAATAAACAACCCTACTTTTTCCAAAAGGTGAAGTAGTCTATACTTATCACATGCAGCCATTTTTTTATGCAAACTCAAGCTTTCCTTTCCTCTTAAATCCAACAGAATAGAAACTTAACCAAATAAGAATACCCATCTGGGAACAACCAACTGAGAATAAGGCAAGAACCCCCCCCCCCCCCCCCTTTCTCCATCTCTCCTACATAAGTGAATGAATAAACAAATAGTAAATATAATAGCTAGTCAATTAATCAATCAATCAAAAAACTAGTACATATATAAACATTGGGTTACAGGGATTTTTCTGTATAATTTAAAAGAAACAAAATAAAGAAAAGCATCCCATTACAATCTCCAAGTTTTGTTTAAGAAACAGCAAAATACTTTCTATCTACCCCCCCCCCCCCTCCCAACCAAATAAAACAAACAACAAAATACAAACAAACAAAAACATCTTGAAATATTCTTCCTCAAAACACATATATGCATCTGTCATCACATAGGCATGTCACAAAATAATTTGATATGACACAAACACACTCAAAACTTACCAACATCATACTTGCAGTTTGTGAGACAGATGTACAAAAATCTGAAACAGAAGGAGGGATTTTTAAAAATAATTAAAATACACATTGTTTCCATCTTTCTCATTCAATATGTTTCACTTTTGCTGTAGTTGTTACTGTTGTTGTTGTTTTTAAAAATTATTATTATAATATAGAACTGTGTGGAGTTTTTAAAGCTTACCACATATATACTGCAATTCAGTGGGATTAGGTTTGAACATAACAGAAAACCTTTCTGAAAATGCTTGATGATTAATAGCACACACTGTGACATTGAATGCAAGGTAAGTCAGGTCTCCTAATAACTCATACCATCTGGCGCCAAACTGAAAACTCTTCCCTTTCTGCGCCTGAAAGTGTCAGAACTCTGTGAACCTTCTTGTGACAAGTCCTGTCCATCAGCCCTACATACTGATTATAACAATACAGCTGACCACAGGAGTGTGACCTGTGTTTTCCTTTGAACTTGAGTTGACCTGGCCATCCCTCTTTACACGTTTCTAATTACACCGTTGCTGGCAGAATCCTTTACTTTCTATGGAAGTAAAGACATTGATAGGAAGTTTTTGAAGTGGCAATTGGGGGGTGGGGGGGGGGGGGGGGGGGGGGGGGGGGGGGGGGGGGGGGTCTATTTTCCTTTTACTTTGGCCTTTTCTTTTTAGGGTTTTGATAGCTCTTTAAGATTTTGTTTTTACTTGTTCTGTTTTGGGTTGTGTTGTTTCTGGGTTTTTTTGGTTTTTTGCTGTTGTTTTTGTTTGTTTTGTTTGGCTTTTTTGGTGTGTTTTTTTAGGGGGGGGGGGGGGGGGGTTCCTTCATTCACCTTTTAGTTTTTATTTTCAAATGTTGTTTTCCCCCCATGAAAAGCACCAATCCATCTTGTTGAAAGCTCCCTGCTAAATCATCAAACAATGATAGAGGAGCACATTCATGCCATCAGGCTCACCATAGCTACACAGGAACAGGGTGAAAACAGCCTCACTCATTCCCCCTTCCCCATTTTCAGGTTTACAATTCCAATTTCAGCATTCACAGTAAGGTCAAAATCAGCATTGCCCCAGCATATTTCAATCTTCCGCTGAATGGCTTAAACAGTTAGACTACAAAGAACTACCATTGGTAGGAGGGCCTAGTAAACATTGATCTGTCAAGACTACGCTTTGGGATAAATGCTTTGCAAACTGCTGATCTGTTGTGGCCTCAGTAAAATCTCCATTTAACCCATCCTGTACTGCTACAGAGAGTTATCTGTAACCATTGAGGCTTTGTGTTCACTGTCGTTTTGTGAATAACACTGAATGTTAATATCTGCACCCTTTCCAATTCAGCAGGTCTCTCCTGTGACTCTGTGTGCCTACCGTTATGTTCAACATTTATATATATTTGATAGTTTTGAAATTAATGCTGAGATTCTTTGCATGGGTGAATACAAATAATTACAATAATAATAAAGACTTTTTTGTTTAAATTTTTTTTTACAGCACTCAGAAAAATAACAAATGTACTTTTAGTTTACAGCACTAAGTCCCAAATATGATACTGAAGTCAAAGTGTTTTCACACACACAAATATTGAAATCGAAGTATCTTCATGCACCAAAACAAACTGTAAATGAATAAAAGAGTCTGAAATGATTATACATGGTGCTTAAACGGTAATAAATATTGTATACTTTACAAATCTATACACATTAAAGTTCTGAAATGCCTGTGTCAAAGCCACTTGTGCTCTCATCATTCATGTATTTGATACCATGGGGTCTTTCTTTTCTGATCCTTTTCTTTCTTTCTTTCTTTTTAAGCTCCCAAAGGTGTTAATGTATCCAACACAGAAGCGACACATCTACCATGATATCCATTCAGCAAAAGCTAGATCAATGTACTAGTGAAGCCTTTGCAGAGCATGCTGAGTATGATCGAATGTTTTCCCAATCCACTAAATACAGGCAGAAATTTCTGCACGTGTATTATATACACATGAAGGGAACTAGGGTAAAGGAATGTCTGCACAAAAGCTGACTCAGGAGATAATAATAATACTCAGCAATACCTTCAAGACCCCGAAATAGAATTAAAGCTTGACTAGTTTATCCATCCAACAACTGCCAACATATAACACTAACACTGTAACAGTTTTAAATAGGCAACTGACAGATAATGATGTACACTATTGACTAAAAATGCTTACAGGGACTGAGAAAAAAACAAAAAAAACCCACAACATTATTCCAGAAAAAGTTCATACTTGTTGAGGGCAGAAAATCAAATCAATAGTCAAGTCAAAAATACTTAAATCATCCCATGAAAAGTAATCCCAGGTGTGTCTATTGGGAAGAAATGGGCTATTCAATTTGACAATAAAGGTTTGCGGAAAGAGAAATGTGCTTTTCAGTTTCTTTTAGCTTCTCATCTGACTATGAACAGCCTGGATTTTGGGGTTGGTTTTTTTTCAGAGTTTAAGATGGGCATGACTGTTAAGTATCTGATATTCCTGCTTTCTTTCTATTTTATCTTTGTAACTTCATGTTTATTTAGTTAAAAGTCATGCATACAAAACCAGTGTAATTTTTTTTTAAATGGATGGTGGGCACAGAAAATAAAGAAGGACAGAAAAATGAGAAACAGGAAAAAAACCAACCGAAACAAACAAAAAAAGACAGAAACAGAAAAGACAGGGAAAAAAATCAATAAGAAAAAGACTTCCAGGGCAATTGATTCATTTTCAATCAACTACAGAAATCAGCAACTTCAGTCTTGTATCATGTTCTGTTGTATACCACACTTAACAGTCATGGCAGATTTCTGCATAAAGTTTGGGCTGCTCTTTTCGGACAGTGTACCAAAAGAAAGGAGTGTCACTCCTTTTTTGCCGCTGTATATGTATACATTTAGATGGGTTTTCTTTTTCATTAGACCAGAAATAAATCTCTTCCTGCCCAGGATTATATCATGACATTGTGTACTAAATATATGTTTCACATTGGACATCAGTTTATTGTCTCATCTGAAAAACAAGAACCCACATCACTATGCAGAGGTGAATGTAATGTAATAAACATGTATAAACTTATACAGTGCTCTACCTTGAAGTAGCAAAAAGTGCTTAGAAACCCCCCCCCCCCCCCCCCCCCCCCACAACAAACAATACCACACATGGGCTTAATGGTTTCTGAAAAATCCCAGAGAGTAAAAACCAGCAACCTCACACTTTCTAAATGACTGCATTACCGCTACGCCACGCCATCGATCCAGACTGAAGCAATCTATGCTCTCTAGGTTATTAGCTGTCTGGCTAAATCGGTGACGAACGATGGCTGAATGAGAAAGAGAGGTGGGGGATAAATCAGCAGTGGCAGTCATTATCAGCACTGCCAGGCGGCCGTCAATACTCCAGGGTAGCCCCATGCCCTGTTGTTAAGCCTTCGCCCGTGGGCAGGTGACCGCTCCTAAAGAGTCCTTTGACACCCCCCAGCCCTGTCAATTGGATTCGGTTCGATACTATCAGTTACTTGTGATTTGTGGCGGCCCGCGTTGTTGAGAGAGTGCTTGGCTTGTCTGGGTACATGTGTAGCTAGCTTTTGAGAGAGAGAGAGAGAGAGAGAGAGAGAGAGGAGAGAGAGAGAGAGAGAGAGAGAGAGAGAGAGACTGCACGTGTGTGTACATGTACAGTCCATGTATGCATGCAAATGTGTGTGTGTGTTTGTAGGGGGGGGGGGGGGGGGGGGGGGTTGCATACAATTCTTTGTGTGTATGTGCATGCAATTCTGTGCATACTCAACTGTGCCTGTACATGCATGTGTGAATGTGGGTGCATACTTGTAACTTCCCAATTCCCATACAATTGAAGTTTTTTTTCTAACATGTGTGTCAATATAAGAAAAATGTGCAATTAACTTATATAATGATATAGGCACATAAACTCTTAACTATACTTGCATAGACATGTCCCAATAGGCAGAGCATACACATGAATGTATTCATGTGAGACTGATCACAAAGATAATGTATGTGACATTCTCATTTACCAAACAACCTAATATTCAAACATGGATACACACACACACACACACACACACATAGAAGGAAGGTGGCAGGATGGTTAAGACGTTCGCCTGCCAACAAGTAAACTGTGAGGTTCTGGGTTTGATTCCCAGCCTCGCCCTTTCTTCCCAGCTTGACAAAAAAATCAAACTGAATGTCAAAGTCCTTGGATGAGACTATAACCGATGCCCCGTGTGCGAACGCATGCAGAACATCTTGCACACACGTTAAATCCTGTTCCGCTGTTCGAAAGAGTAGGCCATTGTGTGCCGGTGGGAACAGATGACAAAATTTTTAAAAACGCTTACACACGGGGACTGGATGTAAAAAAGCACATGAGTGCTTATTCCATTATCCTCGATATAAAACAATAAATAAATAAAATAAATAAACAACTTAATATTCAAATATGGATATATGTATAATCTATATATATATATATACACACATACATTTACACTTTCCAAACACCTTAACATTCAAACATGGATCTAGACATGACCACACACACACACACACACACACACACACACTTTCCAAATAAGTTTCTGTAACAATACCCAGATCTGCCTTGAGCGGCTATGCTTCACTTTCTACCCCAAATCAGCTATCACCGGACAACCATCTCAGGCATCTGTGGGTGCTAAAAGATTCAGTGAAGGCAGCAGGGCTAATCTACAGATCATGAACACGACAAACCAATTATTTACAGACCCCACAGACCAGCTCTTTTCCTGACTGACTGATAATACAAAAAATAACACCCACAGAGGCGTGTGCACAGAAAAGACCTGGGGAGAATCAATATGGTTTGACACTTCTGTTCCCCAAAATGAGGACCAAGTAATTAAGATAGGTAAGAGACTGTTTTCAGGAGGAGGAGGGGGGGGGGGGGGGGGGGTTGAAAGGGGGGGGGGGGGGGGAGGAGGAAGGGGGGAGTGTAAGGTAAGGTAAGGTAAGGTAAGGAAAGGAAGGGAAGAGAGAGAGTGTGTTTGTGTGTGTGTGTGTGACTGCATGTACAATGCGTGTGAATGTTTGTAATCTATAATGTTTCTGCTTGTGAGCTGATATCCCATAATGCCCCCCCTCCTTCCTGTTCCCAAAACCTTTTCAACCATCTCCTCTAGCAATGCCACCACACCAATAGTTGTAAAGATTGATGTGTCCTCTATACATGACATATTCACTCAATGAACAAGAAGCAAGTAGAGAGAGTGGGGTTGGGTGTGGTGGGACGCATGTAAGGTGTGATGTTTGTATCTTAGTCTGCTTGTGAACGATATCAATAATGACCCTCACTAGACCAAAACTTGTTCAACAACTCCTAGAATGCCACAAAACACAACTTAGTTTGAAGATTGATGTGCCTCAACATGACTATTCAGTCATCCACAAGAAGCAGTAGAAAGGGGGTGACGTGGGGGTTGCGCACAATAGATAAGATCATAAAAGATCAAAACAGAACCAATACAGCTGTTCAACAGACCATAATGTCCAGAGAAAAACACAGAGCTCTATTTGACAGATCACGATGCCCTGCCCTGCAAAATCTTCAGTGATGCCCCAATAGTCTACTGGACTACAGGACAGGTGAACGCTCAGAGACAATACAGTTATTTGGTATTTCATAATGCCCTGCAAAATCTTCAGTGGTGCCCCAATAGTCTACTGGACTACAGGATAGGTGAAGGTGAATGCTCAGAGACAATACAGTTATTTGGTATTTCATAATGCCCTGCAAAATTCTCACTCAGTGGTGCCCACTAAACTATGGGATATGTGGAGGTGAAGGTGAATGCTCAGAGACAATACAGCTATTAGGGGGGGCAGTACAGCTACTTGATCGATGATACTGCCCATAACCGCAATAGGGCCAAGAAGCTCCCAGTGGTCAAGTGACACTAAGTGCCATCAGATACAGTCCCATAGCTCAATTCCCTGTCATATCCGCAGGGAGTGGTTCTATTATCAGGTTGTCAAAATCTGCTAACCTCCCTTCTCATGTAAAAGGACTTATTGACAGTAGCAGCCTTTATTGCTGAGAGACTCTGCTTGCCTGGATATGTGGCATAGTAGTGTACTGATTTTCGAGGAGAGAGAGAGATGAGAGAGAGAGAGAGAGAGAGAGAGAGAGAGAGAGAGAGAGAGAGTGTGGGTGTGTGTGTGTGTGTGTGTGTGTGTGTGTGTGGTGTGTGTGTGTGTGTGTGTGTGTGTGAATTTCAATTGTCTTTCATATGTGTAGATTATGTCTTTTAAAGAAATGTGTATACTTAAAAATAGTATTGAGTCATTAATACTGTTTGCTTATCATTATGCGATGAACTCTTGCTTTTCAGTTACTGTCAGTATTCATGTTATTTTTGGGTATATTGCTGTTAGGTTTATTCTCCTGTTCAATTTGTTTGTAATCCTCCATACCCCAAAAGGGGTGAAAGGGATTAAATCTTGAATCTTGTGTTTTAGAGAAAGACCGCCAGAGGGAGAGAGAGAGAGAGAGAGAGAGAGAGAGAGAGAGAGAGAGAGAGAGAACTTATTTTTTAAATAAATTTTTTAAATTCTTTTATATCGAGGATAATGGAATAAGCACTGTTGTACTTTTTTACATCCAGTCCCCATGTGTATGCGGTTTTGTAAATTGTCATGAGAGAGAGAAGAGAAAATGATAACAATAACAATATTTTATTTTATGAGTGTAATAGAATAAGTACAAGACATTTTTATTATTATTATTACTATTATTATTATTAAATAGTAGTTGTAGTGGTATCACCATCATCATTAGTAATAATACCATTATTCATAAACTATGATTCATCCAACTTTGTGTTTATAATCTATCCACAGACATAAAAAAAAGAAAAAAAAGAGTGAGGTTGAGAGAATGACTGTACAGATAGAGCTCATAACAAAAATATCCCCACACCCACGGGCACGATGGTAGCATACTTTAAAAAAACAACAAGCAGGGGCAAGGACAGCATTAAGAGCAATGGTCCTGCCAGCAGGCTACACACAATGCTTTCTGTCAGGCCGCCAAGTGTTTTCACACGCCAGTGCTCTAAGCCACCACAGCTGAGAGAGAGAGAGCCCATGCTTCAGTGAACAATCTGATCTCGGGACACTCTGCCAGAATTTCTGGCGCCACTCAACTCATACAGTCTTTATGTCCAATGTCATGTACTACTTTATGGATGTCGTGTTTATCCTGTATTGGCCTGAGGTTCTTAAGAGATTGCACGTGAAACGTTTTCTGCAAATGGTGAACATTTTGAATAAATAAAAATCACACCACTGTTGTGATTACTCTGATGACGGGTTTAATTTTGTAACACTGGCCAAGACCAAAAGCTGGGTCAGTTACTGATGTCAGCTAATTGGCAAGGCCTACACTAAAACAATGTTATGTTGTAAAATGTTGTTTTGAGATTGCCTTCAGGCCATGACAAGCTCTTAACATAACAACCTGCAATTCAATCTCACAGTGATTCCCAGGTGGGATGAGTGAGTCAAAGTGCACATTCTGGGTGACCTCCAGAGTGTTAAGCTGGGGAACACACAACACCGACATTTTGTAACAGAATAGTCTCTGGTTGCAACAATGAATATGCATTTTGTTGTTGTTTTGTTATAATCATAATTATATCATGTGTAACATTTCTGTTTGTGATTTGTTTTGATAGGGGCGCTGATATAAAATCTGGTCTTGATCTTTACACTATTAAAAAAAAAAAATTCTAACATTCTTTGTTTTTAATGCCTCATCTTCTGTGATGTCCCTGTCCTGCTGCTCCCACACCGCTTATCCCAATTGCCCCACACAGCCATACCCAGATTCTTTACGTCTCATCCCAGGGTCAGAAGTCCACAGGGAGCCTATCATATCAGGGTGCCATGGGGCCACCAGCCAGAGGGTCCCTGCACTGCTGCTGGGTCACATTGGTGGTATTTGTAACATTTCTGTTTGTGATTTGTTTTAACAAAGGACAATGATATTAAAGCTGGTCTAGATCTTTCCTTTCCTTTTTGGGAAAGTTTTTGAAAAATTACATCAAATCAATAATACCTATTTTTGTTGTTGTTCCACCAACTCTTTTCAATGAGTAACAACTATCTTTCTAAGATTTGATCTGAAGACATAAGAAATAATTACACTGAGAGAACGTGGTAGTCTCAGACAATTATTTCCACTCATTTAAAGTATTTACACATACAGGACATGTGAAGACAGAAATTGATCTATCAAAACTGTCAATACCAGAAAAATTCATATCCGCATGCAATCATTACCTGTATTGAACAAAAATTCACTTTATAAAAGTTCCTTTCAGTAATGGATTTACAAAATAGTTATCTATGCTGGCATCATATTTCATGATATTGATAGAGTCAATTTTCTGTGTTCATGGTATGCTTCACGATTTTGAATCCTGCGCATGCAGTTTTTCAAGCCGGTTGTCATTACAAAAGGAGCATTCATGTGTAACACAGTACACCTGCTCCATCAAAATATCATATGGTTGCAAGGGGGAAGAGCTAGCATAGACAGGGAAGTTAAAAAAAAAGATGGGAACAGTCTTCTGAGCTCCTTTTATTAAAAGTTTTTTGACAGACAACTCAATGCATTTGTGAGGTCTGGAGGTGTATACATGTGCACTATAAGTTTGCTTATGTTCCTGCATGCCTGTGAAAATGCATGCGCATGGATGAGGAATCTATGTATTATTTACACACATCATCAATGTGTCCATGCATGTTTTTCTGAGGTTATATATAGGTCTGTTCAGATTGATGTTTGCTTTTGAAATGCATGTGCGTGTGTGTGTGTGTGTGTGTGTGCGCGCACGTGCGTGCAGGTATGCAGGTATGTATGTTCATACATATTCTTTTAAGACAGAATAAAAAACAAAGACAAAAGAAAAGAATTAAGAATATGAAACAACTTTCCTATCACAGATAAAAAGCTGACAGAAGAAAGCGGATCTCAACTGACAACATAGTACTTTACTGAACTGCAGAAAAAAACTGACTGAGAAACAATCCTGCTATTGTCTTCCACTTCCTTTTGCAATAACCCCAATCCCCATAAACCTCTCCTGCAGCAAGCAAAATACAATGCAGGTAGTGCCACGGTTCAGTAAACTCTTCTGCAGCAAAGCATGTACAATCTAAGTACCCTGTATTCCTTTTAAGCCAGCAGACGATGTGAGGATTTTTTACATTAGTCTCCACCATACGGTGCCAACCTGACCGTAATACCTTGAATTGACTGGCAGTGATCACGAACACAGCTATATAACGCTTATGCTGCAGACGTTTTATTTATACACCCCTCTTTTTTTCCTTCTTTTTTTTATTTATATAATTGTTGCCCTAACAGGTCTTTTGACATGGTAAAACTGGTGGTTCGACAGCCACAGAATTTCAATGAGGGGGGATACAATGAGGGGGTCGTGACTCAACTATTATTCTTTGGTGCCTCTGCCGTCACGGCGGTTTGAAGCCTATGCAAACTGTGTAGCAATTTTAAGGTTGGAAGAGGAAGGGAAAAGGTGGGGGTGGGGTGTTAAGAATCAGGTGTTTGGCTACTTGTTACAGAAAGGAAGAAAAACAGAATGTTGGTGGCTTTTGATGACTGAGTTACAGCCATACAATGATTTTTCATTGCTTCTGGTCCCCCTTTTTTCCCCCCTAGTTTTCTGTTTCTATATATATCCATTCCAACCTATCTCCTCCCACTCCCTTCTCCCAGTCACTTTCCCCGCTTTTGTTTCCTTTCTTTTTTGTGTGTGTCTGGGTCTCTTTTTCTTTTTGTTTGCTTTGTTTTACAGTAAATGTTTGGTATCTGTGTGCCAATTTGACACCACTTCCTGAGGGAGAAAAATTAAAAATGAAGACATGAAAAAGAATGAATAGGTCTACAGAAAGAGTCTGGGTGGAGAGAAGCATTCTTTGCACACCACAAAGAGAGAAAGAGAGGGAGGGGGGGAGAGAGAGAGAGAGCGAGAGAGAGAGAGAGAGAGAGAGAGAGAGAGAGAGAGAGAGAGAGAGAGAGAGAGAGAGAGAGAGAGAGAGAGAGAACTCGAATGATTTAGTTTATTCATAAGAAAGGCCATTGACCCATACATGCAGGGGGAGGGTTGCCAAACTACTTAGTATTTAAGTGAATAATAATAATAAAAAATTTTTAAAAAGCAACAGCAACAACAAAACATTACTGGGGAGGGAGGAAGGGAGAGAGAGAAAGAGAGAGAGGGAGGAGAGAGGGGGGAGTGAGGGAGGGAGGGAGGGAGGAGGAGAGAGAGAGAGAGAGGAGAGAGAGAGAGAGAGAGAGAGAGAGAGAGAGAGAGAGAGAGAGAGAGAGAGAGAGAGACAGACAGACAGACAGACAGACAGACAGACAGACAGAGAGCTGTCTGATTCAAAGACCTATAGATATTTGATGATAGCACTTAGTCTTGTCTTTCAGAGAAAGACATGCCGAGGATACTACTGTAATCTTATCAATGCCCCCACATGCCTGAGTTTACCTCATACTGTCAGTGGTGGCACAACACATATACCCTTGGGGATAAAACTGTACCGCTGTTTTCAATAACGATCCATTTCGTTAAAAACAGTCTATATTCATGCATAAGTACTGCACATCACAGAAGATTTCTCCGCATGAAATTTGGTACGTTTTCTCAGGGAGAGCAGAGATTGCTGTAAATATGACACTTTTCCCTTTTTCCTATGTGTGTGCATATCCTTGCCTTTGACATCAAGGTTTTCTGGGTTGTTTTTTTAAAAAGAGAGTTCTTGATTCTTCTTTTTCTTCTGTTGAATGCTTACCAACGATAAGGTGAAGATATCTGCACCTGAAGTGGGGGTTGTGAGAAAAAAAAAAGAGGAAGCAAGACAAACATCCAACCTACAAAAACTAAAAAAATAAACCCAGGGTTGGTTGGAACTAACAAATTATTAATAAGGTTTTCATACCACCACCTAGTATTGTTAACTCGTGCTACTAACCAACCACCCACTTTACTTAGTATGACAGTTAGACTCCTCAAACAACACCTCCTCCCCCTAAAAAAGAAAAAAAAAGGATGTAGACATTCCAAACAGAAAAAGAGAACTCAATGAGAACACATCACATTCTTGGTGATTTCTGTACCTTACCCATTAAAATAAAATCTCATAAGGTCAAATATAACATCAATCGAGAGAGAAAATAAAGTTTAGTGCACACTCACTGGCCCTTGACATAAACCAACAGGACCTCCTCAGAGATTTGAGCCTATTGAAAATGCAAAATATGCCCCTGTACCCTCTGCACTATGGGTGGTCTCTTTTTGGCAGATGAGGATTTTATATGATGGCAAATTTCATAGATTCCATTCAAAACAATATATATATGTATTTATAAACAGCTTAGTTTCACCCCCTTTCCTACAGCTCTATCCATAAAGAAAGTATGATTTGATATTATTATATCTGTATTTAGCAACATTATTGACAGATCCATAAGTTCCAGTCTGAACAGATGGCTATGCTAAAAAGTTATAAACTTTGGGTTTGTTCATGAATACACAATTCTGCAGCGCTCACTGAATAGGAAAGGGTTGGTTTTTTATATATAAGAAATGGTTTCTTTTTCTGTTATCTTGAAAGTCCATGCTGATAAAAGTATGTGTGAACTGATGTAATAGTGTATTTCATGACACTCCTAACAAATAATGCACAGATAGTTCAAGACGATCAAGTCAAAATACTATATTCATCCCATGAAAGCAATGATATAATACATAACTAACAAAGCATACAAAAAGCAGAACCATACAATGAAACATGCAGGAATTAAGCAACATGTTAACACACCTTTGATTAATTCCAACATTATTTTGGGTGATGAAATGAAATTTAAAAAACAAAACAAATCTTTGGAACCCTAAGAAAAATTTAACAATTAAAAAAAATCAAACTGAGCTTAAACATCATACAAATACCATGGACAGCATTCATAGCAGAGCATGAAAGTTAACACCCCTCACAGTATTCATAGCAAACTTGAAGGGAAAAAAGGACAGGAAAGAAAAGAAAGACCTATACAACTATTCACAAGCTCTCTATTTATTCTGATAATGGAGTCAACTTGTTTATGTGTACAATTAGGATCTACCACCACATAGTTGCGTTGCAACCGAGATCAACTTTAATTGTTAGCATGTTCTTAATATGCAATAAAAAAAAATCAAATAAAGCTATTCAATGGGAAAAAAAGCATATTAAAAGTTCGAGCAATTCTATGAAAAAATATTACAGATTGAAATGCTAGACACCAGAAACTGACAAAATGAGAAACTGACGAATTTTGCATTGTAATTGATGGTCAGGATGAGGGGTTGAGTATTTTTAAACATGCTTTTATAGCAAAATGGAAACAAAAATTGTATGCCTTCATAACTCAGTGCAAGGCAGAAGAAAGCTTATAGTTTATAATCAATAAAAATATCCAAATCAACAAAATGACCCCCACCTGCCCAAAATGGCTCATGGTGGAAAAGTGGGTCAGGTTGATGCAATTCCTTTTGTGGTGGAGGATCACATTTTAAACTTAAAAATGGAATGTATGGAACATAATCTTAAGAACCAAACACACAAATAAAATTTACAGCCAAATAAGAAACAAGCAGGTACTTACTTTTTCTTTTTCTTCTTTTTCTTCTTCTTTTCCAGGTCCTTTTTCTCAGAGGCATCCTGTACAGGTTCTGATATCACCTCATCCACTCCTTCCCCCTCCCCTTCCTCTTCGTATGGGATATCTGGTACATAAACACAGTCATAATGCTCAACTATGATGACTACTTTACTAATCTTACAGATGAAATATCAAAGTGATCACATACATAATATAGACCCAAAATCTTGCATGTATGTTGCACAATTATTTGTAAGGACACCAACACTCACATACATGAGAATTTATACATGCAACCACATACCTGGTGTATATCTACAGTATCCCTAATGATGGAATGCATCTACTTACATGGTGGGCAAAAAGGGTCACATATGCATAATCTCACCATTGGTGAACCTTGGTTCTCTATTTGAGGAACAACAAAAAATTTACAATGGATCTTTATTTTTTGGTCCATATTAAATCATAACTTCTAGCTCTACCTGGATTTCTCAAAACTGTGTTGACTCTCATTTCCATCTTCCTGAGGCATTAAAAGTTAAATTCAAGCAAACAAAGCTATCAATACTTCCATAATTACTATTCAATGGACACTTTTGCTTTGACAAGTGATTTTCTTAGAAAAATCTTGTCAAAAACTTCAGCCTTTTACTCATGAGAAAAAGGAAAACAACAACTTCAGAGTGATATAGATATTTTCATATTCTGGTAAAATTGTAAAGCAAATGCTAATCTCAGCAATCTGATTTTGCCTAGGTAAATGATTTATCAGAACAGTGGTCTTGTGGTCTTGCTCAGTCTCACCAGTGGTTAAGTCCATCACAGAGGAAACAATGTTCAATCTGAACTTACACTATATATAGAGCGGTGCTTCACCTGGCTTTTATCGATACAAATCCACTATGGAGTCAATAGCTGGCAAGAATGACCATAAGACTCTACTACAAAGTCTTTTTTTTTTTTGTTAGCTGTGAGAAGTTTATCGATTTTGGCATTTTACAGAGCAGAAAATTTAAAAAGGAAACACTACTGTACTCTGTAAGGACCACTTTCACCAGCTATTAATTCTGTCCTCCCAAACTTTTCTAATATTTACTGTAAATGGGCAACTTTGAACCAAATAGTAAACAATTTTCTATCTGATACTTTAAATATCATAAATAAAGCCTTAAAAAAAGAAAATTGTTGGTTAGAAATACAATAGCACAATGCATTCTTAATTTCATCACAAATGGGTGCACATGCACACACACACCCACACACGTACACACCCACCCACCCACCCACGCACTGCAAGCAAGACTACACACCTGTGTCTTCAGCCCCTTGAGCTTCACCTAGATCTTCTGGAGGCTGCACCAACAGAGGACTCTGTTCATCATCCTGCAGAGTCAGCTCTTCAGCAGAGGTGCCCAGCGAGCCCTGATACTCATCTTCATCTGCCTCTGTCTCTGACTCAGAGCTGCTGCTGCTGACCACCACCTCATCGGGATCCATGGCAAAGCAAGCCGGCTTTGTCGTGTCAGTGATGTAACTGTGGTCAACTTATCTGTAGCCCCACATGCTCAATGAAGGATACTGTGCCTTTTTTATCACACACCTCCACCCATGCTTAGTGTCAGTCTCAGATAGCTCACACAAGCACCCACTGTGTGGCTTTTTATGTTCAGCCGAAACACAAACCACCGTCTCCCTTTCTGATTTCTGCTTGTAGCTTGTGTTGGTGCTCTTTTGCACTTCTTTTCTTGATGATTTAAAATGGAAAAAAAATTCACTTATTCTGTGCAGGTGTTGTGAAAGGCCAGAGATAACGTCTGAAAAAAAAACGAAAACAGTTTTATTAAAAAGAAAATTACACATTATATAATACTAAATGATAAATCTGTAGTAATTGACAGGATCTGAGGACTGCCAGAATGTAACAAAATGAGACCATGTATATATATGAAAGTTAAAAATGATGACATCCACAATTGTCAGGGGAAAAAAATCAGCTTGATATCACTATTTCAAGTATTTGGGCAATCAGGCATGCACAGGTTCTCATAAAAGTTGACAGTGATTCTGATTTTGATATTCAGACTTATTACTTTATATTTACATCATTTCCAAGTTGATCATTGGTGACACAATCTACAGAATTATGTGCTGTGAAAAAGGGGTTCCCAATGGCTTATTTTCAAATGAAATATAACTTTACCCCCCCCCCCCCCCCCCCCAAACTCTTAAACTTGATCAACTCCCACATAGCTTGATTCAATTTCATTTTTATATTTTTTTAACTGAGGGCTGGATGAAAAAATATACCATTGTGCTTATACTTTTCCCTCTATAAAAATGTTAATTCTTTTAAAAAAAAGTTCTTTCATCATGATAATTTTTACTGAAGTCACACAGCAGGTTCAAATCTTCAATTGTCTTGGCACAGTCTGGCTAATTAAAGTTAGGGCTTTTAAAAAAACCCAAACAATTATCCATGTTTTAGGTGGGTTTTTTTTATATCAGATTTTCAGTTTTTCCTTTCCACAATTTCCCAAGTTAACTTCTTTTTACTCCCTGTGCCTTGCTCCTTGTCCTTACTAAGCATATGCACATGCAGAAGATTAAGTAAATACATGTATAATTTACATTTAAACATTAAAGATATCATTACATCAGAATTCCCTGATTATCTAGACACATGACAACACCCAGCATATATTAAAAACTTCAAAAACATTATGGATTATAAGTCTATACACCTTATTACACATCTATAGTGTGAATCCCTTGGCAGATAAAATATGGTGTGTTTTTGGCTGTGAATCTTTCATCAATTAACGGAAAAACAGAAAATGGAAAACTACTGTCTAACATCCTAGTTAACTGAAATTTACAAACCTGACAGCTTTTATTTCCTATCTGATCCTTTCTTCTGCTCAACAGACTGGATGCATTAATCAGTAACACTAGTTTCAGCTGGTAAACAAAAAAGGCCTTTACCAACTGAACAATTCCAATATAGATGATGGATTATCAAACTTTCTTGGCAACTCTAGAAAGTTATGATTTTACCCATACCTGCATGCAGACTTCATGAACAAACGAGAAAACACTTGGAAGTTTCCATTCCATAACTTTAAAAAAATAATTTTTTCAACAGATCCTTTGTGAGAGTTGTACTGTCCATGAAATAACCAAGTTAGGTTTGTTTGATTTTTTTAAAACTTGAAAATCTATGTATTATTACCGCTTGTGGGTGCTGTTTTAAACTGAAATTTAAAACTCTCCTATGACTTTTACCCCTGTAAACTACTGCTGGTATTCCTCCAAGATGAAAAAGGCATTGTGAGAGATAAACAAAAATGTCAAAGCTATGCATGATGTCCCAATTCAGTTTGTGTACTAAGATGCACATTACAATGATACCATACACACACAATCTTCAGTCACCAGCTTTGGTCTAGGTGCACGACTCCGTATTCATATTTCATAGCACACACACACACACACGGCCATATGGCAGACTGATCAAATCAAGTTGATATTGGTCACGTTCGTAACTGGCAGTGAACACGTAAGCCTGCCGTTGGGATGCAAAGTAAGCTCCTGTGAATTTATCGACTATTACTTTGAAATGCGACGCACACATAAAAACGTCAACATGCCAATACTCATGATCTACGTCCCGATAGCTGTGTATTTACAGTTGAACTATCCCAAGGAACTGCGTGATTTTCAAAGGTCACGATCTTGGAAAATTGCAAACTTAAAGCAATCATTAGGTAAATTAAATAGCACGCTTGAATCTCAAAGCACATCGCATGCACAAACTTTCAAAGAAAGTTGACCTTCTAATATGTGGCGGCTCCGCTGAAGTTGATGGTATCAGCCCTCCAATACGTCCCGCCGCGTCCATATTGTTTAAACATGGCCGACATACACGTCCGCGCAATGAAAAGTTTACAACTTATTCCTCATGAGGCTCTTTAAGCTAAAACCAATTCCAAAATGTCAAAGTTCGTGATAAAATAAACAGATGATATGAAAACATGCAATTATAAGTAAATATAATCGATATATTAAAGAAATTTTGCTAAAACATTTGGGACTATTTCGTTACTCGTTGCTGGGTGTTCAAAACTACTTCACTACAGGACTCAGCGTTGTTCGCTTGAGGGCTTTTATATGATCCGAACTGCCACTGTCTTGAATGAGATTGTACAAACAGTTCAATTTTTTTTTAAAAATCAGTTTGGTGGGTGACAATGTTTAAGGCTCATTAAAATACTAAACATAAGGTTCAGGTGTGTGTGTGTGTGTGTGTGTGTGTGTGTGTGTGTGTGCACAGGCTCAGGTGTGTGTGTGCAGGTAGGTGTGTGTGTGTGTGTGCATGTGTGTTTGTTTTAAACCTAAAAGGAAAATAAAGAATTAAACAGATGAATAAGCAATCTGCATTACACATTTTTAATTTCTTTTATCAGTGTGAATAAAACATTTTAAAGTTGAATGAATACCACTGCTCAATTAATGTTTACTTGCATCTTTTTCATGCCCCCCCCTCTCCCCCCAGAGAGAGAGAGAGAGAGAGAGAGAGAGAGAGAGAGAGAGAGAGAGAGAGAGAGAGAATAACAAAAAACAAAGTCTACTCCTCGTTTATTTAGACTATAGATATAGGTGTGTGTGTATGTGTGTGTGTGTGTGTGTGTGTGTGTTTCATTCCTTGGCTAAACATCCAAGGTTTACCAATGGTGAGATTTTATGTTTGTGAATTTTATATTTTTATTTATTTATAGGATAATGGAATAAGCACTCATGTGCTTTTTTTACATCCAGTCCCCATGTGTTTGCAGTTTTGTAAATTTTGTCATCTATTCCCACTGGCACACAATGGCCTACTCTTCCAAAAAGCCGAACAGGTTTTAATAATAATAATATATGGAATTTATATAGCGCTGAATCTTGTAAAGAACAAACAACTCGAAGCGCTTTTAACATGTGCACAAGCACATTGTATTACTCGTACCCTCACACAACACGTATCAAGCCGCTGATGTTGTTGAATTAGTTCATTTATAAATACAAATGAGAGTATTGCCTTCTTCTTTTTTGTATGTTTCTCAGCTGGAGCTCCAAGGTTCACCAATGGTGAGAGTTTTGTGTATGCTAAAAAAAAGGTAAAGGAGTCCCATAACCTATAAGGTCGTAGGGGAGCGAGGCGTCAGAGACCTCACTTCTCTAGGGCCAGCATATTGAGGGCGGTGCCCATCTCCTCTCCCTCGCTGCTTTACCTTCCCTGACCCTAAAGAGGGCAGGTACCCATTTACAGCTGGGTGAACTGGGGGAACTGTACTGAAGCCAAGGCGCGCAAACGGTCACCCATCCAACTGGTAACCACGCTCAACGCTGCTTAACTTGGCTGGGGGAAAGCGAGTGCTCCAACCACTGAGCTATCCCGTCCCCTTGTGTATGCTACTGTTTTTTAAACCTACCACAAAGGCAGCTGTATTCTGATATTGGGGATAGTGTCTAAAACACAGCACCAGTGTGCATGCATTCATTTACATATTTTCTGTCATCCTTTCTTACCAGCAATAATGGCCTACTCTTCTCAAAGGCAGAATGGGTTTTAAGTGTGTGCCAGATGTTCTGCATGCGTTCACACATGGGACCTCGGTTTATAGTCTCATTCAAAGGACTTTTGGGGGAATGGAATTAAAAAATTTCTATTTTATTTTATTCTTTTATATTGATGATAATGGAAATAAGCACTTATGTGTTTTTTTACATCCAGTTCCCATGTGTATGCGGTTTTGTAAATTCTGTCATTTGTTCCCACCGGCACACAATGGCCTACTCTTACGAAAAGTGGAACAGGATTTAATGTGTGCGCAAGATGTTCTGCATGCGTTTGCACATGGGGCCTCGGTTTATAGTCTCATCCGAAGGACTTTGGGGAGAGTGTAGTCTGTACTGATGTTAACTCCAGGGGAAAATATCCTCTTGAACGGGAATCGAACCCAGGTTGTCAGATTGCGAGCGCAATGTTCTAACCGCTAGGTTATCCCGTGTTAACTCTAGGGGGAAAATCCCCTTGAATGGGTGCCTTGGTGGTGGCTCGATCCTGGGCCATCAGATCATGAGGGCAGCGCTCTGTCCACTAGGCTATTCCTCCCTTCCCTTCCTACCTGTACTGCTTTTTAAATGTTTATTTATGAAATGACACTATCACAATTTCTTTAAAAACTTTTGTAGTGTCGGGATAGCCAATTCTTTAGAGTGTCAAACTTGTGATTTGCAGGAAAGCGAAGGCACAAGTTCAAATGCCTGCTAAGATGTCCTTTTTTTGTGTGTGTTTTGTTCCTTGGCAAGAACTCCAAGGTTCGCCAATGGTAAGATTTTGTGCATATTTCTGTTTTCGCCCACCATTAAAGGTAGCCACATTCTGACTTCGGGGTGATGTCTTAACATGACACCAGTGTGCATGCATTTAAACAAAATAAATGTTGTCGTCTATTCCTACCGACACACAATGGCCTAATCTCCCAAAAGGCGAAATGGGTGTTTACATGTGTTCAAGATGTTCTGTGAGAAAACATGGACAAGGACAGAATGAAAAAAAAAAAAGAAGATAGACAGACAGCACGAGTGTGCATGGGAGAGACTACACGTGTGTTAAAAGACGATTCACACTTGATACCATTTTTATAGTGGAAAAAAAAAGACACAAATTAAGTTACAGGGATTAATCAATTTTTATTGATCAAACAGTCAAGTCTTGTGATGACAGGATGTGCTAATGTTATTCTTTTGACTCAATTAACACACACACACACATTCTGCAGCTAACATCAGTACTGACTCCACTCCCCCCAAAAGGATGAGACTATAAACCAAGGTCCCATGTGCAAATGCATGCAGAACATCTTGTGCACACTTTAAAAGGCCATTGTGTGCTACTGGGAACAGATGACAAAAATGACAAAAATGATGAAACTGCACACACATGGGGACTGGATGTAAAAAAGCACATGAGTGCTTACTCCATTGTCCTCGAAATAAAAGAATGAAACAAAAATAAATAAATAAATGAAATGAAGCACACACACACATTCCTAAAAAAGCCCAGACACACTGGTGACAGCACACATCATAAGTCCCTTACAGACATCTCTCTCAGATGGATCATTTTGTGCTTCGTCAACGTGCCTTTTTCCGTAAACGCCTTCTTGCAAATGTCACACTCAAAAGCTTTGACACCGTGTGAACTAACTTATGCTTTTCCACAGACACCGCCTGTGTAAAACGCTTCAAGCAGACGTCACACTGAAAGGGTTTCACCCCTGTGTGAGTCAGCTGGTGCCTTCGAAAGTTCCACTGGAATGGAGAATGTTTTACCGCATTCTTTGCAGGAAAGTGGACCCTGAGGTTTTGTGTGTGAGGTCGGCGCTATCAGCGCAGGGTGGTCAGGATGTGCACAGGCCATGTGACTCCGCAACAGACTGGGAAAGGCCAAGTGTTTGCTGCAGACCTCACAGGGGTAAGTTTTCACACCGCTGACAGAGTGGTCCTGCCATGTGAGCTATCATGTGGATCTTATAGGAGTAGGTGTGCTGGAAAGTTTGGTCGCAAATATAACATTTACGGGTTTCCCACTTAGGCCTTTGTCTTTTGGGAGCTTGTCCTGAATGGACTAGCTGGTGGACCTTCAAGGTATAGGGCGAGGGAAATGTTCTTGGGCATGAAGCGCACATGTGTCGTCCTGGCCCAAAGTGAGTTTTCATGTGATTTTTTAAGGAGCTGGACTGGCTAAACTTTTTGTTGCAGATATCACAGGAAAATGGCCTAAGACCAGCGTGGACGATCAACTGATGTCTTTTCAGACTAAACCTGGCTTTAAAAGCGGCAGCGCAATTTCACAGATGTATGGTTTGAGAGAAGAGTGTTTTCTCTGGTGTCTTTGCAGGCTCCGTCTGACAGCAAAAGTTTGACCACATTTATCGCATATGTAGGATTTGGAATGATCACTCATGTGGTTCAACAGATCCCAGGGCTGAGAGAAACCCTCACCGCATTCTTTACAAGCCAAGGGATTCTCTGCACCTAAGCCACACTTGTGATTCCCTAAACGTCTTTCTGTCCTGAAAGTCTTTCCACACACATCACACTTGAATATAATATTCTCTTCAGAGTGAATCAGCTGATGGTGCTGCAAGTTTCTCCTGCGCTTAAACATCTTGCCACACGTCTCACATTCAAAGCTTCTCTGCTCCTGATGAATTTCCTGATGTGAAATCAGGCTGGGCATAGCCCTGAACTTTGCACTGCACGAACTGCACGCGAACTGCTTGTCAGTGTGGGTCAATGTATGGCGTTTCAAGGTCGACCGCCTGAAGAATGCCATGCCGCACCTTTCACATGAGAACGTTCTTTCCCCAGTGTGGATAATCTTGTGCTCTCTCAGGGATTTGTGAGAGGAGTAAATTTTCCCGCACACGTCACACTGATTGGGTCCGCGACTGCCATCTGTAGCTGTTTTGGTTGAGGGCTGGGGATGACAGAAGACTTCCTGGATCATGGAAGATGGCAAATTGTAGCTCTGAAACATAGTGGAATACATTAGCCTCAAAGACTATTTAAAAAAAAAAAATCTCAAAATGCGAACAGATAAAACATCCCCCCAAAAAGCACAGTGTCCAATACTTACACACGAGAAAACAGCCCTCCTCCAACTCAAACCGACAAGACATGGGCAGAAGTCAAATCACAACACACTAACTGACAAGGGGGGGGGGGGGGGGGGGGGGGGGGGGGGGGGGGGGGGGGGGGAGAGAGAGAGAGAGAGAGAGAGAGAGAGAGAGAGAGAGAGAGAGAGAGAGAGAGAGAGAGAGAGAGAGAGAGAGAGAGAGAGACAGACAGACAGACAGACAGACAGACAGACAGACAGACAGACAGACAGACAGACAGACAGAGACAGAGACCTCAAAAGATTTATTCACAAAAAGGCCATTGCCATACATGAAGGGGGGTTGCCAAGCTGCTTAGTATTTTAGTGAGAAAAATAAGGAAGCACAAACCCCCCAAAAATGTTATTGTATAACCACAACCACCACAATAAAAAAGTTACAAAAAATTTGACTTAAGAAACCAAGATATCTCTTATTCTAAAGGCTTTACACAAACATAAAGCAAGGCTGCGCACAATCTCCGGGTGACTAGATGCCATGAGTAGACAGAATCTAAATAAATAAGGCTGTCTACTATACTTTACCGGAATGTAATTGTCTTACATCTTCTAATACTGGACAGCACAGCACAAAATGCACTTCATCTTCCACTGTTTGCTTACATAATGGGCATAGCAACCTGAGGTCATCATCATCAGGTTCTATATATCTAAATTTATGAACATTTATGTCTGATACACCAAGTCTAGGGGGACGGGATAGCTCAGTGGTCGGAGCACTCACTTTCCCCCAGCCAAGTTAAGCAGCGTCGAGCGTGGTTACCAGTTGGATGGGTGACCGTTTGCGTGCGCCTTGGCTTCAGTACAGTTCCCCCAGTTCACCCAGCTGTAAATGGGTACCTGCCCTCTTTAGGGTCAGGGAAGGTAAAGCAGCGAGGGAGAGGAGATGGGCGCCGCCCTCAATATGCTGGCCCTAGAGAAGTGAGGTCCCTGACGCCTCGCTCCCCTACAACCTTATAGGTTATGGGACTCCTTTACCTTTATCCTCCTTATACACCAAGTCTAAACTTAGACATAATTCTTTTCAAATGTATGTCCAGAGAGAGAGAGAGAGGAGAGAGAGAGAGAGAGAGAGAGAGAGAGAGAGAGAGAGAGAGAGAGAGAGAGAGAGAGAGAGAGAGAGAGATACAGAAATGACACAGAAAGACACACAGAGACAGATACAGAGAGAGACACACACAGAGATAGATAGACAGAGAACTACAGCACAATTAAATGAGAGAGTTGAAGACTGAGTGACGATGATTACAATAATTCATTAGAGTACATTTTCACTCAGTCATGATAACAGACTGTATTTAAATCCATTTATATACCAAATGCAAAAGACAGAGAAAGAGAGAGAGAGAGGGAGGGGAAGGGGGAGAGAAAGAAAGCCAGAGAGAGAGAGAGAAAAAGACAGAGAGAGTGGAGGGATGGAGGAAGGGAAACAGGTTAATCAGAACATTATTTATGGGGTGGGGGTGGGATGAAGTATTTGGCTGTACAGTACACTAACGAGTCAAGATAGGTGATAACTTTATCAATTATTCATAAAGAAAAATTCTGGCAGGTGAAGCACTACTAAAGATAAAGACAATAAAGCATTCAAAACAAACCACTAGTCAAAACTCCTAAACGCACAGTTATCAATTCTTTGCATCGTGTAGTAATTCTTCTTCTTCTTAGTCCTTATAGCTCCTAGAGGAGCATAGGGCCTCAACAGCATCCCTCCACCTTCTCCTGTCTCTGGCAAGGGTCTTGGCCTCTTCCCATGTCAGGCTGGAGTCTCTCAGCTCACTATGCAGGCTTCTCCTCCAAGTCTGTTTGGGGTGCCCCCTCTTCCTTTTCCCCTGCGGGTTCCACTCGAGCGCTTGTCTGGTGATGTTGCAAGGCTCCTTCCGTAGGGTGTGGCCGACCCAACGCCACTTTCGCCGCCTTACTTGGACATCCATAGGTTGTTGGTTCGCCCTCATCCACAGGTCGGTACTTGGCACTCTGTCGAACCATCTGAGATGAAGGATCTGCCGGAGACATCCGTTGATGAAGGTCTGGATCTTGGAGGAGCTGGTATTGATGACCAGCCAAGTTTCTGACCCGTAGAGAAGCACAGACTTCACGTTGGAGTTGAAGATCCTGAGCTTGGTGGTTGTGGAGATCGCATTTGTTCTTCATACGGGTTTCAAGATGGTGTAGTAATTAGCACACATTTATCAGACATCACTAAAGTCTGAATGTGGCTACCGTAATGTTGGGTAAAAACGATCATGTATGCAAAATATCACCCTTGGCGTACCTTGGAGTTATAGCTGATGGACACACACACAATTGAAATTTTTTTAAAATCATACATAGAAGACAGAAAAATCTAAAGTGAAGGAAAAATATTGTTACATCTGAAAACCAGACCATGCCAATGACTAATTCATTTTTTATACATGTACAGGTGAATTTCATATGAAATTCTTCATATACATCATCCATATGGGCTCCTCTGAAGTCGGAGTATGGCTGCCTATTTGGCGAGGTACTTGAAAATAGTCATACACGCAAACTTCCATCTGGTGTGCTTCCTATCTCACAGTGATTCCCAGGTGGGATGACAATGACAATGACAAAAATTTAATGTGTTAGGTTTTTCAACCCCTTCACAAACGGGTAGTTGGGGGAGGGGATCGAAATCGAAAGATACAACAACAAAATAGAACACTGTACAATATCAACAATTCTTCGCGAGCGGTAACCAGAACGTGGTATTGTTTATACATAATTGGACATGTGTGCAAATGTCACTGTAAAAGGTAGCGGATAACGGATATCGCAGTAGGATGGAGGAACTGTCACACACAGAGCGGCATTAGCGGTGTGGTTGTACTGCTGGCTGGTCACTGGGCGTGTCCGGAAGATTCCCAACTTTGGCTGCTTTCAGTATGGACTCGAAGCCCCTGTCCATTGTGTTTTCCAGTTTTTGTATATGTTCTATCAACATCTGGCAATCCTCGGGGGACACTGTGGTGCTGCTTCCGGATTCACTGATTGCATTGACACTTTCTGCAGATGTTTTGAATGGTTTCACTACCCCCCTGTTCTCCCTTACATCTTCCTCAGAGCTGTACTCTGTCAGTGTCACAGGCGCTGTTGTTGGTGCGTCACTGCAGACAGACATGACATCTTCATTTCCAATACTGTTGTCCGTGTCAGATTCGTCATGCCAGTCTCTTAGCGTCAATTCGTGCGGCTGCACTGTCACTGACACTGGGTCGACACCACACAAGCTTGACGGAGACGAGAGGGCTGGCCGTGTTGCACGTGCAGGTTGAACAGCACAGCGAGGAGTGCCAGTGGGCGTGTCACCAATGACTGTGTCCAAAGCAGTTTTATTTTCGGCATTATAAAATAAACTTGGGGGTGTCGGCAAAAACAAAAACAAATCTGAAGGGGAGACAGGATTTTCATGTTGCTTTTCCATCAATCTGACCTTATGTGTCTCCACCCTCCTTTTGTCCCTGGCAATTTGCGCTGCCCCTTTCCTGTGGTACACAACACTGTCACTGTGGCTGTGTGTCGCTTGATGTTGGTGGGCTGGTGACAGGCGCAACACAATAACGGTTTGATTGTCTCTGCCGTCGATTTTGAAGGAAGTTAATGCCATTTCCTGCAGAAAGGTGTTCAGAACCGTTTCTAAACAAGGAGGTAGCCCTGTTACTGGCATACTGGAGGCCTTTCTGGTAGAAAACACTAAATTTGTTTCACTCACTTTTGTAACCACGTCTTGCTGGTAGCCAAGCAAGGGACCCCCAGGTGGGATGAGTGAGTCAGAGTGCACGTTCTGGGTGACCCCCAGAGTGTAAAGCTGGGGAACGCAAAACAACAACAACATCCATATGGGCAGGGTGAAGAAAATACAGGATATCTCAGCCCAAACAAATGAGGACCCCTTTTTATCCATCTCACAGCATTGCAATGGGATAACAAGCATACATTTGGCCCATGCCAAAAGCGTTGTGAGTTGATGTTATAAGCAAAATGCCAAGGCCTACATCAACATTTTTTCTTTTATGTTCCTCAGCTAGAGCTCTGCGTTTCACCAAAGGTGAGATTTTTGCATAATTACGCAACCCTTTTCTGCCCATTATTAAGATAGCTGCAATCGGACTTCAGGCGTGTTGTTATGCTTGATTCATGTATTGTATTGTATTGTATGCCACTTTGTCACAGCAGATTTCTATGAGTGTGTGTGTGTGTGTGTGTGTGTGTGTGTGTGTGTGTGTGTGTGTGTGTGTGTGTGTGTGTGTGTGAGAGAGAGAGAGAGAGAGAGAGAGAGAGAGAGGAGAGAGGAGAGAAGAGAGAGAGAGAGAGAGAGAGAGAGAGAGAGAGAGAGAGAGAGAGAGAGAGAGAGAGAGAGAGAGAAAGAGAGAGAGACTGTCCTCAGCTGTGAAGCGCTGTGATGGTCAGGGCCTCCCTCCAGAAAATTCATAGCTCAGCAGTCTACTCACGTGATCTAGAAAACAACTTTGGGCCAGCTCCCCGACATCTCGTCTGTCTCCTCCTCCTCCTTCATTCTCCTCTTGGTCTGGACGACAGGGTTGAGAGAGGTCTGCATTGTCCACAGGTGTGAAGGGTTCTTCGGTAGAGTTCCCCATAGGTGTGAAGGGTTCTTCAGCAATGCTCCCCACAGGTGAGGAGGGTTCTTCAGTAGAGTTCACCACAGGTGAGGAGGGTTCTTCGGTAAAGTTCACCACAGGTGAGGAGGGTTCTTCGGTAGAGTTCACCACAGGTGAGGAGGGTTCTTCAGCACTGTTCCCCGCAGGTGATGAGGGTTCTTCGGTAGAGTTCCCCATAGGTGTGAAGGGTTCTTCAGCAATGCTCCCCACAGGTGATGAGGGTTCTTCAGTAGAGTTCCCCACAGGTGAGGAGGGTTCTTCAGCAGTGTCCCCCACAGGTGAAGATGCTGCTCCAGGGGTGTTCTGCGCAAGAACCCTTGAACGCTTGTGGAAAGTTTCCATGCGACCAGGGATCCAGACCCGAGGAGGTGTTGTCGACTTCCTGACCTGATGTGGGAGAGCTGTCTGGAGGTCAGCGATACGGTCATCTCCTCTTGGCTCCTTGTCTGAGTGATGGCAGGGATCTGCTACAACAAGGGAAGAGGCTTCCCTCGCCTCTACAGAGATCTCATCACCTCCAGGGCCTTCCATGAGATCCTGAACAATGTTCGGCACACACACACGCACGCACGCACGCACGCACGCACGCGCGCGCGCGCGCGCGTGTGCGCGCGCGCACACACACAGAGTTTTAGTTAGACACTTAAAAAAAAAATTTTTTGTTTTTTTCATTTGACAGAGAGCCAGTCTAATCCAATCCAATTCTGTTGCTTATAGCTCGCCAACCACAGAGGCCATATCAGGACTGTCATCTTGTCAACTTTTAAATCTCAGATTAAAACTGTGCAGCTATATACAGATTAAAACATGTTACAAAAACAACTCTACTGTCGTTCCTTGTCGCAACGCCCTGGCCAACCATAAGGGTCAGAGCACTTCAGTGGTTTGTCATGAATAATAATGCTTCAAAGTTATTAATTCATTTCTTTTTTTAAAAAAAAACCTTGACAAGAATACATACTGATATCAAAACACACAGCAAAATAGATATCAGACATGCTACATATCTTTCATAGCAAAAATCACAAAAAGCAATATAACTCACACATCTACAGGTTTCTTTTAAGCCCTTTTTCTGGAGCGGGGGGGGGGGGGGGGGGGTAGTGTCTTTTTTGTGCTTTTGTTTTTTTATGCTCCTGAGCTAGAGCTCTAAGGTTCACCAATGGTGGAATTTTTGCAGATGTGACTGTTTTTGCCCACCACTAAAGAAAGTGCATTCTGACTTTGAGGATGATGTCTAAACATAACACCAATGTGCATGTGTGGGGTTTTTTGGGTGTATTTTTTATAGTTTTGTCATCAGTTCTTACTAACATTAACATAGCCTACTCTCCTGAAAGGCGGAACAGGTTTTAACATGTGCATAAGTTGTTCTGCATGCATCCACATGTGGACCTCATTTTACGGTCTCATGCGAAGAATTTTGGGAGAGTGGAGTCAATACTGATGTTGACTCCAGGGGGAAAAATCCCATTGAACAGGTGCCTTGGTGGTAGCTTGTATCTGGGCCAACAGATCACAAGCACAACGTTCTGACCACTAGGCTAACTTCCCCCCCCCCCCCCCCCCACCCCAAACCATCCTTTTTTCCCCAAATCACATCAAAGTTTCATTCCATCACTCATCCAGCAAAAAAACTACCCCAGTGTGAAATGTGGCGTGACTTTGTTTAAAAGGTAACGGTAAAGGAGCCCCATAACCTATAAGGTCGTAGGGGAGCGAGGCGTCAGAGACCTCACTTCTCTAGGGCCAACATATTGAGGGCGCCGCCCATCTCCTCTCCCTTGCTGCTTTACCTTCCCTGACCCTAAAGAGGGCAGGTACCCATTTACAGCTGGGTGAACTGGGGAAACTGTACTGAAGCCAAGGCGCGCAAACGGTCACCCATCCAACTGGTAACCACGCTCGACGCTGCTTAACTTGGCTGGGGGAAAGCGAGTGCTCCGACCGCTGAGCTATCCCGTTTCCACTTTGTTTAGTGAATGCCTAACTGGATCGTTTATTCATCATTATGCTTCACTGTCACAGATCTGCCCCCCCCCCCCCCCCCCCCCCCCCCCCCCCCCCCCCCCCCCCCCCCCCCCCCCCCCCCCCCCCCTGTTGAAATAATGCAACTCCTGATGTTGATGCAAAGCAGAAATCACAAGTATAAGACCAAAAAAAAAAGAAAAAGAAATACTAACTGTAGGCATGACAATCCATGAAGTCAGTTGGGCCAGTGAAGACTAGAGCACATGGAGCAAGGTCATGTACTTATTACTGGGTGCAGTGGCTACCACTGAATGCCGAGATGCCAACCGATGAGAACTGTAGGTATGACACAGCACTGAACATTTGTGGTAGGGAGACACACTACCATATACACCAGTCTGCATGCCAGCCTTCAAGACAAGACAATCAAAACAAGGAGGATCCTGCATGCATGATACCTATAGCAAGCGCAGGTAAAAGATCTGTCCTTCTCTCTCTCACCTGATCTGTAGGTGTGTCAAGGTGCCGGGAGCCACACGCGGCGTTTGTGAAGATGGTCCAATCACAGCGTGTGCAAGAGACGGACAGCGGAGTGTTGCATGTCTTGCATACCCCAGTGAGGCCTGCAGGCAACACTCGGGACATGTCGTCATGGCTGAAACACACCGCATTACAGTAATGCCACCTCTTTCCATTTGTATTGTGGTGGTGTTGTTTTTTTCAAAGAGAAAGTGTAATGACAACAACAACAAAACAACAATAATAATGATAACAACAACAATAATAATATAAGGGATTTTCTAAAGTGCTGAATCTTGTAAAGCAAACAAAATCAAAGCGATCGCTTTCAAATCATTCGGGCACTTGTGACCATCCACAAATAAGATTAATAGATTAAAAAAAAAAAAGTACTTATTAAAAAATTTTTTTTCTTGGAGATCAGATTTTCAGATTTTTTCAAAAGATTTTAAGTTCACACACACACACACACACACACACACACACACACACACACACACACACACACACACACACACACACACATCATCTATGGCAAGGTGATGGAGATGGAGGACGTTGATTGAAGGAAGTGACAGATGTGAGCTATATCGATGGAAGAATATCCTAGGTAGGAAATAAATCAGTGTGTCTTTAGGCTAGATTTGAAAGTGTCCTATGAAAGATTTTGGCAAAAGATTACAATATTTACATTGATTAATAAAATATATTTTGTACATCCTTTGACAGTGAATGAATCCCCAAAGCAAATAGCCAATAAAAATGAGAGTTTCTCTCTTTAAGCAAAGTAGGATAAGAGGATTTGAAGTCAATGAGGAAAAACGTTTTGCATGGGTGTGTGTGCGCATGTGTGTTTGTGCGTGCGTGCATGGTGCATGTGTGTGTATCTGTGTGTGTGTGTGTATGGCAGTGTGTGTGTGCGCGCGCGTCTGTGTCTATGAGTATGTGTGCCTATGTATGTCTGCATGCATGCATGCATGCGTGTGTGTGGGTGCAACACTCACTATTTGAGGAGGAAACAAGCAATGTCTGTGTCCTCTGTGTCTGTGTGTGTGTACCAGTGTGTGCTGCGCGCACACGCGTGTCTGTGTCTATGAGTATGTGTGCCTATGTATGTCTGCATGCATGCATGCATGCGTGTGTGTGGGTGCAACACTCACTATCTGAGGAGGAAACAAGCGATGTCTGTGTCCTCTGTGTCTGTGTGTGTGTGTGTGTGTGTAGCAGTGTGTGTATGCGCGCGCGTCAGTGTCTCTGAGCATGTGTGCCTATGTATGTCTGCATGCATGCACGCATGTGTGTGGGTGCAACACTCACTATTTGAGGAGGAAACAAGCAATGTCTGTGTCCTCTGTGTGTGTGTGTGTGTGTGTAGCAGTGTGTGTGTGCGCGCGTCTGTGTCTATGAGTATGTGTGCCTATGTATGTCTGTATGCATGCACGTGTGTGGGTGCGACACTCACTATTTGAGGAGGAAACAAGCAATGTCTGTGTCCTCTGTGTGTGTGTGTGTGTGTGTGTGTGTGTGTGTGTGTGTGTGTGTGTGTGTGTAGCAGTGTGTGTGTGTGCGCGCGTGTGTGTGTGTCTATGAGTATGTGTGCCTATGTATGTCTGCATGCATGCACGTGTGTGGGTGCAACACTCACTATTTGAGGAGGAAACAAGCGATGTCTGTGTCCTCATGCAGTCCTTGCTGGGCTCCCAGCCGTTTCCAATGCAGGTAGGCTGGGGTGTGGACAGACAGTGACCTCAACTCCTGAACCCGTAACCCCTGACCTCTCTGACCTGAACCCGCAAATGTCAGGGGTCTTGGATCCAACACGTCATGTCCAGTCTTTGCACTATTCACCTGCTGTCCGTTCCTCCCTGCTTGTGTCTGGTCTAAAGGAATGTTGTGTTGCGCCATTTTTGAACAATCTGTCCTCCTCCATTTTTGGTCTGTTTCTCCATGATCTGTGTTCTTCCTCCTTTTCCCATCTGTTTCTGTGCCGTCTGTTTTATTCCTTTTTCTAGTAGTTTGTGGTCTATTATATGTTTCTTGGCTTTTCCGACCTGATTTCCCACGCACTGATTGAGAGTTTCTTCCCGATGATTTTCTGTGAATTATCTTCCTGCCTTTTCCTTTGTGGAATGCTTTGCTGCACTGTTCTTTCTAGTTCTTTCTGTTAGATTTCTCTCTTCTGTCAATTTTCCAGCGGATTTTGGAAATTCTTCCACAGTCCTTTCTTCATCTGTTTCTGCCTGAGAATCAGCTGCCTGTTCTTCATCTGTTTCAGATTCATCTGCCTCAAGTTTGCCTGTTTCTGCAGACAGAACAGTCATGTCAGCATGATACAGGCATATAATAATAATAATATGGAATTTATATAGCGCTGAATCTTATAAAAACAAACAAATCGAAGGGCTTGCACTCAAATCATTTACACGCATGCAACTCTCCTTAAACATAATGAACAACATATTTCAAATCCATGCACGCACACGCACGTACACACGCACACACACCACATCACAAACACACTTAGGAGGTGAAGGATGCTGTTGAAAATTAGGGACAGATATGAGGGGAAAGTCTCAGGTAGGTAATAAGTGTTTTGAGGCTGGATTTCAAGGTATCAAACGAAGGCTTTTGGCGAAATGAAAGAGGGAGGTCATTCCAGTTGGATGGACCAGAAACAGAGAAAGAGCGACAGCCAACAGTGATTTGTTTGAATCTGGGTGTTCGAAAGCACAAAGTATCTGCGGCTGAACGAAGGGAATGGGATGGAGTATACAGGTGAAGACAGTTACAGAGATAAGAGGGTGATATGATATGCCAAGCTCACCCTATCTCACTTTTGTTTTTTATCTTGGGCTCCCTGATGGGGGTCATTCTGGCACTACACTGACAGGCACAGCATCTTGGGCAGAAAACTGACACTGGTGCATGGATGCTACAGCCAAGTGGTTACGACCGTTTGACTTCAATCCCAGGGGTCCATGAAATCGTGTGTTTGAATCTCAGCAGCATGTAGTGAGTTAACCAGTTCACTGCCAGGAGCAATCTGATTTAAGGTTCTTTCCAGGCCTGTGGTTTTTACAGTTTTAGGGGTAATAATAATATATATTTTTTTTTTTATAAAGTCGACCTATGAGATCGTAAAAATCGTAAGAATGACCAACAGGATGACTATGGTAGGCAGTTTAAGGCCAATACTGGAAAAATAAGAAACAGGTGATAAGACTTATCACAACGAAAAGATCAGCCTCAAACTACTTTCATCTGCTTTGAATTTTCATTTATGCAATTTAAAAAAAAATGTTTCCAACAGAATCTGCAAATCATCTTGTCACATCATGAATGCCATGTTGTACATCACAGGTCAGCAGTTACCCGCAAACACACCTCTGCCTTGATGGATGACACTGTAGCTGAGTGGTTAAGACCTCTGGACTTCAACCCCGTGGGTCCATGACATCATGGGTTTGAATCTCAGGCTGCATCTGGTGAATTAAGGGTCGGGATTTTTATGATCTTCCAGGTCAACTTCAAGTGCAGACCTGCCAGCACCTTAATTCCCTTCATGTATATATACATTTTCAGCAGACCAAATATGCACATTAAAGATTCCGCAATTCATGTAAACGTTCAATGGATTACAGAAACACAAAACGTACCCAGCATACATTGCCGAGTCAGAATGCGGCTACCTTCATGGTGGGAAAAATTGGTCGCACACACAAATTGTCACCATTGATAAACCTAAGCGCTCTAGCGAGGAACAAAAAACAAAAACAAAACAAAAAACCTCTGCCAATTTCTCATCCTCCTCGGCCAATTTCTCATCCTTCCCCTGCCAATTTCTCATCCTCCTCTGCCAATTTCTCATCCTTCCTCTGCCAATTTCTCATCCTTCCTCTGCCAATTTCTCATCCTCCTTTGCCAATTTCCAGCTGCACAGTCTTTCCCAGAATTTTGCACAATATAAGCACCGCATGCTTAGGATACAACTACTGTAACAAAGCGCTCAGCGCCTGGGCTTTATCACAGTTCTTGATTAAACCATTGACGCTGGGGGCAACAGCAAGGTGAGAGACTGTATGACCAGTGGCTTTCCCACTCATGGAATTCCACTTTACAGCTTAGTCTTTAGTGATCGACTATGACTCTCTGACTAGGAGGCTTGACTCGCACAGTCCTTGCATGCTGCAGCCCTGGGGGCTGGTTGGCCTTTGGAGAGCATCTCCAACGCTGACTGTCCTCATGCCCACTTGGCCGAGAGAGTGGGGATGTGCTGTGGGCAAGGCATCTCCACTATAATCAAATTTCTGCCCAGTTTCCAAAACAGCAGCTGCCTCCTCTGTTTTGGAGGTCATCGTCGGACACGACGGACAAACATACAACAAAGCACTATTTTAGCGCTTCCTTGTATCTATTATCTCTTATTTTGATATGTTTAACCACTAGACTGCCTTACCCCGGAAATTTTCCGGGGCTAAACGTGCACCCTATACGCCTACAACCCGTAAAATTTCCGGGGTGTCGAACCGAAGTAAACAAGCCTGCTTCCTTGACTACAGTTAAAGGGAAAGAACTCCAAACTTAATGAAGGTCACTCTCCTGTTGCTTGGCAACATTCAGCTGCAAAAACCGTAGCAAAAACGATCGTTTTTTAGCTCGTATTTTGTGTTTTTATGCATGACTGTTTTGGAAGTTCGTGTTCAAAATGGCTGACACTTCTTGTTGAAGGCATAAATAACTTTACACAGCTGTAAAATTGGCAAATAAAACTGTAGATTTACCTAACAGTGATGAAAACGATCGTGTATGATTCAGCTGATCATGCATTTAAAAAAAAAAGAATGAGATTTGGCCTAGACTTATGTTTGACGTTATTGAGATCGGGAGTACTCAGAATGACAGTGGTGATAAAGAAATCATATTTTTGGTCAATTTTTTACATTTTAAATATATTTTTGCAGTGAAATAGCATGCTAACTAATTTGAGCTTGCCTCGAAGTAATCTACAATATATATACTGTCATTAGGCAGACTATCAGGAATATTCATATGGTAGTTTCTGAATAAGAGGGATATGAACATAGCAGTGGTACATAAGAATTTTATTCCCCGGCATATAGGGTGCACTTGCACTGGGCAGTTAAGAGGTTAAACATATTTTCATCTTAATGTTCAACTGCTATTTTTATATTGTTTGATTCTTTTTAGCTTGTTTGTGTGTGTGTGTGTGTGCGTGCGCGCAAGCATGCGTGTTTGTGTGCGTGTGTATGTATCTATGTGTTTGTGTGCATGCATGCGTGTTTGGGTACATGCGTGAGTGCATGTGTGTGTGCACTATCGCACGCACGTGTGTGTATGTATGATTGCGTGCGAGTGTGTGTGTGTTTAACAAATGTTACCTTTTATCACGTTTTGTTCAAATTTATATATGTCAATATACTATTAGCTGTTTAAATATGTTTTTAATCACTGTAAAACATATTTCCTTTAATAGAGTTGTGTGTGAATGAGTGTGTGTGTGCGCCTGTCTGCGAGTGTAAGTGTGTGTTTAAGAAATGTTTTATCACGCGCATTCATTTCTATATATGTCTGTATTCTATTACTTTCTTAGATATGTTTTTAATCACTGCAAAACATATTTCCTTTAAACAGAGGACAGTAAAAGAATGGAATTGAAATTATCCTTTTTTTTTTTACGAATCAAAAGCTACAGGTACCAAACCTTTTTCAGTGGATGCAGCAGGAACATCACAGCTGGCAAGAATTTTTTGTGATCGTCTGCCTCTAATTTTCTCAGCAGCGCAAGGTTTCTTCAAATGGGGTTTCTGTAGATACAAAAATTAACACCCAGTCAAAAACACTATAAACACAAATAAAAGCTTTCAAATTACACCGGGGCGTATAGGAAAAATATACAGTACAGCTTACAGGATTCTGCTACTTTGTGTGTTCTTTTTCAAGATTTTTTCCCCCCTTCTTCTTTATCTTGACACATATTTGATATTATTTGCAATTTGAAAGAAATCTGATGAATGGGACAGATTTTTTTGTATTTGATGACATCACGCTTTATTGAGATCACCCGAATTTCTCGATCTTTGGATAATAAGGAATTAATAATAATAATAATAATGTATGGAATTTATATAGCGCTGAATTTTGTAAAGCAACAAATCAAAGCGCTTCAATGACATGAATATAAAAATTATTTATTTAATTTATATACGAGGGTAAATGAATAATGAATTAGTCTTTTTTTTTTACAATCAAGTCCTTTTTGCGGTTTTGTAAATTTTGTCATCTGATTGCACCAGGCACACAATGCTACCTTTCAAAAAGTCAACAGGATTAACGTGTGCCAAATGTTCTGCAATGTGTTCGCACATGGGCTCGGTTTATAGTTCATCGAAAGAATTTCATTCAGTTCAAATTTGGTCCCAAACTGGGAAGAAAGAACAAGGCTGGGAATTGAACCCAGAACCTCACGGTTTACTTGTTGGCAGGCAAATGTCTTAACCGTCCTCCCACCTTCCTTCCTAATTCACATACGACCAGGGGGCCAGGGTGGCTTAGTGGTTAGAGTCTTGTGTGCTTGTGATCTGACGGCCTGAATTTGAGCTACCACCGAGGCACTCGTCTGAGGGTTTGATAACAACAATAACAACAATTACAATAATATAATTGTAAAAAAATGAATATCTCTCAATAATAATAATAATAATAACAACAACAATAATAATGATGATGATGACAACAAGAATAATAACAATAATAATGATATGATGATGATATCAGATATAAAAACAATAACAACAACAATAATAATGATAATGATGGCACCACCACCACCAAAAATAATGATAACAATAATAATAATAACATAACAATAATAATGGTATTACTGTAATATTACTTCCACCACTACTAATAGAAGTAATACTACATGGAATTTATATATAGTACTACTATCTTGTGAGAACTACTACCACCAATGAAAATGATGATGAAAATAGTGATAATAAATAATAATAATAATAATAATGATATATAACAACAATAAAAATAATAATAATGATGAAAATAATACTATTGATATTACTACTAACAGCAACAACAATAATAGAATACTATTAATAGTATTATTAGTTACTAGTGATGATAACAGATATAATTCATAGGAAGGTAAAGGTAAAGGAGTCCCATAACCTATAAGGTCGTAGGGGAAGCGAGGCGTCAGAGACCTCACTTCTCTAGGGCCAGCATATTGAGGGCGGCGCCCATCTCCTCTCTCTCGCTGCTTTACCTTCCCTGACCCTAAAGAGGGCAGGTACCCATTTACAGCTGGGTGAACTGGGGGAACTGTACTGAAGCCAAGGCGTGGCGCAAACGAAACGGTCACCCATCCAACTGGTAACCACGCTCGACGATGCTTAACTTGGCTGGGGGAAAGCGAGTGCTCCGACCACTGAGCTATCCTGTCCCCTATTCATAAAGCGCTGTATATGCCTGGTTGTCACTTATGCATCATACCCTGCAGTTCTGGAGAAGTTCGGCAAAGTCAAAAACGGTGGGCACGGCTCCGTCCCGGAGACGCGTCGTCTGACCAGTTCTGTCAAAACATTCGGCTGTGAAATGCACGGAGCATATTCTGGCGCTTTGGCTGGGCTGCCAAGCTTTGCCATCTGGTCCCACTCTTTTTGTGTTGGTGATCCACCTGTGCAGGATTTTAGGCTGGTTGAAGGGAAATCTGAGACAAACAAGACAACAGTACTAAGTAAAAAAAGAAGTGGTAAAAATTTTTTGGACTGGTAATTTACGTAATGCTAACAGAAAAAGTCTTGCTCAGGCTGCTAATTCTGCTCTTTGCATGCATTTCAAACATCAATTTTTGCTTAATCCAACTCGCTCTGTTAGCGAGTGAGTTAGTCAATTGATGGAAATAAGGAAAGTTCTGACTTCAAACTGAGAAGCTGAGGTCTCTGACATCTTGCTCCACAATGACCGCATGGGTTACACTTACAGTGAACACTTTTTTTTTTTCTTTCTCCTCAGTGACTTAGTCACTATCTGGAAAAAATGGATCGCTTATACCAGTTATAGGGGCTCACAAGGCAGGTAACACTGTCAAAACAATATAGAAGCTTTTCTATTAATGGGAAATGTCCAGTATGATTTTCCAAATTCAAACAAAATGCTGCAAAAATCTTAATTACTTAAATGTAAAGTTAGTAAAGTATATGAAATTCGCAAGCACACACACTCAGACACTTCTCCCTATTTGTCTTTCTTTGTTTAATAGCACTAATAGTGTTACTAAAACTATAGTAAAAGATGTTGAATTGATAAACGAATGAACCAACCTGCTCACCCACCATACCACTTACCAGATCCTAACCTCCTCCTGGGGGCTTCACAGGCCCTCTCGTGCACACACACACACAAACTCATGCTTGAGCACCCACACAAAGAAAGAGGAACACACACACACACACACATAGACACAGACATACTTGAAGTTGAAAAGAGAAGCAAACCAAAAACCCCGACTATATACTTACTTGTGAAAAGTGACCCCATTTTCCATTCTCAGAGCAGCAGAACTCCTGTGGGAGCATCCAAAGGCACAACAATATACCATATTGCTACCAGGCAACACGTGGTGTCAGTCCCACTGTTACAGTGTCAGGCACATGAGTAAAATGGCAGAATTCTTGACTTTAGGGCTGGACCCCTTCAGGATGCAATGGTTACATACACCACCCTCCAGCTTTAACTTCCTGGTCAAGTGCTATTGAGAACAATTTTTGTTTTCCTCAGTTTCACAGATTTTTTTGGTTAAAGTCTTAGTTAAAAATGTACTGTGTACTTGTTTTGGGGATTGAGGACATACAGCAATACAAAAGCTGAGGTAGTCATGAGAAAATTGGAAATGATCATCAAAATATAAAAATGTGGATTGCCTGTGTTCCAACAGTGCTGACCCCCAGGCATACCCCCCCAAAAAAAGGAGTTAGGGAACTTGCATACAACAAAGGACTGAAGGAGATAAATGCTTGCCAATTTTTACTTTAAAAAAAAATCAAGCCTACCAAATTTGTGCACATGAATTCATGAGTATGAGTCAGGGGCCCATCTTTCATAAAAAGTGTTTTATTTCTGTGGATAAATTAGTATGTTCGGTATGAATGCAATGGTGATAAAAGGAAAAAAGAAGGCAAAGTGGCAAAATCTAAAGCTGGTGTAGACCTTCCTCCGGTAGCCTAATATCAACTGCCATGGCTCAGGAGCCAAGTCAGTGGATGGGGCTTGTTGCAGCTAGAGGAGCGCTGGATGGAATTACTATTAGTCAATACCAAACTTTGAACTTCAACTAGAGATTGCATAATAAGAACTTTTTATTTCGATTTTTCAGATAAGTTGATAAAATGACAGTCAAACTGAAACATACCAATGGAAAGTAATCATTTTCTGGCGGTTCTCCAAGATGTTCTGAATCATTTTTGCAAATTTTTGATAGCTATAGCCTACGCTAAGTCATGTTGTCTGATGTTGTGTCCACAGATCGTACAGAGTGATGTCCCTTCTCTGGAAAAAAAATGCTACAGACTACAAGCACGTATTTGTCCCAATGTGCTCCAAATTAAACACACGTACCTGTGCCCAATGGTTTTTTTTTATTTATTTAAAATTTGACAAGATATTATTTAAAATAAAAATTAATAAAAGCACGAGAAACAATGGGTCTCTTACAGGACTTGTAGAAAAAATATTGATACTCAATTTATTTCTGGATGTTAGCTTTTTTCTTCTTCTTAACATTACTCCGTCATTAGGCCTGGTTTTGTGCACATGTTAAATTCTCCTCTCTCTTTTGTAGTAGAGAAGGCCAGTTGTGGTTGTTGGTATAGATGACAGCAAAACACGCAGCATAATATATGCATGCTAATAATAGTCTAAAATAAAGATCGCTGAGTGCTAGGAGAGTATAATCCACCTAGCCAAAATCCAGACAAAATGAAGCCCTGAAACTCTTTCGTGCCGAAGACTTTGTCCTGCTGCTTTGTTTTGGCCCAGTCTGCTGGGTTTCAGTGTTGGGAGTCGTTAGGCCGTAATACAAGGGAGGTTAGAGCTGAATTGTAGATAACAGGTTTCAGAGGCTGAACCTGCCAGCCAAACGTTCACGTCTGGGACTGATTGAACTTCCTTGTTGCATAGTAACTGTGTGTTGTCTTCGCTCTTTGTTTGGAAGTAGTGACCAAGGTGTGGTCACTCATGCAGCTGTTGGGACGCTGTTGTCTTGCTCTTGATGGAGGTTGTGGCTGGGTTAGGTGTGGTTACACAGGAGGATTAACCAATTTATGCCCAGAATTTATTTTTTCAAGAAAACATGTCTCAAAATGTTCGTTTTTATGGCTTATTAAGATATCTAACACTCATTTTGACAAAAAGTTTAGTAAAATTTTGATTTTGAGCATAAAATATTAGCATCCCTTTTTAGGGCACAAGTGGATAGGTGTTTTGGTGTTTTTTTTAACAGCATCACACAATAAACACAGGAACTTGTTTCTTTCCAGATCTTATATTGTTTCAAAATGAACACCACATACAAAATTAGTTTTTAGAATTCAAATGCGAATAAGTTTTTCTCTTTCCCCATGCACCTTAGACTTTTCCAGTGACCTTAATTACCCACCTGTTCATCTAAAAACAAAAACCTGAACAACAGGAAAGGGACAGCAGGCTTATGTGGGTTAAGGACTGAAGCTTCAAGGGCATTTACAAAATACAAGCAGGCATGCAGGATTGAAATGGATTCTTCTCTTGATATCTTCCCACATCAAGGAGTTGTGTGTTTATTTTTCAACTTACAAAACCTTTTGAAGCAAGACAAATTTTGTCATACTGTTTTTCAGTTTTATTTTGTACCCAAACTTCTGCACCAAAAGGAGCAATAGGCTAAATTATTGCTAAAGAAATAATTAGATATATCGAAGCTGTTCTTTTAAAGAATACACAGTTTTCAGTGTATACGTGTTTCACCACATACACTTTTGTTCAAGATTTCATTCCATACAGTTTTATGTGCTCTAGTATTTTCATCTAAGAAATCCAATTTTAAACGTCAGGAGCTTTACTTGAAAGGTCAGATCACATTAATAATAATAATAATAATAATAGTAATAATAATAATAATAATAATAATAATAAATGGAATTTATATAGCGCCGAATCTTGTAAAACAAACAAATCGAAGCCTTGCACTCAAATCATTTATGCGCATGCAACTTTCCTCAAATATAATAACTGTCATTAACTGTCTCCATGGTCACTGTCACCAGGAACTCCAGGCAATGCCACTAGGGTTTGCCATAGTTCTCTGTCTTGTCTGAGTTATACGAACTCCTGTTGTCCTCCCAGACCATTGATCTCAGTGATGTTGGCAATGTAGGATGTTGGTAGTCTGCCCCTTTTCCTCCCCCCCCCCCCCCCCCTCAATTAACCTTACCTTCTAAAACTGTCGTCATTAGATTTGTATGTGTGTTTCTTTTTGCATGACCAAAATATCTCAGTCTACTGTTATAAACTTCAGCCAACATTATGTCTTTGCACTGACGGTTTATCAAGAATGCTTTTATTTTGTTCTCCTGTTTGACTATTGAAGGAAAGGCATATATTGATATGGAAAGGCCTACAGATTAAAACATTAGAAAAAAATCTAAATTCTATCATTTCCACGATGATGAACAAGAACTCGTTTTCTTCTTCTTTTCTTACATCTTGTCCCCGTGTGAAGTAGTTTTACTCTTCCCAAAGGTGAAACAGGTTTTTAATATGTGTGCAAGATGATAATAGGTGCTTCCGAGAGAGAGAGAGAGAGAGAGAGAGAGAGAGAGAGAGAGAGAGAGAGAGAGAGAGAGAGAGAGAGAGATTTCAATAGTATATTAATTAACGATTAAGTCAGCATGGGATTCCAGCCATTGCAGAAGTTTGGCTTCATTCCTTTTTCTTCTCTTCTCAGCCAGAGTGTTGAAGGTGTACAGGAAGGGATTGATGGCCGAGTTTAAAGGCAGAACAAAGATGGCCAGCATCACGTTGATTTCTCCAGGGACTGCTGTACCAGTCAGTGCCAACAGTCCACACAGGCCAATGGGGAACCAGCACATGAAATCTGTGACTGCAATGGTGATCAACCGCCGCGCTATAGTCATGTCCTGCGATACTTTAGTGGAATCTGCTTTCATAGTGTTGGCTTGTATCGTCCAGTAGATGAGGGCTTGACCCCCAGAGACACAGAGGAACACAATGAAATTAAGGACAATCAAAACGCTGAAGGAATAATATCTGCCTTTGAACTCTTGTCTTGTCACTGGCAGGGGAATGCAAATACCTGTCTGGCTGTAGAACTCCCAGTGGGACGTCACTGGAAGCAATGGCAGTACTGCTAAAATGCAGCCAGCCAACCAAGTCATCAAGCAAGCCATCCCTGCTGATGTTCGGTCGAATCTCACGGTGCTAAAAGGAAAGCGAAGGACAATGAAACGGTCCAGTGTGATTAACCAGATCATGAAAGCCGACACCTCACTTGAGAGCAGCGACAGAAAACCAGCCATTTTACAGGTGACGCTGTTCTTCCAGATATTGTCATTGTACAGATATCGTCCACGGAACTGTTCATCCGCCACACCAATGATGGCGATGTAGACCCCCATCAGAAAGTCAGCCATGGTGAGGTTGGTGACGAACACGCCGAAGCCACTGGAGATGCCAAACGTTTAGCAAACAAGCGTGCACAGCAACAGAAGGCATTACCAGTCAGTGACAGACAGGCAGCCAGCCACAGAAACCCGCGGTATGTCCAGGACTGTAACAAATCTTCACAGGAAGAAATTTCATCTCTGGGGGCAATACAGTTAGAATCATCAAAATGATGGGGCAGTATTTTAGAGCAGCAAAATTTATAGTTTTGAGTGGAAACGTAGCGGAGCTTGAATAGTGTTTGAAATACATTGGGTGGAAACGATTCAATCGGGCTGTTGTCCATATAGAGTTCTGTTAACAGTGAGTTGAACTGGAACCCAGCAGCACTGATGGTGTGGAGGGAGGTGGATGTCACATTCAGCTTCTGCAGGTGAGGAAACAGTGACAGTGCTGCTGCGGTGTCCAACACTGACAGCGTGGTGTGGGAGAGTCCAGTGACCTGAGGGCGCTGTGCTGGAGACCAGCAGGGGAGCCAGTGTGCAGGGAGGTCAGAGGGTTGTTGGACAGGGACAGCGACTGGAGATTTTCCAACCCAAGAAAAGACGTCATGTTGACGTGCTGCAGCATGTTACTACCCAGATCAAGAAGCTTCAAATTCAGCAGCTGCACCTTGGGTAAGAAATGGATAGAACAGTGCACCAGGGCCACACCAATGAGCATAAGATTAGTGCTCACATCAGACAGTGTCATACCAGAACCTGTGGCATCCAAGTAGCGGAGCTGAGAAGAGAGAGCCACAAAGAAAGGCTGTGGACACCGGAACATGTGACCTTGACATAGGCAGCTGATTGGACATGTTACATTGCATGACAATTCATCATCACTCATTGGGCAATGAGGCCAGCCGTCACAAATGTTCTGACTGTGAACACATATTTGTGAAAGTCTGCATCGAAAAAATCCTGAACATGTTATTTCTCCACAGCCGTCTTCATCCTGGTGATCAATACAGTCATACATGGAGTTACAGCGTGTGTAGACAGGCAGACAGTCATTGAAGTCACCAGGACAACGGTAATGGCTGTCTGGACAGGGCTCACTGGAATTCATGGGGAAAGAGAGGAAACGAATCATGCCATCGAACTCCACAAGAGCTGGGGGAGGAACAGGCATGCTGGGAGCAAGGCGTTTGACTTGAAAGTGATGACAATGGCTTTCATCGACCGGTCCTGACAGTGGACCCGAGCATCACAGACTTGGCGGAAGGACAAGCACTGACCATCATGGCATCTGAAGGCGCTGACACAGGGCGGGTGTTGACAGAAAGTTTCATCGCTTTTGTCTGGACAGTCAGGGATGAAATCACACACCAAAGTGTAGGACAAACTAGTCAGCTCATCATGACAGGCAAAGGTGGGAACTACAGAGCTGTGGTGGTGCGATGGATCAGACGCCTGGTTGTTTGGTAACTGATCAGACAAAGCACAAGGAGAGATGGGCCACTGGCCACATATCTGGTAACGGTTAGAACCACACAGGAAAAACGTGTGTGTGACATGACCCCCAGGACACTGTGTCATCATCCACTGCTGGGTTGTGGAAACAGGAAATATACTTTTTACAGGGACTGCTTGTGAATAGTGAGGGGTTTCTCCAGTCTTGTTTTCTTGGAATTCACAAAATGCACCTGGAGGAGTCTGCTTGTTTATCAATGCACAAGCTAATGGATGTATCCCGAAGGAAAACAAAAAGCAAAACCTGAATGCTACAATAAAAAGAAAGTATTTGTAAGAATGGTGAAGAACTGTCCTGTCCTCATGGTAGATACTCATTGCGTACATATTTGGAAGTGATGAGTCACCTATGGACAAACCTGTGGCAATCTGTCTCAGCCTGTTGCTGTGTAGGTGAGTTCTGTTTCGCAGTGTATTGCCTAAGTCATAAACACACTTTGGTAAGCTCAACTGCCCTCCTTTGGAATTACAGTAGTCATTGGTCCATTTGTTGATGTCATTTTTATCACTGACGAATCCAAGAAGCGAACCCACAATTGTGTAACAGCGGTCACACAAAGCAATCTTTCCATCACACCCAGGACTGCTGTAGGGACAGTCTCCTGTTTCATCCCGTCCATCTTCACACTCTGCCTTCAGGTTACAGGCCAGGTGGTGGTGGAAGCTGGCGTAATGCTCCACAGAGCAGTTCCACAGACCACGGGCCAGCTTCACGGGTACTCGGTTCTTGGGAAAGAAGGAAAAGAACAACTTGAAGCACGCGGTATTGATGCAGTCCGAGCTCTTCACTCGAAGAAAGAGGTGTGTGGTGTGCACCAGTGAGCGAAGTCAGAGGCAGCATCCCAACGTCTGTACCACAATGCATCAACCTCGTCAGAGGTGGGTCCCGTGTAAGACAGGATGAGGTCTACGTGAGAGAATGTGAGTTCTTTGACACTGACCATGACGGCATGCTGTGCGGGCACAGGTAAGGTTTTGTTCATTTCAGCTGCTTGCAGTTGGTCGAGGCTGATATTGGGTCTCATGCTGATATAGCCAGATGATGGGGAAGTCATCACACGATTCCAGTATTCTGTACACATCACAAATGTAAGACACCATGAAAGTTTTGGGGGAGGCACAGCTGTCAGTTTCTCCCACTTTCGGCTACTCTCAGCTGCTATCCATTCCATCTCAGCTGGTGCTAATTATAGCAGAAACTGACCACACTTGGACTAAAAGAAAGGGGCTGATTTTAGCACTTGGGCCCTGGACCCTTGACTTATGCTGGATTTGCTCCTTGTGGGGGAAGGAAGGGGGGGGGGGGGGTGCATGGACATTGTGTGGCCCTGCTTGCTACACTAGCTCTACTGTCACGTTATCTGCTCCTGGTGATTTGTGTTTCTTCAGTGTGTGTGTACCTGGCTTTTCCTACTTCCTCCCAGAGGTTCATGCATCCCCATGTTCCTAACAACACCAACACACACACACACACACACACACACACACACACACACACACACACACACACACACACACACACACACACACACACACACACACACACACACACACACACACACACACACACACACACACACACACACACACACACACACACACACACACACACACACACAACAGAGTTACGGCTATGAAACAAACTGGACATTCTGTATTGAGCGTGAAACACCCGGGCTGACCCAACCAGGCCCAATCAATCCAGACCAACCGACTGATCCCAAAAGATCACAATCTGAACCGGACAGACCTGGATTTGACTGGCACTGGCCACGCCCACTTAACACTACCCCCCCCCCCCCCCCCCCCATTCCAGTCTACATGATGATTTATGATGGATTATAATTATCTACTTCTGTCAGTTCAACCTACTGTAGTATCAATGTGATGGTTATATATACAGACATGAACAGAAAAAAAAAGAAAAGGATGGTGCCACTGCTCTTGTGGCGACGTGCTTCCACCCCCTCCCCCCCCCTCCCCCCCCTCCCCCCCCCCCCCCCCCCCCCGGGAGAGCAGCCTGAATTTCATGAAGAGATCTCTGCAGTGTGAATCCAATCCAATCCAATCCAATCCAAAACAATAATTTAATAATAATAATAATAATAATAATAATATATGGAATTTATATAGCGCTGAATCTTGTAAAAAACAAACAAATCGAAGCGCTTGCACTCAAATCATTTACAGGGATGCAACTCTCCTTAAACATAATGAATCACATATTTCAAGATTTCAAATCCATGCACGCACACACACGCACGCACGCACGCACGCACGCACGCACGCACGCACGCACACACACACACACACACACACACTCGGAGCAACACTTAGAAGGTGAAAAATGCTGTTGAAAATTAGGGACAGATATGTGGGGGGAAAGTCTCAGGTAGGAAATCAGTGTGTTTTGAGGCTGGATTTGAAGGTATCAAGTGAAGGCTTTTGGCGAAGTGAAAGAGGGAGGTCATTCCAGGTGGATGAACCAGAAACAGAGAAGGAGCAACGGCCAGCAGTGGTTTGTTTGAATCTGGGTGTTCGAAAGTACAAAGTATCTGCGGCTGATTTACAATGGTTGGGACTCTTAATATAATCAAACCCAACTGCCCCCATCCCCCCCCTCTCCCTAAAATCAACTCATTAGTCAAAAAAAAACTGCTGGATGGTTAAGACAGTCCCTGGAACTCTTCACACAATCAACAAAAGAAAACACTCTGTCAGTAGATGGATGCCCTGCTGGCCAAGTGGTCAGGACCGTTCGACTTCAATCCCTGGATCCTTGAAGTCGTAGGTTCAAATCTTGGCAGCTGCACCTGGTGATTGAAAGGTGTGGATTTTTTTAATGATCTCTCGGGTCAACTTTCATCAATGTGTTGATCTGCCAGTGCGTCTATTGCTTCCCTTCATACCCCCCCCCTCTCTCTCTCTCTCTCTCTCTCTCTCTCTCTCCTCTCTCTCTCTCTCTCTCTCTCTTCTCTCTCTCTCTCTCTCACTCTTTCTCTCTCTCTCTCTCTCTCTCTCTCTCTCTCTCTCTCTCTCTCTCTCTCTCTCTCTCTCTCTCTGTGCATATGCATCAAATACAGAAGATCAAGTATGTATGCTAGAGATCCTGTGATTCATGCCCAGTGTTCGGTGGAATACGTAAAATATGACATTCTGTTAGTCCCCCAACACGGAAAGTTTTGCTTGGATTTAAACATAACCACAACAACATCAGTCTGTCAGTCACCCTTGCCACCTGACCTCAATTCGGCCAATCACTTTCCGCCGTCTCTTAGACAAATTTTTGTCCAAGACCCATCTTCCTGGAAATGACTTAGTAAAACAGTGGGTGCACCCGAATTCTGGCAGCTTCTGGCGATGAATTATTTATCCAGCCAGTAGCGGTAAAAAAAAAAATCTCAGTATTCATGGACACCGATAACAGCTGACTTTGGTCTTACACATTGGGGAATGTTAAACGCTGAAGCCAGGTTCCCACACCTCACCCTGAGACTGACATTCTTCTTCTTCTTCTTCTTCTTCTTCTCTTCTTCTTCTTCTTCTTCTCCTTCTTCTTTCCTTCTTCTTCTTCTTCTCCTTCTCTCCTTCTTCTTCTCCTTCTTCTCCTCTCTCTTCTTCTCCTTCTTCTTCTTCCTTCTTCTTCTTCTTCTCTTCTTCTTCTTCTTCTTCTTCTTCTTCTTCTTCTTCTCCTCCTCCTCCTCTCTCCTATCTCCTCCTCCCTCCTCCTCCTCCTCTTCTTCTTCTTCTTCTTCTTCTTCTTCTTCTTCTTCTTCTTCTCCTCCTCCTCTCCTCCTCCTCCTCCTCCTTCTTCTTCTTCTTCTTCTTCTTCTTCTTCTTCTCTTCTTCTTCTTCTTCTTCTTCTTCTCTTCTTCTCCTCCTCCTCTCCTCCTCCTCCTCCTCCTCTTCCTCCTTCCTCCTCCTTCTTCTTCTTCTTCTCTTCTTCTTCTTCTTCTTCTTCTTCTTCTTCTCCTCCTCCTCCTCCTCCTCCTCCTCCTCCTCTCCTTCTTCTTCATCCTCCTTCTCTCTCTCCTTCTTCTCTTCTCTCTCTTCTCTCTCCTCCTCCTCCTCCCTCCTCCTACCTCCTTCCTTCTTCTTCTTCTTCTTCTTCTTCTTCTTCTTCTTCTTCTCTCTTCTTTCCTCCTCCTCCTCCTCCTTCACTGAACAGCTCAGATAACAACTCATTTTGTCTGTCACAGGAGCGAGCATGCACCACGCTGCCAATAAGCTCCTGACAAGTCAGGCCCAAACAGCATCCGACTTCGGCACAAGGAGAACTGTTATTTTTTTCGAGTCTTTTCTGGAAAAAAAACAACAGGCAGGAGAATGGACCATGAAGGCAGAACATAGACAAGAAGAAGGTGACAGAGAGAAAAGGAACAAGGCAGAAGAAAGGGAATTATAGAAAAGGGGAAATTCCTAGCACAGAGTTTCCAGAAGGTGGGGATGCTATTTATACTGACAGGTCCCCCGGCATCCCCACGGAGGACCTGAGAGTGACCAACTCGGACTGTCCGACCGACCCAGGGCTGATCAGCTGGCCAGGCCAGACAGGAACAACCGAGCTGACCAATGGACGCTGAGGTAGGCTACGTAACAGACCGGTCATTACAAGAAATAGATTCATCAATTCTTCCAGCTGCAATAGTTCCTTCCCTTAGGAGCATTTCTGAAAGAAATGACATACACTGACGGCATATATTCTACAGCATGGATAACGTTGCACGTGCAACTTCACAAACGATGAAAATCAAAACAACAAGGCTGCCATTTTCCTTAGCAAAAAGATGACATGACGTTTTCAGTCAATTCTTCTTCTTTCATCTGCCGCTGGTGCCTTTCGGCGTCGCGGGGAGACACAGACGTCTGTCTGCAGCAAGGCGGGAGGCTTGATGTAGTGACAGGTCATGGGCTCGCTCCATCGTCTCCTTGGTCTACCTCTGGCTTTCCAGCCATTTCATCGTTTTCAGTCAATAAAAATTTAAAAAAGCAAACAAACCGCAGAGTATAATGCAAAGAAATTACGGTCTCATTGAAATCAGGACTAGTCCCAGAAACAATATCACCTCACTGGACATCACATTGCACCACCAAAATGCTAGAAACGACCACATTGGGGAGATACAACAGCACACAACACATCAGCTGACAGCCATTGCGGCCTTGACCCTATCCAGTTTTTCATTATCCCCCCCCCACCCCCCACCTTCTATCATGAAAACTCCACGAGGGAATTTAACAAAATGCTCTTTGCTTCAAAGTAGACTAAGTGAATTGAAAGTGTTAATACTATTGGATGGTGTAAAGCAACTATGATATTAATTGTTTCATTTCTCATTAATACTTAAAATAATTTTCGTAACAAAAATGATACCAGCAACCAACCAATCATCCAAGCAAGAAACCAAAAAAAGAATGAAACAAAACAATACCCTCCCCCTCCACCCACCCACCCACACACACACAAAGAGTGAAAGAAAGTAAATGAAAAAAAAAGCATAAAAGGTAAATGAAAGAGAACAAACCAATAAAACCCCCCAGAACCAACCAATGATACCGTTTTCATTTAGTTTTTGCGTTTGATACTGACGCAAAATGATTTTTTTCTTCTTTTTTTTCTCCTTTCTTTTCTCTTCTTTTCTTTACTCTTTTCTGTCGTTCTTTTGTGTTCTTTTCTTTCCTTTCTTTCTTTTCTTTTCTTTATTCTTTTCTTTCGTTCTTTCTTCATTCTTTTCCTTCGTTCTTTCTGTTGTTTGTTTGTTTCGTTCTTTCGTTCTGTCTTCCTTCCTTCCTTCCTTCCTTTCTCTTCTCTGTCAAACTGGCAGATTTTCTGACTATATCTGCTGCAGTGAGAGCGGAAACAGCACGAGAGTCTTGGCATGAACGCACATGGCTTTCATGCCCAATCCCCTCCACACTCACAGCTCGCGCTCCTCGATCCCCCCCCCCCCTACTCCCCCGCCCCTCTACACCCCCCCCCCCCTTTGTTCTCCCCCCCCCCCCCCCCCGTCCCCTTTCTGTTTCTTGGGCATTTTTGACCGACCCAAGCAAGACTGAAAGACTGAACAGTAAGAGTGAAAACAACGAAACAGCAGCAAGCGCTACACTAATAGTAATGATGATGATGATAGATCATTATTGTCGTCGTCTCGTCGTCGTCGTCGTCGTCCTCCACCTCCTCCAAAGAACTAGAACAACGCCACCATGAACAACAACAACAACAACAATAACAACAACAACAACAATAATAATAATAATAATAATAATAATAATATAATAATAAATGATGATGATGATGTAACAACAACTCAAACAACAATAATAATAATAAATCCATACACAAAGCGATTCTTGGAAACCAACTTGGCGCGCACATTCCGCCTCTCCATAATCAGGCTCACATGCGCGCGTGTGTCACACACACACACACACACACACACACACACACACACACACACACACACAACACACACACTCACAGCTCCTACACGCAGACCAGGTCCCCCTTCTTAAGCTTTAATGACTGAGCCAAGCCAAGCCAAGCCAAGCCAAGCCAGGGAATTGAACTCCAGGTCCTCAGCCAAGGACTGACCAGACCTGATCGACTGACCCAGACCGCCGGACCACTGACGGCTGTCTGACTGACCCAGACTGACCAGGCTTGGCCAGGCAAAATCTAAACCTGTCCAAAAAATCACCGACCCGGTCCTGGCCAGTGCAATGCAGTATAGTTCCTCCTACGGATGGAAAACGTTTCCTTGCAAGACGAAACTCTTCTTCTCCTTCTTCTTCTTCTTCTTCTTCTTCTTCTTCTTCTTCTTTCGAGGATAGTGGAATAAGCACTCATGTGCTTTTATTTTCAACCAGTCTCCGTGTGTATGCAGTTTTGTACATTTTGTCATCCGTTCCCACCGGCGCACAATGGTCTACTCTTCAGAAAAGTGGAACGGGTTTTAACGTGTGCGCAAGATGTTCTGCGTGCGTTCGCACAAAGTTTATAGTCGCCAGCCGCCATGGCGCAGTGGTTAGCGCCTTGGGTTACGGACTGGAAGGTCGCGGGTTCGAATCCCATAAGAGTCATAGGGATTTTTCGGACTCCGGCCGGCTCCTACCCAGAGTGAGTGTGCTGTGGGCTCAGTGGGAAGACTGGGACCACACAGTCGAGCTTCATCCACTTAACGGATGCGAGTTTGAGAGTGTTGCTCAAATTACCTGACCAACACTGCAGGTGTCTGTATCTCTCGGGCCCGGTTAACGCCGGGATATATTATGATAGTAATCGTAGAGTACAACCCTGTCAAGTAGTCTCAAAGCATATGCACTTCCACAGCAGCATAATTACGTCATCCTCATTGTCATTGATCATCATGCAATTAAAAAAAATTGCCTCTGACTCGGTGGTCCCAGTTGCTCTGGCCTCATGGTGACCTTAGATTCGGTTTGCCCATACACTTCTGTGCCTGTGGTGAGTTTGTGTCAGAGCCTTTGGGGTTGGAGGTTTGCGGGGGACGGTCGTTGGAGGGACGTTGTGGTGGTTGCCACCTCGGGTGGGCAACTCACTCAGTCTGGCTCCGCGACTGAGCATATACTGTCGTTAGTAGGGGGCTTAGTAGGTGGTGTTCTGCGTATGTTAGCTCAGAACAGGCACCACTGAACACCGCCAAAGTGACCCAGCAGCAGTGCAGGGCCCCTCTGGCTGGTGGCCCCACGGCGGCCTGATAGTGATTGGCTCCCTGTGGACCTCTGACTCTGATGATGAGACATAAGAAATCTGGGTATGGCTGTGGCGGGGAGATTGGAATGAGCGGCGTGGGAACAGCAGGACCGGGGACGTCACAGAAGATGAGGCAGCAAAAAAAAAAAAAAGTTTATAGTCACATCCGAAGGACTTTTGGGGAGAGTGGAGTTGGCACTGATGTTAACTTCTGAGGAAAAAACCTCTTGAACAAGAATCGAACCCGGGTCAGCAGATCACGAATACACCACTCTAACCACCAGGCTAACCCGTCACTGAAGGGAGGAAGGACGCAAAACCACAAAGATGTGTTCAGACATGCATGAAAAGTAAGCTGTCGAAATGCATGGTGTCATGTTTTGAACAAAAATGTATATAATAATAATCATCGAAAACAAATACTTACTACATAGATTTGTCTGTTCAGTTTGTAAAAAAAAGAAAAAAAAAGAAGAAAAAATAATTTTGTTCAGGGAATTCTATGATAGCTGCAGTTCTATAGAGTGACTTCTATTGTTGATGTATAATGACTGTGGTGGAAGCGTGTGTGATCTGGTGTACTGGCGACAAAATCATGCTGGGTCTTTAAACCCCCCCAAACAACCCAACATTGAGGCGTGTGTGTGTGTGTGTGTGTGTGTAGGGTACGGTGGGGAGGAAGGGGGGGGGTAGATCAATCGAAATTGGTGAGAGAAAACCTTATTGGATTGCTTCAAAGTCCCACTTCATATTGCACGGGTGCCGCTTTGGAGAGTTTTGCAGACAGTGGAGAAATGAGAAGGCAATAGTGTTTGCTTGAATCTAAGGGAGGGGGAAAAAGCTCAGTCCGAAGACTTTCAGTAAAATTTCATGGTCTATCATTCACCTGGTCTCCCCCCCCCCCCCACCAAAAAAAAGTCTCATTTATGCTGACACATTGGTAAGTACTTTCGAAATTTTGAATATGATAAAGATATTCAAAAGATTTAGACCCCAAACTCATCAGGGGAATGCAGCCATGGTATAACGTGACCCGATTCGACCGGAAGCGAACTGTCACCTGGAAGTGGCCTTTGTCATTTGCATGAGTTCAAAACATCCTCCTTCTACAACCCGTAAGTTCATGATGAAAGTTTCAATAATGAAAGTGTTCCTCAGCAAAAAAACCGTTACCCCTACAATTTAGACGTTATTGTTACATTTGATTTGTGTGGATATACGCGATTCTCACAACGCCGTGGCGTAAGGACGAAGAGCGCAGCTTGAAACGACATTGGCGTCAGAACCGAAGCGAAGCAGACGATCATGTCATTTCATAACAAAACGCCCAAGAGAGGACAACAATGTGTTTTTCATCAGTGTCACAAACAGAGGTCAGTTATGTAGCAGGTTTTTTTTCTCTCCCATCATTGTCATGGCAGAGAGGTCAGTTGTGTCATAGTTTTTTTTGGTCAGTGTGTGGCATCAGTGTCGGGTAGATTTTTTTCGGGTTAGGCCTAGATCTACATGCTGAGTGTTGGTTTGGTATTGGATAAGGTATCAAGTCGGCAACCAATGATGTCAGGAGTAGGATTTGCTGTGTAGACGAGCTTTTATTTATCTGTTTGTTTATTTGCCTGTTCATTCATTTACAAGCAGTTAATCGATCAATCAATCGACCGATTGATTGATCAACCAGTCAGTTAACATTATCGATCTATCGATCTATCTATCTATATATCTATCTATCTATCTATCTATCTATCTATCTATCTATCTATCTACCTATCTACCCTAAGAATATAGCCGTGGACCCGTTTGTTGTTAAACAAAATTTTACTGAATAGATTGGGCAAGTGTATAATTTCTCAAACCACTTCAACTAGTCGTTTTAGCTAGGGTAAGAAGGGACGCAGTCTGCTCAGTCTGTTGTGGGCGGAAAGGTGGGGTGGGATGGGGTTCTATACAATATATCGTGATAATAATGATGACGATAATGATAATGGTGATGATGGTACCGACAAAAATAATAACGATGATGTTGATAATTATAATAATAATGGTGATGATGATGATGATGATGATGATAAATATATGACGACGATGGTGATGGTGATGATTGATGATGCTGATAAAAAAAAAAAAGGCGACGGTGATGATGATGATAATAGAAAAAAGAAAAAAGACGACGGACAGCCAGGACAATAATGGCGTTGGTGCTGATGATAACCACAACAATGATAATGATTATCAAAATGATAAAAATAACAATAATGACAGAAACACTACTACTGCTCCTACTGCTCTTCCTCCTCCTCCTCCTCCTCTTACTCCTACTACTACTTAAAAAATCGACAGTTCCCTCAGGATTCGAATCATCGTGGCTCACAGAAGATAGACGTTTGACAGACGTGGTGGATCGGTGGTCTAGAGGTAACGCGCCTGCCTAGAAAGCAGAAAGTCCAGATCGGAAGTGTGCGATGATTCGATCCCCGTTAGGACCCGAAACTTTTGCCCCATCCATTAGACCATGAGTGGTGGTGTGGGTGCCAGTCTTTTGGATGAGACGATAAACCGAGGTCCCGTGTTTTACACAAAATTATTTAGCACACGTAAAAGAACCCACGGCAACAAGAGAGTTGTTTGTGGCAAAACTGTGTAGAAAAAAGCTACTCTGATGGGGATACAAATACACTTGCAGACAGGAAAAGAAAAAATAAAGGGTGGCGCTGCTTTTGTGGCGACGCGCTCTCACCGGGGAGAGCAGCCCGAATTTCACGCAGAGAAATCTGTCGTGACTTAAAGTGGTATGAAGAAATGAAAAAAATGACGTTAGACCTCTTCGTAAAATATTGATGGCTAACAATGAGAATGGTGAAAATGACTCGATGATGATCACGATGAGGGTGATCGTTGTAATATCGGTGGTGATGATGATCATAATGGTTAGTTGCAGTGATGATGAAGATAACGACGATGATGATGATGGTGATAATGACGACGGCGATAATGATAATGATGATGACGACGATGACGATGATGGCGAAGAGGAGAGGAGCTTGACGATGTCAGCGCTGACGAGATGACTCTCGTGGTGGTGATATGCTGACGTTGTGTTGTAGGTTCAGCGCATCGAAGGATCGACCGTGTCCGTAAGCCCTCGAGAGAATCTGTTGTGCGTAACTCATTCGGACGTCCTCAAGATAGACCGCATCCATGAGCTTTGGCCTGAAGAACGTGCTGGCTGCGTGGACAGAGGGTGGAGTGGGAGAGCTTGACAGCTGGACAAGAAACGGGGTCAACAACCAGGTGAGACTTTTCAAGATGTTTGTTGGTGTTTTTGGTGTGTGGTGGTGTGGTGGTGGTGGTGGTGGTGGTGATGGTATTGGTGGTGGTGGTGGTGATGGTTGTGGTGGTTGGGGGTGGGGTGGTGGTGGGGTGGGGGGTTCTTTAAATGAGTTAATTTTAAGGAAGGTGTGCGTGTAGTTGAAAGCACACTTTTTTCCCTCCCTAGACTTTCCCCTCATATCGCCCCATTTTTCAACAGCGCCCTTTTATTTTAAAGGTGTGTGTGTGGGTGTGTGTTGTGTGTGGTTTTGTGTGTGTGTGTGTGTGTGCGTGCGTGCGTCGTGCGCGCGGCGTACTTTAAAAATTTCTTCATTATATTTGAGGAAAGTTGCGTGCGTGTAAATGTTTTTGAGTGCAACGCTCGATTTTTTTTTTCAAGATTCAGCGCTCAAAAGTCCCTATATTAATATAAATTTTTAGTTGTCTGTAGTTAAATTTGCTTTTGAAAATGTTACAACCCCATTTTTATCCTGACTTTTTTCTGAGCTCCGAATCGGGTGTGTCTTTTTATTTACTCAGTTAATGTTCTGTCTGTCTTTCCTTGTCTTTTTTTGTCTGTCTGTCTGCTATCTCTGTCCTGTACTGTTTTTCTTTCTGTCCCCTCCACTGTCGCGCGGTCTCTTCCCCCTCTTCCCTTTGTCTCTCGCTGCCTCGTCTGCCCCTCTGCTTTTGCTGCGGTTTTAAGTCTAGTGTGTTATATGGGGGGTTTCCTGTGCAATAATGTTCTAACCCATGTGAAGTCCCACCAATCCCCAATACCTTTAAACAGATAAAAGCCCATTCAGTGATTAACGTTTTTCAAAATTTTTTTAACATTTGTGTGTGTGGTTGTTGTTGTGTGAATTATTTTTTAAATATAGTTTTTCTACCCCGTCTGTCTGTCCTCATTGTTTCTCTTGCCGTTCTGTTACTCTCTTTCCGTTTCTGTCTCTCAGTGCCCTTTTTAACGTTAGCAGTGTAACTTTATGAAAGGTCCGCAGTTGTAGTATACGTATGAATTGGCTAGTAGATTTTGTTGTTAGATATAATTGTTCTGTTAGCGAAAAGAACTCAGAATGTGTCGATTTTTGAATGCACTTGCTTGTCCCCCTTCCCTTCCCAGTTATTTTTGGATGTTAGAAGGGAGGGAGTGAGCGAGAAAAAAACCGTTTGTGGTTATGTGGGGGTGTGGTGGTGGTGGTGGGAAGTCAATTTTTTCAACTTTTGAGAACAAGATGTAAATAAGGTTGAACTTAACAACGCATTTCATCCAGTCTAAAACTGATAACTTAGTTCTGTCTGTACGCAGGCATGCTCGCGCGCATGTGTGTGTGTGTGTGTGTGTGTGTGTGTGTGTGTGTGTGTGTGTTTGTGTGTGTGTGTGTGCGTGCAAGCGCGCGCGCGCGCGCGCGCGTGTGTGTGTGTGTGTGTGCTGAAAGATCTCGATTACTTCTTTGACCCTACGACGAACAGGTTTACTTCGGAATACGATGTCTTAACATTAGCGAATTAGCAGTGGTAGACCACAAAACACCTTTCCTATGAAGCCCCAGCCATGTCGGTATCGCAAAAAAAAAGTCCCTAAATCGCATATATCCGCTGGGACTTAACCATAACCACAAAGACAACAACAGCAATAGTATGGCAGGTCTTGCAAGCAACACCATTTCTGGAGACGCACTAAAAATCTATCTATCTATCTATCTATCTATCTATCCATCCATCCATCCATCCATCCATCCCCCATCCATCCATCCATCCTTTCCATCCTCCATCTATCTATCTATTTTTTCTACTTTTATCATCTATCTATTTAAAAAGGGAAGTTTTTAAACCCCCGGGAGGTTTTCCCGTTGGCCTGCCCTTTTGACAACCACCACTTTGGATACATCACTCGAGATGCCCTTTCGAGTGGATTTTTCCCCCGGGGGTTCCACACCCCGCCGATTTCCCTGAAAGTTTTTCCATGAACAAAGACCGAGGTCCCCAGGTTACCCCGTTAAAACCCGCACCGTCTTTCAAATGTGGCTATGCGCGCCATAAGAAAGGGCGAAAACCCTCCACCCCACCCCCAAAAAACCCCCCACAACCCCCCCCCCCCCCCGCAAAAAAAAGGCATCACCTTGGTACATTTAGACATCCCCCCGAAGAGAATCCCAAATACCTTAAGGGTGGGAAAGTTCGCATGGTGTAACACAAAATCTTCACGGTAATCCTCGAAGCTCTCCCCGGGGGGGTGAAAAAAAAAAGACCCAAAAAAGGTGTGGTCACGAAAATAGGTATGACCCACCGAAACCCCCTCGCATGACCAACCAACCCGCACGAAAATAGGCGCGGTCATTGGGCTGATTGGACTGCCCCAAACAAGGCTGTCATTAGCTGTACTGACCAACCCCGACTATTGGCCCTGCCTGCCATACCCCCCAGACAGCCCCAAAAGCCCGTCGCTTTGTATGATAAATTTTTTTCCTTCGCCCCAAATCAGAAACGCTACCTTAAATGGTGGGGAAAGAACGGCGCGTAGTAAAATTTCATATTGGGAAACTCTGACTTAGTAAAAAAAAAAAGAAGTGTTTAAAACCCCAAAACAAAAAACACACACACACACACCCACAAAACACACACACACAACCACCAACCCCACACACACACAAAAACCCCGCACGCACGCACGCAGCCGCGCGCGCGCGCACTATCTCTCTCTTTCCACACCAGACCACCCACACACCACCACTTCTTCTTCTTCTTTTGCCCCTCGGGGGTCGTGATGACCCTCTATTACCCGGGATTGCGAAGGGCCATTTTTGTGGGTGCGAAAGACTTATTGGCCAATCCCGGTTTAAAAGTTTTTGACATATGGACAGGGGAAAATGGCTGCTTTTGGGACTTGGAGGCTCTATCTTTCTGTCTTGCCGCGTTGTCACTGTCGCAATTCGTTTGCTTCGGGGCCCTTGGCGCCACGGTTTCAGCTGCTCGCCACTGTGGCCTCCCCATTGCTCCCTGCTCCAATTTTAATTCAATGTTAAAGGGCTTCATAGGCTTTCAGAGGTCTTAAAGGTTTCTTCTGGCCCCCTGGGACCCTTTTCCCAACTGAATTTCGCCAAAAGAAGTTTTTTGGGGAGCCGATGGTTGGCTGCGAATACGGGGCCTGCCCAGCAAAGGGGGTCGCATCGGGGATGGTGTGGTCGGGGAAGGGTTTTCCTAGTGAGACCTCAGTGTCTGTCTTGCCCTGCCATTGATGAAAAACGTTTTTAAAAAACCAGTGGTGTGGAAGTTTTTTGGGTTTTTTGCAGGGTGGTAACTGTCCATGACTCTGAGCCATGGCAAGGTGGTGAGCACTCCCGCTTTGTAGACCTTGATCTGGTTTTCTGTTGGATCCCTCCCCTGTCCACACATTCTTTCGAAGCTGCCAAAAAGGCGCGCTTGTTTTGGCGAGTCGGGTGTTGCCTATCAAAATGGTATGTGCGGGAGGGGTCCCCAAGAATAAATTTGTCACTGCTTTGAGCTATGCCATTTAAGGAGATTTTTGGTTAAAGTAGGGTTTTCCTGGGGGGTTTGGGTGCATTACCTCGTTTTTTGGTACTGATTTGCAACCCAAAGTTTCGAAAGCATCAGAGTTGTCAAACTGTTTTGCATGTGGGTTTAAAAGAAGCAGCTTGAGGGCGAATCATCAGCAAACAGGAAGTCGTTGATGAGATCTTTGAACCTTGGTTTTTGCTTGAAGCTCCTGAATTAAAGAGTGACCATTACAGTACCGATCCGCACCAACATCCGAACTCTGAACGCATCTGACGCATTGCCGAAAACATAGGCTGAACGGGTGGGAGCAAGAACACAGCCCTGCTTTCACCCCGTTGGTGCGGGAAGGGGTTTCAGATGCCTCTCCGTTGTTTGTACTTGGCCACATACATCATGGAACTGCGTACGATGGCGATGAATTTTTTGGGCACCCGTTTTTCGCCTGATTTCCTAACCCTCTTCTAACAGTATAAAAGGCCTTGGTAGATCAAAAAAGGGGGAAAAGTAGAGGGCAGTTTTTGTTCCTGACATTCCTTGGAGCTCCGGGCAGAAAACCCATGCGATAGCCCCCGCGATTTTCCGGAAGCCTTTTAACTCTCTGGAAAAGGTCTTGTCAAGGTGGACTTTGACCGGTTCGCAGTATTCGGGCCGGGCCCCTTGCTCGAGGAAGGGGGATATTCCTCGGTGGTTGTACAGGCTTGGGGGTTTCCTTTGTTCTTGTATAGAGTAGATGGGGGCATTTTAAAATTTTGCGGAAGTGTTCTGCTGCCATACTTGAAGACTCTAAAGTTTTTCAGTCAGTCTTCCCACCCCCTTGTAGATCTCAGTGGGATTGAGTCTGCGGGGTGTTTTTTACCACGGACAGCAGGCGAATTGCTTTTGGATCTCCTAAAAGGGTTGGGTATGGCACTAATTGTCTCGTCGCTGGAATTGGGGGAGGGGGGTTAATAGTTTCGTCGTGATGGTGGAAGGACGGTTTGAACTTGTCAAAAGTTCAGCCCATCTCTAAAGGATCTTGCTTTGTCAGTGATGAGAGAAACCACTGCATGGGAGGGTGGTGAGATCTTGATGGGGGGGACCATAGATCCTTTGAGTCCATCATAGAATTTTCAGTCATTTCTGTCAGTATTTGGATTCTTTGTTTTTTGTGACCCAGGAGTCTTCATCTGACGCATTTTTGGGGGGTTGGGTACGCTTTTTCCCTCATCATTTTTTTTGCGTTTTTTGGGTCATAAAGGGGCTTTTGCACAGCGCTTGTTTTCCCAATAATGTGTGATTCTTCACAGTTCTCATCAAACCTCCTGTGTCGCCGGAAGTGGGCCGGGCACCCCAAAGCTTGTTATACCGATCTCACGGAGTTTCCCCTGCTGTTTTCCATTTTTGGGCTACCCAGCACAATGGGTCGGCGTTCCTCCAAGGGGGCAGAAAGAGAGCTCTTGACTGTGTGTTCTTCTCTTGTTGACTTCAGGCGTTTAGGTGCCGGGCTGGACCGCAACCTGAGCTTTGAGACGATAGACGGTGGTCTGTCAGCATTCTCTCCCACAGCCTTTGTGACACGAAATCCTGCCTTCCCCCTTCTGGTGATGACATTCAATAAGATGCCCGGGTAGGGGGATCTCCATATGTCCCGTTTCGTGTAGGGGGGTTGAAAGTGTGTTTGTGGTCATAGGTCGGGTCCACGCAATCTGGAGGAGCAGTAGGCGTTTCTGTTGCAGTTTTCCAAATCCATGTTTTCCCAAACCACCCTTTCCCCGGGTACTGTACAGCCTACTTGCATTGGAAGTCCCAAGGGTATGAGTTTTCTGCGTGGGAACAGAAGGCAATAACAGCATTCAAGTCTTCTAAAAAATTTTCCTTATGTCCTTGGGTTTGTCAGGTGGGGCAAAGCACTGAAAGGGTACAAAAATTTTTTCCATGAGTAAGGGAGTTCTCGTCATAAGTCTATCATTTATTCCTTTTGGGGGGCCAGCCAGTTCCCAACAAGGCTTTTTATGCAAAGCCACTCCGCCTCCGTCTCTCTCAGCCCCCGTCCCTCCAAAAGAGGGGTTAGCCGTGCCTCGTTCGCATAGTTCGCCCTCGCCTGCTACCCAGTTCCAAAGGGGGCAAAGTCGATGTTGTATCTGGGGGAGTTCCTTGCGAAAGTGCGGTTCGTCTTGGGGGCTTGTGCTTCCCTTCTGTCGAGAAATTTCGCACATTCCAATAGCAAGGTTTAACACTTATCCCATTTTTTTTTTGTATTTTTACTATATTCGCGCTGGCAGGGTCCCCGCCCCGGAAGCTAGCCCCGGGGGATTGGAGCAGGCAATTTTAGGGCCCCTTTTTCTACCCCTTCCCCTGCTAGGAATGAGGTGCATTCGAGAGGGCTGCCATCGCTCGCGGCTGCCGAAACCCACCGCTGCTCCTTAGTAGGTAGCGCCCTAATAGCCTAGGCCCCCCTGTGTGCAGGGTTGCAAAAAACAACTGCCGTGTACCCACACCTGTCGCTCGCCGCTTTCCTGCGACAAGGGGTTTGTGTGGATGATGGGAATGATGAGTTGCGCAGACTTTTTTTAAGTGAAGAAGAGTTTCGGGGGCGTCGACCCCTCCGTCCCAGCCCCCCTATGCCCTGGCAAGAATGATCAAGGAACTGGTGATGGAACCCCGGGTGCAGTGGATGGCCAAGTTTCTTTAGTGCCTCACTTGCCCTGTGCGCCACAGCGCCGGCTGAACCCCCTTTTTCTCCCTGAACCCTTTAGGGTTTCCCCCGCGCGTCGCCGGTGGGCCCGACTTTGCATACCTGGGGTAGGCAAGCCCCCCTTTCCCCAAATCCCTTGTGGTCACTAGCATTTAAAGGGAAAAAATAATGGGGCCCATCCCCCCTCCACGTTTTTTTTTGGGGCGGGGGTTTGGGTCCCCCACATGGAAAAGGTAGTATGGGTTTTAAAGGTTACCCGTAGCAGGGAAAACCCTGACCTGACCACACACACACAGACACCAAAACCACAGACGACAGACAGACGACGACAGACAGACAGCAAACACACACACACACACCACAAACACACAACACAAACCCACACAACCACCCAGACACAACCACAGGGGGAAGGGGGCGGGGTAGCCTGGTGGTTTGAAGAGGCATTTTCGCTCGGATCGCTGACCGGGGTTTGAATCTCGTTTAAGGGATTTTTCCCCCAGGAGTGCCGCTCCCTCCCCCTAAAAATCTCGGAGGGATTTAAAAACAACCCAGGCCCTTTTGTAAGCACGCGAAATCTGTAACCCTTAAAACCCGTTTGCTTTTTGGAAAAGTAAGCATGTGTGTGGGGGAAAAGGGTGACAAAAAATTTACAAAAGCATACACTCGGGGATGGGCTAAAAAAACCATGAGTGCTTATTCCCTTTCCCCCGTTTTAAAAGATTAGAAAAGAACCACACCCCCACATACCATACCCACACACCCCTGCCCCCCCCCCCCCCCCCCCCACTGACACACAAAATGCACACACATGCACACAATGACACAACACCAAAAACACACACCCCACCACACACCACACACAACACCCCACACACAACCCCCACACACCACACACCCACACGCACACACACCACACACACACACACACACACAACGAAGGGCCCCGTTATGTCTGGAATTCGGCTGCATTTTCTTTAGCCATCTTTTCAAAATGGACTTTTTATTTTTAAAAGTTATGCTTTAAATAGTGGGGATTCTGAAGATCAGTAAATATGTAAAATCAATCCCTTTTCTCCACAGTATGTTAAAAATGTAAAAACATCTTTTTAAATCATTGAAAAAATGTTTGTGCATTCTTCGAGTTCATGCTTTGTACAAGTGCCCCAACCCAAAGTCCAACCCCTGTCCACTCTTGGGAAAGGAAAACAGGAAAACGGGCAAACGGGGCTCTGGTGAAGTTGACTGGCCCAAAGCAAGCCGAAGTGTTTTCTAAACCGTAAGAAAAGAAAAGAGATACAAACGGACGGATCCCAAGGGGAAAAAGACCTCGCAAGGGAAAACGGCATCGAGATGGGAAACATTGACACATTGAAAAATGGAAATCGCGGCCTAACAAAGAAGGAACCAGAAATTGGGAAATTCATGACCAAAGAAAGATCTCCCTCATGGCTTTTCAAAACACGGAAAAAAAGGAGAAGGAACAAAAAAAATCCATTCAAATTTGTTCTCTCTAGGGAGTGGGGAAAAGACCAGAGAGAAACGAAAGGGTTTGGGGATTCATCAAACCCCAGACTAGAAAGAATTCATGGTATAGAAAAACATATCAGAAAGATGTTTAAAAAATCGGTGGAAGAAGTCAACAAAATCGCTACTATATCCAAGCTATGCACCGTGAACAATTCGTACTCAGAAGGGGAAAAGACCATTTATCAAGAGCTCCCCGCCTCATCAACGCCCCCCCTGTCAAAGGGCCTTATCGGGGTGTTTTAAAAGGGCAGAGTTTTGAGAAAAAAAAACCCCGGGACAAAACACTTGGCCCCCACTTGCCACAGAAACCCCTTGCAATTCAACGGGAACCACGGCGGGAACTATGTGCAGAGAGATTGATCATCCCAACCCCTTTTTAAACACCGAGCCCCCCAAAATTTTACCCCTATAAAATTTGGAACGACCTGACCATCTGTCTCAAATGATTTTATACTTGCAAACTAAACCGTTACGCCATCAAAGACTAAAAACCCCCCCCCCAAATCCCAAACCCTTGACATGACCACAGGCCCTGCTTCTACCCCCTTACTCAGAAGAAAAAATAACAATGCGGGAAAAACCACCCTAAAAATATCAACCTCCTCAAAGGGAAAAGGAAAAGTGCTGAAAAAATTCATATGCTATCAAGGTGAAACTTGACCCCTTTGATACACACCTTCAACATGGAGAATCTGGGACACCTTAAAGCCGCTCTCTTGAACACCTTAAAGGGGAAATTTTGCGGGACAAAGAAATGTGGGGGTAAAAACAGAAAGCACGCTTGGGGGAACCAAGAGGGGGGAAGCCATCAAGAAAAAAAGCAGCATATAAAGCTTGGGTAAAGACAAGACAAAAGAGGACTACCTAATACAGAATGCAGAAACTAGAAACGTTTTGGAAAGCCCCCAAAAAAAAATCTTGGCGAATTATGGAGAGAATTAAATGAAATTGCAAGAACCCCCCAAGAAAATTTTGTAAAAGTGGAAGACGTGAGATTAAGATGTGCCTTTAAATCCAACAACGTATGAATGATGCAAAAGGGCCCCTCAAAAAGAAGGGGAAAATTTCGAAATGAGGGGAAGATTTTTAAAGTTTTTTAAAAACCCATCTGGAGTACACCTTCGCTCTCAGTTCTCACCCCGCATAAAGACCATTAGAGCCCAAAAACCTTTAAACTGAAACAAGAAAAACAATTTTGACCAGTCCCAAAAGGGCAAGCGGGAGGGGATGACGGGTTAAAAATGAACCTCCCTTTCACGCCGAGAAGGGGGTTAATGGCTCACCATACTTCCCAAAAAAAAATAGAAAAAGAGGAAAATACCCAAGGACTGGCAAAAATGCAATGGTGGGCCAGTTTGGAGGAAGAAGGGCGCAAGGGAGCAGCACCCACAGAGGCATTTATTCTCAGCCATGTAGGAAAGATGCAAGATTCTGGAACAGCGCACAAGAGCCAAAGCAGAAAACCCCATGAGCAATGCCCCGTTTGGCTTTTGGAAAGGAAGAGGGTGCACAGATGCCATTTTCGCACTCCGAAGCTGTGTGAAAGGGGCCCCGAATACAACCAAGACTTGCATACATATTCGGATCAAAAAAAACGTTTTTGCGGCAACGAGACAAGCTCTGGAAGTCCCGGGGCGTACGAGTGAAGGGGCAGTTGCTTGATAACATCAGAGCAACTATGCCAAAAAGTTGACGCAGTCCGAAAGCCAGTGGAACATCCCATGGTTCCCAGTTAGTAGGGGTCAGGGAAGGCTGCGTACTCTCTCCCCTTTTCTTCGTGTCTACAGGGCCAGTTACAAAGGAAGCCAACCCCGACTTAGGCTCTGAACGAACTTTTTTGCGAGACCAGTCCCCGAGAATCAGAACAAAGAGTCTTTAAGAACACACAGACCAAAATCAACACAACTGCGGGGTAACATGAAGATCAGTATCACCAAAACAGAAGTTATTTTGTCAGCAGAAACCGGAAAGGGATATCAACATCAAGGGGGACCAGCTGAAACAGACCAAAGAATTTAAATACCTTTCAGCCTCTTCATGAAAGCGAACGCATCAGTTACCAAAATCGCCCCCCCTTTTAAAAAATTTCCCCATCCCCAAAGAGCACCAAGGGAAAAAATCATCAACCCCCTTTCGTTCCAACATACAACCGTGTCAGTGGGCCCCCAAAAAAAGCCTTAGAGAAAAATTTTCACATGTGAAATACGCTGCCTGAGAAAAGCTGTCGCAAGACCCGAACGACAAGATCAAGAAAAGGTGATCAGAGACATGGTGGACTAACACCAAATTCCCCCAAAATCGAACAACAAAATCAGGGGGTTTTGGTCACCTCATAGAAAGCCGCCCAACCCCGCCCTACGGGCTACACCACCAAACCCCAATGGTGGAAAACCAAGGTAGAAAAGGAGGGGGATGGAGCGACTCTGGCTGCACCCCCGAGCCCATGACCCGTCATCATCAAGCCCCCCCGCCCTTTCGTAGACAGACGCCCGGGCCCCCGCACGCCCAAAGGCAAGCGGCAAGAAAGAAAAAAAAAAAGAAAAAAGACGAAGTGAGGTTTCTTTCGTTAAAAAAAAAAATCTTATTTTTAGATTTATTAAAATACCCCAAGAACAATCCTGATCAGTACTAGGAGAAATAAAATCTCTCTCTCCAAAAAAAAGAAAGAAAGAAAAGCCACTTTCTGGATATATTCTTGCCACACAATAGTAATAATGTAGTTAAAAGTGATTTGTATTTGTATGTTTGTCCTTCGTGGCCGACGATGACCTCCAAAACAGCAGAGGAGGCAGCTGCTGTTTCGGAAATTGGGCAGAAATTTGATTATAGTGCAGATGCCTTGCCCACAGCACACCCCCACTCTCTCGGCCAAGTGGGCATAAGGACAGTCAGCGTTGGAGATGTTCTCCAAAGGCCAACCAGTCCCCCAGGGCTGCAGCACATAAGGACTGTGCGAGTCAAGCCTCCTAGTCAGAGAGTCATAGTCGATCACTAAAGACTAAGCTGTAAAGTGGAATTCCATGGGTAGTGGGAAAGCCACTGGTCATACAGCCTCTCACTTTGCTGTTGCCCCCAGCGTCAATGGTTTAATCAAGAACTGTGATAAAGCCCAGGCGCTGACGGCACGTTAATAGTTTGTCTGTATGAGCAGGTTTCTGATTTTCTTAGCATTTAGAAACTCTCTCTCTTTTCTCCCATCCTCGTTTTCCCCCTCTGTCTGTCTCTAAGCATATAGAAAAAGTTGTGCCTCATTGGAACATCATCAGACAAACACGCACACACATACGCACGCATGCACGCACATACACACACGCACACATGCACACACACGTGCGCGCGCACACACACACACATGCATGCACACATACACATACACACACAAAAACACACACACACACAAACTGGCACGCACATACTCTGTCTGCCCATGTGTTATCTATGTGGAGAGAGCTTATATCTATCTATCTATCTATGAGAGAATAAAAAAAATCTATCTATCTATCTATCTATCATCTTTTTTTTTTTTTTTTGCTGCCTCATCTTCTGGACGTCCTCCGTCTGCTGTACCCCGCCGCTCATTCCAATCTCCCGCCACAGCCATACCTGGATTTGTTTTTGTCTCATCCCCCCGGTCGGAGGTCCACGGGAGCCAATCATATCAGGCCGCCCTGGGGCCACCAGCCAGAGGGGCCCTGCACTGCTGCTGGGTCCTTTGGCGGTGTTCAGTGGTGCCGTTCTGGCTAACATACGCAGGAACCACCTACTAAGCCCCCTACTAACGACAGTATTAGCTCAGTCGCGGAGCCAAGACTGAGTGAGTTGCCCATCCGAGGGGCAACCACCACAACGTCCCTCCAACGACCGTCCCCGCGAACCCCCAACCCCAAAGGCTTTGACACAAACTCACCAACAGGACAGAAGTGTATGGGCAAACCGAATATGAGGTCACATGGACCAGAGAAATGGGACCATCGAATCAGAGGCAATTTTTTTTTTTAATTGCATGTAATCAATGACCCTTTAGGATGACGTAATTATGCTGTGCGGAAGTGCATTTTGCTTTGAGACTACTTGACAGGGTTGCACTCTATGCTTTCTATCATAATATATCCGGCGTCAACCCGGGCCCGAGAGATACAGACACTGCAGTGTTGGTCAGGTAATTTGAGCAACACTCTCAAACTCGACCGTTGAGTGTGAAACTCGACTTGTGTGGTCCCAGTCTCCCACTGAGCCCACAGCACACTCACTCTGGGTTTGGAGCGGCCGGAGTCCGAAAAAACCCCATGACTCTTATGGGAATCGAACCCGCGACCTTCCAGTCCGTAACCCAAGGCGTAACCACTGCGCCATGGCGGCTGGTTCCATTATCTATCATCTATCTAGATAGATACACCCACCACCCCCCCACCACCCCAAAAGGCGGCCGAGCGAACGAAAGGGGGGA